>JAMXBC010000008.1:14840000-16090000 GCA_024138005.1 Lumnitzera racemosa | reverse complement strand
TGAAGATTGAGTACACACGTACGCGGTTGTACTTCACGTCCCTTGTCACTTGCGTCTAAACATAGCAAGCCCAACACCATCGATGTACACGCTGCTTAAACCTAGTCATACACACACATTGCGCTACGTCTACTGACCTAGCATGTCCAATGCCCACTGTTGCTGCACTCTTCGTTACTACGAAAGCCAACTCTCAAAATCTGCAATAGGCCACACTGTCCACAACTGATAGTGCTTCACGCAGCAGCTGTATCAGCCACTGCAATCTTGATCTGAACACCATCGACGCTTCAGTAACAACACCATGCCCAAGTCTACAACTGCAGTTTAGGCCGCAGACTTGACTACACTGACCACCAAACATGCTGACCAGCTCTTTATGGCCATAATCCACATCTCGTATCGTCTATGTCGCTACACAGCATGTACGCTCGCCACACGTTGATGACATAACTCCAGCACAGAATTCAACACAACCAATGTCATGCTATTGCAGATCGCATGAAGACTAAGTGCAGAACACTGTTAGATGTCGAAACTCAGTAGCCACAGCTCTCCACACTCATCGCTACTACACCACTGAAACCACACATCCCTTTCGTGAACCGCTGATTGCCAACAAAATCCATACAAGAGCACTTTGCAGCGGCCATGTACGTTGGAAATAATAAATAAAGCTGAGGTTCGATTGTGTTAGTTTCTTCCAAATTTTTTATTTATTATTATTATTATATTATATTGCTGTTTAATTAGAACCTTAAGTGGTTTAACATAGTGTAAGTAGATAATAATTTAGATTGTTTCTTTAGTATTAGTTTTCTTCGCGATATGAATTAGGCATATTATATCGATTGAAGTAAACGTTTATTTAATAAGTAGTGACATAGATATAAAGATATATATATATATTAGATAAGGGATTGTTAAGATTAGTTATTATTATATATATACATTATTATACTATTATTACCTATTAGTTAACATAATATATAATATGTATATATGTTAGCTTAAGAATTTTAGTATTAGTTCTTATACAAATGTATTATGTGGAATTAATTTATTTTGGTAAGGTAGTTGTATATATTAGTTTAGGGGTTGTTAGGATTTTTTTTTTTTTTAGGATTTAGTCTTGTTTAAGGATTTATCACACATAGAGTCGGTTTTTCTTTAAATAAAGATTAATAAAAAGACCCTTTAATAAAATAGGATTTTTAAAGAATTCCTTTATACCCTTTAGATTTTTTTTTTAAAATTTTTTTTTAATAAACTGAATTTATTAAAACACAAATCTGGTCTATTTTTAAAATTAAAATCAACTAACATATTAAAGTTTTTGGGAAAGAACTACGATTGTCTAATTCCGGCTAGTGAGTACATAGGCACCTTCGGGGTGATGATAAAATATGTACAAACCTGGGTTCTTTTTTCTTTTAGTTTTTTATTTTTTCTTAAAAAAATATTATATTTTGAAGAATAAACCTAATATTGGTAAATAGATAGTGGTATTCGTTAGGATTTAATAGGTTAGCCTTCGAATTCAAAATCCTCTAATTTATATTAAATTGAAATAGAAGACTAGTAGCTAAGTCGTGGTCAGTTTGCCCAATTGATCACAATTTCTCTTTTTCTCGACTTTGGTTGGGTGGTAATTTTAAAAATTTTTTCTATATAACAAAACCGGAATTTCCTAATTTTTTTAGTCAAGGATAATTATTAGATGGGTTTGGGTTTAGTATTAATTGAAAAGTGAGAAATGAAATTTAAATAGAAAATAAAAACATTAAGGCTTGACAGAAGGCAAGCTACTTGATCATTTCTATGATTCTTATTGGCTTTGGTCAAATGAGTACTCCTTATGATTCTATATTTGTTTGTGCTTATAGATAGTGAATACTTAATTGTTATCGATAATTAATTTATGTATGGAGTCAAGATATGCATATGATTGCTATTACTTGTTATATCGTGAAGTTACTTTAAATTATGATAATGAATTGTTTGTTGCATAGAGATTCTATAGAAATTTGAATGTTTGTGATATCACTTAATCATTCTATAATTGGATCTAATTACATTAGACTTTATTAAGCTAAACCAGATTATATATAAACATGCATTACATTATAACTATTCTAGCTATCACTTCATACAGGGGGTAGCGAGAGGCTATACGAAGGTAGTGAGAGGTTATATAGGGGTTGATTAATTTTGATTATAGTGTTTTAGTATGGTACACCTATACAACATAACCTTACCTTAGCTTGCTGGATTAGTAGGCATTTGAGGTATTAATCGCCTAGATAAGGGTCAAGTTTAGAGGTCTCCATTTAAAGGTAAGTATGAACTATAAGGGCCTACTCACAATCATATCTGGAACTTAGTTTTTAAAAATGAAATTAAACAAAGTGTTTTTATTTGAATACAAAACATGGAGTTTCATAATTATGTAAGTTCAGGTATGATACCCGAATCTAACTGGTGCTATGTATTCTCCAACTCTGACTTCAGAGGGTGTTAAATTTGAGTTGCATATGATACCTAGTCAGCTGTATGTATTTTTGTGGCATTTTGCTTAACTATGCATACATATGTTTATAATTAATGATTGAATAATTTTCTTGTTTGTATAGTTGAGGGCTAATTTACTAAGCTCATGTAGCATACTCCCCAACAATTTTTCCTCACAAGTTAATTGACAACTGGCCATAGGTTGAGAGCCAAGTGTTAAGTACAGTATTGAAATGCATTAGAAGATAAAATCTGAAGATATATTGTATATCTAGTTTAGACTATTAAATCTAATTACCATTCTTCTACTTAGAGTTTGAAATTTCAGTTAATTTAAATTTTAGAACTTTACTACTTAATCTTATTGTTTGGTAAGGAATACCGTTTTTGAGGAACTGTGGAATATTGGATATTTATAGTTATTTATATATTATGATAAGTTAGTAAATTAAGAATCAGAAATATTAATGATTAATTAATTAGAGTTTTGCAATCTCTAACTTGTAAGGTAATTTTCATATCATAGGTACATACGTGATATGAAAATTTTAGGTAATCCTATTAAGACTCCCTTTAAGGTCATGATAGGTTTCGAATGGAATGAAATCGATTGGAATGGAAAATCCCTTCTCATGTTTAGAATTTTCTATGAAATGGAATAAAATGAAATGCGCATGTAGTAATAATTGTAAAAAATGCCCTTAAATATTTAATGTCAGAGTTAAATTAAAAGTTAAATAAGTAATTTGAATAATAATAATAAATGAATGAGGAATGCAATCTTCAATTTTGCCTTTGAGAAGGTGGAATCAAATTCCTCTTTCAAGTTAGAATCATCGATTCTGGCTTGTAAATGCACTTCTAAACATAGGGAAAAGGAATGGAAACTGGAATCGCAATTCCATCCCAGTTTATCCTTACATACCAAACATAACATAAAAGATTTAAGTTGTAAAATAAGATGAGATAATTTCTTATATTTTAAACTTGAAATGGTGAAAAATGGAAATATTAGAAAAAAAAAATTTATATAAAATCATAAGTCCTATTATCCTCAACTTTTATTAATAGTAGATATACACTACATAACAAACGTAAGATAGTGGAACTAAAGGGGCATAATTTACTGTTTTTCCATATCCATATGTGAATCATCCATAAAACATAAAATATTTTACGTTGCTTATGCTCATAAAACACTAGCCTTATGTGTAAAATATCTAATCTTTTGAATAATTATCTTAACATTATTAGGTAATGTATCAAATTGTAAAGATACTCATCATAAGATCATAAACAAGATTCTTTTTTAGATATATATGTGTATATATATGTTTTTGTGTGTTTGCATATATTTTGTAACAAAAATTCAAGATGCACCTTATACATTACCTTTTTATTCCTTTTTTTCTTTTTAATTTCGATTAAAAAATGAATATATTTGTTGATTTTTTCAACCATATTATAAGAATTTATCTGCTCTAGAGAAAAAGTACCTTTTATGTTTGCAAATACTAATGGATAGGCCTTCATATTACTTTGCATAGGATAAAATGTAGAAAGTAATCTATAGGGTATCTTTGTGGAAGTAAAAATTTAAAAGCCATAAGATTATGTATTTCACAACTTCTTATATGGGGAGATTTTTTCTTCCATAACTATTCTTCGTGGGAACCCATTTGAGCAACCTTATCGATAGAAATGTTACATGTCGATGGATTTTACACTCTAGAAACTTTAGGCTATACATTGCTACATGTAGATACAATTAGGCCTTGCATCTATCATACTTTAGATCAATCTTGTTGAGCTCAACATTTTCATAAGGTATTTTAAGAATGCAAGCGATCTTCAAAGCAACTCAAGTTACAGAAGTTCCTTGGATTCTTAGAATGCTAACATTATTAATCTGTACTAGGGATAGTAACTAAAGTAGAACAAGTCAAACAATTAAATAAATGTCATTTATCTTTAAATGCCATGGTGTAAAATTTTTTATCTAATCTTTTGTTTGCATAATTTACGTCAAACAATTTCATACCTTAATTTTTGAAATATGTGACATCTTAAGTTTTATACCTGAATGAGAACCCTAATGTTTTACACATAGGTGGTCTAAATGCATATTAAAGAGGGTAACTGTATAATTGAAAGGGTAAAGGTGTTTGTAATGCCCCGGAACCTAAGAGCACCACAACCTACTACGTATTCCTAATTTTCCAGTGATACGTTTCGACTATAAAACTAACTATAATCTATAAAATCACTTGTAACAACCGCTTATCAAGTATAAAACAACGAGTTTCCAAGTACATCAATTTGAATGACTCACAAGCGAGTTACTCTAACAACAACATGCTCAACAATTGGATCTTGATCTTCTACAACATACATAATTGATCGCCTCTCTTTCTTAACTTGATGATAGCAAATCCTATACTTGTCGCAAACTTATCAAATTAACTTGTAATTGTAAAAATAAAAAAATGAGCGAACACCCAATACATAATGACTAAGCATACGTTGATGCCAAGCCAAGTCATATACATGCATCTAATGCAACTTACATCAAGTATAAAGCAAATAGTAATTTAATTATCTTTAATTTAGGCTAACAATCAACAAATGGGTACTTATGTTCCTACCACACCATGATCTTTGTCTATATATATAGGTAGATATAAATATAGGTTTTTTTTAAATCCTTTACGCTTGAGTCTAAAGTCTAAAGATCATTAATCTTAGAATTCTAACTATATTGTCTCATATGCAAGTTCACTAGAGAAACCTCACATATAATTAGTAGTTGCTCCTCTAGATAATTGTCATTGTGAGCCTCTAGAGTAAACGAGTCAAGCATAATCAACAAACCATTCATTTAGACTAAATATAAATTAGTCCGGTTAGCTTACAAAGTCTTAACAAGTATAGCCATACCAATAAGTATTAAGTGCCTAAATAGTAAGAAAAGGAAAATACTAGAGTTTAGGAAAGTATAAAGGAAGTAACTTGAGCAATTAACTTGATAAAAAGCATAAATCCTTCTTAACTTTCTTAATTAACCAAAATCAACACGACTCTAAGTTAAGAATCTCTTTACCCTCTTAGTCTTTAACCATCCTAAGCTTGTAAGGTTGGAAGAGCGTAAAGATTAGATCTTTTTAAGGCAAAAAGGCTAAACAAGGATTTAATCAAGATTGGAAGAAGGCTTAAGAAACAGAAGAACTTGAAACAGGGTACAACATTTGGATGCTATATAGTATAGCATCCAGATGTCAAGTTGAAGCTACTGTAATGCCTTACGGGGGGGAGGGGTGGTTTAGTCGTTTTTTCTAAAATTTTCATATCACGTGTGCACCTATGATATAAAGAACGACTTATAAGTTAGAGATTGCAAGACTTTAACTAGTAGGTTTCTAAAGGTGCTTATTTATTTTACTTATATTTACTTATTTATATAAGCAACTAAGATAACATAATAATCCACAATCTTGTAAGACCATAAAGAGTCAGAATACCTACCAAACAATTAGACGAAATAATTTAACTTTTATGACATTAAGAGTTACTAAATATTATAAAGATCTAGCTTAATTAATACAGCTTACTAAAGTAATCTTATTTGTCTAATCGAGTTGCTATAGGAATAATTTGCACTCTGATCTTAGCACATTCTTAGCTTTTGGTTACCTACAAAAAGGAACTGTTGAGGGGTAAGCATACCATAGCTTAGTGAATTTGTCTCTCATTATTATTGTTCAAGTAAACTATCAAGTATTATTAATAAATATGCAATTTAACTACATATGGAATGAATGTACACTCAGTAAATGCAAGCAATACATCCATGGGGCTATAAAAATATGAAAGGTGTAGATTTACGTCGTCTATACATCGATTATCCCTTGTACTTAATTTCATGGAGCACCTCACCTTACTTACATGAGGTTATTTGTGGGTATTGTCCTAATAAACGAAACTCAAGTATTACTCTAGTCGAGAATACCTTACTAATCAATTAGGTGGATCCTATTTGGGGCTATCTACTATCAACAATTGACAATTGACACAATACCCCACGAGCTCACTATCAATATATATATATATATATATATAATATCCTATGGGCTAAATCACGCAAGTCCCGACTCAGGCTACTTGCTATTAGTCAACTGAAGATGGTCTACTAGCTTTGCCTTAATAAGTAAAATGCCATAGGAGACTACTATGACTACTTACTAAGTTAATAAATCTTTCTTTGAACTATAAAGCATTCCAAAAAATGTATTTTAGCAAAATTTTCAAAAAACTCAGAAAAGATATAGACATTATAGTTTGCAATTAGTGGATCACAAAAATGTGATAGGTATATCTAGTTGTTTTTGGTCAAATATTTTAACTTACCAATTTTAATAAGGTGATCACATGATTGTTGGCATACAGAACAACCAGTCACTCAATAGACAACCAAGGGTAAGTAATAGAATATCAAGCAATTACCAAATGCAAGTAAGTAGAAGTTCATCGAAAGTCCGTCACCTAGCTTACTTGCCTACTTATCTTGAACTTCGAGGTTTTTGAATTAGAAATTAAGTCATCTAAAACATTATTATAACGTATATATAAGTTATTGGAAGAAGGTTTCTTCAAGAACCTAAAATTATACCTAATTACTAAAGCTCGCCCTAATTCTTGAGTATAGTTAAAATTTGTTTTTACTCTAACTTAATTATTTTAAGTCCCTTTTTTGCACTCTTATAGTCGATTTAATCGTTTTTTTTTAATGTTCTTTCGTTTGGTAAGGTCATTTTTGGCTTTAAGGCCAGTAAATTTTTTATTGGGGTCTTATAAGTTTGTACACCTAAATGGTAAGTTTGGTTACTTTATGGTTTGGGCCTAATTATGGGCTTTAGGCTTAGTTTTTGATCTTGGGCCTTGCACTTGATATTTTAGGCTTCCTTTTAAGTATTTTTAGTTAAATTATTTACTTAACACTTTAAATTTTCATCTTAGGCTTAGTATTGCTCTTATGGGCCTAAACGGGCTCCTTTCTTAAGTTTAAGACTTTCAATCATTAGGGGGCTTATAGTGGATGTCTTAGATGAGCCATAGGGTTTAGTGGGCCTTTTGAATATCTTCCTTTAAGTCTTTTTAAGTTAGGTTCAGATTAGGTCATGTATTATTTAGGCCTGTATTTTGGTTTTCTTAAGGTTTTTTGGGCTCATTTTTCCATTTCAGGCCTTAGGCCTAATCTTACTTGCCTTTTTGGACTTAAGCTCATCATTGGCCCTAAGTTTAGTCTACTTTTCATAAAGTTATAGATCTAGTCATGAGTGATTAAGTGGGTTCAAGGCTTGGTTTGTGGGCCTTTTAGTTAAATTTAAGCCTAGTTCATGTTATATGGCTCATATCTTGACTTTATTCTAATCCATTGGGGCCTAATAGTGTACTAAAATGATTAAATAACCCATTTTATCATGAGTTCTAGATCTGATACTAATGGTTCATTGGGTTTCAAGTGGGCTTTTCCAAACCTATTGTCTATTTTAGGCTTAATTACTTACTATAGACCTTATATTGCCTTTTATCTTGTAAGATTAAGTTTTAAATCTTAATTATCTTTAATTAATCATGTGATTAACCTATTAATAAACATTTTACAACAAGTTGTTGAACATGTTTGGGGTGGTTTAAGATGATTTCCTATGACTTTCTACACATCATGTATTTAATTTGCTAGAACATGCATCAAACTATCACTAAAATGCACCTAAAACCATTTCCTACCAAAATAAACATGAGAAATAAAAAATATAGAGGGGATATACATACATATGTTTTGGCCCTTGCATGGGAATGAAGATATGATGATGATTCTTCTAATTTTCTTTAACTTATCATCTTACTACAACTTATGTACTTCTAAAGTTATATGTAACATGTTTACTATACTACAAATCTAAGAAAATGCACATGTATGGGCATGAAAACATAATAAACAAAGGTGCCATTTAATAATTTTTTCCTTAGTTATGAAGCCTAGGAACCATGCTCATAAACTCAAACTAGAAGGAAAGTTGAAAAGGTGTAAGTTCACCTTAGTGGAAACCCAACGAGAAACCCCATTTTAATAATTTGCTCTTGAACTTCATGGCGTATATGGTAGGCTATTACGACAAGGGTATCCCTTGATGTGTAATTCACATTTTTTTTAACTATTTTTTACTTTGTAATATAGAGATGGCAAGTATAAACCTCATGAAATTTCAATAACCCAAAAAAAGTAGAATCAGATGAAGGAGTCTGTTGATAGTCCCTAGAACCATCCTAAACATAATAATAATACCCAATAAAAGGAATCACACCCTAAGTACTCAACTAAAACTCTAATTGACATAAGCCCTAAAAACTTGAGTAAACAAGCATGGACCCTAATACTTGAAAAATCCTAGAACAATGACAAAACCCTAAAATGATCATCTAACCCTAAATAAGTGATCAAAAACCTTATTGTCACCAACAAACACTAATAGTAAGGTTGAATTGATCAGTACAAGTGATCGGTAGTACTAAGTGATTCAAACCCTAACTTTCGAGGTTGTACGTGGATCAAATTATTATAAATGAGCACCAATCCCTAGGGGAACCCTAAGTACACGTGTAGGGCATTTAGAATAGCTAAATTAGAGTATCAAAGTCTAATAAAACCCTAAACACATCTTAATTTCACTTAATTATCCTAATCAGGCCTAATTACCACCAATTACCCTAATCCTTAACCAACCCCATTACATCTTCATTAGCTACAAGTCAAACATGATTAATGACCAAAAGAAAAACTCTTAATGCCCTTTATAATATCTTGTACTCTAAGGGGATAAGATCTTGCCTAAATTGGCAAAAAGTACAGAAGGTACATGGTCCCCATTTTGTACATTGTCTTTGATTTCTCAAACAATTAAGGCTTGTTCCCCTTACCTCCCTTCACCTCCATGACCTACCATCCCCATTTCCCACCCTCATTTTTGTTTTCTCAAACCTTAAACACACTCACAAACACTTTCAAACTCTTTAAAAAATCTAAACACACAAAACTCCCATTCCTCTTCTTAGCTACACCAACTATCCTAGCACAGACCCCCATAACTTCCCTACTATTACTCTAAATCACTCCACATGAAGTCTTAGACCTCACATACACATTCCCCTTATTGGCCAATACACTCATACCCCCTTACACACACCAAGGCTTACAATACACAACTATAAAGAGAGGCTTTCCACACTTTGCTTTAGTAAGAACTTAGGTTAGGTTTTTCCTTAGTTTTCTTGTAAGATAAGGCTAAATAATAATGTTTTCTTTGTTGAAACTTATTTCATTGCAGCTCCATAGAAGTTCTAAGGTATTTCAAGAAGGTTTACAAAGGTTAGTACATGAAAAACCTTTTTTCATAGAAGTTGATCAAGTAATATAGAGTAGTGTAAGTTTTAGTAGAAAATTTTCATTTAGGATGCTAAAACCCCTACTCCCCATGCATGCCACCCCTTATATATTCTCTCACACATATTTTCACACACTTTTATGAAGTGATTAAGGTTTAGATTAGTAGAAACATAGGTTACTTAAGTCAAAACACCATAAAAATAAAGTGTTGCATGAAAATGAAAAGTTTGACCTTAGAATCCACTCTTGGCCGCCACTTTCATTGAATTACCAAATCTAGAACTTTTTGTTTGGCAGCTTAATAACATGTTTATTTAGTGTCAAGCATGGTTAGGACTTAATTAATTAAGCTAAGTAGGCTAAAGTATGTTTAGGACCCTAAGAATAGTATTAATAACTCTAAGAACCATAATGGACAGATCTGTAACCATATTAAAAATGGGCTAAACTAAGTCCAATGTTGGGTTTAGCTTAAGTCCAAAAAGACAAGTGGGCTTAAGCCCAAGTCCTTAATTATTGATCTAGACACAAAAAGCCCAAAAGAACCAATTTTAAAGCTCATGTAGCTAGGTGACTAGATCTAAACCCTAGGTTAAAGGGCTTAGGAAGAGTCATTCAGAAGGCTCATTCAAGACACCTACCATAAGCCCTTTAGTGATTTAGGGCTCTAAACTTAGTAAAAAGGCCCATTTAGACCATTAAGAGCATCAACAAGGCCCACTTTAAAATTTTAAAGTGTTGGGTAGAAAAAGCCCATTTAAAATACTTTAAAAAAGCCTAAAATTGTTAAACATAATGCCTAAAGTCAAAAACTATGCCTAAGGCCCAAAAACTAGGCTTAAATTCTAAAGTAACCCAACCACCACTTAGGCTTACAATCTTGTAGGGCCTAAACCAAAAACTTACTAATCCATAAACTTAAAAATAACTTCACCAAATGAAAGAACATTTGAAAACAATGAAAATGGCTATAAGATCACAGAAAATGGAGTTAAAACGGTGAAGATATGCTCGAATTACGAAAACAACTAACTCCGAGTTAGCAAGTGGTAAGCCTAGTTAATTGATGCAATTAAAATATTCATAAAACTTAATTATATTCTTCAGGAGACGAGGAGTTTGACTTGTATACAGTAGAGGATTACTGGGACTGTTGAGCATCATATCCGAGTGAGTACACTGCGCCTACTTTGCTTATTTGTACTTATAGTTAGCGAACCATTTAATTATGTCAAGTAATTAAATCTATTGCATGATTAGGTTACATGGGATACAGTATGTGCTTGATATGGTTGAACTTGTTTGTAAAGTATCTTAAGACTATATAAACTTATATGCTTCCTGCATTAGAGCTTAAGATCTTAGAGTTTCTGTATATAATGATTAGTCACCTATGAACCGAACTAATAAATCCTTGACCCCTAATTAAATTGATTGTACATCACATCTTATAACATGATAATAAGGGTGTCAGCATCACGTAGTAGAATGAGGGATCATGCCTAATGGATCCATATTGTATTTTGCGTATTGAAAATTGTTATCGTGCGACGTACTTCATGCGACATATTCTTGCTTCGACCTTTGGGAACTACTTAGCTCCAAAGAGTGTCGCCCTTTGCTTGAGGCTATGCTGTTTCTATTGCTAAGGGTGATATTGATAATAATAGACTTCGAATTGGACGTGGGTACCTAAATCTTGACATGCCAAAATACTTCTTAATTCGGCAATGGTGAGCGTTAAACTGTACCGTATACAGTTATTGGTAGATTGTATATGTGTTTGACCAAGCATTCATACGTTTAATAATAACTTGCTTGATATTGCTTGTTATAGAGTATGCAGGTTATTGACTAAGTAATCGAGCTTAGCTCCTATAGTTTATTGTTGCAGCAGGACTTGTGGTTGGAGTCAAGCTATGGGATGCTTGAGGTTAGTAGCACCAGCTTAGGATTATGGGATGTGAAGAGGATGAGAGCTTAAGCGAACCCTTTATTTATTATTAAACTCTATTGGTTCTTAGTTATTAAGTATATTTAGCTTATTAAGTAGCTCATACTACGTATGAAGATTTGTTTAGGTACTATATGACTAATTTAAGGGAAACTAGATATTCCCATTTATCTATATTATGTTAGTGATCAATTGGATAGCTAAACTTTAATTTATATGTTCTATTATTACTTAATGTGAGTTATCGGGAGAAAATCGTAGTTGTGAATACCTTGTGTAGTATACCAAAGGCCCCTAATCAAGGATTGTGCTTGACCTTGGATCTTCATGTATTAAATGGCGATATTGCCATGACTTGACCCTTCTTCAAGTTGTGACAGCATGTGCACAAACATCACATTTCACTAAAATTATTGGAAAATGGCATATTCTATTAACATTTTATGACTTACCAAGTTGTTTAAATTTTAAGCATGTAATAGTTGAAGTTGGAACTTTTAGCATTTGATTCTTAAAACCCTAAAAGGTTTACACCATAAATTGTTTGGCTCCAATAAATTGTTTTTAAACAAACAATTAAAGTGTGCGTGCTTAATTTTTAGCGATAGGATTGGAATATAAATAAGATAAGATAATTTCTCACATTCTAAACTTGGAATGGTGAAAAATGGAAAAATAAGACGAAAAATTTATATAAAATCTAAAGTCTTCTTATCCTTAACTTTTATTAATGGTAGATATGTACTACATAACAAATGCAAGATAATGGAACTACGGGGGCATAATTTACTGTTTTTCTATATCCATATGTGAATCATCCACAAAGCATGAAATTTTTTACTTTACCTATGCGTATAAGGAAGGTAATTTTGATAAGAACTACCTAATAACACTTGTTATATATGAAAAGAAATTATAAATTCTTCATACGACACTCGGCCTATTTGTAAAATATCCAATATTTTGTATAATTATCTTAACATTATTATGTAATGTAGCAAAATGTAAGGATACTCATCACAAGATCACAAATAAGAATATTTTTCGGAGCAATATATATGTATATTCATGTTTTTGTGTATTTGCGTATATTTTCTAATGAAAATTTGTCAAGATGCATCTTAGACATTACCCTATCATTCCCTTTTCTTTTTGATTTCAATTGTAAAAGCAAATTAATCAATTCATTTCTTCAACTATATTCTAAGTATATACGTGCTCTAGAGCAAAAGTACCCTTTTTTTTTTGTTTGCAAATAATAATAGGCCTTCATATTACTTTGCATAGGATAAAGTACGGAAAGTAATCTATATGGTTTTGTCGTGGAAATAAAAAATGAAAAAACCATGGGGTTATGTCATTAATAATTTCTTACATGGGGAGATTTTGCCTTCCAAAACTATTCTTCTTGGGAACTTGTTTGAGCAACTTCATTGGTAGAAACGATACTTGCTGGTGGATTTTGCACTCCAGAAATTTTAGGCTTTACATTGCTACATGGAGATACAGTGGGCCTCGCACTCCATGGTACTTTAAATCAATCTCACCGAGCTCAACATTTTCACAAGGTATTTTAGGACTGTAAGCGATCTTCATAGTAACCGGGGTTGCAGAAGTTCCTCGGATTCTTCGAATGCTAACATTGCTAATCTTTACTAGGGATGGTACTTAAAGTTGAACAAATTAAACAATTAAATAAATGTCATTTATCTTTAAATGCCACTATGTAACATTTTTTAGCTAAAATCTTGTTTGGATAAATTACGTCAAACAATGTTGCACCCTAACTTTTGAAATATGTAAACATCCTTAGTTTTATAAATAAATGGGAACCCTGATGTTTTACACATAGATGGGTTGGATGCATATTAGGGGAGGGTAACTATATGATTGAAAGAACAAAGTTGTCAACTTAAATTCAAAAGCTTTTTAGGTGTTTAATATTTACCCTTTTTATTTACTACATACCTTCACATTGCAATGATTATGAAGGCAATAAACTTGGTCTACGATTTTAGGATTGCTAACATTTTGCATTATAATATCCTCAAAATGCACATTGGAGACAATTCCTTCAAAAGATGCAGTCCATGTCTTAATCTTGATACCATTGTTAGTTCCAGTCAGGGTGTAGTTTTTTACAGTGCATCCGACAATGGGCTCTTCATTTTTATTCCCGCTAAGGCTACCAACACTTGTGCCATGACCAGACCCACACTTCACTTTTTCAGCGTTTACTTATTTGCATCCATCATCGATAGAAATGCAGTCGTCCCTAGTCTCGATGTTTAAATCAATAACCCCATTTGTTTAAGAGAACACAAGCCTCGGTGAAAAAAGTTTCCCTTCAAAAGTATTTTTCTAAAAGAAGTGATAGTTTTTTATTGTGTTTAGCTATTCTTATAAAGAAGCAAAGACTTTGGTGGGTGCAGACTAAGGTGTTTAATGTAACTCATATAAAAATAAACCAAATTCAACATGTTACCATAAATGAATTATTATGAATCCTTTCATACTAGTAAGTATATAAAATGTAAATGATTTTGTAAAAATTTATAGGTGAAATAAATTTAACTTATTTTTATAATTAAATAAAAGAGGCTCTAACTAAAGTTATTGGTTTGAATAGAGAAAAAAAGAGATAAGACCATATTCTAAGAGTTAGATGATTTATTAAGTCTAACTGAGAATGTGACTATTACATGTTAGAAAATGCGAGCCATTTTTTGGAGGGGAAAAAAAAAAAAACTAGAGTAACTTTATTAAGAAGGGAAAATTTTCCCTTATAATGTAAAAAGCTTTCTTTTCAAAGGGTATTTTTTTTTTCCCTCTCTTTCGGCTTAACAAATGGGGTACAAAAATGATTGGGGTACAAAAATGATTAAGACCTTACGATTGCTCTAAGCTTACCCAAGGAAGCTTTGCGCAATTCTTTTTCTTATGCAATCATTTCTCTCCTAAGTAACTTTTCCTTGACCATTAAATATCCAACCACCCAATAATTTGAAATTATTAAGGTAACTGAATGTAATCCATTGCTTTTTGAATTAGCTGGTATCAACGGGTGCCATGAGCATTCCTTGCACTTGAAACTCCATAAATGACTTGCAAGGACATTACATGAGGATTTCACCTAGGGTATATCTGTCTTTAGGAATCAAAACTGTTGTAGGAGATGTTGATGCACAAGCTTCTTTCCAAGCACTTAATATGGCTTGCCAACAAATTCATAACCAATATGACACATTGAATCTTATTGAGTGTGGATTAAGATCGCTTTGAGCAAACATCTCAAGCCTACAGTTGCAAAGTCTTGCTTGTTTGATATCTGATTTTCCATTACTCGTTACCCCATACTTTGTCACATCGAGTATAGCAGCGTTTGCTGTTGAAGACAAACACAGTAACAACAATATTTCTCCAAATTACAACTTTCAATCTTTTAGTTGTTTATAAAAATTGGATTGTATTTTCACCATGCAAAATTGAAATTATATAGTGTAAGGTAATGATAAGTGTTAAGTGTCAATAGAACGCTAACTAAATTTGTACATTTTCTCTTAGTGCTATCTTTGAAAAATTTTCATTGCCATACGTTCTACAAACAAAGATCAAGGGTTAGTTTTTTTTTTTTTTTTTTTTTGTCTTTGGGCAAAAGATTAGGGTTAGTTTCTTAGTTCATTTTTTTTTTTATGAATTTGAATTATAGCTGGATTGAGAAACCCTTGAATTAATACATCTTAGCTTTTTTCACAAAAAAAAAAAAAAAAAATTACAGCTCATGAAAAATCTATGGCCTTTGGCTAAAACCAGTAGTTTTAATATTGACTTAGCTTGCTACTAAGGAATATCAATCTTAATTTAAGTTTGGAAGTGAGGAAAGTTGTGATATGTTGTAGACATGTGCTATGAAAAGGAAATCACTTGACATTTTTTGTGACAAACTTAGCAAAAATGTTTCTAGAAATTAAGGTCTAATTTATGCTTCAAAGAGCACCTGCAAGTATACTTTTGTGATTCACATGCATAAATTAAATGCAACGATGTAATAAAATATAAAATATAGAACAATAGTTGCATCTAGTTATACGATGTTAAAAAAAAAAAAACACAAAAATGGAGAAGTAATGTACAATTTAAATAACACATTATAATATACATTTGTTAAGGTAGATTGAAGATATTCTAATCAATTTTAATTTGTTTTATCGAGGACATCACAATATGCCCACAAAAGTATCAAACGGGATATAATAATTGGGGAATTTCTTGTATAGCAACGTTAATTACCATTTTTGCAGGATTGTAAAAAACAGTGAACAACAATTGCTTAGGAAAAGTTAAGATGTCACCTATAAATTTATTCCTTCCAAAATGAGCAACCTCAAATTTAATTTGCATTATGGGCCATCATAAAGAATGTGAATGTTTTATTTAAGCCAAGTGTAGCATCATATCATAGGCTCATCATTACTATACATGTTAGGCACCAAAGTTCACGTAAATGAAATATTGTTAAGTTATCATGCTTCAGTAGTCACTATGAGTCTTAGTTGATAACATTTGCATAATGAACTAAGCAATGAAACCACACATAAGTGCAAGCAAGTTGCAACTCATCATATTCTTAATAGATGCATAGAACAATCTTGGATAGACATAAGTCTAGTTCCAAAACATACAAATCTACTTACTAGAGTCTAGCATAAGGTCAATTAACCACTTCAAATGAGGGTTATCCTCACTTATTTCACTTAGCATTAAGTTTACTAAGTAACTTTCTAATTATTACAATTCCACAATATAGCTATTTAACTATTTAATTAGAAAATAGATCTTACTGGAATTCAATAAATTCCTTAAAAATTTCTATGAGATTGTATAAATAAATAGTTTTATTATGCAAGATTTGATATCCCAACCCATCTCTTATGTTTATGAAATTACACTTTCAATCGCTTAATTAGATTAAAGTTCATAAATGTTATATTTTATGTAGAAAATAATAATAAATCATTTTTTCATATCAATATAGAGCTTCAATGAATATAATATTTGTTTCATTTATTTCTTAAATTGGCCACCTTTGGCAAAATATGACATGTTGGGTCTTACCCATGAACTAACATGCGGGGTTTAGTCTCAATATGACTTAAACCAATAGGTCTTGATCTGATTATGTGTCCAATGAGCTATGAATCTATTGTGAATCATTGTTTAGACTTATGGACTTAGCGGATTTGTGGCTATTTACGGCTAAAAATTTACAATATTTATAATTGTAAAAAGGAAATAAAAAAAACATGAAAATTGAAATACAGTAAATATTTAAATGGTTTCTGTGAGTCCAATACTCGATTAATAATCAAACCGGTAAATTTAGGATGTTAATAAAACTAACCCAATTTACATAGAAATTTATGTATAAGCTCGAGATAGTAGTTGAGAAAATCCTATCAACTTAGAATTTAAAAATATATTAAAATATTAAAAATATAGTTAAAATAGTAAGAATTTACTATATTGTTATTATATTATCAAATATGTATGGCGTAGGTTCTAAAAATTAATGAACACTTAGAGATATATTATAGGAGTAATATAATTAATATTAGACATTTAATAATATATAAAAGACATTTATGTACATTGTATATAATCATTATATAAATATATATTTTTAATTATTGTAAATACCTGAAATTAAGTATAATTCACTAAATATATAGATAACAAAATGGGGAAAAAATTTAGAAAAACCAAAAAATAGGTATAAGAGGCATGACATGGAATTTGAGAATGTATGAGTGTCATAACTAGGAGGGGGTCAAGTCGTGGCATTATCGCCGTGTAATACAGGAAGGTTCGAGATTATGTAGCATCCTTGATTAAGGGCTTTCGACATACTACACAAGGCATTTCACAACTATAATTTCCTCCTAACAACTAGTATTAAGTAATAGCTGAGTAGACAATTAAAAATCATAACATTCATTTAAAGCTAACCTTAACATAGATTAAAGGGAATATATGGCATGAAGGAGGAAGTAGGGTTTCATTATGTTTCTCAATGATCAAGACTCAAAACCAACACTACTCTACACTATTTTAACTACTAGTTTTCTATCACTTACTAAAGTGTGTTTTCTTCCTACTAACCTCTATTTGCTCTTCATGACACTCCCTAGAATACCTAAAACATTGCTATAAAGTAAAGATTTTCTAAGAAAATACAAGTTCCTAGCACTATCCTATAAGAAAATCAAGAGAAAAACTAACCTAGTTACTAATCAGAGTAAGGGAGCAGATGTCCTCCTTATGGGTGTTGTGCTGTGAGCTTATGTGTGTATGTGTGTTGACCAATAAGGGGGATATGTGTGGCTATCACGAGGCTTGGTGGTGGTGGTGGTAGTGTAGCCAGCGATGATGTGTGTATGTATGACCAAAGGGGAAGTGAAAGGGGTTTTGGAGTTTGATTTTTGAGGGAGTGTTTGAGAGTGTTTTAAGGTTTGTGAAAATAACAAAATGAGGGAGGGAGAGGGGCTGGTCAGTCATAGGGGAGAGAGAGTGGGAGGGGAGGGGACGAAGTATGTGCAATTTAAGTAGATAAGGACATGGCATAAAAAGGGAACATGTACTCCTTTACTTTATTGCCACTTAGGGAAAGATCTTGTCTCCTAAGGGTACAAGATGTATTAAGTGTAATTAAGGGATTATCTTATAGCTCTTAATTAGGTTTGACTTGTAATTAATTAAGATGTAATGATAGTTGGTTATGGATTAGGGTATTAGGCTAGTTAAGTGTAATGAGGACTTTTTCATTCGATTTCAATTTTGAGTTGCTGAAATTTCATAGGGTTTACAATAGGTTAGGTATTTAGAATTGTGACACCTAACCATATTCAATTATACATGCCAATGGAGAAGAAAAAAAGTCAAGAGCATC
Organism: Lumnitzera racemosa; assembly: GCA_024138005.1. Taxonomy (NCBI): domain Eukaryota; kingdom Viridiplantae; phylum Streptophyta; class Magnoliopsida; order Myrtales; family Combretaceae; genus Lumnitzera; species Lumnitzera racemosa. The sequence continues at coordinate 16,071,145 of JAMXBC010000008.1, read as the reverse complement.
TCACATGGTGATATAAAATTATATCCTATAATCTAGAACAAAATTTGATCATTTGTTAGCTTGGAAAAAATTCTAGAAGCAGAAACTATAGAGAGAGAGAGAGTGAAGAACAAAAATTAGGAATTTAGTGAGCAAATCTAATATTTTGCAAGTACTCAAGGAAGATGAGTAGCTGGAAGTGAAACCAAGTGGTGGCCTAAAGGAGTGACCGACAGTTAAGTGGGTTAACACACCTTCCCCTCCCTAAGTTGGCCAGAGTTGGTGTTTTTGGTAAATTGTTAATTTTTTCGATTTTTTCAAAAATTAGGGAAAAATAGAAAATGATCACAAAAAATTATGACATTTGGTTTCCTTAAATACTTTTGCATGAGGAATTCAAATATTCAATCAGATTTTCAAAATTTTGAGTGTAGATATAAAGTCCTTAAGAGAAACATCCTGCATACCGAATTTTAAGTGAGTAATTGAAAGACCAATTGCTGTAGTTTTGACTTGAAAATTTGTGATTATACTCTTAAGATGTTTTATTTTGATGTTATGTGGTTGGATTGTAAAAATCATATTGTTGGATTTTGGGTAAAAATTCATTTTTTAGATTATTATGATTTAAAAAATGGTGAGTTTTAAGTAAAAAGTTGGTATTTGGTGAATTTGAAATTAAATCTCTAAGTTACTATGTAAATGGAAATGAGTATTTAGTATATTGGGAATAGAAATATATATAATTGAAGTTCTTAGTGGATATTTATTGATATTACAGAGTGTAGAAATTCTATAAATGCAAGGTAAGTTTGTGTATGAATTAAACAGTAAGTTGTGGTAATGGTTGAAGAGTTAGAAACTACGTTGGAAAGAATATAGGAGTAAATAACTTGATTATGCTAAAAATGGGTTTTGGGTTAGAAAGTAAATGATACTGGAACTTTATAACTATGTAGAGTTCGAATGTAAGTTTAGAACTTCTTAAGTAAAAACTAGACTTACAATAATGGGTCAGAACCTTAGTTAGAAGCTTGGTTAGAACCTATCTCAAGTCAACTAAAAGTTAGATAAATGACTAAAGAATCTACTTATGTCAGAATGTAAACCTACTTAATAATTAAAATAAGTTCTTACTTCATATATGAGTTTAAAACTGAAGTTGTATATTACTTTTTAGAGATTATTAACGAAGATCAGAAATGCAACGTATAAGAACACATGACATTATGTCCAGGTAAGTAAGGATAGATGCTTAATGGCATATTGAAGTATAATATCAAGATACTTGGACGAATAAGAGTATTTGTTTATGGTTCTAGTTAGATTATTTATACGTGTATTATGAGTATGCTTATGATACTGATTGTTGATTGGGATTTATGGTTTGAATGTTATCTGGGGAGGAGGGTACTCTCTATTGCATAAGCTTAGATTTAATCTGATTGTGTCATGTTGAAACTCTTCGGAATTCAGGTTAGAGTGGAATAAATTACTCTAACTTCATAGTGAACTAGTTAAACATTGTGAGATGCTATATTATTTTTTCTATTACATTTGTATATAATTAATGATTAAATAACCCTATTTGTTAATGTGTTCTCCAACCTGTATCCCTTCTTATTAAACTAGTTGAGCTCATATCTCTATAGATTTTTTTGTAGGTACCCAGTAGTACCAGAAGATGCCTTGTTACATTTGTCCATAGGTTAGTTTTAATGGGTTGGGGGAGTGAAGTGAAGAAGTCTAATGAATGGAATGAAGCTCAAGTCTCTTTTTTTTTTTTTTTTTCCTTTTGTGGGAGGATTATAAGGTCTTCTGGGAGGCCTTATAGTCTTTGTTGGCTAACTGTTATATACTTATGTAATGTAGATCTACCATAGAGATGTAAAGTTTCTTTTGAAAACTTTGGACTCTTGATGTAATGTAATGAATCGATCTATCTATAAGTAGTAGAAAATGTGTTATGTAAAATATTATTGCAAAGGTTTTATATACTATAAGTGCCTATATGATAGCTTCAAAGCTAGTTGAGTCGTCATTCACCTTGTGTGGATAATACCTGTGTTAGTAGCTAAGGGGATAGCTTATAACCTAAGTTAGTTTACATGGCGGGACAATTACAACTCTTTAACTTTAGGGTGTAACAGTTTCAATGTGAATTGGCATAAATTCTTTCATTTCCCTTTGTCAACAATAAATATTATGAGTGTTAGATTATTCTTTTCCAAGTAAATTTATTGTCTTTACTTATTACGTATAATTTATTATTATTATATTTGACTCTCTTGGTACCTTATTTTAAATGACTACTTTTATTTATTTACTTGTTTAATCACACGTTCATTGATTCATTTGCTCTTCACCTAACTTCTTTTCGTATTTATTTCCTTATTGCTTTTATTTCTTGTCAGTTTCTAATTTATGGAATTAATACTCTTAGCTCTAAACACAATTATCATATGTGTAGGGTTGGTGATTCCTAACGTTTATTGAATTGAGCATGACAAAGATGCAGTCGATGACTCAAACAAATCAAAATGACTCATCAAAATAAGACAAGATGATTGATATGATATAGGATACAAATTAGAATAAGGAGGGAATGTAGAATCTCTATTCCTATATCATATGTGGATGTGCCATGTGCATCTCAAATATTAAATGGCCATTCTTTTATAATTAAGTATTTAATTTGTCTTATGCTTCCTCCTTTTCTATCCCCTAATTATGGGACTTCTTTATTAAAAGTGGGGTATATTGCTAATTTTTAACACAGGGATTGTATAATTATTAAGTCTCATTGCATTATGGAAATTTTTAACGAGACAATGTTATATTATGGAACGCAGTTGTTATTATTGTTGTTTCCATGGTAGTTGTCATCGTTGCTATTTTTGGTGTCACTGTTAGTATTATTATTGAGGTTATCATTACTATTATTGTTAGTAGATTAACCTATATCTATTTTTTTATTTTATTTTTTGTGTTTGTTCTTAGTATTTGAGCATAGTGGGACATTATTCCTTATTCTAAATGTGCAATAATTCCTATTAATAACGATGTTACTATTTTAATAATTATTGTGCCATTATTTTGGTGTAAAAGTAATGTTGTCTATAGGTATAAGAAGTGTAGATGGACTTTTATTTGTGTTTAGAATTAGGAATGTAATTATTTAATTATGGTTATGTTTCAAAGAATTTTAAATAAATCGATAATTATTCCGATTATTTTTCAAACAATCAACCTCTGTTTTTTATGATTTTAATTTGTCATTTTCTATTTCCTCTTATTATTTTAATCTTGAGTTTTGTTTTATTTTCATACATAATTAAGAATAACTATTAGTTATTTCTTCTTTCTTATTCACCAAGTTTTAAGTATAGGTATCTTGTTAATTTGCTAACTGGGGAAACTTTATGGATATTTAAGAGTATATACTTGTTATGTTGTATCATTACTCATAAATATTCTATTGTTATGATCAATAAATTTTAATGCCTATTTAAGATTGGTTTCTAATTACATGGTCTTATGAGTTACTACTATCTCTATTTTATATTATTTTTTGTTAAAGGTATATTTCCTATTTCATTATTTATTAATCGCTAAAGTTTTTATGAGTATCCATAGATAGGTATCTATGACTTAAAAGTTATGAGTTATCTTATATCAATTCTATTACTGTACCTTTTTGGAATAATAGAGATAGATGTTTTAAGGTATGTTAGTTTACTCCCTAAATGTATATAGCTACTTTTCGTTTTAAAAGCACATTTTTATATTTCTCAAATACTCGGCTAAAAATAGATTCTATAAACAGCTATTATCTTCAAAACAATTAATTAAATGCCTCCAAATATCTTACTTTTCAACTAAGAAACAACAACAAATCGATATTAAATAATTGCACTCTATTTTGCTCTTTCTATAGATATACATACCTATATATTTCCTCCTAGTATCTCCAAAGATAAGAATAATATATGAGTCTAATACAATTCAAGGGTATAATTAGTAACAATGAGAATAAATGTATCGATGATCCATAAAATACAATGAAGTGTTTTCTTAAGGAGGTAAACACTAACCCAAAGACACCCATACTTACGATCTCACTATTATATAGATCATTTTCCTAGGATTTCTATAGATTGTATATCTTTGCTCTGATACCATTACACTGTAACTCCCCATACTTAAGAAGCTATAGACTATTATGTGTTTCTATCCTCTAGTGACATGCCTAGTGTAAACGAGGAAGTAAAATATCCACAAGAAACATAAGAAATTACCTCCAAATTATTTCATAAAAATCCTTTAGCAAATTAAAATTTATCATTTTTGAACTTTTTTAATTTGTGAACAACTCTCAACAATTTAATTTTCCAATCATTGAGTACTTCTTAAGTTATTCATAATGCATAATCATTTCTTTTCCATACTCGTCACCTAAGTGAAAGTCTGCAAGCCCACTAATTTTGTAAATTTCAATCTAAGTACCCGTATGTGGAAAAAAAAAAGAAGAAATTAATGAGCTAACATCTAGCATGTGAGTACCACAATGATATGCACATCCCAACAATTACGCAGGCCATATGTGTTATGTGCAACATACATTACAACATTCAATTAAGCAATTCTTAATTTAATTACTTAAACAAGAAGGGAATACCTTAGATTCTAGTCACAAAATATAAATAGGAACATCATCGTAGCCCTAAACTAAACTACAAGTACGGGATTGCCACTCAAGGTCCCAACACCACCCTAACATCATAATCTTTACTAGCACTGGTTCATCGTTTATGGTCCTTATACCTTCCTAATAGTTATGTCTACTGGTAAGGGATCATCATGAATGGTCTCCACACCTTCCTAATTGTTATAGGTTCACCACCTTGATCTTGTAACCTTAAATCTATTCCTAATCACATTTATAGGTAACTTTACAAGGGATAACACCACTCAAGGATCATAAGGGTGCCCTTTAGGAAACTATTACCAGATTGATCCATGAACAAGAAACAAACACCTTATCAATAGCCAATTAATGATTAAATTCATTTATATCTCTAATCTTAACAAACACATCCAACAGGCACAATAAACACGTACATGGATCTTGAGCAAAAGATATCTTTAACTCATATTTCGTTTCGGCATATGAAGTATAATGGAAACACATTCTTTTAAAACCTATACTATGTATCTTTCAATTTCTCTCTTAACACTACATTGTTTAAGCTTCATTAAGGGCTTATTCGAGAGTTTAAGTTTTAATTCAAAGTCTTAAGAATGTTTAAGAAAGATTAGAGCTAGATTTAGGAACAGAGGAATTGAGAAACAGTGAAGTAAGGGAACAAAACAAGATTACGATCAGGGTTTACGATTGTAGTCTAGGGCATAAACCTCCCTAACCACAAAATCCCACTTTATGCTCCAATAATGAAATGATAAGAGGGGATCATGAGGGGACCACATGCATGATCTTTTCTCGAGCTTCTTTGGTGTGTTAAAGACCTCACATCATTCAATTTTCAATACTCCAAGACCCTTGTTCAACCCTTAACCATCCTATCACTACGAATCTTCACATAAATGATCTTTTTTCTATTTTTTTTATTACAATTTTTACGACAAAGTACTTGAGTGCATTCTTGAACTCATGAATCAAATAACAAGATAGCATATCCCAATAAAAAATTGTATACTTTACTTTTGTACTTAGACCGTTCTATGATTTCTTAATGCAAATCCATAACCAACCATCAATAATAATAAGAATTCAAATTGGAATCTACTAGATCTATTTCTTTCTGTTTACATGAAATCATAACTCTACTAAACCTATGGTTTTCACAATATAAAATATACAAAATCCTAATAACTTACTATGTGGAATCTCCTCCTTTCCAGTACAATTACACAATACAACAAGATTAGAACAATTACTTACATTGAAAAACCATGCAATTTCACAAATAAAGCTTACCAACTTTGTTGGTCTCTTTGATTTACTGCTAAGGAGGGAAGGTAACGTTATGGCAAGAAAATACATGTACATGGAAGTTTTAGTTGTCCTTTGTTGTCATATCCTTGATAACACTATTGTTAATGAAGTTTAAGCTAAAATTTTGTTGATTCAATAAGAAAAATTCATATGAGCATACCATTGTATTGTAATGGGTGCAAAATATTAGCCCCGTTTGTTTAAGAGAACAAAAGCCCTAGTGAAAAGAGTTTCCCTTCAAAAGTATTTTTCTAAAAGAAGTGATGGTTTTTATCGTGTTTAGCCATTCTTATAGCAGGTTATATACTATTGGATTAACTTAGTGGTAAAGATGCCTTATAGGCATCATCAGTACCTCATGAAGCTAGGGGGTTGTTCTTGAACTTCATGGTGTACATGGCAGGCTATTACAGCAAGGGTGTCCCTTACGACGTAACATACTTTTTTTTTTTTTTAAGTTTTTCTTTACTTTTTAATATAGAGATGACATCTACATTAGCACCACATTTCACTTAAATTTTTGGAGAATGGCATATTCTATTAACTTTTTATAACTTACCAAGTTGTTTAAATTTTAAGCATGTAATAGTTGAAGTTGGAACTTTTAGCCTTTGATTCTTAAAACCCTAACAGGTTTACGCCATAAATTGTTTGGCTCCAATAAATTGTCTTTAAATAAACAATTAAATTGCACGTGCTTAATGTTTTAGCGACTAGATTGGAATATAAATAAGATGAGATTATTTCTCACCTTCTAAACTTGAAATGGTGAAAAATGGAAAAACAAGATGAAAAATTTATATAAAATCACAAGTCTTCTTATCCTCAACTTTTATTAATGGTAGATATACACTATGTAACAAATGAAGATAGTGGAACCAAGGGGGCGTAATGTACTTTTTTTTTTCCATATCTACATGTGAATTGTCTATAAAGTATGGAATCTTTTACTTTACCTATAAGTTTAAATAAGGTAATTTTGATGAGAATTACCTAGCCTATTTGTAAAATATCCAATATTTTGAATAATTATCTTAGCATTATTAGGTAATGCAGCAAGACGTAAGGATACTCATCATAAGATCACAGATAAGAATCTTTTTGGGAGCAATATATATGTATATTCATGTTTCTGTATATTTGCATATATTATCTAAAGAAAATTCATCAAGATGCTTCTTACACATTACTGTTTTACTCCTTTTTCTTTTTAATTTCAATTGTAAAAGTGAATATATTAGTTGATTTTTCAAATTACATTCTAAGTATATACATAGCTTGGAGCAAATGCTCCTTTTTTGTTTGCAAATAATAATGGATAGGCGTTCATATTACTTTGCATAGGACAAAGTACAAAAAATAATTTGTATAGTTTTTTTGTGCAAATAGAAATTGAAAAAACTATGGGTTTATGTCTTTAACAAATTCTTACACAAGGAGATTTTGCCTTTGAAAACTATTCTTCTTGGGAACCAATTTAAGCAACTTCATCAGCAGAAACGCTACATGCCGGTGGATTTTGTACTCCAGAAATTTTAGGCTTTACATGGCTACATGCAGATACAGCTGGGCCTCGCACTCCATGGTACTTTAAATCAATATCATCGAGCTCAACATTTTCACAGGGTATTTTAGGACTGCAAGCGATCTTCATAGTAACCGGGGTTGCAGAAGTTCCTTGGATTCTTCGAATGCTAACATTGTTAATCTTCACTAGGGATGGTAGCTAAAGTTGAACAAATCAAACAATTAAATAAATGTCATTTATCTTTACATGCCACTATGTAAAATTTTTTAGCTAATCTTTTGTTTGGATAAATTATGTCAAACAATGTCACACCTTAATTTTTTAAATATATAGACATCCTGAGTTTTATAAATAAATGGGAACCTTGTTGTTTTACACATAGGTGGGCTGAATGCATATTAAGGGAGGGTAACTGCATGATTGAAATAGCGGAGGTGCCAACTTAGAATCAAAAGCTTTTGCAGGTGGTTAATATTTATCCTTTTTATTTACTACGTACCTTCGCATTGCAACGATTGTGAGGGCAATAAACTTGGTCTATGATTATAGGATTGCTGACATTTTGCATGATAATATCCTCAAAATGCACATCGAAGACAATTCCTTCAAAAGATGCGGGCCATGTCTTAATCCTGATACCATTGTCCGTTCCGATCAGGGTACAGTTTTTTACAGTGAATCCAACAACGGGCTCTTCATTTTTATTCCCGCCAAGGCTACCAATACTTATGCCATGACCAGGCCCACACTTTACATTTTCAACGTTTACTTGTTTGCATCCATCACCGATAGAAATGCAGTCGTCCCCAGTCTGGATGTTTGAATCAATAATGTTTATATTGCTTGACTTACCGATGTGAATTCCATCCGTATTAGGGCTCTCTGCTGGCGCCGAGATGGTAATATTTTGTAAGGTAATGTTATGGCAAGAAAATACATGTACATGGAAGTTTTTGCTGTCCTTTGTTTTCATATCCTTGATAACACTATTGTTAACGAAGTTGAAGCTAAAATTCTGTTGATTCAATAAGAAAAACTCATATGAGCATACCATTGTATTGTAATGGGTGCAAAATGTTAGCCCCATTTGTTTAAGAGAACAAAACCCTAGGTGAAAAAAGTTTCCCTTCAAAAGTATTTTTCTAAAAGAAGTTATGGTTTTCATTATGTCTAGCCATTCTTATGAAGAAGGAAAGGCATTGGTGGGTATAGACTAAGGTATTCAATGTAACTTGTATAAAAATAAACCAGATTCAACATGTTACCAAAAATGAATTATTATGAATCCTTTCAATATTAGCAAGTATATAAAATGTATACGATTTTTTGAAAATTTATAGGCGAAATCAATTTAACTTATTTTTATAATTAAATAAAAAAGTCCCTAACTATTATAGGTATAAATAAAAAACAAAAGAGATAAAACAATTTTCTAAAAGTTAGATGATTTAGTCTAACTCAGAATGTCACTTTTACATTTTAGAAAATGCTAGCCATTTTCTCGAAGGAAGAAAATAAAGCTAGAATAATTCCATTAAAGAAGGGAAATTTTTCCCTTATAAAGTGAAAAGCTTTCTTTTCAAAGGGTTTTTCTTTTCTCTCTCTCTCAACTTAACAAATGGGGTACAAAAAAGATGAAGACCATTACAATTACTCTAAGCTTACCCAAGGAAGCTTTGCACAATTCTTTTTCTTATGGCAATCGTTTCTCTCCCAAGCAACTTTTCCTTGACCATCAAATATCCCACCACCCAATAATTTGAAATTATTAAGGTAATTGAATGTAATCCATTGCTTTTTTAATTGCCTGGTATCAATAGGCGCCATGAGTGTTCCTTGCACCCGAAACTCCAAAGATGACTTGCAAGGACCTTGCATGAGGATTTCACCCAGGGTATATGTGCCTTTAGGAATCAAAATTGTAGCAGGAGATGTTGATGCACAAGCTTCTTTCCATGCACTTAATATGGCCTGCCAACAAATTCATAACCAATATAACACATTAAATTTTATTGAGTGTGGATTAACATTGCTGTAAGCAAATAACTCAAGCCTATAATGGCAAAGTCTTACTTGTTTGATATCTGATTTTCCATCACCTATTACCCCATACTTTGTCACATCGAGTATAGCAGCATTTACTATTGAAGACAAACATAATAACAACGATATTCCTCCAAATTGCCACATTAAGATTGCCATTCTTTTTCTATTTCCTGCAATCTTTTAGCTGTTTATAATAATTGGATTGTATTTTCACCATGCAAAATTCAAATTATATAGTGTAAGGTAATGATAAGTCTCAACAGAACACCAACTAAAATTTTCCATTTTCTCTTTGCATTATCTTTGAAAATTCCTTGTTACCATACGTTCTGCGAACAAAGATTAAGGGTTAGTTTTTTTTCCCTTTTTTTTCAGTCTTTTGGCAAAAGATCAAGGTTAGTTTTTTGGTTAGTTTTTTTCTTTCTTTGATGCATTTGAATTACAGTTCGATTGAGATATCTACTAATTAATACATCTTAGCTTCTTTGCAAAAAAAAAAAAAAAACAGCTCATTAAAAATTTGTGGCCATTGTTTAAACCGGTTGTTTTAATATTGACTTGGCATGCAACTAGAGTGTATCAATCTTAATTTAAGTTTGGAAGCGAGAAAAGTTGTGATTTGTTGTAGACATGTACTGTGAAAGGGAAATCACTTGATACTTTAGATGACAAACTTAGCAAAAATGTTTTTGTATATTAAGGGCTAATTTATGCTTTAAAGAGCACCAGCAATTATAGTTTGTGATTCACATGCTCAAATTAAAATACAACTTTGTAATAGAACATAAAATATAGAACAATCTTGCATCCAATTATACGATGTAAAAAAAATGGAGAAGTAATGTACAATTAAAATAACACATTATAATACACATTTGTTAAGATAGACTGAAGATATTCTAATCAAATTTTTTTTTTTTTTAATCGAAGACGTCACAATGCCTACAAATGTATCAAACGAGAAATAACAATTGGGGAACTTCTTATATGGGGACATAAATAACCATTTTTGCATGATTATAAAATACAGTCAACAACAATCACTTAGGAAATGTAAAGATGTGGCCTATAAATTTATTCCTTTTAGAATCAACAACCTCGAATTTAATTTGCAATATGTGCAATCATAAAGAATGTTAATGTTTTATTAAGCTAAGCGTAGCATCATATCATAAGCTCATCATTACCATACATGCTAGGAACCAAAGTTCCCTTAAATGAAATCTTATTAAGTTTTCACGCTTTAGTAACCACTGTATGTCTTAGTTCATAACATCTACACAATGAACTAAGCATGAAACCACACTAAGAGCAAGCAAGTCGTAAGTCATCATATTCTTATAGATACATACAACAATCTTGGGTAGACATAAGTCTACTTCCAAAACATACAAATTCACTTATCAGGGTCTAAGCATAAGGTCAATTAACAACTTCAAACGAGGGTTATCCTCACCTATTTTACCTAACATATGTAAAGCTCATATTTCACATGTATACGTGGCTTGTACATCGAATATTATAGGACATTTTATTGCTTACACTTAATTTATCTTTGAAAGGTCATATTTTCTTCATATCATATCAAATATCTATGCTCCTTATACTATCGTATTCTTTTTCTCTAAAACTATCTGCATATTTTAAATTGCCAAACAAACTAGATCTGCAATATTAATAAGATGCCCTTTTATTACATTTTTCATCCTAATTCACCATTAAATCTTAATTAGTTTATATTACCTAAAACACTCACATAATTACCATTATTCAATAGTGTTAACTAGGGTATACCTATCGACTTGTCAGTTTAGTTCATGCATTAAGTTCACTAAGTAGCTTTAATTATTACTATTCCACAATATAGCGATTTAACTGTTTAATTATAAAATAAAACGTGTTGGAATTCAATTAATTCCATGAAAATTTCTATGAGCTTATATAAATATATAGTTTGATTCTGCATGATTTGATATCCCAACCCATCGCTTATATTTATGAAATTACACTTTCAACCCCTTAATTAAATTAAAGTTCATAAATGTTATATTTTAGGCACAAAATAATAATAAATTATTTTTTAAAAATCATTATAGAGCTTTAGTGAATGTAATATTCATTTCATTTATTTCTTAAATTGGCTACCTTTAGCAAAATATGACATGTTTGGTCTAACCCATGAACCGACATGCCGGGTCTAGTCTCAATTTGACTTGGATTGATAGGTCTTGATCTTGTAAACCTTGCAAATTCTGTTTTTTAGGTAATGAATCGATTTAAATATCATAGGTAATTACTTTAACTTAATGGAGTCGATAAATTAAAAAATAATTAAAATTTTAAACTTGAATATAATACGAAGGAGAAAAACACTAAAAATTTTGATTGAAATCTTAATCATATACGAAATCCTAACTCAATGTACGCTTAAGTACCCAAAATTGAACTTGAACTTAACAAAAATCCTAAAACTATAACTTTAAGCTTATAAAATGAATAAATATAACGTATAAGTAATAAAACACTAGCTGAATATAATTATTAACGAATACACATAATTGTATAAAATTATTAACGAATATAATAGATAACTCTTAAATATTATAAATGTAACAGGTAACAATATAATTAATAAATTTTATAAAATTTTAATATTATTTCATAATTAATCAATTTATAATTTTTATTTTTAGAAAAGCTTTTTTTTTTCTTATTTTTCCTTTTTCCTTCTTTTTCCTCCTCTATTCTTTTTCCGAGCCACATTGAAACCTCCAAAAGGTAGGGTGGTTGCATATGTATATATTTGTTTCTCCATGTGCTAAATTAAAAGGATAATAACCAATCTACTGGATAAGTCCATGTCTTATCAACTTGATTACTATATCTTGCCTTGATTTTCTTGTCTTTTCTTTTTTTCTTTTCTTACTTCATTTTGTACCTTTTCTCCTCTTGCCTAGCACATCTGAAACAAAAAGAAAACACATATATTTTACCAATACAAAAACACAAACAATACTTTTCCTTAGTTCCTTTTCCAATTGTGAAACATCCCCATTCCTTTTCCAATTTTCTTTTGATTTCAAGACAACAATCAAAGAAGAAGGAGAAAAAGGAGCTGTGTCATCTCTATTTCAATCAATTTACTAAGGATAGTAGGTAGGTAGTATGTATAATATATTTATTTTACATTAATCCTCTTTATGTATTCTTATTAATACTTATAGTTTATAGAATTTATATGTACTATAAGATCTTGTGCTAAAAATATATGTAAGGTTTATATTTTCTTGTCTATATATGTTTGTACATGAACAAATACTAAAGTATGTTCATGTATCCATACATGTTATATTTATTATGTAATATAAAAGACTATGTGTATATATAAATATCTACCTGTATACATGTATAATATATGTATATTTAGGTTTGTATAATTTCCATTTCACATGTATATATATCTACATGTTTTATTGGATTTTTACAAAATATTTAGCATAAGAAGTTGGCATATACGTAAATATGTACATGTACATATAATATATATATATATATATATACTATGTATCTTCCATACTTATACATACTTATACATATATATATATATATATACACATAAGCATGTAACCAAAAATATGTATATATATATTTATAAAAGACAAAATACTAGTATAGTATAGTATAATATATGGATAATAGAGAGTATATATTCGGTATGTATATGCTTATACCATAGCATATATATATTGTATTTTTATTAGATATATTATATATATAGACGTGAAGGTATATGTATATATACCTGTATGTGATCATATATAGATAATAATTAATTTCAAGCAATATAGAAATATAGATATATATGTAATTAAGGCCGTATAAGTATATACATATAAAATATAAAAATACAATAATGTATATATATACCCATACGTATAGCATATGTAGTATATTTATAATTATATTATCATATTACATAAGTATATATATATATATATATGTATAAAAGTACACATGTTGATAGTATAATATATAATAGAAATATGGGTATACTTAAATAGTACATAAATAATACACTATAATACTAAATTAATAAATAAGATAAGATAGTATATATAAGTGTACATGCTGTAGGTTTCAAAGGAAATAGGAAGATAATTAATTTTCAAAATTTAATAAAATATAAAAATAAACTTAATTATATAAATATTACGTAAAAATACCAAAACAGAAAATTTAGAAAAATATAACAATTCATAAAAATGATAGGTGGCATCTTTTCATGCAACCACGTCATCATTTAACAAAATTTAATTAAATTCGTAATAGTAATAATTAATAAACTAATTAATTAACTAAAAAATTATTAAAGTTGCAAAAATGAATTAAATAAGTATTAAACCTTAAAAATAGCAAAATAAGTAAATTTTGATAAGATAAAATTAAAAATAAGAAAACTACAAAATATAAAAATTAAATATTTATTAAGTTATAACTATGTAAAGAAAAGCTTAAAGTAATAATTTATAAGTAATTAGGTCAAAATAATAAAATTCGAAATATTTTTGCTCCATAATGAAAAATACAAGTTATGACATCTAAAACGGACAGTGCTAAGAGAAAGTACATTAAAAAACAATGAGAATGGATTATAAGTTCATAAAAATCAGAGTCAAAATGAAAAAATATTACGTGATTGAAAATTTAAGATAAATCGAAAAAAGTAAGTAAAAGAGTCAAATTAAACTATGTTTGTATCATACTTACGTTATGGTAGGAAACTAGGCAAATAATGATAGATATTTAGTTAATTGATGAACTTAGTTTTTCAGAATACTTATAGATTTATTTATCTTTTAGGTACTCAATTATCAAGAACTGGAAATTCTAAAGGATTAGAGAATAAGCATTAACTCAAGTAAGAGAGTTCTTATGATTTGTTATTAGCTTGCTGTTTTTTATTTATATGCTGCTTGTCGGTTGATATTGATTGTTTGTTGAAGATTGATTGCTTTGTGTGTTATCATTCGTGTGATCACTTTCTCAAATTGATAAATCTAACTATTTGACTAAAATAACTAGTTATATCTATCGCATGTTTATGATCCAATTGGTATACCAATAGAGAGTGCTAGCTTTGTAGATTTTTGAGAAATATATTTTTGGAAAATGTTTTTTCAAATCTTAAATATATTTTATTAATTTATGTAGTATTTTTATCATTAAAGCAAAGTTAGCATAGTATCTCCACTTGATTGGGAGAGGACTCGTATATTTATACCTATGGAGCCTTAGATATATTATGATAGTGAAAGGACTCGCTTTGTATGCCTAAGGGGCCTTTGATTTGTTCAATAGATGAGCTTGAGTTAGGGTCCACCTAAATTGATTACTATTCTTAGCTAGGATAATTATCGAGTGTCATTTGGAGGGGTAGTACCCTCAAGCAGTCTCATGTGATTAAGATGAGATACTTTGTATGGATAAATATGGAGGATAATCGACATGTAGATGATGTAAATCTACACCTTCCATAGCTCCGGACTCCTATGGATGTATTGCTTACATTCACTGTGTATGCATTCATTTCGCTTGTAGATAGATTGTATAGGTGCTAATTATGTTTGATAACTTACTTGAAAGGCAGTAGCGAAAAACGAACTCATTAACCCGTGGTTTGCTCATTTTCTTATAGTTTCTTTTGGAGGTTTCTTTAAGTAAGGATTAAGGAATGTCTTAAAAGTAAAGTATAAATCGAGAATAGGTTTTATAATATTAAAGTTAATCAAAATGTGTATTGTTGATATAGAAACAATTAGTGTAGAAAATATTTATACAATATTATGTACAATATAACATTTCCTGTAAATTATTAAGTTGTTTTATTTTATCTTAGCATTTGGTAGGGGATACCAATTCTTTACTGTTTTGATGGACTATGGAATATCGGATATTCATAGTCATTTATATTTTATAGTAAGTTAATTAATTAAAAATTGAAAACTTTAGTAATTAATTGTTTAAAGTCTTGAAATCTCTAACTTGCAAGGTGGTTTCCATATCATAAGTGCACACGTAATATGAAAATTTTAGGTAATCATACTAGACCCTATTTAGAGTCATGACAAGTATAATTTAAGTATAAATACATGTACATATATAAGTACATATAATAGTAGTATACTATAAGTATAAATATGTATACATACATATATGTACATGTATAGAGATACATATAGTAATGGTATAAAAGAAATTAAGGCTTACATATATATTAATTAATAAATTATAACAACATATAACTATACATAATAATAATGCAAAATTTAGGAGATGTAAAAATTATGAAAAATAATCAAATTGTCACGTTGACTAATAATAAAGTGCTACATTAGTAATTTTTCTAAAATATCCCATTAAATTGCAAATTTAAAAAAAAATAGAAAATAATAATAATTAACTAATTAGGAAATTCCAATAATAAGAAAATGAGCATAATTGGTAAATTAAGTTTAAAATGAAGAAATAGTGAAATTAATGTAAAATGGACTCAAAAATAAAATATTCTACAAATATAAAATTTAGAAATTAATTAAGTCATAACATAATAAATAAAAGATCAAAATTGATAAATAAAATTATTTAGGCCAAAATAACTAAATTCGTAACATTATAGGCTCATAATGAAAAAGATGGGTTTCAATATCTAAAATAAACTTTAGTATGAGAAAGTACATAAAAAAACAATGAGAATTAACTAGAAGTTTATAAAAATCGAAATTAAAATGAAAAAGTTACATAGAAATGGGAATCATAAAGTAAACAGTTAGCTAATTAGGCCATTTAGTATTGCATCTAAATACTCATTAAGTTTTTTATTATTTTATTTAGCAAGAGACACTAATCAAGAGGGTAAGTTGCCTATTGGTTGTTAGAATCCATCTTGGCTTTAGTTAAGTGAGTACTCCTGAGGAGTCCATACTTATAGTTGGTGATATTTAATTATTATTGATAATTAATTGATATTTGAGGTTGGGATATGCATGTGCTTGCTATTGCTTGTTATTTTGTAAAAACATCTTAAATTGTGATAATGAATTGTTTGCTGTATTATAGAAATTTGATTGTTTGTGAAATTTTTTAATCACATAATAACCGAATTTAATTATATTTGATGTTGTTAAACTAAATTAGATCATGCATAAACATGCATTATATATAATTATTATGGCTGTCACATCACACAGAGATAGCAAGAGATTATATGAGGGTTGATTAAAGTGTTTTAGTATGTTGCATACATACAACATGATCTTATTCCAGCCTATGAGATTACTAGGTGTTGAAGACACCAATTACCTAGCTAAGGATTGAGTCTAGAAGCTTTCATTTAGAGAAGAGTGTAGACTACGAGAGCTTGCTTATAATCATACTTGGAACTTTGTTTTTAAAATTGAAATTAAACATACTATTTTTATTTGAATATGAAACATGGAGTTTTCTAATTATGTAAGTTTAAGTATTTGATTAGTGTTGTATATTCTCTAACCTTAACTTCGGAGAGCGTTAAATCTAAGTTCATACAGTATATAGTCAACTGCATGTATTTATGTAGCATTCTTCTTGACCATGCATTCATATGTTTGTAATCAACGATTGAATAACTTGCTTATTTATATAGTTGAGGGATAACTCACTAAGTTCGTGTAGCTTATTCGTCAATAATTTTTCCTTGCAGGTTAATTGATAATTGGGCATGGGTTGAGATTTAAGCGTTATGTACAGCATTGAGATGCTTTAAAAGATATAATTTGAAGATAGATTGTATAGTTGGTTTGAACTATTAAATGTACTTACCATTCTTATACTCAGAGTTTGTAATTTCGATTAATTTAAATTTTAGAACTTTACTATATGATCTCATTGTTTGATAGGTGTCATGACCCTAATGGGAGAATAGTAAAATTATCTAAAATTTTCGTATTATGTGTTCACCCATGATACGGAAACTATTTTGCAAGTCAAAGATAAAACTCTAAATAATTAATTACTAAGGTTTTCAATTTTAATTTATTAACTTATTGTAACGTATAAATAACTATGGATATTCGATATTCTACAGGCTATCAAAACCATAGAGAATTGGTACCCCTTATCAAATAATAAGATAAGGTAAAACAACTTTATAATTTATTAGAAATACTAAATTATACATAATCCTAACATATAAGTATTTTTTACATAAAATGTTTCTATACTAGCTATACATATTTCAATTAACTCTAACATTATCAAATATATCTTTAATTTGCACTTAGGACTCAAAATTCATCCCAATCCCATCTTAAATCAATCTCAAAAAGAAACTATAGGAAAATCAGCAAACAACAGCTTAGTGAGTTTGTTCCTCACTACTACCATTTAAGCATGTTATCAAACATTATTAGTACACATGTAAATTTATCTATATACGAAATGAATACGTGCGTAATAAATGCAAGCAACACATCCATAAGAATCTAAAACTATGGAAGATGTATATTTACATTGTCTACACATCAATTATCCCTTGTGCTTACCCACATATGGTACCTCATCTTAACAGCATGAGGCTGCTTGGGAGTATCGTCCCTTCAAACGATACTCCATTATTACCTTAGCCAAGAAAGAAATATCAATCCAAATTAGTGAACCCCAATTAGGGTCATCTATCATCAATAAAACATATCTAAGGCCTTACAAGCACAAATATGCGAGTCCCCTTACTATCAATTGGAGATACCATATTAGCTTTGCCTCAATTATAAAAATCTCATTCGTAGGCGCTACAAGCCCTCCCAAAAGTTATACAAAAATATATTTAAGATTAGAAAATTATTTTTCCAAAAATACTTTTTTTAAAAATCTGCAAAGTTAGCACTCTTTATTAACATATTAATTAAGTTATAGACATGCGATAAATATAACTAGCTATTTTAGTCAAATATTTATATTTACTAATTTAAGAAGGTGGCCATATGAATGATAGTACACAAAGCAATAGGTCATTCAACAGACAGTCAATATCAACCTACAAGTAGCATACAAACATCAAACAGTAAGTAAAAAGTAGATCATCAAAACTCCCTCACCTAGATTCATGCGCATTCTCCAAGCTTTTCAAATTTCCAAAACTTGACAATTGAGAATCTAAAAGATAATAAAACTTATAAATATTCAGAAAAGATAGGTTCTTTAATTAACTAGATGTCTATTATAGTTTGTATAACACATATACAAATATATAAATAGAAAATATATTTGTATATGTGTAAGTGATTATATCTTACATATTTACTTATTACTCTAAAGGTTTATTCTTATCATTAGTTTATACTATTCATTAACTTAATTATTCTTCTTATCTTTGTTGGTTTAACTTAAATTTTAATCGCGTATAACTTTTTTATTTTAACTTCAATTTTCATGATCTTATAGTCGATTTTTATCGTTTTCGAATGTACTTTTACGTGGTGGGGTTTATTTTGGAAGTTGAAATTTGCATTTTTAATTATGGGCCTAAAATGTTACGAAATTTATTATTTTGTCCTGAATAATTTTATTTATAAATTTTAAGCTCTTCTTTATTATTTTATGATTCAATTAATTTATAAATTTTATATGTTTACAATATTTAATTTTTAAGTCCAATTTATATTAATTTCACTATTTCTTCATTTTTAAGCTTAATTTACCTATTATGTCAGTTTTGTTATTATTGAAAATTTCTAATTAATTAAGCATTATTACTTCTAATTATTTTTTAAATTTATAATTTAATGGGATATTCTAGAAGAATTGCAAACATGGCACTTTGTTATTTCCACATGGCAATTTGATTATTTTTCCTAAACTTTAACATTTCTTAAATTTTTTTTTATTATTATATGCTATTATAATTAATTAATTAATATATATATGGGCCTTGATTTCTTTATGGGTCGACCCACTTTATATATATATATATATATATATATATATATAGATGTATATATGCTTATTTTATTATGTTATCATAAATAATCATATTATAAGTATGTATGTACTTGTATTTACATATTTGTACCTATGTATTCTTACTTATTTATAAGTATGTATAGTTAATATATACATGTATGTATACTTATACTATACCATTATTATACGTATGCCTATACATGCGCATATACGTTTGTACACATATTTATACTTTCAGTATACAACTATTATGCATACTTATATACATGTACATATACATATATGCATATATTTATACTTAAATTATACAAGTATTATACTTTTTTATACGTGTATATATATACGTATTTTTTTTCTAAATATATTTTAAAGGAATTTTGATATAGTACATATATTTATACTTATACACTTTTTGGTTTTCATATATATATATATATATATGTTATAAATACTTAGTGTATCTTTTATTTATGTTTATGTATATATTATAGTACATATATAGAGGCGTATATGTATGTATATATATTTCCTATTTTATTTTCTTATTAACTCATATATATATATATATGTATGTATAGTGTATATATATTATAACCGTATATGGGTATACCTATATGTACATATACTTAACATAGGATAAAGTACAAAAAGTAATCTGTATGGTTTTTTCGTGGAAATAAAAATTGAAAAAACCATGGGGTTATTTCTTTAACAACTTCTTATAAAAGGAGATTTTGCCTTCGAAAACTTTTCTTCTTAAGGACTCGTTTAAGCAACTTCATTAGCAGAAACACTACATACCAATGGATTTTGCACTTTAGAAATTTTAGGCTTCATATTACTACATGTAGATACAGCTAGGCCTTACACTACATGATACTTTAGATCAATCTCACTAAGCTCAACTTTTTCACAAGGTATTTTAGGACTACAAGCAATCTTTATAGCAATTGGGGTTGCAGAATGTGAGACCCTATGGTTAAGTATCCTACATGCATTGTGAGAGGTTGTAATACTAGTTTATAAAGCAATAATTGTGAACATCTTATCAACATAAACTTGAAACTTTTGAGCCAAGTAATCAAAATAAGCCCATTAGTAATTATTGACTTGGGGCGTTACAAATGGTATCAAAGTAGACGCCTTGCCAGTAGGTGGATGATTTGGGTTTAGCTTCAGTTGAGAGAAAAGATTTAAGGAAGGTGGGGAGTGTCACTTGAGTATGTGTAAACCCAGCGAATTTAGCTAATTGAGAATAAAATTGAACCCTAATATTATAGATAACTGCATGAGTCGATAAGACCGAGTAAGATAATTTTTTTTAAATTATGAATTTAAATATATTATAAGTAATAAAAACCCTAAAATCTTTATTAAAACCTTAATCATATACGAAAACCTTAAATCCTAGGTATACGTAAATACCAAAAATTGAATTCGCATTTAATAAAAACCTTAAAATTATAACTTTAAGCTTATAAAATGAATAAATTTACTCTAATAGTAATAAAACCCTAAACAAATACAATTATTGATCAATATGCATAATTGCATAAAATTGTTAACGAACACGTTAAGATAACTCTTAAATTTTATAAACGTAATAGGTAACAATTCAACTAATAAATTTTATAAAATTTCAATATTATTTTATAATTACTAAATTTATAATTTTTGTTTATTTACCAAAATCTACTATTTTCTATTTTTATTTTTATTTTTCCTTTTCCTTCTTTTCTCTTTCTTTTTCCTTTCTCTTTTTCTTTCCCCTCTTTTTTTTCTCTTCCTCTACGTTGAAACCTTCCAAATGTTGCTTAGTTGCTAAGTGCATGTACTTTATTTTGCCCATGAATTTAATTAAGATCATTAAGACAGGATATTAACTAAGTTTAAGTCACATCAATTTAATGCAAACTTATCCTCTTTTATCTTCTTTACATTGCTATTGTTTCTCTTCTTAGACATCATACATTTTCCTTCTTGAATTTTCCTTTGTTTTTTTTTTTTTTCAAAAGATACTCAAAAGAGTACAAATATACTCCCATCAAAAACCCTTTTCATTTTCCCCTTTTATTCATTTTTTTTCTTTTCAACTTTCTTCTTGATTCTCAACAAACATAAGAAGAGGAAGAAGTTTTCCAATTTATTACTCATCAAAGGTTAAGGCAGGAATATTTCATATGAAATACATCATACGATAACAGTTTTCAATACACAATTTACAATATGGATCCTTTAGGCATGATCCCCCGTTCTATTGCGTGATGTTGACCCCCATATTATCATGTTATAAGATGTAATGCATGACCAGTTTAATTAAGGGTTAAGTGTTTATTAGTCTGGTTCATGGGTGACCAATCATTATATACAGACACTTTAAAACCCTAAGCTCTAATGCAGCAAACATATAATATTCATATCAACTTAAGATATTTTTGCAAATGAGGTCAATCATATCAAACACATACAATTTCCTGTTTGCCATAACATAAAACAAATTTAGTTATTGGATGTAATTAAGTATTTTGCTAACTATAAGCATAAACAAGACCAAGTAGAGGGTGGTGTACTCACTTAACCATGATGCTTAGCAATCCTAATAATCCTCTACTGTGTATATGTCAAACTCTTCATCCCCTAAAGAAGATAATTAATTTTTATGAGTATTCTATTTGTACCAATTAACTAGGCTTACTGCTCAT
Source organism: Lumnitzera racemosa (assembly GCA_024138005.1). Lineage (NCBI taxonomy): Eukaryota > Viridiplantae > Streptophyta > Magnoliopsida > Myrtales > Combretaceae > Lumnitzera > Lumnitzera racemosa. Next base: position 16,048,878 of record JAMXBC010000008.1, on the reverse strand, counting down.
TATCCTGAAGTTAGTTGTTTCCATAATTTGGGCATGTTTTAACTCTATTTTCAGTGATCTTACAGTCATTTTCATCGTTTTCGAATGTTATTTCATTTGGTGAAATTATTTTTAAGTTTTTAGATTAGTAAGTTTTTGGTTTAGGCCCTATAAGGTCGTGGGCCCAAGTGGTGAGTTGGACCACTTTAGGATTTAGGTTTAGGGCTTAGTTTTTAACTTTGGGTGTAAACCTTAAAAAATTAATAGTTTGAACTCTAATTCAAGTCCTAGTGTTCTAAATTGTGTAATAAGTCAATAAGGCTAGTAATAATAAAATATTATGAAATTTAATAAATCGAATATAACACTGATAATAAAACCTTAGAAATTGATCGAAATCCTAAATCCTGTACTAAAACCCTAAAATTGATTTATGCACTAATAATCAAAATTGAACCCAAATTTAATTGAAACCCTAAAACTATAACTATAAGCCTGTAAAATAGTTAAATGTTACTCAATAGTGATGTAATTATATTCTATTGCAATTATCGACTAAATCACTTAATCGCATAAAATTTTAACGAAATTACTGTAATAACTTGTAAAAATTATAATTGTAACAGGTAGTAATTAAATTGATAAATTTTCACAAAATTTCAAAATTAATTTATGATGAGTATTATTATAATTTATATGTTTAGAAAAATTACATATATTTATTTTTAATTTTTATTTTCTTCCTTTTTCTCTTTTCTTTCTTTTCTTCTTCTCTCCTTTGTTGCATGGCCTAAAATCAAAGAAAAAAAATCCGAAACATAGCAGACCATGTGATAAAATCCAAATGCCAAGTGTTGCTTATGTAATAAAAGAAAAATTTAGAAATGATCACATTGTCCTATCTTCATTAATGTAGAGATTAGATTAGATTATTATTATTATTTTTATTCCTTTTAGCTGTTGCGCACATCTGAATAAAAGGAGAAGAAAAATCTAGAAAAAAATAAAAAGAATTCAACCAAAAAGAAGAAGAAAAAATTCTAGAAACATCGAACACCAAACCGTGAAAAGGAAGAAGCAAAAAGGAAGAAGAAGAAGGAAGAAAAGAAGAAGAAAAATAAAAAATAATAGGTATGTAAAATTATTTTTCTAGTATATATGGATATTATATGGTATGTACATGTATATATGTAGTATTTGTATTGTATTTTAGTAAATATTATATTACCAATACATGTATGTATGCATAAATAATTAAATTAAAATATATATGTATGTATAAGGATATGTATGTAAACATGTATGTACATAGGTATAATATATGGTAGGTGTATGTAGTATGTATCTATAAGACTACATATAATATGTATTAAGTATTTTTACAAAATAAGTTAGATATATATATATATATGTACATGTGAAATACTTATTGATGTATATATGTGTACAAATTTATTTTCATATGTATATATATGAATATGTAGTCGTATAGTATATATAAGCATTTGTATATTATCTATATATATTTATGTATTCGGTAGTTATATATTTATGTACATATGTAAACTATATTTTATATACATATGAGTATACATATGTGTAGAAATAAAAATACATGAATATATGAATGTGTACATAAGAATATGTCAAATAAGTATTTATTGTTTTCACAAAATAAATATATACATATGTCTACATAAGGCGTATAACATAAAGTATATATATTGTATACCGAATATAAAGTAAGTAGTATATATGATATAATAATATTTACTAAATAAAATAAATTCATAAATATGTAAGGAATAGGTATATATATATATTACAGTAAATTAGGAATTACTCATTAAGTAAATTATAAAATTAATCAAATATAGAATAAGTCTATATGTGTGTGTGTGTGTGTGTGTGTGAAATATAAATGAGTAATAAGAAAATAATAATAATAATAATAATAATAATAATAAGACTAAAATCTCAAAAATGAGAAAAGTATACTTAAAATAATAAAATATCAATTATATGATTTAAATAATTATTAAATCATAAAGATATTAAGAAAAAGCTAAAATTAACATCTTATAATTTTTAAACTAAAATAATAAATTTTGTGATATTTTTATATCACAATTCAAACGGTGAGACACAATATCCATAACGGACCTTACTACGAGAAAATATGCTCAAAAACGATCAAAATGGACTATAAGTTCATAACAATCCGAGTTAAAACGAAAAAGTTATATACGATTCGATAAAAAGCTCGAATCAACAATTTCACATAACTCAATTAAGTAAACCTTACAAATTATGATACTAGCTTAGCTCTAAATTCCCAAACTTACAAATTTTTATCATTCTCAGGTGATTTTGATATTGACCCTAAGCTGCCACCAGATTACTACAACCCTTGAGTTGACTATAGCTGAGTCAGTTTTCTTAATGATTTCATAATTGTTTATGTTTGTAGCTAGTGAATATAAGTTATGATCAATAAATGAATGTATATGGGGTTAGGTTATGCTTATGTATGATAATTGTTGTTAATGGTGAATTTATTTTAAATTATAATAATGTATTGATTGTTGCATAGTAGATTCACTAAGAATTAGTTGTTTGTGACTCAGAATAATCACTTTATAAATAAGAACTAATTTTACTTGATTAGAAAAGTTAACTTGGATCTCGCATAATCATGCACCACATAACTAATTCCGATTGTCACATTACATGGACGTAGCGAAAGGCCATACGTGGATTGATTATTGACTGTTATACATTTCGTATGGTGCACACGTGCGATATGACCTTACCTTAGCTCGCAGGATTACTAGGCGTTAGAGGCACTAACCGCCTGGTTAATGGTAGAGTCTAGAAGCCTTCGTTTAGGGGTGAGTGAAGGCTGAGTGAGTCTACTCGCAATCATATTTCTAATTCGTTTTGATAAAATTGATAATGGATATACCATTAAATTGTAAATAAGAAATGTGGAGTTTTGTTATAAGATAAGTTCTAATATGATACCCGGATCTGACTATACCAATGTATCTCCACCCCAAACTTCGAAGAGCGTTAAATCTGAGTTGCATACAGTACTTGATCACTTATATGTATTTGTTTGACATACTAATTGTTATGCATTCATTTGATTGAACTTAATTATTGTATAACTTGGTTGCTGTATGGTTGAAGGAATTATCTCACTAAGCTAGTTAGCTTATACCCTTATAGTCTTCTTTTGTAGGCTGAGTTATTTGTGGAGTTGGGCTGTCATATACCTTAGGTTAGTGTTCTACATGGGGTCAATGTGGAAGCTGGATGTGATTAGAGAATATTTCTGATAGTTTATAGAGCTGATTATATAATCGAGTGATACTGGTTTGACTTAAGACATGTTTTAGATTTTTATTTGTAAATTCTTATATAAATAGATTATGTGTTATGTTTTTATAATTTATTATTTATTATGAAATGATATTATTTATGCCTGTGCACTCTTGATAGTTAGTTGTAGCTGTAGTTGTAGCCTTGTGTATCGTATAAAAGGGTCGTCAATTGTAAGGGAATTCAATCTACAATCCTATGTACGGTATACAGCGACTACTGTGACTAGCCCCCTTAAGTCGTAACAGTTAGGTGATATCAAAGCATTACTCAAACTAGGTTAAATAAAACCTGACTTTAGATAGTAGGATACCTTACCTAGGAAGATCGAGAGGAGTAGAACTGGGTTAAGTGTTTATGCTTTATTGATTTAGAGAACTGAATTGGAGTTGCAAACTTCTTTTGTTCTATTTCGTCTTCGAGAAGGGGAAAGCTTACAGGACTATAGGCGTCGACTTAGGATTGCCTATAAGGATTTGGTATTGGTTGGCCAACTTCGTATTGTCGGTGACGTATTATCTGCTTGGTACTGAGAACTGAGCCCTTATTGGATTGATAGGAGGATTTATTAGGTCTTTGCCTCAGTTAATCGTTTCCCTATTGATGAGGAGATGATCTATTACTTAGAGTCAAAGGAGAGTACAGACCGTAATCAGGAGTTGATCTTTTTGGTTAATTCTGATTCCCTCCTACTACCCCCATCCTTAGACCATAATAGGATAGTCGAACATGGGATAGCTCTAGCTGTAAAGCATCATGCCGACCATTTTTCTGTTATTGCCCAGGATCAGGCTAGAGCTATAGTTGACATAGGGACCAGCAGGGAGCCATGGCATGGTCATGACCATGGCATTGATATTTTTGTACTTCAGCCGAGATTTGGCTTTGATGGACTTAGATTACCGTTAGATACTCCTGTTATACAGGCTGAGCCATTACAGCAAATACCCCCGACTGACGAGTTTAAGTATTATCAGGTGAACCCTGGACTTCCACCTATAGTTTTGGTAGGTGATGACTCATCAGATGTACTTAGCATCACACTGGATCTGTTGGATTTTTTGCTACCGAGAGAGTGGGCTAGATAAACCCCTAGTGAGGAGTCTGGTATATATTCTAGTGTTAGTTTAACTTTTCCCGAACGCAGCCAGGAGGAGGATACTACTGCAAGACTTTCTACTTGACACTGAGAGATGTTGAGGATGATTGTGTTGTATTTTTTTTTGGTTGCTAGTATCGGAGTGATCATGTATGCTCTTTTTGTTGTATATATTAGGATCATGAATGATCATTTTGTATTTTGAGAGTTTTCATGTAGTGAGGTTATTTTGTATTTTGAGAGTTTTAATGTACTTGACAGCTTATTATATGGTGAGGACTTATGTATTATGGGAGCTCTTTTGTACTTTGAAAACTCTGTATTTTGATTTAGTCTATATATATATCTGTAGAGTTTCACTAGTTAGAAGTGACCACTACATAGATGTAACCTCACTATATTAATAAAAAATGAAAGATTACAGTCTTTGTTACTATTATTATGATGTGTATATGCATTTGTGTTATCTTCATTTAGTATTAGTGATTTCTACAATTATTTAGAATAAGTTAACTATTATAAATAAATAATTGAAAATTGGTAATGAATTTCTCAGTCAAGTTAGACGCAGAAGACAGCAATTGGATGAGCAAACTTAACCTGCTCAAGAAAGAGAACTACCTGTATAGGGAAGACCATCAGGAAGGCTTTGAGATAAAATGGATCAAATTCTTGCGGCTATCTATGCACAGAATGAATTGTTGAGAACACATTTAGCTCGGGAGCTAGTGCCACCTGTACAAGCACCACCTTTCGTAGTAAACCCGAAGATTCCTTTACTACCTCCACCTCCACCTTCACTAGCACCAGTTATACCAGCAGGAGTGACGCCTCAAGCACCTATGGATCTCAGGTAGCAACATAGTCTCTTGCTAGGGTTTATATAGTGAAACAAATATTTTAAGAATGTAGCCAGTAGACTTGATGAAGCAGAAGCTTGGTTACATCAGATTGAAAGATCATTTGAAGCCTTCAAGATTGCACTACGTCTCAGGCTTACTTATGGTACATATACGTTGAAAATGAGAGCGTAAACTTAGTGGGAATCGAAATAGAGGAATTTAAGAGGACTAATAACTTAGGAAGTTTTCTGACATGAATTTCTAGAGTATTACTTTCCCAAAAGTTTAAGGCTGAAGTATAGTAAAGATTTGTTGGACATCACGAAAGGGACGCGTACTATGGAGTAGTACGAAGCAGAGTTTAATAGGTTGTTACAGTTTGCACCACCTGAATATCAGGTGAGTGATAGATTGAAGATGCAAATCTTTTCTAGGGGATTTGATGCCGACATGAGAAGAAGGATTATAGAATTTGAGCCAAGAAATTTTGCTGATATGGTGGTAAAAGCACGAGTATTGGACAATACAAAAAGGCAAAGTGAGGATGTAGGAAAACGTAAGATAAGTGTATTTGGGAAGAGACCTTTTGAAGGGCCTATTGGGAGTTGTAGTAACAAGATGAGGAGATTTGTAAGACCACCAGGAAGGTTTCAGAGAAAGATTAATGGACTACTAAAGTGCTGGAAGTATAAAGGGACTCACTACCCTAGAGATTGTTCCCAATCACAAGGGAAATTCTTTTATTGTGGTGAAAGCTCACATTGAGTAACAGATTGCCTTAAAAAGAATGTAGCTACTTGTTTCATCTAAAGTTGGACATTATTCTACCACTTGTCCACAACGCACAACTGCAAATGCTTAAGTTACTAAACTACCACTAGCTGTTGGACATCCTGCCATTGGAAGAACAATTGGAGGATCAAATGCAGGAAATATACGTCTAGGTGTAGCAAATGCTGCCAAAGTATACAATTTGGAAGGTAATTGGAGTTATGAGGACTATGTAGAAGAAGATTTAGAAGTACCCAAAGGGACTGAAGAATTTGTGGATTACGAGCTGATAGATAGTATGTATCTTAAATTCCCGTTGTTGAATTGCTTTAGTTATTATGAATAGTATATGAAGTGTTGAATAATAATAAGTAAATAGAAGTAATAAATGAAAACTTATAAAGCTATAACATGAGAATAAGACTTAAGAATTTTGTGATTCAGGGAATATTGACATAGTTGGACATTTCATTTATACCTTATTTGATACAGGAGCTATACACTCCTTCATAGCTCCAAGAGTAGAAAAGCAAACGGGATTAGTTGCAACTGCTACAGACTCGAGTTTGGGAGTGAGAACTCCTATGGGAAGTGTAGTAATTACAAGAGAAATGGTGAAAGAATGTCCTTTGAAGATCCAAAACTTTAACAGTGAAGTAGATATGATTATTTTAGATATGGATAAGTACGATGTCATATTAGGAATGAATTGGATGGCAAGTGTGAAAGTTACTGTTGACTGTAAAGAAAAGCAAGTATTGTTTGAAGCTTCACGAGGAAATAGAGCAATATTTTAAGGGAATTATGCAGCGGAAAGAGTACAAGAACTGAGTACTCTAGAATTGATCATGGATGTTGGTTGGTTGAATACTTTAGATACTGATTCCAAAAATTCAAATGTAGAAGAAATTTTAGGGGTGAATGAATTTTCTGATGTATTTCCAGATGAATTACCTGAATTACCTTCGAAAAGAGAGATCGATTTTGTTATTGATTTAATTCCAAGAACTGAGCCAATATCTAAAGCTCAATATAGAATGGCTCCAATTGAGTTACAAGAGTTGAAAAAGCAATTACAAGAGTTATTGGATCAAGGCTTTGTAAGGCCAAGTGTTTCATTCTAGGGAGCACCGGTATTATTTGTCAAGAAGAAGGATGGATCTCTTAGGCTTTGTATTGATTATAGAGAGTTGAATAAGGTGACCATTAAGAATAAATATCCACTTCTGAGGATTGATGATTTGTTTGATCAATTGCAAGGTACAAGTGTCTTTTTAAGGATTGACTTAAGGTCAGGCAATCATTAAGTGAGAATTAAGTTGGAGGATCTTCCAAAAACGGTGTTTCGGACAAGATATGGTCATTATGAATTTATGGTGATGCCTTTTAGTCTAACGAATGCTCCTACCGCATTCATGGATCTAATGAATCGTGTATTTAGACCTTTATTAGATATATGTGTAATTGTGTTCATTGATGATATTCTGGTACATTCTGGGGAGCACCAGTATTATTTGTTAAGAAGAAGGATGGATCACTTAGGCTTTGTATTGGTTATAGAGAGTTGAATAAGGTGACTATTAAGAATAAATATCCACTTTCGAGGATTGATGATTTGTTTGATCAATTGCAAAGTGCAAGTGTCTTTTCAAGGATTAACTTAAGGTCAGGCTATCATCAACTGAGAATTAAGTTGGAGGATGTTTTGAAGACAATGTTTCAGACGAGATATGGTCATTTTGAATTTATGGTGATGTCTTTTAGTCTGACGAATGCTCCTGCCGTATTTATAGATCTAATGAATCGTATGTGCGGACCTTTATTGGATAAGTGTGTAATTGTGTTCATTGATGATATTCTGGTATATTCTACTACATCTACGTAGCATGATGAACATTTAAGAGTGGTGTTGCAGACTTTGTGAGAACACAAGTTATATGTAAAGTTATCTAGGTACGATTTTTTGTTGAAAAAAAATTTCTTTTCTCAGACATATCATAGTAGGGGATGGTATATTAGTTGATCCTGAAAAGATTAAGGCTATAGTAGAATAGAAAAGACCAGAGACAGTGACTAAGATTCGAAGCTTTCTTGGATTAGTTGGATATTATAGGATGTTTGTTAAAACTTCTCAAAGATTTCGAGATCACTCACCTAATTGATACAGAAGAATATAAAATTTGAATGGGGTGAAAAACAAGAAAAGAGTTTCCAAGAGTTGAAGAAGAGGTTAGTGTCTGCCCCAAACCTTGTATTGCGAAATGATAAAGAGCCTTTCACTGTGTATAGTGATGCTTCTAAAAACAGATTGGGATGTATACTTATGCAAAGCGGAAAAGTGATTGCATATGCTTCGAGACGGTTGAGACCACATAAGCAAAATTATCTAGCTCATGATTTGGAACTTATGGCTGTAGTGTTTGCCTTGAAGCTGTGGCGACACTATCTATATGGATAGAAATGTGAAATTTTTACTGATCATAAGAGCCTCAAGTATTTGTTTACTCAGAAGGAGTTGAATATGAGACAAAGAAGATGGCTTGAGTTGATCAAAGACTATGATTTGGGAATTAACTACTGCCTAAGCAGAGTAAATGTGGTTACTGATGCTTTAAGTGGGAAGAATTATCGTAAAGTTTCTTCTCTTTTGATTGATCAAAAAGGGATAATTAAAGAGTTTGAAAGGTTAAATTTGGAGTTTTCATGGCATGAAGAAAATATTGAACTATCAAATTTGATGATCGAGCCAACGTTGATGCAAAGAATTAGAATAGCTCAGCAAAGTGATGTTATACTAAATCGAATCAAAGAAGAAATGGGAATTAGGAAATACGGTGATTTCCGAATGGATGAACATGAGACACTTCACATAAATAATCGATTATGTGTACTTAGTGATGAGGAGCTCCGAAAATAAATTTTAAGTGAAGCTCATTATTCAGGCTATACTGTACATTTAGGAGGAACAAAGATGTACTAAGATTTGAAAAAGAATTTTTGGTGGAATAGAATGAAACAAGACGTGGCTGATTTTGTGCTTAAGTATAAAACTTGTTAGAGAGTAAAAGCTGAACATCAACGACCAAGGGGATTACTACAACCCTTACCAGTTCCAGAGTAGAAATTGGATTAGATATAGATGGATTTTGTGAGTAGTTTACCAGGAACAGCTACTAGTTTTTTATGCGATTTGGGTAAGGTAATCGTTGATCGACTTACCAAATCAGCCTACTTTTTGCCAATTAATAATTTTTTTCTTTAGAGAAATTGGTGAGAATATATATAAAGGAGATAGTGAGACTACATGGTGTTCCAGTAGGAATTGTATCAGATAAAGATCCTAGATTTGTATCAAAGTTTTAGGGAAGTTTATAGAAAGTGATGGAAACGAAGCTATAGTTCAACACAACATATCACCTTCAAATTGATGGATAGACTGGGAGGACTATTTAGACTTTGGAAGATATGCTAAGGGAATGTATTATAGAGTTTAAAGGAAGTTGGGATGCTCATTTGCTTTTGGTCGAATTTGCCTATAATAACAGTTATCACTCAACCATACACATGCCACCTTATGAAACTTTATATGGGAGAAAGTGTCGATCTCTATTATTTTGGGATGATATAGAGAAAGTTGTAATAGGTCCTGATCTGATTCAGGAAATAGTGGATAAAATCATGGTGATCAAACATAAGATGAAAGAATCCCAAGATAGACAAAAGAGCCAGGCTGATTTGAAGAGAAGAGAATTGGAATTCCGAGTGGGAGAACATATGTATTTAAAAGTAAAACCGATCAAGAGAATTCATCGTGTTAAAGCCCAAGGGAAACTAAGTTCAAGATATATAGGCCCATTTGAGATCTTAGAACGAGTCGGGAATCTAGCTTACCAATTAGCATTGCTACCTAATCTATCAGGAATTCACAATGTTTTCCATGTGTCAGTTTTAAGGAAACATATTCCCGATCCCGATCATATCGTTGAGTTGGAACCAATAATACTGCAAGAAAACTTGTCGTACGAAGAGCACCCAGTGAAGATTATAGATAGTAAAGTACTGCAACTGAGGAATAAACAGATTTGTTACGTCAAGGTATTATGGAGAAACCATGAACGAGAATCAGCAATCTAGGAAGCGAAAGATGAAGTAAAGAAGTGATATCCGCACACATTCGTAGAACCAGGTATGCATCTTAATTTTGAGGAAAAAACTTATTTGAAGGAGGGAAGAACGTAAACCCTAAAAAATCGATAATCTGAACCTTAATTTAAGTCCAAGTGTCCTAAACTGTGTAATAAATCGATAAGGCTAGCAATAATAAAAGATTATAAAATTTAATAAATTAAAAATAACACCGATAATAAATCCTTAGAAATTGATTGAAACCTTAAATCGCGTACTCAAATTTTAAAACTAATTTATGCACCATTAATCAAAATTGAACTCGAATTTGATGGAAAACCCTAAAACTATAACTATAAGCTTATAAAATAGATAAATATTATTCAACAGTGATATAATTATAGTCGATTGAAATTATCGACTAAATTGCTTATTCGCATAAAGTTTTAACGAAATTGTTATAATGACTTGTAAAAATTATAATTGTAACGTGTATCAATTAAATTAATAAATTTTCACAAAATTTCAAAATTAATTTATGATGAGTATTGTTACAATTTATATGTTTAGAAAAATTACATATATTTATTTTTAATTTTTATTTTCTTCCTTTTTCTTTCTTCCTTTTTTCTCTTTCCTTTCTTTTCTTCTTTCTCCTTGGCTGCTACATCTAGAAATCAATGAAAAAAAATCAAATTGAGCAACCCACTTGAGGAATTAGAAATAACAAGTGTTTCAATTAAGAGAAGCAAATCAAATACAATTAGATTAGGTTGTTTTTTCTCCATAAATGCTTAAATCAATTGGACTTGTGTAAGAATATATATATATAATCATTTCAGCCGAAAGTGAATGTCTGGAACGTGAAAATAAAAAAAGGTAATCTGGAAAAAAATATAAAGAATTCAAATCGTAAAGAAGAAAGAAGAAAAGAAAAAGAAGAAGAAAAATAAAAAATAATAGGTAAGTAAAATTATTTCTGTACTATATATGTATGTTATATGGTACGTATATGTATATATATAGTATTTGTATTGTATTTTAGTAAATATTACATTACCAATACATGTATGTATGCATAAGAAATTAAATTAAGATATATATATATGTATAAAGATATGTGTGTAGACATGTATGTACATAAGTATAATATACGGTATGTGTATGTATCTAATAAAACTATACATAATATGCATTTAGTAATATGTTTACAAAATAAATATAGACATATATATATAATTGTACACGTGAAAGAGGAATGAGATATGTATTTATGTTTTATTTTCATTTTCGTATGTATATATATATGTATATATACATGAATTTGTATTCGAATAGTATGTATAAGTATTTTGTAAATATATATTTCATATATATACATGTAAGTTATATTTTATATACATATAGGTATACATGTATGTGGCGTTAAAGTATATATAATATATAGTATATGTCTAACATATAGTATATATATATAGTATACCAAATATTAAGTGGTATATATAATATAATAGTTGCTAAATAAAATAAATTTATAAATATGTAAGAAGTAGGTATATAAAGTATATGTATATATTATTATAAATTAGGGATTACGAATTAGAGTAACTTACAAAATTAATTAAATCTAGTATAAGTACATAAATATATATATATTTAAATCGTAAAATACAAATGAATAATAAGAAAATAATAAAAATAATAGAAATAATAATAATAATAATAATTTTAATAAGACTAAAATCTCAAAAATAGAAAAAATATGCTTAAAATAATAAAAATATCAATTATATGATTTAAATAATTATTAAATTATAAATATATTAAGAAAAAGCTAAAATTAATATTTATAATTTTTAAATTAAAATAATAAAATTTTTGCACATGTACTATGTGCATCTCAAATATTATATTCCTATTCTTTTATAATTAAGTATTTAATTTACATTAATGTTCACTATCGAAATTTTTTAATTCGTGTTTAGAATTAGGAATGTAATTATTTAATTATGGTTTTATTTCAAACAATTTTAGATAAATTGATAATTATTTTGAGTATTTTTTTTTGAACAATCTACCTTTGTTTTTTTATGATTTAAATTTTTCATTTTTTATTTTCTCGTTTAATATTTTAATCTTGTGTTTTGTTATATTTTCATACATAATTAAGAATAAATATTAATTATTTCTTTCTTATTTGCCAATGTAAGGAACAAATGCAAGTCGGACACCTATAAGATAAGCTTTCTAGGTATACTTTTCTTAATATATTGGGATCTTTTGCTTATTTTATTTTCCATGTGGGAAATGCTATATGTAAAGTTTTTCTTCTTGTTTTTTTTTTTTTTTGGAAGAAAAAGCTGATGCAATTGTTTCCTGCTTCCTTCCTTCTTCTTCCCCCCCCCTTCACCACTTAATACATGCGTTTTCCACTAACCAATATATACAAGTCAATTGCTAGCTAATTAAACCATGTGGGACTACTTTTCATTTGTGAAAATGCAAGCTAAGGAGCAAAATCAACTCTTGCAAATTTTTGTGTCCGAATTTCATGAGAACTTCACATAATTTTGTTTGTTTATTACTATTTTTTTTTATTTCAATTAAATCATGTGTTACGATATATAAGGAAGGACATAAGCAGATACATGATGTGAGACTAAGTTTTTAAATGGTACTTACTCATATTATATTATAAAGAGGATGGAGCATGCCTAAATATTCCATGTGGGATAAATCTTCTTAGCATTTATCAACATTCAAGTTGTAGATTTTTCTACATAATTGTTGAATTTCAACCCAACTTTTCTTCCTTAATTCATCATTCAAATCACATAAAATTATCATATGTTAAATTTAATTTATGTGCACTTTTAGATTATGCAAATATTTTACCAAGATCTTTCCAAAAACATATTTGCAAATTGAATCAAAGAAGCTCCACTAGCCATTATAAAACATGAGCGTTTATATATACATACATATGTTATGTTCCGATTTTAATCTTCACATGTCAAGCAATTCCAAGCACATTATTTTAATGGAATTATTTCGAATATATTCTAGTATATATCAAGTTTCATTTCATAAAATTTTTACAAAGAGATATTGGTAAAAATCGAAACTTTATTTAGATACATTTACATATATAAAGTTGAAATTCCCAAAAAGAAAAGAGAATTACTTGAAATTTGGGGTCTAATATCTTACCATAACGTTAGATTTTAGTTGTACTAATAACTATTACTTGTAGTATCTCATGCGTACTTTGAAGTATAGGTGGTGGCTCTCCAATTGGTGGCTCATGGTAGAAGAAATTGAAGCTCAAAGGAAGAAAAGGAAGAGTAGTCCCAAATGTTTAAGAAGGAAAGCTTATGGCCTCTTTACAGTAAGAGCTGAATATTCATATGTCATATAGGACACATGTTAAGACAAGAGAAGATTGAAGGATAGGGTGGTGACTCTTCTACATTTCTATGTTAATGTTTTTGGGCTAGGGTTAGTTTGTAGATAAGGTGGCTTAAAATTCAAATACATTGTCTATTATACTTTATTACATGAGTATAAGTTACACATGTAATAACATTATTTTTACATCATATTTTAACAAAAACTTATGGATAAGCTTAAAATTTATTATATAATACAAAAATATATTGAAGTTAGTATTTTTTTTTTGTCATTACTCTATATTTGGAGACACTAATATTAATTTCTTTATTAGTTAACTGTTTAATATTGAAAATGCAATATTTTTAAGTTCCAACTTTTACGCTAAACTATGTATCATATTTGAACACTAAAACTTGTAAAAAAATTATATTTCTTTATTTATTATTATTTTTTCTCAAAGTTTTGGAATGTTTTATTTTATTATTATTATATATTTTCCTAACAAACTTGATTTCTCTCTAAAATTTTATTTGACTAAATATCCATGAAATATAAGGTTCAAAATTTTAAATTTCTACTCATTGTCACTTTAATCATATTTTAGTCTATTATTTATAATGGGATATTACATCAGTACCTATTACTCCCTCCATCGTATGTGTGACTAAGGATGGAGTTGAAATCCCCTTATCTATCATGTCCGTGATTGTATATCAAGAGAGTAATCACTCCCTCCATCATAGGCATAATGAGATGAAATGTTTGCGATGAGGAGATTACGTCCATGATCATGTTTGTGATAAGTGGAGATTGTTATTTTCTAAGACTATCATTCCCTAAATCACGAGCATGATGGGAGTGGACATGGTTGTAAACCCTACAAATTTAACTATTTAAGAGTAGAATTGAACCCTAAACTGTAGATGACCTTGCAAGTCATTAAAGCCGAGCAAGATAAAAATTTAATAAATTATAAATTTAAATATATTATAAGTAATAAAAACCTTAGAAATTGATCAAAACCTTAAATTGCGTACTAAAATCTTAAAACTGATTTATGCACCATTAATTAAAATTGAACCCAAATTTAATCGAAACCCTAAAATTATAACTATAAGCCTATAAAATAGTTAAATATTACTTAATAGTGATATAAATATAGTCGATTGCAATTATTGACTAAATTGCTTATTCGCATAAAATTTTACCAAAATCATTACAAAAACTTGTAAAAATTATAATTGTGACGGATACCAATTAAATTAATAAATTTTCACAAAATTTCCAAATTAATTTATGATGAGTATTGTTATAATTTACATGTTTAGAAAAATTACATATATTTATTTTTAATTTTTATTTTATTCCTTATTCTTTCTTTCTTTTTGTCTTTTCTTTCTTTTCTTCTTTTCCATTTGTTGCCACATCCTGGAACCGAAATGAAAAAAATAAAAAACAGCAGCCTACATGCACAATTTCCATGCTAAGTGTTGAAATTACTAATGAGAAAAATTTAGACATGATAACTTTGTCCCATCTTCATTAATTAAAAGATTATGATAGGATTTTGTTTACTTTTAGTATTTTTTTTCTTTCTTTCCTAAATTGCTGAACACGTGAATAAAAAGAAGAAGAAAGATCTGGAAAAAAAAAAAGAAAAGAAAAAATAGTAGGAACCAAATTGAAAACAAAATCAGAAAAAAAAATCTAGAAAAAAAAAACTACAACACAAACCATGAAGAGGAAAGAAGAAAGGAAGAAGAAGAATGGAAGAAAAAGAAGGAAGAATAGAAGAAGAAAAATAAAATATAATAGGTAAGTAAAATTATTTTAGTAGTATATATGTATAGTATATGGTATGTACATGTGTATATGTAGTAATTGTAATGTATTTTAGTAAATATTACATTACTAATACATGTATGTATGCATAAGTAATTAAATTAAAATATATATATGTATAAAAACATGTATGTAGACATGTATGTATATAAGTATAATATACGGTAGGTGTATGTAGTATATATTTATAAAACTACATATAATATGTATTAAGTATTTTTACAAAATAATTATATATATATATAAATGTACACGTGAAATACTTATTGATATATATATGTATACACATTTATTTTCATATGTATTTATATGAATATGTAATCGTATAGTATGTATAAGCATTTGTATATTATCTATATATATTTATGTATTTGGTGGTTATACATTTATGTAAACATGAGAACTATATTTTATATGCATTTAAGTATACCTATATGTAGAAATAAAAATACATGAATATATGTATGTGTACATAAGAGTATGTCAAATAAGTATTTACTGTTTTTACAAAATAAATATATACATATGTCTACATATGGCATATAACATATTGTATATATATAGGTGAAGTATACCAAAGATATATATATATATATATTTATATGTTATAATAATATCTACTAACTAAAATAAATTTATAATTATATAAGAAGTAGGTATATATATATATATTACCGTAAATTAGGAAATTACTCATTAAGTGAATTATAAAATTTATCAAATATAGTATAAGTCTATATATATATATATGTATGTATGTATATCGTGAAATATAAATAAGTAATAAGAAAATAATGAATAATGAATAATAATAATAATAATAAGACTAAAATCTCAAAAATAGGAAAAGTAGCTTAAAATAATAAAAATATCAATTATATGATTTAAATTATTATTAAATCATAAATATATTAAGAAAAAACTCAAATTAATATTTTATAATTTTTAAACTAAAATAATAAATTTTATGATATTTTTATATCACAATTCAAATTGTGAGTCATAACGTCCAAAACGGACTTTATTACAAGAAAATATGTTCGAAAATGATCAAAATGGGTTATAAGTTCATAACGATCCGAGCTAAAACGAAAAAGTTATACGCGATTTGATAAAAAGCTCGAATCGATAATTTCATGAAAATCAATAACCAATTTAAGTAAATAGTACGATTTAGCATGCTAGTTTAGTTATTTAATTCCCAAACTTACTACTTTCTATATTCCCCTAATATTAAGTGATCCTAAGATCGAGACTAACTTACCATTAGACTAATACAATATCTAACATCATTTATAACCAAGTGAGTACTTTCGATAACTCTACACTTGTTACGTGCTTATAGTTAGTGAACATAATTAAATATTGATAACTTGATGCATGGGGGTTTGAGTTATGAATGTAACTGATATTGATTGATTATTGTGCAAAATACTATTAAATGTGATAGTTGAAGATTTGGTTATATAATTGATTGTTGCATAATTTGAATGATTTGTTGATAATGTTTGACCACCTCATAAATTAACTTAATCATATTCAACTCAACTAAAACTAAACGGCTCATGCATATAGTACAAACATTGCATATAATGTTCTGGCTATCACCTCACGCGGTTGGTAATGAAGGGCCTTAGAGGGATAGATTCCTACATGATTTGATTAGTACAATATAGGAGCATTAATATAATAAGACCCTACCCTTGGCTTGCGGGTTTTACTGGCGCTGGAGATGCTAATCGTGGGTGGCTGGGGGTCGTGTCTATAGATTACCGCTGTAGGGTGTGAGTGTGGACTACGGGGGCCACCTCATCGCTAGACCTGGATATTTATATACTATTAACTGTTTGAAATAAAAACCTGTTTTGTGAAACATGGAATTCATATATATGTAATTATATAAGATTAAAAACCCAAGTGCTAAAGCTTGGTTATGATTACTGCCGATGTATCTCCAACCTTTACTTCCAAGGGCGTTAAATCTGATGTTATATGCAGTACCGGTTAACTGCATATATACTGTTTGGCATTCTACTTATTCATGCATTCATATGTTTGGTAATAAATTGTTTGATAATTTGTTTGCTAGTATAGTATGAGGAATAACTCACTAAGCTCTTATAGCTTACTCCCCAATAGTTTTCTCTTGTAGATTGCTAGATGATCGGGCATAGATTAAGAACTGAGAGTTGAGTGCCAACGTCGAGATGCATTGAAGTTAGAATCTAAAGATAGACTGTATGGTTCATTTGAATTATTATATATATATAATTATTAATACTACATTTAAATTTTGTGACTTTAGTAAGTTTGAGTTTTAGAACTCTACTACCTAATCTTATTATTTGGTAGGGGATACTGATTCTCTACGGCTTTGATAGATTGTGACTTATCAGATATCCATAGTCACATATATGTTATCGTAAGTTAATTAAATTAAAAATAAGAAAATAAATAAATAAATAATGTGGTGACTAATTGTTTATAATCTTGTAATCTTTGACTTATAAGATGATTTTCGAATTATAGGTGCGCACATGATATGAAAATTTTAGATAATCCTACTAGGCTTCTTTTAGGGTCATGACAATAACTGTTCTTCTTTAGCTTTTTCACACAAATCGATGTGTAGAACGGGTCTTAACACTAGGAGGTGTCTTGAAATAGTGTATTTCGAGCCTTTTGATGAGAACAATATAAATACATTGCAATTTTCATAAGGGAGATCATACATCATATATCATATTACATCATCAAACTACATCATTTCCATTCATTCATCTTTATACCCATTGTGTTTTCCATTTTCAGCATAGTTTCTAAGTATTCTATCATACTTTTCCCAAAATTACTTGAGAAAGATGACAAGAATTCTTTGTTCATATATTGTAAAGATTTCTACAAGGAAATTCAAATTAGGGTTGTATTCTTCTACTTGTCTTATGTTAATTTTCTTGTTATTTTTGCATTTTGTTGATACTTCTTGTTTCTTTGTCATATGTGAGTAGTAGTTAAGACTTACTATATCTACTTAGTATGATCAAGTGCATAAATTAGTAGGTTCCTAATATTATTAATTTTGATGAATTGAACTTAATGAATCTAAGTATGGTGTAGTATATGACATTGACTTAAGTTCGATTTTAATAGAATATGTCGAGAGACAGTTTTATTATTGAATAGATCTAATTCATTGAAACTCCTAACTCTTGATAGTAGAGATATTATTAGGAAAGTCACTGCATTCTTAGAAAAATTAATAAATTAACATATCTTTAATGCAATCCGAGTTGATTGTTAATTCAAAAGAGATTCTAATAGACACAATTAGGATTAGAAGTAAGTAATTTTGAGAAAAATGCTTACATGCTAGTGATTCCTAATAAATAACAATCATTAAGATAAGATTAATGGTGATATTATGTTATGTGGTGAAACAAGTCTGCATGTTAAGTGTGTTGTTAATAATTGTTTTTGTAACCATTGTATTAGTGGATTAGTGTAGTTTAGTCATTAATTTAGAATTTTACTAATTAATCACTTGATAAATTGGATTGCTAGATAATAGGAAGATTAATTAGTATTAGTGTTTGTATCTGTTCCCAACGCATATGACCTTATGATCATCCATGCTATAAAACGATAGGTATTATTGCTTGTTGAACCAAGTTAAGGATAGAATATGAGTTTATAAATTTTAAAACTTGGAAGCTCTATTTAGAGGCGATCAATCTCTAAAGATAATTATGTGTCCAATACAATTCAAAGCTTTAATTAGTAACAATGAGAATAAATGTGTAAACAATCCATAGAATACAATAAAGTGTTTTCTAAGGGAGGGAAACACTTATCCAAATACGCTCACACTCATGATCTCATTGTTCTATAGATTACTTTCTTAGGATTTCTATAGATTGTATACCTCTACTTTGATACCATTACATTTGTAACTTCCCATACTTAAGAAGCTATAGACTACTATGTGTCTCTATTCTTTAGTGACACATTAGGAGTAAATAAGAAAGTAAAAATCTTCACAAGAAACATAAGAAATTGCCTCCAAATTATTTCATAAAAATCCTTTAAGCAAATTACAGTTTACTAATGTAGAACTCGTTCAATTTGTAAACAAAACTTAATAATTTATTTTTCTTACCATTGAGTACTTCTTAAGCCATTCATAATTCCTTGATGTAGTAGTATGCCTAATCATCACTTTCCCATGTCGGTCACCTTAGTGAAAGTCTACAAGTCTACTAAATTTGTAAATTTCAATCTAAATACTAGCACGTGAAAAAAAAAACAACAATGAGCTAACACCTAGCATGTGAGTACCATAATGATATGTACATGTCAATAATTATGCAAGTCACATGTGCTATGTGCAAGATAATTCACAACATTCAATTAAGCAATTCGTAATTTAATTCCTCAAGCAAAAAGGGAAAAGTCATGATTCTGGTCACAAAACATAAATGGGAATGTCACTATTGCCCTAAACTAAACTACAAGCACGGGTTCACCACTTAAGGCCCTGATACCACCCTAATATCATAATCTTTACTAGCAGTGGTTTACCATTATCATGACCCATACAATATCTATGTCATAGTTACTTGTTGTACATTATATGAAGGTCAACGATTGACCCCCTTGTCAGTCATCACTCTTCTAGACAATTTACTAGGCTACCCCCTTCCTAGTTACTATTAGTCATATAGATAAATAGTATTATAACAAACATTTATTTTAACTAAATAATTGATGCATGATCAAATAATAACAATGATAATAACAAAACATGCTGTTCCTAAAAGAATACAATGACAATAGTCCAAGTAGCTATTGAAAGTTTAACATAACTACAATAAGAATTTCATAAGGCCAAATCCAAAAACTAAATACTTCCCTCATTTGCTCTAGTAAGTCATAGCTCGTCTCAAGTTGAGACTAACCTCGGGTACCCCAAGGCTCGGCTTGGTGAACAAGTGGCCTTACATCAAAAGGAATCTAAGAGGGTATAAGTTTATGCTTAGTGAGTTAATCGCTCCAACATGCCTCACAAACAATATATATATATATATATATATGTTAACAATCATCTGAATGCATGCAACAAATAGTATGCCAAACAATACATACAGTGGCTTAGGAATTATATGCAACTTAGAAATTTTGCCCCTTATAGTTAAGGTTAGAGATTGTTGATTGATACAAACCAATAACCAAGTTTTAGCACCTGGATTATTGCACAAATTGTACCTTTGTGCTCAAATCACCTTATTTGCATATATAGTATACACATAAAGATACTTTACTCTAAAGAGAAGTATGATTCCTTTTCAAAACAAAATTTCCAAATCTAGCAGTTTGGTTGCCTCCGCAGTTTATATCACAAACCTTAAGCAGAAGTTACAAGATACAGCCCTTAACTAAACGGTTAGCATTCCCTATTGCCTAGTAAGCCCATAGGTTAGGATAAGAACTCAATAATATGGCATATTAGTATATAAACTAATCCCTTTAAGAGCCCCTGCTCCCGTGAGTCCCTTCCCACCTTCTGTGTGAGGCGGTAGTCGGTATAATTATGAAGCAAAGAAGTATTATGCATAACTCATTTTAATCTTATAGTCAAATAATTACTTAAGTCAAATTATTTAGTAGTCAAACAATTTCATACCATAACAACAAGATATAATCTAAACACATAAACAATTATAGTTTTTATTATTATTATGTCATATAATCAATCACAAAACCATATACATGCATTTTTGATACGTATCGAAGGCAACAGATCTCAAAAGGAAGATGATGCAATGGGTTCTGAGTGTGAACGTGTATGGACATCATGTACCAAGACATAAACATAGTTAGGGGTTTGAGCTCGAAATAGGGTTAGATTCAATTCACGAACACTAAATATTTCTTGGGATTCAAATAAGGGTTAGATGCAACTCACTAATTAGTTCAAATGAGAAGGTTCACTACAATCTTAGGGTCAAGATCGATTGGAGACATGAAGGATTAATGGGTTTAATCAGCACTTGATAATTTGGCAATGCTAGCTCAAGAATAGCCTTGCTCAAAAAGGGAAAGATTCCAAAACATAAGAATATACTTTTCTGTTTAATTTCACATATATATATATATATCTGATGTTCATAGATGTTATTTATAACAAGTCCTAAACCTTAGTGGTAAAATTGTAAATAATATATAAGGCCTTAAACCCTAAAGAATTGGGCTCATAAATAAAATAAAGGAAAACATATACAAGAATACAAAACTCTACATTTTACAGGGGAAGTTGGCATATAGTCACTTACCCTATCCTCGAGAAAGCAGGATCCGAACTGGACAGGATTGGCAGTTGGATGTTCGAGTCTGAAGAGGAGCTCCTGAAGTCTTGTAGTACTGGGTCGAGACACCAGAAAGGTCAACTTACAGTTGTCGAGTTCTAAAGTTGGTCGGCACTAGTTTCTCTATGCCGTATCAAATGGATCCCACTCTTTGCAATATGGTCTCTCGGCTACTCGATCGATGATAGACTTGTTACTAAGTGGTTATTTTTCTTCCTCTCATCCTTCTAGCTTTGGCTCGGCCTCGGTAAGCATTGATATGCCTTGACATCAGACAGGCTTGCCTCTACTTAGATGCAGTCGTAAGCTGATTCCCATCATTACTGTAGGTCTGAAAGGAAGTCATCCTCAACGTTAAACGTTGAGCATGAGCCGGGATGCCGAATAAACTTCTCTTCCTTCTTCACTTCACCATGGGTGTCGAGTGCCTCTAGATTTTCTCAACACTCATAGGGGTTAAGCAATAGCTCTTCGTATCCTTCCGAACAGTATAAGTGTTAAGGAAACTATCATTGATCACTTTTTGATTATACTCCTATGGTCAGCCAAGAAGTAAATTTGTAGCATTTATTGGGATCACATCGAAGTCAATCTCTTCCTTTTACTATCTTATCTTGAATGTAATTCAAGCTTGCTTATGCACATGTATCATACCCTCGTCATTAAACCACTTCAATCCATAAGGTCAGGGGTGTAGGTAGGTTAGCAATTTTATCTTTTCTATTAACTTGACAGAGATGATATTGGTGCTGCTACCTCCATCAACAACTAGGGAATAGGTCTTCCCATTCACTAGGCACCACATATGAAACAAATTTTCCCTTTATCCGAGATCTGCCTTCAAGTCAGCTTGTGTTGCCATAACTAAGAGTTTATCCAAATCCTCGACATAGACATCTTCTTCTATCAACTGGTCTTCCAAACTCTTATCACTTTAACTCTCGATTTGAGCCTCGAACCCTTCACCTTTTAAGACCATGACCTTGTTATTTAGGCATTAGGACATAATGTGTTTGTAGCTTAAGCATTTGAAGCATTTCACATCTCATGCCTTATTATTAGGTGCTTTTTCTTTCTTGGAAATCTTCTTCTTGGCATGGACAAGTTGGCTAGGCTCACCTCTTTCTATCTTCTTCTCTAGCCCTTTTCTCTTGGCATACCTCTCAGGCTTAGGGTTACCTTGTTGAGGTCAGCTACTCGTCCTATAATGCCTCCTCCTCCTCCTTTATCTCTCCATTCTTAACGCCAAATTAATTAGCTCATCTAGAGAGTTAAATGACTACAATTCAACTATGTTGGCAATATCATCTCGAAGTCCACTTAAGAACTTAGAAATAGTGAGGTCCTATGGCTTGGCAATCTCACATCCTGTCAATAAGGTCTCAAATTCTTGTAAATACAATAGTATTTCAACCTTGTCTCAGGTGCTGGAACACATGGAGCATCTCTTGTTTGAAGTAGGTTGGCACAAAGCACTGATTTATCAATTGCTTCATAAGCCTCTAATTTTTTAAAAGTATACATATGAAGGGTTTAGGGTTTTCTTATGAGAATAAGGTTTTCAAATAGTACAATAAGGTCTTTCATATTTTTTTTAAGTTTTGAATTTAAAATTTAAATTGTCTTTCATTTTATATAGTTTTGTTGACTCAAGAAAATATCTATGATGGTCAAATTCAACTCTAACTCTAAGACACTAAATTTGTGAGGTTTATAGTTATAGGGCGGTATCATAGCATAGTTTGTAAAATAGGCCTTAGTGTCACAACTTATCTTTGGATAAGGATTGGTAGTGTGATAGATTGAAAAGTTGAGGTATTTATGTAGATTTGAAGAATCAAAGTAAGGATGGAAATGGGATTTGAGGCATGTCAAAGAGCATGGATAAGGGTTATTTAAGAAGAAGAGACAAAAAGTATGAGGAGCAGTATAGATTAAAGTAATTTTTTAGCACAAGTCATAAGGAAGTTGTTGAAGAGTTTATGGACTTGAGTAGATATTGAGGAGAAAATCTTGGTAAACTCATAATGAAATGGTTTATTGAAGAAATTAAGTATATTCACATTAATCACAGTTGTAATGAGAAAAATAAATAACTAAGGCATGAGATATAATTAAACTAGTATGGAATGGCATTCTTTATATACGTTTTGGTATGCATGTGTAACCTTGGAAGGGAATGGCAAATCTATGATTCTCATGTCTCTTTTGTTCAATTCTCTGACTATCATGACTCTAATATCTATTATGTTGAGTTTTCCATCTTTATTGTTGATCCAATCAAGTTATGTCGGTCATGAGACTAGTAATTGGTTAGTTCCTTCATGTCTCTTATTGGTCCAAGAGTTGTGTCAATCTTGTTTAATTCAAAACAAATCTAGCTGGGTTAAGTCATTCTCTATCTCATTTGAGTCCAAGCAACTAACAACTTAAATTTTCCATACTCAAACTTAATACTATATATATTCTAGCTATATGAAGTACTCATGCCCCTAGTTATGATATAGTTATGATACTTAGAGAGTTATAAAAAATATACATGACGAAAGGGATTAGTCATAAGTTACATTTGAATGATAGCATTATTATGACTAAACCTGAGTATAGGTAGGAAATGAAAAATATACTAAGAGGTAGAAATTGAGTCAAAAGGTATTTGAAGGTGAAATCCTAACTAAATTAAGGGTTAGAAGATATGTTAGAATGTATCCGGCCAAAACAACTTAAAGTTGATATGACTTAGCCTATCTCAAAAAGTATTATAGCATGGAAAGTAAAAGAATGTATCAACTCAGAACCTAGGTCAAAAAGTACAGGAAGTAGGATTGAGTTAAATTATACCAAACTTCAAAAGCTAGTCAACTTGAAATAACTTATATAGTAAAACATGGAGTTGATGTACTGATGTTCCTATAAAAAACATTAAAGTCTATTATATGAATTGATACCTTTAAAACACGTTCAAAGTTATCCTGTTGAGGATTCTGAATGTAACTTCATCGAGAGGATGACTTTAGCTCATAAAGCTATGAGTCGGCAAATGGAATAGAGATAGAAGTGATGGCTAGTAACCTTAATAAAAATTAATGGGGGATAAGTGAAGTACAAGCTATTGCAAAACCTAAGGTAAGGGATGTTTAGAACCAATTTTATTAAAGAGATAATATAGATTTGATTAACCATGACAAGCATTGAAGCGTAGAGAGTAACATAAATGAAAACACTTTTGCTTTCGACCAATGTATAAAAACTGAAGTAGAAGATAAAATGTAGTTCTTAAACTACAAGTGTGAGACTTAGAAAGTAAGGCAAAAGGTCTTGGTAGCATGTGAAGTATTAAAGATTTTGTAAAGTGGGTAAAATTAGTGTTGCTACTTAAACCCCTGTAGTGTTGGAAGAGTATAGCATGATGGGGTGTTTGTGTATTAGAGTTGCAACCTTAACAAAAGTTGATGATTATTATGTAATGTGAGAATCAAAGTTGCACAATGGAAGTACGATAGTAAGGATGAAATTCTATTATTTAGGAAAAGTTTCAAGAATGAAACTTTTTGTAAGGGGGGTAGAATGTGAGACCTTAGTCTTCGACCAAATATCAAAGACTCAGAATGTTGACACATTCCAAATAAATATGAAACTTTGAAAAAAAAGACGTGAAGTGATGAAACAAAGTGGTCATGAATAACATGAGTTACGAATACTATTACGTAATTTTATCGTAATATATTTGTTATCGGTAATGCATGTTTCGTGGTTCTACAAATTTCAAGCCTTTAAAGATAAATTATTTGAACAAAAAAATGAATAAAGATATAGAATAATGTCTAGGAAATATGTGTACATGCTAAAGATATTTGATGTGTAGCATATGTATCCTTATTTAATTAAAAAGGAAGTATATTGTTATGTAATGTATACTAGGTTATCTACTTAAATTAACAAAAAAATATTACAAAAAAGTAAAAACAACTTATTTTAGAAGCTTGGGACTTGGCAACTGGCAGGAAATAGGATAAAAAGATATATCTTAAGCTATGACACTTAGCTTGATTTAACTTAAGAGAACAAGAACATGGAAATCCATTAAAGGGATACATGGAAGGCAACACCACCAACCCAAATTTCCCATTCTAAAAGTCCATGGTTAGCTCCATTCCTCAATTTTGATTAGTTTTGGCAAAGAAAAAAAATAAGGAAAAGTTTAGGGATGGGAGTTTGGTTCAAGGAAAGCTTAGAGAAAGATATGAAGCAAATTTGGGGTTATTGAGGAACACATGTATTCATGCAACTTAGAGGTGAAACCTAGCCATCACCTAAAGGGAAATGGCTTACCTTGATCGGCCAACAAACACTTAGCCATCGGTGGTGGCCAGAAACTTGAACACAGATGAGTTTTCGACATTTCGTTTTGCCTTTGATTTTAATTAAATTCTAAAAACAACAAATGTTTTTTAAAAATTATGAAACTTGGCTTTCTCAAGTATTTTCGCATGAGGAATTCAATTATAAAACTCGATTTTTGAGATTCAAAGTCAAAATATGGGCTCCTTAAGAAATGATGCCTAAAAACGAATTTTGCAATAAATTTTAAAAATAGAAAAAGAAATTGTTTCTACCCGAATTTTTGTATATAAGCTCCTCAAAGAGTCTATTTTAATGTTGTGTAAGTATTTTTGAAAAACTATAAATTTGGATTTTTGGGTAATTTTAGTTTAACATGGAACATGGAGTTGGAAACATAGGAAAATAATGTCTCTTATGGTAATTTGGTTTGCATGTGTAAGATCTTAGTTGTAAATGAGTTTGAGATACTGAATTATTCTAGTAGAGTGTAGAAATAGGAAAGTTTACAACGTATTGCAATATGGAATGTGAAATAGTTTATGTACAGGATGTATATCAGAAACCAATGCAAGTGTTAATTGACTTTTGGATATGTATATGTGTTTTCACTAGTAATTTTCTATATCCTTTAGGTATGGTTGGTGAAATAGTTAACTTAATTGGTATGTTAATGATACTATAGTAATTAGATGATTAGTAAAGTATTTTACTAAATTTTTATATGCTATAATCTAAATAATGTGGTAAGGAAAGGAGATATAATAATATCTATGTATTGTTGATGAAGTTAGAAACTATATCAGAAAGTATGTTGGAAGACCTTATGTATAAGGAGCAATCAGAAACTAGGTCAAAAAGTAACCTAGATAAAAGTTGTGTTAAAGGGAATAACATCAAGGCCCAAAACCCAAGTGTAAGGAAATTAATAATCTTGCTTGCACTTAACATGTATGGACTTAAGTGTTGGACACATTTTGTTTAAGTGAAGCGGGCTTAGGAGGAGCTTTAGATACAACAGTAAACTTTGGGAATTTATTAAGTGGCTTAGGTAAGTGGATTGCTTATGTAATAGAGTAGATTTTATCTACTCTTAACCTATCTAATTGCATTGAATGTGATTTAGCTTGTGTGTAAATATGATATGTTGTTGGTTGAGTTGTCGGGACAATTCCTAATATGTTGGGTATATGTATTATTGGTTGATTCATGTTTCAAGAATGTAATATATATTGTTGTTAGGGTTATTAATTGATCCCAATGTGCTTCATTCTGTACTAACTTGACAAAGAGATTAGATACTAACCTTACCTCTTAACGTATTCACTTAAGTAAACCTATACTGAGGCTTTAGAGATAAAAATGTAAAGGAAGTAAAGTAATAGCTAGGTTAATAAATAGATGAGTAAACTTGATTGGTCTTTGCTTGCTAATTATTGGGTATGTTATGAGCCTCATAGTCTTATGTGTTAGATTCTAAGCAAGTAATTTAAGGTGTATACGAAAGTAAGCCGATTGAGATGATGTCTTATGTAAGAGTTCTAAGAGTTAGACAAGGACACCATACCGGTTCAAATTATAGAAATATAAGAAAATAATAATATTATAGTTAAGAATAGTCAATTTTACTAAATTATAAGATATTGTATTTGTAAACCCCACAAATTTCCTAGAACAAGGGTTGAAAGTTAATAGATTCTTCTGAAAGATACCCTTTGTATTGGTAAGATAACTAATCTTAAACTAGAGAGGCTATGCTCAAAAACCTTAATGCAAACTCCTAAAACCCTAAATTGCGATCTTAACCCTAATTTGATCCCTATACTCAAAAGATTTAAAATTCTATAAACAAATGGAAATAACTAATGTTAACTCCTAAGGTCAACCTAATCTAATGAAACTAATCCCAAACCCCAATGGGAAAGAGATTGATAATCGAAGTCTGAGAGAGCTCCCAAAAACAATAAAGAGTAAGCTAAACAAAAATATGAATATTAGTATAGATAACCCTGACAATAAATTCAAAACCTTAAAACAAATACTGTAGCTCCTAAATGAACCTTCTTGCAATGAAATCCTAAATGAAACCCTAATATGTAAGAGCCCTTAAATTGTAAAACCCTAATCTATGGTTGCAAACCCTAATCCAACTAGTGAGTCTGATTAAATAGTAAAACTATTCATTAGTTGGAGACTAATCGTTTAACTGCCCTAAAACCTTAATTTATCCTCTAAAATGTACTTAAACAACAATAATTGTCTTAATTCCTTAAAATAATTAGACAAGATGACCTAATGGGCTTAACCAACTTAATTTGTCACATTAAGGCCTAAAATGCACCTAATTTGCATCAAGTGTATGAGCAATTAAGATTAAGTAACTTAATTATATCTTAATTTGCTAATCGAGGTTTTACATCATAATTAACTATAAGTCAAGAGCAATTAATCATATAAATCCAAAGGAATTATATGAAAATATCTCCTTAATGATGACAACCTTATACTTAGGGAGACAATATGAATCCTATAAACTTTTGAATCAAACTTGGAGTTAGATATAGGAGTTAATAAGTAATCCTTAGAACTGCTGAATATATAATAATAAAATCCATAGATGAAAAGATTAAACCCTAAATCATAACTCACAAACCCTAAATAATAACTCGAAAAACCTTAAAGAGAGTAAAACCCTAAAACCTTAATTGTATGTATAAAACCCATAAAACCCTAATATGTTGGAAACCTCAAAATGATTGGAAAATATCAATAGATTGAGTAAAACTTTGATTTGAAGTCCAAACCCTAATTCAACTAATAAACCCTAAGGATATCCTTAAACTATCCGCTAATCACAAATAATTTCTCCAATAGCTTAGAAACCTCAAATTGGTAGCCCCATATGCGATTTGAAAACCTTAATCGAGCCTGAATAATAAAGGACTCTAACAAATGAAGTAATATAAGTCAATGAACCTAATTAAAGTGATAAATTATAGCAAGACCCTAAATATACCTTAATTAGCCCTAAATTGCTTAATTAAGTACAATTGTGATTAATAGCTTAATTACCCTATAATCCATCTACCAACTCTCACTGCATCTTAATTAGCTCAATTAAAAACAAAAGACAAAGGATTAATTAATAATTAAAGGATACTTGTTCTTAAGGAAACAAAATCCCTCCTCATTTGGTAAAAAGTAAATAAGGTACAATAGTACTAAGAGGGAACTATGTACCCTTATCTTAAAGTAGCCACCTCTTGTCCTCCTTAATCTACCTTTAATATTTACCATTTCACCCCTCCAAAACCCTCATTTGGAACCATTCTTTACACATAGAAAACCTTAGGAAATACTTTAAAGAAACCTAAACAAAAACCAAAGGAAAAGGGAAGAAAACAAAAGGAGCTATCGAACCTTCCTGTACACCGCAACGCCTTTTGGCCTTACCACCACCAAACTCCACCAAATGATAAGCCACTACCACCAAAAGATCACACACATAACCTAGTTTCTTGTCGACAAACATTTTCTCTCAAAAGAGTAAGTTTCAACTTTATTTTTTAGTGGAAAAGTTGAAACTCGTGTAGGCTAACCTAAGATAAAACTCACTTAACTTGACTTTCTTGTTCATATAAGTTATACCTATGATATCCTGAGAGTTTAAGATTAGAAATACTATATAAATATGTTATAATCATGTACACATAATTTTAGAGCCTTATAATTGCACATTTATTCATGTACTTAACTAGTTTGCTATTTATATTCCAAAGGTGTAGGACATAGTTTTATATAAATAACTTGAAAAAATGTTGATTAAACTCCATGAAACCTGACATGCTGCCCCCCTTCTTGATATGTATTCATCTTGTTTTCACCATGTTAAGTGATGTTATTAGCTTGAAACAAGTAAAAATGTAATTAAAATAAGGAAACACACTAGAATAAGTATTGGATGGAAGAAGTTAAATGAAAGTCTCAAAGAGCCCTACTTGGCCACCACTTTCATGATGAGTTAGTAGCCTAAACTAATTAAGTTGATAATTAAGACTTTAAGAATAGTGTTAGAAACCTCATTAATGAGATGAAGTAGATCTGGAACACTTAGTAAAATGAGTTATTTAGTAGACTCATTAGGATATTTGGCCCCATTGGAATAAGTTAGAATCAAGTTTAGGATCACAAAATGCAAATTAGGCTTAAACTAGCTTAGTTAGTTATCAAAGCATTAGAAATATGATTAGAAGCCCAATAAGTGAAAAGAACCAGATCTAAATCCTAATAGAAAATAGATTTATCGTAAGGCTTTTAGTTGACTTAAACCCAAAATAACAAGTAGAATTATGCTTAAGATCCTAAAATGCAAAATAAGCTCAAAAGCCCTTAAAATAACATTGAATAAAGCCCAATAACTTAGTGACCAGATTTTATCCCTAAATTAAAAGGCTCATAAAATAGAAGATGAAAGATCTATTAAGTCTAAAAGCACATTAAAATCATTCCCTATAGGCTGCTTAGTAGGCAAGGGCCTTAAACTAATAAACATAACCCATTTAGGCCTACAAGAGCAACACTAAGTGTTGGCCAAAATGTATACTTAAAAAACTTAAAAGGAAGCCTAAATATTAAATGCAAGTTCCAAGATCAAAAGTTAAGTCTAAAGCCCAAAACTAGGCCTAAATCTTAAAGTGAGCAAACTTACCCTTTGAGCCTACGAACTTGCAAGTCCCCAATTGAAACCTTACTAACCCAAAAGCCTAAAAATAACCTCACCAAATGAAAGAATACTTTAAAACGATGAAAATTGACTATAAGATTGTGAAATTCATACTTAAAATGAGAAAGTTATGACTAAGGCATAGAATAAGCAAAAATAAGGAAATTATAGTGAGGCTAGTGAATAGATTACGTTTAAGATGAGTCTTATTTACTTTAGTTACTTTACTTAGGTAATTTGGGATACTAAGTTCGAGACTACCGAAAACTACTAGGAATACTTGACTTTAAGACTAAATAATTATACTACCCCCAATTTTACTTTGTTTTGTGCATGTATTTAGTGCACTATCTAATTATATATGATAATTGAACTTGATGCATTTTGGTTTATATGGGAACTTGTGTATACCTATTTTGGTTGAACTATGCTTGCAAAATATCTAAAGATATTTCAAGCACCTTTGTTTGCTGCATTAGAACATAGGGTATTAGAGTATTTTGAATACACTTGCTTGATTACCCCATAAATCCAAAATTAATAAATATTCAGCCTCTAATTAAACTAGACATGCATTACATCTTGCAACATGAGTTAAAGGGCATTAAATACTATGTAGTAAAGTGAGAGATCATGCTTGGATGGATCCATATTAATATTATGTATTGTGATTTTTTATCGTACGACATATTTCGTATGACATGTTCTTGCCTCGACCTTTGGGAACTACTTAGCCCTAGGGAGTATTGCCTTCTAGTTGAGGTCGAGCCGTGTCTATTGCTAAGGGTCGTTATATTGTTAAGAGATTTTGTATTGAACATAGATACATAGGTCTTGACATACCTAAATACTTCCCAAATAGAGCTACAGTAGGCATTAAAACTATGCTGTATATAGTTACCAATTGATTGTATATACTGTTTGCATTGTATATGCTTATACATACATTCATATGTTTGATAAATAACTTACTTGTTATTGTCTAATGGTAAGCTAGGAAGGTTACTCACTAAGCTGGATATAGCTTACCCTCCCTAATAGTTTCTTTTGTAAGTCTTACAATGTTGGGGCTAGGCTAGGAATTAAGGGTAGAGTGCTCCATTGGGTTGAGTAAGTAGAATATAAGTTTAGGAAAGCAAGCGATATGGTCAAATTAAACTTTTAAGGTATTTACTGGTATTATGATTGTCGAGATATAGATACCCTTTCTTATTGTTCGGTAGGTGATACCAACTCTTTACTGTTCTGGTAATTGTGGATTGTTGAATCACTTATAGATATATATGTAGTTAAGTAAATGTATGTAAATTGAATAAGTACTTTTAGAAACTTACTAGTTAGAGTCTTGTAATCTTTAACTTACAAGGTGATTTTTATATCAACAATGCACACACAACATGAAGATTTTAAGCAAAACTATTAGGCCCCCTTATAGGGTGTTACAATATTTTAGCTACCATAAATGCAATTTACGTAACAAAAGCTAATAAAACTTTAGAGATAAATTATTATACTACTAAAATTATAAATGACATAAAATAATATATAAAAATAATACATGTGCCTCGGATTTCACTATTATATATAATTATATGCCCATAAAAACTTAAAATAACCGAAAATATGTATAATTAACTAAAGATTAATGAGGAAAATAATAAAAATTGATAAAAAGTATTAAACAATCAAAATTATCATGGTTTAGGGGTGGATAACATAATGAACAGTTGTTGATTAAGGATTATATCCAAATGACTCATTATCATGCACAAAAGTGAAGTATTTAAGCCTTATGAGAGAGAAAAAATTTCATTTTTTCCTTAGCTAATCTAAGAATCATCATCAATGCTCTCCATTAAATTGTTAAGTTTGTTAGAGCTTCAAGAAAAATAAAGAAAGGAGAAGATCAGTGATGGAGAAGTTTAGGGAAAAATATAGAGAAAATTGTCAAAATCAAGCTTTATCCTTGAACACTAATTTGAATAGCAATTGAAAGCAAACCATCGCCACCACCCAATAGTGTTGATAGCACCTACTGTGGCTAACAACCAAGGGTAGGTTGTTGGTGGCCTGATGACTACCAATTTGGTGAGTGAGAATTTCTACTTAATTTTGTAAAAATATTAATTTAATTCCAAAAATTATGAAAAAAAAAAAATTATTTTGGCATATTTTTATAAGTACTTTTAGAGAAAAGTACCAGATTGTAAAATTTTTAAGCGATTATAGGACCTCCTTAAGAAATTGCTTAAAATTGAACAATTTTCAAAGTTGCTTTAAATGAACCAATTGATGTAGTTTCGGAGCCAAACTTTTTTTGGAATTTCTTTATATTACATGTAAGAATTGTATGAGGAGTTTTTAGATAAAAATAATTTCTATAATTTTTAGGGATTTTTGAGTCACTAAATTCGATGAAAAAATGCTATTTTCCTAGAGATTTTATATAACTAACTTCGAGGAAAACTCTTTGTATAAGTTCTTGAGTTTATTTGTATTACATTCTCTTATGAAGAATGATCTAAAGTTGTATGGATTGAGTTGGAGTTGAGATATGCACAAATTGATAGACATAGGCTTAATGCATCAAAATTTAAATATGAAAATTTAGAAGATCGAGTTGCATAGTGATGCTTGGTATGATAACACTGATGTATGATCATGTTTTGACATATATTAGTCTGTAGTATGATACTAGAATGAGTCATTTTTTTAAAGAATTCTTCAAAAGGTTAGTCTAGTAAAAGAATGATTTAATCCTAAGTTCAAAAACTTGATCAAAAGGTTAGTTAATGTGAGTAACTTAACTAATATGACATCAAAAGACTGACAAGAAAGTTCTTAGTTAGTAAAGCGGTTTTTAGATACTTCTTTAGATGGTTCCAGAGCAAAAACTATGTTAAGACTATCG
The DNA here is from genome assembly GCA_024138005.1 of Lumnitzera racemosa. NCBI lineage: Eukaryota > Viridiplantae > Streptophyta > Magnoliopsida > Myrtales > Combretaceae > Lumnitzera > Lumnitzera racemosa. Next base: position 16,015,106 of record JAMXBC010000008.1, on the reverse strand, counting down.
TTTAGAGCCTTACATACTAAAACTTAATCAAAGACTTAATAAACCTATTCAAACTAAATCAAAACTATATATAAGACATTAAAAAGAGTTTGTATACTTTTTATGTCGCAAAAGCTACAATATTTATATTGACTATTTAGGGACTTGTGAAGGGATTAAATGCAAGAAGCATGGTTAACTCACGTAGACATCAAGTAAGTTGGGATTAGTTCATAATGGCTTGTAGGATTATCATTTCAAGATACTCGGAGGATTAAGAGTACTTGTTTGTGGTTGTAGCTAGATTGTATGTGCTTGTGATATTGAGTTATGATTGGGAGATAATCTCTAAGTGCTATTTTCTGATTAAATATATCATGTTTGGTGTGTTCAGAATTTAGTTGCTTCTGTTAAGAATTGGACTAATCTTAACTAGAATATGTTCTATCTTGACATTCATGACTACCCAATAGGGGTAATGATTAGGTTCTCATACCAAATACCGACACTTTGATGACAATAGTTATAATGGTTCTTTTCCTACCCTCAGTCGAACTAAGTAATAGAAGGGGAGGTTGTGATAAGGTTAGAAACCGTGGTTCGAATATTGTCCAAGGAGAAGGGTATTCTTTATTGCACAAGCTCGAATTTGGTTTAATAGTGTTGCATTAAAACTCCTAAATCCTGTTTAAAGCTAACCTAATTTCTTTAACTTTACAATAGAGCTGTTAAACATTATATGATGAATTACCATTTTTTTGCTGCATTTGCATTTAATTAATTATTTGATAACTATGTTTATTAATGTACTCTTATGATTTTATCTCATCTTATTAAGTTAGTTGTGCTCATACCCCAATAAATTGTTTTGTAAGTGTTGATTAATACTTAAAGATGCCTTGTAACAATAATCTATAGGTTAGTTTTGATGTGTTGGAGAGTAAAGATGAGAAGACTAATGAAATGATCACTCGTTGCTTTTGTTTTTGTTTTCTTTTGTGTGAAAACTATAACAGTCTTCTTGGGAGGGTCTATAGTTTTCATTAGCTTGCTAGTTTATTTATGTATATGTAACTATGTTTGCCAATGGAATGGTACAAATCTTTTATAAACTTTTGAACTTATGATGTATATAAAGTTATGTAAGAAAGGACTAAACTATCTATTTTATAATAAATTGTATTTTGTAAAGAGATACTCCATAGGTACTAAGTATTATAAGTGCCCACCTGACTGCTTGAAAGCTATTTGAGTCACGATCACTTTATATAAACTATACCTACATTAACAGCTAAGTAGCTAGCTTCTAATTTAGGTTTGCTTACATGATAGGAACTTTACAACTCCCTTGGTTTGGGGCGTAACATATGCGATTGATATATTCATGGCATTGCACGAAAAAGAACCAATAGGTCAAGTTTTCTAATGCTAGGATTTCGCTTGGCAAGGCTATGTTTCAAAAACAAGAATTTCGGGTTAAGCAAGCAATTTAGCTTCTAAAAGTTTGGTTTTGTAAAACAAATAGCTTGCTTCATAAAATTGATTTTCATGTATATAAATTTACATTAACTAATAGTCGTAACCACAACTGTAGTTACCACTAAGTTAGGTTTGTTAGGTTCCGATACTTTGGTTGCGTCCAAATGCTTGAATTGAAGTCAACTAACCAGATGAGTTGCTAAGGCTAAGTAGGGATATTGGCACTAATCCATGTTACGTGCATTAGTACGGCGTGCATTTACTACATTTGCATTGCTTAGCTGAATTAACGTATATCATGATTGACTTGGTATATTGTTTATGTATTTATGGTATGATTCTAGTTGTATTATTATATGTTTATCCACTCTCACTTAACTTATAGTAAGTTAAGAGAATAAGTTTTCTTATCCTCTGCTCCTAAAAGAAGTTAGCTAGGATCTCACATCATGAAAGCAAGGAGACTTTAGTAAACCTAATTATTATCTTTGAGGTAAACTATAAAGTAGAAAGCAAGTTAGAATATTAGTCCGAAAGTGTGTTAGAGAAAACCCCCTATGTATCCAAAGTGAATAAAAAATTGGATTCAAACACTACGAAGGAGCTCTATAAGAAGACTGTCAAATTATATTGTAAAGGCCTCAACGGGAGATTAATTAAGTGATGCATAGATCTTCTTATGAATATGTATATTATAAAGATATTTCATGAGATTTATGTATCGTATAAGAATTTATAATTATCATACTCTAGGTTTAGCTCACACTTGAGAAAGACTTTCATTGTTGTTCATTAAATTAAATGAGAAGCATTTTAGGAATAAGAATTTCATATTGTTATATGATAAGTGAATTATAGGTGCTGCCTGATTCCTAACTTAAGGTTGGCAATAATGAACCGTCTTTAGGTATCAAGAGTTAAGAAAATTTTTAAGTAGATAATTAGAAGGCGAGGTGGTACAATATATATGTGCTTTATATATGTACCTAAGTATATTTTTGTATTGTACATATTTACATGTAATATTTTCATAAAAATGTATACACGCATAAATACATGTATTTTCGTGTAAATAGACATATATATACACACACACATAGCATAAAGTTTTGAAAAAAAAATACAAACAAAAAGAGAAATATAAATCCACTTTAACATATACATCTTGCTTTGTTTTATACATAAGAAAACAAATACATGTACATATAAATCCTAATAACTATCCTAATGCATTAAAACCAAAGATATACATGTGAAACTCAAATACAAAGACTAACAACATACATAAAAAATAATAATAATAATTGATAAGGAGGAAAATAAATACAAGAAAAAAGATAGTGGTTAGGTTACTCTTTGAGGTTGAAGTGATCTTGCAACTTGAGAAAAATAATCATCCTTCTTCTTTAATGTCCTAAGTGTCTCCTTTGTATATTTGGAGTTAAGTTGGGGAGTAAAATATTTATGGAGTAGGAGATGAGAGATGAAAATGGAAGAGAACAAAAGGGGGGCTTGATAAGTGGAGTGGTAAATCAAGTGAGGATAGATTAGAGGATGTTGTGTGTATGTTTGCTCTAGTGAGGATGAGAGAAAAAGAGGTAAAATAATAATAATAATAATAAAATTCCCTTATTGCCCTTATTAGCATGAAAGGTGAAGCAAAGAAGGGGGTTTTATTTTGAAAAAAAAGAAGAAGAAGATTTTAGGGGATAAGAACATGTCAATCGAAAGTTGATGTGTAGGGGGGATTTTTTGTGTCCTTCTGTGTCTTGTTTAGAATCGGTCATAGGAAAGGGAAGATAGGAATTTGGTTGGGAAATTTTGTTAGGGAATGGGATAGTTAAGGTATAGTTACTTAGGATTTAATTAAATAAAATAGTAGAGTAAAAAGGGTTAAAGTGTTTAAATTAAACAAGTTACATATGTATATATACATAATGTAATGCATAATATTCCATAATAATCATAATAATATTATTATTATTAATTAAGAAGGAAATAAATAAATAAATAAATATATACATACATGTAGTACAACTAGTAAGGTATGAGATATTATTTGTGATTGATTAATTTATTTATGTAATTGGTTGAATTTAATTATTTATTATTATTTAAAATTATCTCTAACCTTTTGTGAGCGATTTTAGCGATTATGAGTATCTAGAGATAATTTTACTAAATTAGGCTTTATTAATATGAGGATAAATTTTTTTGTTTATAAGCTTAAGGTTTTTTATTTAAGATTTTTGTTAGATTCAAGTTCCACCTCTTATAATTACGTGTACACAAGTTCTAGAACTTTCGTACATGATTAAGGTTCGAAGTAATATATTAGGATTTTGCTCATTCGTCTTAATTCTAGAATCATAATTTAATAAATTTTAAATTTATTTAATCTTGTTAACTTAAGAAATTATTTAAAGCATTCTATTTTGATTTAGAGTCTGACTTAAAAATTTAGGGGATTTATATGTTAGCTTATATGTACAAGACACAAAGTTAGAAAAATATCCTGCATCTTTTTCACTCAAAACTGGCCAGGCTAGATACACCACCCGTCCCTTTGATTTCCGAATCTTTGAACCTGTACAAGGCGGATCTCGCTCTCTTTCTTCCCGATTGCAACGTAACGTGAAGCTAACACCAACACACGCCACATATTTATTAATTTATTTTTTATCCTCATTTCAAGTCATTGCCTCACTCTGTCCTTTCTTCTTCGTCCGAACACACGTACCACTCACTTTATTTCATTTTGCGCACACACTCTCTCACTTCTCTCTCATATGGGCAAAACACCACAAGCTCTCCTACACTCACCCACGTCCAGCATGTGTACACCCACCATACCTTCCCCTGTTCCATGGAAAGAAAAAGGGCAAGCTTGTACGGAGTAACGAAAATCTCCGATAAAGTACAACAAAGAGACCTCCAACATCAAGGACCAAGCGAGGGCAGCGAACCCATTGGCGAGAAACTCGTTCCAAGCTCGCCGTTTCGCGCTCCAAAACTTCAATATATACTACAAGAATATGTAAGTTGAAAAAAAAAAAAAAAAGAAAGAAAGAAAAAGAGAGAGAAATATATATTGTAGAAGTACCTATGAAGTCACGGTAAATATATGGATCCCAAAATGTAAATATACCTAATTATATGTGATGATATGAATACATAAAATTCAAAACATATATGTCTGTATATGCAAAAGGAGACGTACGACTCTGGTGGGAAAGCTCTATGTCACCATATTTAGCATCGAGACAAAAAAATTTAAAAGGGATCATCATATTATAACGATATGGCACTTTTTGTAGCTTATTGTTTGCATTTGCAGACAAGGGTGTACATCAAATATAATCCGATATTATATTCAACGCTAGACTAGTAAATATTTTAATTAACTAATAGCGTGTAAAGATGCATATACTCATGTGTTAAATATATATTATATTCAACAAATAAAACCCCATTAGTTTCCAAATCAGATACATGTAGTCATGAGAACCATACTACATTATCAAGAAAAAGTAGAAGGTGGTACAGAAGCTTCACTTAAAAATAAAGGGTAGCATATAAACTTCATCGAAAGGTAGAAAGTAAAGTAAGAACTAAATTGGAAAAAAAGCAAAAAGAAAAATAGAAGTTGAAAAAAGATAATAATAATAATAGTAAAATAAGATAATAATAATGAGGCAGTGGAGAAGATAGAATAAAGACTCCTTCTGCTGGGAACTAAATTTGGAAAAGAATAATTTAAAGCAAGAATAATAATTTAGGTAGGGTTGGGGGCCATTAGGGAGATTAGGTAAATTGTGATAGATAGCTTATTTTGGTAGATTAGTTTTCCCCAAAATGCTCATTAATTCTTATTATATCTTTAGGTGATTCAGTTGTTGAATTAGAGATATTCCAAGGATCATGCCAAGTGAGCAATCATACGTAAGTGAGGGTGTTCTAGTAATCTGTTACTAGGTTGTGCTTGAAATTGCTTGTTGATTTGTTGATTGTTATTAATTGTTTGTTGAATGTTTGGTTGCTTTATATGCTATGATTTGTGTGACCGCATTGTTAAATCAATAAGTCTAAATATTTAATCAAAATAACTAGTTATACCTTTTGCACATTTATAACTCAACTAGTATACTTATAAAGAGTGCTAACTTTGCTGACTTTGAAAACGAATTGTGAAAAAGTATCTTTGTAAACTTTTTTTTTTCCTTTTTCCAGCTTAAAAAGATTTTGTACAACTTTAGGGCATGCTTATTGAGACCATCAATGATATTTTTATCATTCAGGTAAACCTAGTGAAGTATCTCCAATTGATTGATAACTAGAAAACCTGCATAGTTGAGCTTGTAGGGCCTTAGATTGTATTTGCTAATGTTAAGCATGTAAGGCCTTAGACATAATCTTTTGATAATAGATAGCCCTAGTTGAGATCCACCTATTTTGATTAGTATTTATTTCTCAACTAGGATAACAATCGAGTATTGTTTGGAGCGATGATTCCCTTAAACAACTTCATGTGAATAACATAAGGTGCCTTGTACAGATAAATATAAGGGAGAATCCACGCATAGACTACGGAAATCTACATCTTTCAATGGCTAGGATTGAATTCTTCTCTTAATAGACTTGAGATCAATCTCTTTTGTAAGCTTAAGCCTAAATGACTTCTTTTAATAATGTGGCCAAATTAAGAAAGGTTGTGTTGAGCGAATCTATATAATAGCCATGTCAATCTCCCTTGATCATTCCTAAAATATATGGCCTTGACCTTCTAAACCTTGTCACCTTAGCCCAAAAGGTTAAATCCATTTCAATTATTAGGCTTGAAACCCATAAATCAAATTTAACCCTCTATAGTTTACAACTCTAATGGATGTGTTTCTTGCATTCACTACATGTGCATTTATTTCATATGTAAATAGACTTATATGTGTATTAATAATATTTAATCACTTACTTGAATGGTAATGGTAATAAACAAACTAACTAAGTTGTGATTTGCTCATTCCCCTATAGTTTCTTTTGCAAGTAACCTTAAGTTGGGACTTGGACAAAAGTTAAGTGCATAGTGCAATTAATGAGTGATGTACAAGGAGTTAGAAATTGAAAAGGGCATGCATATTTGGTTTAATAAATATCCCTTGTTTAAAATTTTTGCAACCTTATTAAATAGTACTTTAAGATATGTTTGTCCTATCTTATTATTTGATAAGGAATATTGACTCTTTGTGGTTCTAGTCGACTATGGTCTGTTGGTCTTCCTAACCCCCTTTTGAGGTAATTAAATTTTTTCCTAAGCTTAGGGCTATCCATGCATATATACACATGAATCCCTAGATAACGAGGTATTACGAAATGTGCATACTATTCTATTGGCCAAAGAAAAAAAAAATATTGACTTGGCCCATTACTAGAAAGTATTAATCTTAATTTAGGTTTAGAAGTGACAAAAGTTGTGATATATTCTAGACACGTATTACGATTATTTGACACTTTTATGATAAACCTAGCAAGAACATAGCTAGAAATCAAAAGCTCATTTAGGCTTTAAAGAGCAATACCAAATACACTTGTAAGATTCACATGCACAAATTAAATGCAACAATGTGATAAAATATAAAATTTTGAACAATCATTGGATCAAATTATATAAAGTTATTAAAAATAGTAAAAAAAGAGATGAAATGAACAATTACAATAATAGATTATAAATACACTTGTTAAGATGGATCAAAGATACTAATCACATTTAATTATTTTAATGAAGAAGACACAAATTTCCTATAGAAGTGTCCAATGAGATAAACTAATTAAGCAATTTAGTATATATCAATATAAATAACCATTATTTCATGATCATTGAAAATTGTCATCAACAATGCATAGGGTATGATCGGATATGGCTTATAAATTTATTCCTTCTTGATTTAACAACCTCAAATTTATTTTGATTTGCAAAATGTGCCATTATAAAGAATTTTAATGTTTTACTTAAGCCAAGCATAGCATCATATCATAAGTTCATCATTATGATACATGCTAGGTATCGAAGTTTACTTAAATGAAATCCTTTTAAGTTGCCATGGTTTAATAGTCACTATGAGTCATAATTGATAACATTTACACAGTAACTTGAAACAATTTAGGAACAAAACTATAGAAATAGAGTTACAGAACGCAAGTATTTGAATGTGAGAAGAAGAAGTGTAGAGATGGTAAAAATGAAAATGAAGTCTTTATTCTATCTATTGAATCCGTTATAAACTAATATATATACATAAGCTACAAGCTGTTATAACTAACTAGAATTAACTATAATTATAAATTAAAATATCTAATTAACTTAATACCCCCCCTTGAAGATGGAGAGTACATGTTAATTACTCCTATCTTGCTTAACAAAGAACAAAAATGAGGAGAAGGCAAGCCTTTAGTAAATAATTCTACCAGTTAAAGCTTATTAAAAACATAGAGAGGAACAATAACATCTTCAATGACTTTATCACGAATAAAATGCAAACCCATCTCTAAATGTTTTGTTCAATTATGAAATACTAGATTACAAGTAATGTGAATAGCAGACTAGTTGTCACAAAAGATTTGAATAGGAAGCTTACAGTTAACATGAAAATCATGAGTTAGAGATAACAATCACATCACTTCACACGTTACATATGCAACCACCCTATACTTGGATTTAGATAAACTGTGAGAAACAATTGAATATTTTTTTGCTTTCTAGCTAATAAGTGAATCACCCTAAAGTACATAAAAGCTAATAGTAGATTTGTGCATATCAAGAAAACTACCCCAATCACTATTAGCACATGTTTGAATAGTAAGATAGAAGAAGTAGAGAAAAATAAACCCTATCTTAGACTACATTTGAGATAGCAAAGAACATTGTTTAACGCATTATGATGTGAAGTACGAAGCCTCTCCACAAATTGACTAAGAATATGCTATATCATGACGTATGGTAGATAAGTATAGTAGTTTACCAATAATCTACTACATTAAGCATCTACTAAGGAAGAAGAATCTTATTGTGACAATTTGTTATTAACTATAGGAACATCAACAACTTTTGAACCAATATAACATGTTTCAGATAACAAATCTAATGTAAAAAAATTTTGAGACAAAGCAAGTCTTGTGCTAAATCAAGCTAATTCCAAACCAATAAAGTATTTGAGTTGCCCTAAGTCTTTCATAAGAAACTAAGTACCTAGAAACTTCTTGAAATCATCAATCACCTCAATGCACTTACTAGCTATAGCAAGATCATCAATGTAGACAAAAGTAGCAAGAAAATCATCTCCACTACCCTTAGTAAACAACTAATAATCATTATAAGATTGCTGAAACCCATTAGCTAATAATAAGCGTGCTATCAACTTTGCATTCCATTGCCTCAAGCTTTGTTTCAAGTCATATAAACTTGTTAAGTTTACAAACATGTTGTTATCATTAGTATATTTATCAAAACCAACTAGCCCTTTAGGAATATCCATATAAAATTCATGCAAATTACCATTAAAAAAAGCATTGTGAACATCTATTTGATGAATATGTCATTTAAAAACAACAACTAAACTAAAAAATAAGCAAACCATAGTATGCTTTATAATTAGACATGAAAAATTATCTTGTTGAATAGATGCTTGAAAAACCGAAGATGAAGACACAAAAGAAGAACTTGAACTTTGCAAGTTAGTATTCAAGAGATGAATAACTGAATCTTTTGTAAAACTTACACCTGAACTTGATGTAACTTGATCCATTGCACTTACTTGCTCTCTAAAATTTGCATCTAACATTTTTAAAACTAGATATCACCTAATTTGTAGCAATTATTATAAACTCTTTGTAATCAATAGTCTAAACCTTAATCTAAGCTCGAGTGTCTTAGGCAGTACTATGAGTCAATAGGGCTAAATAAGATAAAATTTTTATAAAATATAGAAACCGAACATAGTACCGATAAATAAAAACCCTAAAGAATCGATCGAAACCTAAATTGTGTACAAAAATCCTAAATTGGATGTATGCGAAAATACTTGATATCAAACCCGAACTTAACTAAAATCCTATAACTATAACTTTAAGCTTATAAATTGAATAAATATTGCTTAATAGTAATATAATCATAATAGATTACAATTATTGACTAAATTGCGAAATCATATACAAATTCTAATAAAAACGTCAAAATAAATGGTTAATATTATAATTGTAATAGGTACTAATTAAATTGATAAATTTTCATAAAATCTGAAAATTAATTTATAAATATTATTTTTATTATTTTTATGTTTAGAAAAAATACATATAATTATTTTTTTCCTTTTTCTTTCTTTTTCTTTTCTTCTTAATTTTCCCTTATTGCCACATTCAAATTTCTGGAAATATAGCAACCTACATGAGTGTTTTTTCCTTCCAAGTGTTGAGAAATTGTGATAAAAAAATCCAAAGTAATGATTATTGTGTCCTATCTCCATAAATGCCCTAATCTCATGTGATTTGTTTCTTTTCTTTATTTATCTTATTCCTCCTACTAATTTGCTACATCTAGAATCCTACAAGCTTAAAACACAAAAGAAAAAGTGAAAGAAGAGAAAAAAAAAAAAACAAAGCAAATACATACATCTACAAAAGCTGAAACAAGAAAAGGGGAAAAATCATGCAATTAAAAGAAGAAGAAGAAGAAGAAGGCTAAGGGAGATTTATCAAATATTTTACTCAATTAATTAGGCAAGTTTATGTATTTTATTTTACATATATATATATCATATAATATGTATATGTATATTGAGTATTTTTTATTTTTATTTTATTTTATTTTATGTATTACATGTATGTATGCACAAATGTATATGTATATTGTATATAGTATAAAGTATGTACATGATAATTATTTTATATGAAGTATATATGTAAATATATGTATATTATACATATGTACATATAGTATGTATTTTTATGTTAATGTACATACGTACGTCATTTCCTCTATGTGTATATATATATATATATATATATATGTTAGTAGGCTTGAGTATGTATAGGAGTACATATATATAGTATTTTGAAATTTTGTTTATATATATGCATACGTGTATAATAGTTATAGGTATTTATATATATACTAATTATTTTCGGTTTATAAAATTTTTGTATAGTAATTGTATATGTCTAAATGCTGGACATGAATGTGTAGGTATATTATTATTAATAATATTTTATATTTTAGTATATATACACATATATAGTACAATTGTATATATACTTATGTAAATAAAGTATAAATACGTGTATATTATACTTGTATATAATGTATAAATAAGGTTAAAATAATTTATTATATAAAGTATAGTATACATATAAATGTACTTATATGAATAGTAACATATACGTAAAAGTAAAAATATGAGTATAATTAAATAGTATATATAATATACTATGATATTAATTTTATAAATAAAGTAAGTTAATAAATTTATATATATAAGAATACCATAAATTTGGAAAAAGAATAATAATTAAGTCAATTAGAAAATTTAATGAAATATAATAATAAGTATTTATATATATAATTATACCGTAAAATAGGAAAATAATGAGAATTAGGAAAAATATATAAGCGTGACACATGATACTCACGTGTTGTTACGTCATTATATTTATAAATTAAGGAATTTTTTGTAATTAATAATAATTAATTAGGAAAATTATAAAGTAGAAAAGTTTAATAGGATAATTTAAAATCTCAAAAATAAGTAAAAATAGGTAAATATAGTAAAATAGGTTTACAATAAGAAAATTATCAATTATACGATATAAATAATTATTAAATCATAAATTTACTAAGAAAAGCTTGGATTGATATTTTATAACTTTATAAGTTAAAATAATGAACTTTGTGTTATTTTATATCATAATCAAAACTGTGGGTTACAATATCCAAAATGGATCTAACTACGAGAAAGTATACTTGAAAACGATCAAAATGAACTATAAGTTCATAAAGATCTAAGCTAAATAAAAAATGTTATACGCGATTCAATAAAAAGTTCAAATCAACGATTTCGCACAAATTAATAACTGAGTTAAGTAAACTGTACAACTTAGATACTAGTTTAGTTTTTAATTCCCAAACTTATTACTTTCCACATTCCTGATTCTCAAGTGAACTCGACTTTGTCCTTAATTTGCCATTAGACTACTCTGACCCTTGAGTTGACCAAGGCTGAATGAGTTTTTCTTAATGATTTCATTCTTACTTGTGTATGTAGTTAATGAATATAAATTGTTATTAATAATTAAATGTTGTATGGGGCTAGGTTATACTTGTGTATGATCTTATTTGTTGATCGTGAATTTACTTTAAAGCATAATAATGTATTGGTTGTTGCATAGTGATAACTCTTATTTTAAATACATTTCACCTGGTGATTTTATAGTATTTCCCTTACATCTTTGGTTTTCATTAAAGAAATTGATACTTAATTGAGTAAAATCTTGATTTCAAGGTTTAAACCCATTCTTGGATTGAAAACGAAGAAAATGAATCAAGTTTCACTCAATTCGAAGTTCAAATGAATGAGTTATGAATTTTTGAAGTTACACAGTCTGGGACACAACTGTATCCCCAGGCTGTGTCCATTCAGGAAAATATGCTGAGGTCAGAAAGTTACACGACCTGGGGACACGACTATGTCCCAGGCCGTGTCTGGTGACAAAAACGGAAACCTTTTAATACATTATAAAAGGACATACTAGGGTTTTGCATACATGATTGGACATTCAAAAGAGAAGAGACTTAAGGAGAAAGAGAGAAGAAAGGCAAAAGCAACATCCAACTTCAAGATTGAAGAGATTTATTATCAACAAAAGGGGTTTTTCATGTTTGATTTATTGATTTTGCTGCAATTCATTTTTAGTTTCATTATGATAGCTTAAGACTTTTGTATTTAGGATTATGAAACCTAGGGTTTCATGTGACTATTGGATTGATTGACAATTTTCAATAAAGTTTCTATTTTTTTTATTCAATTATGTTATTTAATTGTTAATTGATATTTCTAGAATATCAATCTATGATATTATGCATGATGATTGAGAAATCAAATGTGTAATGAGATCTTGACATAATTGGAGAGAATTACATATATACTTAGAGATAAAATATATATTTCTTTCAGAAAGTTGTTCTTTATGTGGGAATTCATTATACATTAATGCGATCTAAATTATATTACTAAGTGAAGAGATTCTGGTAAATAATTTAGGATTAGGGTTAATATGCTTAAGAAAGGTATTAACTTTAATTATGAATCCCTCCGGTCAAGAATAATAGAAATTGAATTGGATATATTTTAAGCGGTCATATGTTAAACACTAGGGGAAATAATTCTTAAATACGTTATTTGCATTCTTGAAGTCATTCTTAGTTTTATCGCTTTTTAAATTGCCTAATCAAGTCTCATAATTAGGTTAGTTTGTTAATTTTAGTATTTTTAATTCATTCAACTCATCACAATTTTCCGGTTAGATAATAAAGATAAGGTTAATATTAGTATTCGAAGTCTCTGAGGGATTGACTCGGACTCACATCCGTTATATTAAAACTGATAGGTGCACTTGCCTGATATCAAGTTTTTGGTGCCGCTGCCGGGGATTTTCGATATTAAGAACACTAATTGTTTTATTACTTTGACCATTTTTTTTCTTTTGTTTTCATTGTTTATTTTTATTAGTTAGAGCTTCAATTGATTCAATATTTCTTACCCTTGTAGTACATGACCCGAAGCAACCTGGAAGATTTGGTAGAACTTGATCCTGAAATTGAGAGAACTGTCCTTCAAAATTTGAGATTGTGACCTAGACAAATTGTGGCTACCATAGAAGATGAGTCAATCGTTGAGATCAAAGAAGAGGGTGAAGAGGCCAACACTCAATTCATCAATCAGGAAGATCCACCTCACATGGCTAACAACGGTAACGAAGCAAATCGGACTATGTCTGACTTTTCAAGGCCTACACTTATTGGAGCTGACTCCAGTATCACAAGGGCAACCATCGTGGCTAATAACTTCCAAATTGCACCTAACATCATACAAATGGTGCAACAATATGTTCAGTTTGATGGTCTCCAAGATGAAGATCCTAATGCCCACATCTCTAGCTTTCTAGAGATTTATGATACATTTAAAATCAATGAAGCCACGGATGATGCCATTCGACTGCGGCTATTTCCTTTCTCCTTGAAGGGTAAAGCAAAGCAGTGGTTGAACTTCCTATCACGAAATTCAATCACAACTTGGAATGAATTGGTAGAGAAATTTTTGGTGAAGTACTTCCTACCTGTAAAGACCGCTAAACTTCGAAATGACATTTCTTGTTTTGCCCAATTGGAAGCGGAGACTTTATATGACACTTGGGAGCGATTCAAGGACTTGCTTAGGAGGTGCCCACATCATGGCCTCCCACTATGAATGCAGATTCAGACCATTTATAATGGTCTCAATTTATCTACTAAATAGATGATTGATGTATCCGTAGGAGGCACTTTGAACACAAAGACACCCAAGCAAGCACAAAACCTAATTGAACGAATAGCGATGAACAATTATCAGTGGGAAAGCATAAGAGCCAAGCAAAAGGTTATGGGAATTTATTATGTGGACTTGACCACTGCTCTAGCCGCCAAGGTGGATCTACTGATTAAAAAGATTGATGCACTCTCTATGGGCCCTTAATAAGTACAACCAGATGTAAGTGACTTTGGTATGTAGGGTTATGGAGCATAAGAACAACTGGAACAGGTAGATTATCTAAGAAATCCACCCAAGCAACAAAATAACCCCTACAGCAACACTTATTATCTTGATGGAGGAATCACCCTAATTTCTCATGGGGAAATCAAAACCAAGGCCAGTAAAAGACCAACTTTGGCCCACCTGGATTTTAAAGACCATTCCCACCTCCTCTTCCTCGAGAAAAGAAGTCCAGTGTGGAAGAACTTCTCACAAAATATATTTAAGGCAATGAAGCTCGCTTATCCAACATTGAATCATCGTTGAGGAATCAAGAAGCTTCCAATCGCAACCTTGAGAACCAAATTGGTCAACTTGCGAAGCTAATATCTAAAAGACCATAGGGAACGCTACTGAGAAATACAGAAACCAATCCAAAGGAACATGTTAAGGCAGTAACATTTCGAAGTGGGAAGGAGTTACATGCTAAGAGGAAGGTTAGCGAGAAGACTAGCAAGAGCAAGGAGGGGATGAAAGCAACGGAAGACATAGAGCCATTTAAGGCGAAAGAATATCAACCACCTATCCCATATCCCCAAAGACTCAAGCAAGATCACAATGACCAATAATTCAGTAAGTTCCTTGACCTCTTTAAACAATTGCATATTGACTTACCTCTCGTTGATGCCTTATTGCAGATGTCGAAGTATGCTAAGTTCTTGAAAGACTTGTTATCCAACAAGAGGAAGCTTGAGGAGCTTTCTACAGTCATATTGGGTGAAGAATGTACAGCGATCATGTAAAACAAGTTGCCCAAGAAGCTAAAAGACCTAGGAAGTTTTACAATTCCTTGTCATATTGGTAACTTGTTAGTTGACAAAGCTTTAGCTAATTTGGGTGCTAGCATCAATTTAATGCCTTATAAATTTTTCAAGAAACTAAGATTAGGGGAACCTAAACCCACAAGCATGAGCTTGTAATTAGCTGATAGATCTGTAACGTATCCTAGAGGCATTATTGAGGATGTATTAGTCCAAGTGGGTAAATTTATTTTTCTAGTTGACTTTGTGATATTGGATATAGATTAAGATTTTGAGTTGCCCCTTATCCTAGGTAGACCATTTTTAGCTACAGCTAGGGCTATCATTGATGTTAGTGATGGGAAGCTCATTCTTAGAGTAGGAGATGAAGAGATCATGTTTAAAATTTCGGAGGCTATGAAAAAGTCTGTTGATCAAGATGATACTTGCTACCTTTTGGATGTTACTGACACTTTTGTTTCAAGTTATATGCAGGAAGTCCTTTTTAAGGATCTGCTGGAGAGTTGCTTGTAATTAGGCATAGAAGAAGCTTCAGAAGATCGTATTAAATCCGAGGTAGTAGCCCAACTGGAGGCAAACAAACCTACCTCTATCGAGTAAGGGTTTGAAGAGATTGAAAAAATGAATGAAGCACAGTCAAAACCTTCGATTGAGGAGCCACCGGTGTTGGAGTTAAAGAAATTACCAGACCATTTGGAATATGCCTTTTTAGAGAAGGAATCCAAATTATCGGTAATTATAGCATCCAACCTAGAAGAAGAATAGAGAGAAAGGTTGCTGAAAGTACTCAAAAAGCATAAGAGGGCCATTGCTTAGAAAATATCTGATATTCGAGGTATTAATCCCCCCTTTTGTATTCATAAGATTTTGATGGAGGAAGACCATAAGCCGGTTGTACAGCCTCAGAGACGCTTGAATCCGAACATGAAAGAGGTAGTCAAAAAGGAAGTTATCAAACCCCTTGATGCAGGTATGATATATCCTATCTTTGATAGTTCATGGGTGAATCCAGTGCAAGTAGTTCCAAAAAAAGGTGAGGATGACAGTAGTCCTTAATGAGAGGAATGAATTGATCCCAACGAGAATGGTAACAGGTTGGCATGTATGTATCAATTATAGAAAGTTAAATGATGCTATACGTAAGGACCATTTCCCCTTACCTTTTATTGATCAAATGATAGAACGACTAGCTGGACATATGTTTTATTGTTTTCTAGATGGCTTATCTGGTTATTTTCAGATACCTATTGCACCAGAAGATCAAGAGAAGACCACTTTCACTTGTCCTTATGGCACCTTTGCTTACCGCAAAATGCCTTATGGTCTTTGCAATGTACCTGCTACATTTCAGCGATGCATGTTAGCCATTTTTTATGATTTGATTGAGGACATAATGGAGGTATTTATGGATTATTTTTCAGTTTTTGGCAACTCATTTGACCATTGTTTGAATAATTTGGACAGAGTACTTACCAGGTGTGAATAGACCAATCTTCTACTCAACTGGGAAAAGTGCCACTTCATGGTATAAGAGGGTATTGGGCTGGGCCATAAGATCTCATATTGAGGAATTGAGGTTGATACTGTCAAAGTAGACGCGATTGCAAGACTCTTATCTCCAACTTTAGTTAAGGCCATAAGAAGCTTTTTAGGGCATGCAGGTTTTTATAGGAGATTTATTAAGGACTTCTCGAAAATTGCCTGCCCTTTGACTAAATTATTAAAGAAGGATGTACCTTTTGTTTTCTCTCAGGAGTGTTTGAAAGCTTTCAATATCCTTAAAGAGAAACTTACCAATGCTCCAATCATGGTAATACCTGATTGGGCACTTCCTTTTGAACTCATGTGTGACACAAGTGATCACGCAGTCGGGGCAATGCTAGGGCAAAGACGGGACAAGCACTTTCAACCAATTCACTATGTGAGCAAAACTCTTACTAATGCTCAAGAGAACTACATTACTACAAAAAAAGAGTTACTAGCAATTGTTTTTGCCTTTGATACTGATCATTCTGCCTTTAGGTACTTGTTCACAAAACCAGATGCAAAGCCAAGACTAATTAGGTGGATCTTGTTGCAACAAGAGTTTGATGTGGAGATCCAAGACAAAAAGGGCATTGAGAATTTAGCAATAGATCACTTATCTCGATTGGAGAATCCAAACTTGGAAATGCTTGATGAGAATGAGATCAAAGATGAGTTCCCTGAGGAGTGACTCTATGCCATCAACCAGGTAAGTGATATGGAAATTCCTTGGTTTACAGATATCGCCAATTTTTTAGCTGCCAGGATCATACCGAAAGGACTTCTACACTAGCAAAAGAAGAAATTTTTTTCTGATGTGAAACATTATTTTTGGGATGATCCTTACTTATTTAAAGTATGCATAGATCATGTTATTCGTAGGTGTGTACCGTACCTCAAAGGATGGAGAATTTTGAGCCACTGTCATTCGAGGCCTACGGGTAGGCATCATAATGCCAATAGGACAGCTCATAAGGTCCTAGAGGCCGGATTTTATTGGCCTACCTTATTCAAAGATGCCCAGAAATACGTTGAGATTTGTGATTGTTGTCAACGAGTGGGGAATATATCTCGTAGGGATGAAATTCCACAAAACCCCATCATCGAGGTTGAGGTATTTGATGTATGGGGGATCAATTTCATGGGCCCTTTCCCGAATTCTAATGGAAATAAATATATCCTAGTAGCTATTAACTACATCTTTAAGTGGGTAGAAGCTAAAGCCCTACCTACTAATGATGCTAGGGTAATAAAAAAATTCTTGAAAGGCCTATTTTCTCGATTTGGCACCCCTAGGACAATTATAAGTGACAGGGGAACACACTTTTGTAGTGCCCAACTCGACCAAGTGTTGAAACGTTATGGCGTTACACATAGAATAGCCATCCCATACCACCCCTAAAGTAGTGGCCAAGTGGAGGTTGCTAATCGCGACCTTAAGCAAATTCTTGAAAAAACCGTACAGTATCATAAGAGGGATTGGTCAGAAAAGTTGGATGATGCTCTATGAGCATACAGAACCGCTTATAAAATACCACCAGGAACCACACCCTACCGACTTGTGTATGGGAAGGCTTGTCATTTACCGGTAAAGATTGAACATAAGGCTTATTGGGCAATTAAGAGTGCTAATGTTGATTTTGAGCGTGCAAGTTCTCACAGGAAACTTCAATTGAATGAGCTAGAGGAATGGCGAGCGAAAGCATATGAGAACTCCAAATTATACAAAGAAAGAGCCAAAAAGTACCACAATCGACAAATCAAACAAGGTCGACAATTTAAAGAAGGCGATCGTGTCCTTTTGTATAATTCTCGCCTTTGTTTATTCCTAGGTAAGTTAAAATTTAGGTGGTCTGGACCATTCACAATTATACAAGTTTTCTCGTATGGGACTATTGAAGTTACACACCCGGAGAAAAGCACATTTAAGGTAAATGGGCAACGATTGAAGTTATACTTGGGTGGAAATTTGGAGCATGTTGGACAAGAGAAGTTTTATCTCCACCCGACAGAACAATCATGAGCTACAATCGTATCTCGTCGAGCTATCGACGTTAACTATAGCGCTTCTTGGAAGGCAACTCATATCTTACTTTGCACGCACTTTAGTTCTTTAAGTTTATTCCATTTTATTTTTCTTTTATCTAACTTTGCTTTGCTTCTTTTATTTGTTCCAATTTTAGTCATAGGCTTTTCCCTTTTAGTTTCATTTTTTTTTTCTCTCTTTAGTTTTCTTTATCTTATTTTTTTTAGTTTAAGTCCTTTTATTTTTTTTAAGTTTCTTGTATTTTTAAATTCATGAATTTAGGTAAAAAAAAAAAACAGAATAGAAAGTTACACAGGCGTGGGACATGGTCGTGTCCCAGCCCGTGTCCACCCAAGCCCCTTCAATGAACTAACACCCACATAAAGTTACACGGGCATGGGATACGGTCATGTCCTAACCCGTGTGCGCCTAGCAAATTGCCGTCCAAACAGAAAGTTACAAGGGCGTGGGACACGGTCGTATCCCAGCCCATGTGCGCCCAGTATTCCCACTCGACCATAGAAAGTTATACGAGCGTAGGATACTGTTGTGTCCCAGCCCGTGTGAGCCCAGTATTCCCACCTGACAATAAACAGTTACACGGGCGTGGGACACAGTTGTGTCCCAGCCCGTGTGTGATCAGTATTCATGCCCGAGCACAGAAAATTACACGGATGTGGGACACAGTCATGTCCCAGCCCGTGTTCGCCCAGGTAAGGCCTCGCAATCAGAGAGTTACACGGGCGTGAGAAACAGTAGTGTCCCAGCTCGTGTCTGCCCAGTACCCACACAATTCAGCACACGCTCTGCATAATTTATTAAAAAACACACACACTCTCTCAAACACTTACAAACATCAATACATATTCCTTTCACATTTCCTCTTCTCTCTATCTTCTCCTTACGTTCCTGATCCAAGTAATTTCTCCTCATTATTCATGCTTTGTTTTCATCATTGTTTTGGCATGCTTCAGTAACCGAAATTAAGGTCTTTTGTGAATTGGTCTATGAATTTTGTTTGAGAATTTACTTGGTTTTTATTCTTTCATGATAGACACACATTTACCTTGTGTTGATAGATTTACATGCTTTTGTGATGCCCTTATAGATAGATATTACTTTATGATCTATCAAATACAAATTTCGGTTGCAAATTCAATGTTAACTATTCAATTGTGCCATTTAGGGTTAGAATTGTGAGAGTGATTTTGGGACATTTAGAGTTTTTGACGTGTTGAGACGCCTTTTTTTCAAGAAGATTGTCATGTAATGAGTCTAATGTATAATTAGTTGGATGAATTTGGTAGCTGTTTCTTTTACACCAACTAGTTTTGCAGATGCACTCTACATGTTTGTTCAAATGTCCTAATGAGAATTCTTTTAATATCCATCACTTTTACTCCTTTATAACTCTGTCTTAGTTTGAACTAAGTGTGGCAAAGATGCGCGTTTTTTATTTGGTGTGGTGTTTCTTCTCAGGTAGTCAATGGAAAATCGTGAAAAGTAGATCGTTCAAAGGAGGTCCAAATCTGTTACATCATCTTCCACTCATGAGGGCACTATTGTTGAGCTACTAGCCACCCTTTCTCTACCAGAATATCTTATGTTTCAAGGCAGGGAAGTATTAGTTTCTTTTTCAATACATGTATTTCCTTTTTTCTTATGATGGTTTTTATTGTTTCATATCTTGCTATTTTGCTTTCTTAGTCGTACATTGAGGACAATGTACATTATTAAGTGTGGGGAAAGGATATATATGAATTTGCTATTGTTTAAGAGACCAATTATTCACATTTAACCCAATTAATTTTTAGTTAATTTGCAACAGGTGATTAACAAGTGTTGGGCCAAATCAACTGTACCATCTTGATCATTATTGATCTTATTATACTTTACTAGAATTGATTAGTCAAATCTGTGGAGGGCAAAGTTACGAGTTATTTAGCTTAGGACTCTAAGCCTTGAGATTTGAACAACATCACTAGTTGAGAGTTAGTCATGGTTATTTTTAAATTTACTTTTATGTATACATTTCTCTTAGAAATTTTTAGAGCCCTATAATTTTTAGCAAACAAACGAATGAAATTCTTCTTTTGAGAAACCCTTGAAAAATCACAATGATTGGAGGTCAAAAGTAATAACAAGTGTATGAATAGAAAAAAATTGGTAAGGATTCATCTTGGTCCGTCAGAAAAGCGAGATTGAGTCCCAATGCCAATTTAAATGAAAAAAAATTGGTATGGATTGGCCTTGGTCTGTCAGAAGAGTAAGGTTCTTTCTCGCTATTAAAATAAGGAATAAGTTGGTATGGATCGGTCTTGGTCCGTCAGAAGAGCGAAATTCTTTCCCTCTACCAACACAATTGTGCTTAAATAAAGTAAATTTAAAAGACCTCCCAACAAAAGCATGAACTAAGGGGATTATCAGAGGATGAGTGGATGTAAAATGTGTTTGTTTTAGATTATGGTGTTTAGTGAGATTGAAGAGAGAATTGTATACACTTTAGTCAAATGGACAAAATTTTTATGACTCTTTCTCAGTTGGCGAAATATTAAATCTAATTTCTAGTTTAGAAATCCTTAATTAAATGACTTGGGTAAACTTTGATTTCCATAAATTAACTATTGAACTCTAGTATTAAGTATTGTTGGAGCATTTGAATATGGTCATGTGAAATTATAACATTGTTACGGTTGAAATTGCTTAACTTTAGCTTAACTTTATTATTGCAAGTTAATTGAAAATGATTTTCTCACCTTTCTTCGGGTTAAGTGTATTTGTTCACTGATTTCCTAAATAGTGATAAATTTTGTTTAGCGTTTCTTGTCCCGAAATTTTTGTTTTGATTTATTTGCTTGAGGACAAGAAAATGCTCAGGTGTGGGGAAGTTTGATAACTCTTATTTCAAATACATTTCACCTGGTGATTTTATAGTATTTCCCTTACATCTTTGGTTTTCTTTAAATAAATTGATACTTAATTGAGTAAAATTTTGATTTCAAGGTTTGAACCCATTCTTGGATTGAAAACGAAGAAAATGAATCAAGTTTCACTCAATTCGGAGTTCAAATGAATGAGTTATGAAGTTTTGAAGTTACACAATCTGGGACACAACTGTGTCCCTAGGCTGTATCTATCTAGGAAAATATGCTGAGGTCAGAAAGTTATATGACCTGGGGACACGACTGTGTCCTAAGCCGTGTCTGGTGACGAAAAAGAAACCTTTTAATACATTATAAAAGGACATACCAGGGTTTTGCATACATGATTGGACATTCAAAAGAGAAGAGACTTGAGGAGAAAGAGAGAAAAAAGGTGAAAGAGAGAAAAAAGGTGAAAGCAACATCCAACCTCAAGATTGAAGAGATTTATCATCAACAAAAGGGGTTTTTCATGTTTGATTTATTGATTTTGTTACAATTCGTTTTTAGTTTCATTATGATAGCTTAAGACTTTTGTATTTAGGATTATGAAACCTAGGGTTTCATGTGACTATTAGATTGATTGACAATTTTCAATAAAGTTTCTATTTTTTCTTGATTCAATTATGTTATTTAATTATTAATTGATATTTCTAGAATATCAATCTATGAGATTATGCATGATGATTGAGAAATCACATGTGTAATGAGATCTTGACATAATTGGAGAGAATTACATATATACTTAGAGATAAAATATATGTTTCTTCCGGAAAGTTGTTCTTTGTGTGGGAATTCATTATACATTAATGCAATCTAAATTATATTACTAAGTGAAGAAATTCCGGTAAATAATTTAGGATTAGGGTTAATATGCTTGAGAAAGGTGTTAATTTTAATTGTGAATCCTTCCAGTAAAAAATAATAGAAATTGAATTAGATATATTTTAAGCGGTCACATGTTAAACACTAGGGGAAATAATTCCTAAATACGTTATTTGCATTCTTGAAGTCATTCTTAGTTTTATCGCTTTTTAAATTACTTAATCAAGTCTCATAATTAGGTTTGTTTGTTAATTTTAGTATTTTTAATTCATTCAACTTATCGCAATTTTTCGGTTGGATAGTAAAGATAAGGTTAATATTAGTATTCGAAGTCTTTGAGGGATCGACTTGGACTCACATCCGTTATATTAAAACTGATAGGTTTACTTACCTGATATCACATAGTAAATTTAATAGGAATTGATTATCTATGACCTTGTTGATAATTAAATAATAAGACCTAACATTATCCGACTGGAAAGAACTAAATCGAATCGCGCATAATTATTCATTGCATAACAAATTTCGATTGTCACATCACTAGAGGTAGTAAGAGACTATACTTGGGTTGATTATTTGTTTTTATGGATTTCGTACAATGCATACGTGTGATATGACCTTACTTTAACCCACGAGATCACTAAGTGTTGGAGACGCTAACTACTTGGCTAAGGGTCGAGTCCAAGGTCTCCGTTTAGGGGTGAGTAAAGCTTGCATGAACTAACTCACAATCATACGTAGAACTTGATTTTGACAAAAACTGAAAATGGATATACTATTATATTTTGAATACGAAACATGGAGTTTTGTTATAATATAAGTTCTAATATGATATCTGGATCTGACTGTACCGATGTATCTCCAACCCTAACTTTAGAGGGCATTAAATCTGAGTTGTATATAATATCTGGTCACTTGCATATATTTGTTTAGCATATTAATTGTCCATGCATTCATTTGATTGAATTTAATTGGCATATAACTTGATTGCTGGATAATTGAAGGAATTACCTCACTAAGTTAGTTAACTTATATCCCTATAGTTTACTTTTGTAGGCCGAGCTATTTGTGTAATTGGGCCATCGTTTGCCCGAGATTAGTATTACTTTAGTAGGTGGATGTAAGAGTGAGATCAATGTTATGAGTGGACTTAGGAGTTTATATTTAGACTTAGAATCTTGTTGTGTAATATTATATGATATTATTTTGTAATATGAGTTACTTATTATCATCTTCTCTTCTGTAAATTTCTATATAAATATATGTGTTTTATATTCCAATAGCTTCTTATTATTATCATGAAATGATATTACTTATACCTATACAACTCTAAGTTGTTAATTGTAGTAGAAGTCTTGTATATCACATGAAGGATGGTCAATTGAGAAGGAAATCAATCTATAATTCTTTGTATGGTATACGGTAACTACCACGACTAACTTTCCCGAGTCATGACAACTGTCCTAATCTTGCTAAACTTGAGATGAGGAGGAAATCCAATGAGTTTGTAGCGCCTTTCCTTAAGATGACCATTCTTCTTATAATAGCTACATAGTAACTCACTTGTTGATTTCTATTTACTATCACCAACAACAATCATGGCTAAAGAATCAACTAAAGGAAGATCCTTAGGTTTGTTAGATCTTTGAAATTCATCTCAAATAACAAGATTGTAGGCCTAAATCTAAGCTAAGAAATTCCTTCAGCACTAAGATTTGGGATCTTAAAGTAGAAAAGTTATCATTAAGGCCATTAAGAAACTTAAACATATAATCCTTTCAAGATATGTCGATAAACTTATCAAACCAAGATCGATTTGCAAGAACCACAAGAACAACAAGGTAAAGGCCTAAATTTCGTAATTCTACCCATAAAATATTCAATTCATTGAAATACTCATCAACAATCCTACTGCCTTACACAAGGAAACTAAGAAGATGATGAAGGTAACAAATCCTAATATCATCAAGTTTTGAGAACCTTACCTTGAGTTTATCATAAATATCTTTAGCCAAATTCATGTAAAATACCTGAAAGTAATCTAAGGAGAAATAGAGCACAAAATCCATGCCACAATAAGATTATTGCAGCAATTCCAAATTGGATAAAGTAGTTTGAGTGAGCTGGTAATAGAATCAATCCATCCACAAATCCCACTTTGTTGCGAATAAAAAGTGCAAGAAGGAAAGATTAGCTCCATGTATTATAGTTCAGTTTAGTGAGGACAAGGGTTTCAAAAACTAAGTTCTAATTATTGGAATGGTGTATGAAATATGGAGATGAAACATCTTCTAGAGGAGATAGCACCATGAATGAATCAAAATTTATAACTCCCATACCATGAAACAATTTGGCAAAAAAACTATAGTGCTAGGGTTACAAAAAACAAGAAGATGAGCATGAGAAGAAGAAGTGTACAATTGGTGAAAATGAAAATGAAGTCTTTATTTTACCTATTGAATCCATTGCAAACTGATATGTATATATACATAAGCTGCCAACTATTATAACTAACTCAAACTAACTACAACTATTAATTAAAATATCTAATTAACTTAATAAGCATGAAACCATAAATAAGAATAAGCAAGTCACAAGTCGTCATACTCCTAATAGATACATATAGTTACAACAATCATAAACAAACATAAGTCTACCACTAAAACATAAAAATCTACCCACTAAGATCTAGCGAAATCTCAATTAACACCTTCAAATGTGGGTTATCTTCACCTATTTCACCTGACATATATAAAGCTTATAACTAACATGTGTTATAGCTTGTCTTTGAATATTATAGGACATTTTATCTATAACACTTTATTAGCCTTTGAAAGGTTATCTTTTCTTCATTTCTTGTCAAATCTCCATGTTTTTTATACACTTTTAATTGTTATTGCAAGAACTATGTATATATTTCAAGTTACCATACTAACCAGATATGCAATATTACTAAAATGGCCTTCTTATTACATTTCTTTACCCTAATTCTCCATTAGCTCTAAACTAGCTTATATAACTTTAAACACTCACATAATTATCACTTTTCAATAGTGATCAATAAGGTATTTTTGTCGACTTATCAGTTTTGGAGGTCATGCATTAAATTTAATAAATAACTTTCTTGCTATTATCTTATAATATAGCTATTTATAGTTCAATTAGATGATAAATATAGTTGGAACTTAATGAATTCCATAAAAATTTCTTTAAGCTTATAAGAATGTATAGTTTAGTTCTTTGGGATTTGATAACCAAAACCCATTCATTGTCTATATTTTTGAAATTACATTTTAAACCCTTAAATTAGATTTAAATACACTAATATATTTCATGTGTAAAATAATAATAAATTATTTTTTACATTGTTATAAAGCTCTAATGACTGTAATATGTTGAATTCATCAATTATTTTTGTCGAAGCATTTTGTTTCATTTATTTCAAAAAAAAAATGCCACATTTGGAAAAATATAAGATGCTAAGTCTAACCCATTAACTGGCATGTCGAGCCTCAACTTGGCTTAACCTAAACCAACGAGCCTATAATTACCCATGGACCTACTTGGTCCATGGATCTATGGTGAATCATTACTTAGACATGTGGACTTAGGGGATTCATGGCAATTTAAGGGTAAAAAATTACAATATGTCTAATTATAAATAAGAAATAAAAATAAAACATGAAAATTGTAATATAGTG
This sequence comes from Lumnitzera racemosa, assembly GCA_024138005.1. Classification (NCBI taxonomy): domain Eukaryota; kingdom Viridiplantae; phylum Streptophyta; class Magnoliopsida; order Myrtales; family Combretaceae; genus Lumnitzera; species Lumnitzera racemosa. Next base: position 15,989,060 of record JAMXBC010000008.1, on the reverse strand, counting down.
AAAATTTAAACAATTTCCTTATGAATTAGCATAAATTCTTTTGGTTCCCTTTGTTAATAGAAGATATAATAAGTGTTAGATTAGTCTTTTGTGCACAACTCCATAGAAAATGGGATATATATAGAATTATAATTAGTTTTTACATTTATTAATAATTTATTTATTTACTTTGCCTTTAAAATATCTATACATTATAACGAGCAACTTTCATGACACAAATATTTAGTTCATATTACCAAATCACATTAATGTTACTTTTCTAGATAGAATTTCAAATAATCCATTGGACAAAGTTTTTCTAATTTTATATGGTGTTCTGTTTTATTCTTTCTAGTCGCCACTTTTTCTTTTTCTCTTTATTTATAGTAGCAAGCAATTAAAGTTGACACAAACAGAGATATCATTTGTGATAAAGAATAAGGCTAAAGGAGTAACTCTATTATATAAGATATCAACCTATATCTTACTTTATTATGTAGGTTTTGAGTGAGTAATGAGAGTTATAGAATATGTTTCAAGTAGTAATATATCCTAAGACCTATATGAAATCACGGTACTATGTCTTACCTTAAAACTTGTACTCTAAAGTATATAGAGTAAAAGTTATACAATACCTTTTAATAATAATTAAATAATATTAATAAATAAAAAATTATTACTACTTTCTTTTTTTCGATCTTAAAGAAAATAATAATAAAAGTTCAACTTATAATAAAACGCTAAGACTATATGTTACTTATGTTTACTATCTAGTATCCCTCTTTTTCTTCTTTCTTTGATAAAGACCTCTCTCTTCTTTTGCTATCTTTTTTTTTTTATTTTTTGCCTCTTTCTTTCTCTTTTACTAACTTTTTCTAAAAGGTCTTTAAAATATCTCAATTTTTAACTTATTATTTAATATATTATATTAGAATTAATTTCGCATAATTTTTGTATTTTACGTACAACAATCTTATAGCTTGATAAAAAATTTGTGATAATGATTTGAAAAGAAAAAACAAAATTTAAGTATGACCTAACTAAGGATTTGAATATTTCTAGCTGTAAAAATATTCTCTAATTTGCTCATGAAAGTTTTATCTAGTCTCATCCCTTAATTTAAAACATATTACAACCTATATAAACTACTACTCACGGGTCCAGTGATAGTGTAATTATAATTTCGATATTGATTATGTATCTCATATAAAGTTTTGAAAGAAAATAAAGAAATAAAAAAAATATAGGTTCTATGAGATACCTTGTATCTGTAGAATTTGTAGAGTAAATAATAGAAAGTGATTCTAAAGTATCAGAAGGTAAGCTTTAAGTATCAAAATTTGGAAATCTATACTTAAAAGGTAGAGCATAGATAGGATCTCGTACTACAATAATCTTGTACCCATTCACCCCTAATAAACAACTTAGATGCTCTAAAACCCTTTACAAAATAGACAAGGTTGTACCACAAACAAATTGAAGAAGCCTCCCAAATAATGAAAGCAACGCATGCAAGCTCGAGGACCCCTCTGCATGGAATTTGGTAAAATTAAAGTTGTGGATATAGCATTAAGGGACATTTCGAGTAAAATCACTTGCAGTTGTTCTAGTCCTGTTCAGACATCACCCATGTGATATTGTTGGTGTCGCCTTTTTCCTTATAGAGGAAACTTCGTATTGGAAAGAAACTTCTAGTTTTCTTATGTCTCCTTCTTTGTCCATGTATATAGAAAGCAATGTGTCACACTAGAGTGGCAAATTTGGTTGGAAGTTTTCCAGGGTTTTGGAAAATGTAAATACATTATTGCCAATATTGTGTCTAGCTTCCATTCATATATCAATATCTATGCAAGGATAGATTACCTCTTTGATGAAATTCACACGGTCTTGAGACACTTACGTAATGCATTTTTTGGAAAGTAGACTGATTCTGCTTTTGGTATAAACCTAACTAGGATGCTTAACTAACAAGAAGATTGCATTCACAGGTGAAAAAAACAAGTGACCTAAATTCCTAGGAAGTATTAGCTTTCAAATATGTATTGCAATATATTGGTAATATTATAATGGTAAATAAAAACATATTATGATTGCAACTTGCAAGTAGTGGGAGTTACTCTAAGATGGTAAGGAGCGGTAACTAATAATCAATAGCTAATAGCAGTGGTTAATATATCTATGGAAAGTAACTATAAAATTAAAGATACATTAAAAGTTCTTTACGTTTGTGACAAAAATCAGTTAACTTCTTTATGTTTTAAGTGAACTTTTAAATTCTATGTCTTACCTAAGTCATTTAAATTCGTTTTATTTGTATTATCAATGTAATATAAATGGATCTCAGATGAATATTTTGTATCATGTTATGATGATAACCATAAAAGATTAACTAGGTGTAACAATAGAAACATAGAAGGCAGAAGCTTATGAACCAAACCGTAAATTATGGCTTGAATTTAGTTGGCGCCACATAAGTGAATCAAATTACATTTTACCTACCCATTAATTGCGCTTTGGACGAGTAATAGCTTTTAGCTTTCTATGAATTGGGCCTACTATTATAGATTTCTAAAGAGATTTTTAATTATACATGAAGATGAGAAAACAATAAGCTGAAAAGGATGGAAAATTGATTGAAAATTGAACGAAACTTCAGTTGATAGAACTTCTTCTCTATTCAATCAAAGTTTCTGTAAGCAAGCCCTTGCATTATTTCTAGTTTTACGTCATCTTTTGGGAAATTTCTTTTATTGTTAAAATTTTTGCTGTGTTCTGAAGATATTTTGGTTGCTTCTTATGCTGTCTTTTTGGTAGTTTCCTTAGTTTGTTTTATTCGTTTTGACTATGATACCGGTGTCATCTTTATTTGCTAAAATGACAGGAATACTATTTGAAAGTAATTTTGGTCCTAATCACTAGGTCTCCTTGTTATATTAGCATAATGAGTCTTTACCCATGAATTTAATTGCAATTTGTCTCTTGTTAATCACCAGTGTCAGTCCAAGGTATGGAATCGTGCTATTGACATCATACATAGCATTGTGTGCAAAATCTATCATGTTATCTATAGGGCACATACAATTATATTTAGGTTCAGAGAGAAACTACAGTGTAGAGAATAACGTCCATAACTTCTTGTTCTTGTGTGTGAGTGTGTTTTTTTTTTTTTCCTGCCCCTCGGAAAAGAGAATTTATTCATTCATAAACTTTGAGAACAAAATATGGCAAGTTTCCAAAAAAAAAAAAAAAGTAAAGAGATAAAAGCTATAAACTAAGACTTTAATGGCTACATCTCATATAATGAAAATTGACGTTAGTACAGCCTTCAAAAGGAAAGTATTTACTAATAGAATGAAGAGCTAATACTCCGGAGAAATGAACTAATGCATGTTTGATCAATAATACTTAGGAGAAATTGATAATGGTATGTATTATCTATTAAATCATTTTTTTTTAATACATGGAAAGGACAAATGGTGTGTTATAATATTGGAGGGTCTAAAAAACTAAACTATGGATGTGGATGACAGACTTTCTCCAAAATTTGAAGGCATGGTAATGATATGATCGTCTCATATCGTCAAAAAGAAAAGAAAAATGAAATCATGCATGTTTGTTTCAACCGAGTACTTATATGGATATGGGAGAGGCACGGATAGAGGGTATTCTTTAAAAAATAATAATAATAATTAGGGAAACATCCTATAGATTTACACTAAAAGAGCATACTTTGTACGTAGTGAGAAACCAGTAAGAGCAATAGGGGGAGAACAACTGATTTAAATGGAGTAAATTGTAACGTTCTCCCATCCTAGTGTCTATTTAAAACTTTTTCACAATCTTTGGTGCTAGAAAGATGATTCATTCGTTACACATTTCTAAGTTAAGGATATAACAAAACCTGTAACCAATTAATCATTCAACATCTTATAACATTTTATCTAAAATTTCTTTTTTATTCATATGACAATATAAAGCAAAAGACTTTACATGTGTAAGCCAAATTCAAAATATCACAACTACACAACTTCTACATTATACATGATACCATTATGAAATATATATATATATATATATATATATTACAATTACAAACTTTATATTGAAGCCTACATATATTATAACATTTCTATTTCTCTTCAAATACTACTTCTAAAGCTTGAATCAAATATTGCAATGCTTAGTCCTTCTCAAGAGAAACTAACTCTACTTAATACTCTAAAGTTTTCTTGCCCCAATGGCATGATGTCCTTTCTAAACCTTTTTCATAACTTAAGGATAAGATAATTTATCCTCTTACCTTATTATAAGCCAAATAAGATTGCATAACAAATAATAATACATGTGATATCATAGCACAATCACACAAGCAAATTACCATTTCAATTATATTACTATATAATCTAGCCAAGCAAGTAAATGCTATAAATGTATTCGTGCTCATGCATGTGACATGCGCTAGCATTAATATCCTAACTTATCCTTACCGTTAGCCCTAGCACTCATCCAATTGGTTAACACTCTCGAGTATTTCGATAACTTATCCAGGAACCTATAAGAACCTAGGTTTAGCAAAAAGCAATGCAAGTTCTATATGCTCAAAAATCCATTTTTGATAACCAAGTTGTTTGCTTAGTAAAACCAAGCTTTCAAAAATCAAGGTAGTTGCTTAGTAAAACTAGCTTTTCAAATAAAACTATACCTAGCAAAACTTTAGTTTTAGAAAACTTGAGTTGCAAGTCTTTTTTGTATCATATCATGAATGCATCAATCACTATCTAAGTAAATGCCAAGAAAATACTAAGCAAGTTTACTTATTTACTTATTAGTCCAATCTTTACTTTATTTCATTTGCACTTTCATCTTTTAAAAGCTTAGTATCGCGTTCACTTAGATGAACACCTAATGAGGCAGGGTTAGTATTTAGCTTCTTTATCATCACATCTTAATCAACAAATCATAACCAATTAACAGGACGACTGAAAACATCAAAGCCAATAACTAAGCATGTTTCATCTGACAACATATATAAAAGAAATCAAGAATCATCTCCTAACTTTCAGTCAACATTATCCTACTGCTCAACCAAAACAAGTAAACTCAAGGAAGTTAGAAGGTTACATAAGAAGATGTAATATATTCTAACATACAAGCAAATTCGCTTACCAAGGCCAACTTAGCAAACTCTGAAACTCCTACTCTTGTTTTTTAGGCTCCTTCTTGCCAACTTCAGCTAAACAAGATGGATATGACACCCAAGTCACTTATATGATGGGTATAAACCTAGCTAACAACTTACTTACATTTAAGGTTTAGGTTTTGAAATCACTCATTAAGATAACTTTCATCCAAGATAATCTTTGACTCAATCTCTGACTTACCCTTTTTATGTAAAGTTCACCTACTGTACCTTTTGCCATTGCCTCTAACTAGCTTACTTACTTTATAAGTATTACAAAGTCCAATTTCCTCACTATCTCACATTAGTTTCAAAATAGAAGACTTTACCAAAATACTTTCTCAACATTCATTTTAAAATTTTATGACTAGTTCATATTCTTAATTAGCCATGTAGCTCATTATACATGTAGATTATAGAAAGTTAGTTTTAAAATATATAAACAGCCCAACTTCCAAGTCACCCTTTGACCAAACCTCTAAGTATAAATTTCTAACTGGCCAAGGTCCTAACTTAGCTTCTGATACTACTATTACACTTCATAAATCATCAAATCCCTTCACTTCTACTCCAATTCCAACATTTCCACATTCAACTAGCTCACTGTTACACAAAAATTGAGATTAAAATTACATCGATTACCCTATTGGAAATATGATACAGAATTTATTTTTAAACATGATTTTTTAAGGAATTCATATAAGAATTTTAAATCTTAAAAATCTTATTTCATTTTTGGATCCTACATACAAAAATACCTAGGAACACTAAGTTTCACAATTTTTTGGATAATACTTGCTATTTTCTAGAATTTAATTGAAAATGAAAGCAAAATGGAGTACTCACTGCCGCGACCGTCTCTGATGACTATTCAGAGAGAGTTGGCAGTTCGAAGTGATCGGGGGAGGCTCACGAAATGGGAATGCTTACTATCAGGTTGTGGCTGCATCTCTGGACGTCAAATCCATACTTTCCTTCCATTTCTTCCCAAAAATTTCTTATAGGCATTGCTTAAGTTTTCTCATTCCCACCAATTTTGTTAACTTCAGAGCTGGCTAAAGTGACCTATTGAAGGTAAGAACTGATTTATTTAGGGTGGTACATTCGCTAGGAATTTTTTTACTTCACCACCTAGTGTAGTCATTATTTGCATGCACATTATGTGTCCTCATTTCATCCTTTGAATGCCAACAAAACTTATTCAATATCATTCCAACATGCCACGTTGATTTTCCGGATCCCACATTTCAACATATTATATTTTCTATAATTTTTTTTGTTAGTCTTGTTCATAATTTAAATATATTTAGGGTATTATGATTGTATATGTTGGTATTGGTTACATGTAACACATTAAGTATCTTTTATGGGTGTACATTGAAGTGTTATTTCATGTCAAATTATTAATTTGTATTACTTAAATAATTTAGTTTTAAAGTCTTGATACATATTGGAACCCAAATTTCATGTTTTAAAGAAATAGCCATTGATATATCTATATTCTTATTTTATTACTTCATTTTCCAAAAGCTCAATTCTCTGGATCACTTGATCAAATTTTTTATGGCTTTTTCACAAACTTCGAGCCCATACTGGTTACTAGAAAAGATCTCACATAAATTATTGAAGGTGCATAAACCATATGTGCTTTCAATGGAAATGCAATATCACTAATGGCGCATATACATATACTTCTCTAGTGTTAAATTCCAATTGTATTAGAGGTGCATTCTCGACATCCGCATTTTGTACAATTGTGCTAACGACACATATGGTGTATGCATTTTTAGCGTGAGCCCATGCCATAAAATATAGGTGTATATGTGATATATGTCTTCCCTACCTTTCTTACCTAATTATCTTTTAAGAAATTTTCGAAAAATGCTCTATATCCGTAATTTCCTCTTTCGATATAGAACAGTCCAATAACCATCCTTTTTAGCACTTATAATGGATATTCGTATGACTTTTCAGTTTCAAGTGTTCTGAAAAATATAAATCTTAAATTATACAAAATCATTATAATCTCTTAGAAAATCTTATTTTGTGAAATTACATAAATTATAGAAGCTTTTTTTTTTTCAAAAAATTATAGAAGTTCATTATTGTTTTTTCAAAGTTAGAATTAGAGCCGGGCATGTACACACATTTGGCCTAACCAGATCAAATTTGGCGGGTTATCGTGAGGCCCCTCTATGCTAAACCCTAACTAGCCCGCAGAACTGGTCATCTCCATAAACTTGGCGATTCCCACCACCATAATTTGTTTATATATATATATATATATATTTTAAACACTCGAATTGAATCCATGAACTAGTAGTTCTGACTCAGATTTTGAGACCAAGAACTAAATATTTCGAGCCTAAGAACTAAATGTGAGATGGATTTGCTATGCAAAATTACAACCTACCTGCACTATAATATTAATAATATGGGACAAGGAAATTAAAAGATGCCAACAACTAGTTCAAAAACACTGAATAATGTGAAGTTTTTATATACAAACTAGACATATTTTACGATATATTTATTTCTTATGTCGTCAATAGTAGCACATTAAATATTATAAATGTAAAAAAAATTATTTATTAATATGGAAATATATTTTTTTTTCCAAAAGAATGGAAATAGTTTAAATGTTGTTCAATTATATATATATATATATTTAATTTTCATGAATTAATTATTTAAAAAAAAATCATTGAAAACCTGCTATCGAGCCATAGGGTCCATGCGAATTGGATGCAAAACTGCCCTCGCCTCGTGGACTTGGCATGTCAATGGCTGGTTGGAGAGTCGTGCAACTAAGTCGGCTCTGCAACATAGACTCGATGGTGATTCTAGTCCAATTCACGGATCAAAATGGGGCCATGTCGAGGTCTGTCTAATACAAACAAAACTCTTGCTTTTACGAAGAAAATTGCAGCAATTTAATAAATTTAACTTTTAAATAAAGACTTACTTTCCCTTCAATAATATATATATATATATATATATATATTCTATATACCAATTATAAATCACGTGCTTGGATTATACATACCGGATATTTCCAAACTCTAATCAGCATAGGGAAGCTACTCGGTTGGATTCGGGATAGATTTTGTAAAATTGAAAGCGATTTTGTAAAATCAAAACCCAATCGGATACTTTGTAAAGTTTTCTACAACCCATTATAAAACGCTATGAGGTTTTTATCCCTAAAACTTACTTGACCTGTGTAGCCTATAATAAAAAAAATTTTAATGAAATAAGTCATAAGAATTAATCAAACTGTAGGGGAAAAAAACACCTACTCCAGATCAAATTGTCATGGCGTCTTAAAATTTGACCGGTGAAAATGGCTTTAAGCCTGTAACCATGATTTTGCATTGGTTATCCATGACCTAAAGTAAAATAGGAAAGTAAATATGATAAGACCAGTTGCCATCATGCAGAAAATTTTACATATGCAAGAGGTGACCAATTTGAATTTCCAGCATGAAATATTTTGAATGAAATTCTTCATAGTTCAATTACTTCCGAATCGTTGATCAATATTTTTATATAGGAAATAAATGATCATTTTATCTAAGTAGCTTTACTGAGGATTTAAACCAACCTAGCAATGAATGTGTATGTATATATATAAATATTATTTTTATAGTTAGTTACGCCCTATAAGATTTTGAAATATGTCCCACAGCTCACTCCAAAATCCTACACTTATTTTATAAGGTAATTAGTACGTCGGACAAACCGAATACTTAAAATCACCTATTTAGTGGTATCTCTGTGTCAAACATTAATAATTTTTTCTCCTCTAATTCACTCTTGGAATCATCGACTCGCGAAGGAACCGGCGCTGACCAACTGTCGGTTTTGGAAGTTTAAAATTCTGAATTAATTCGCATAAAAGTTTTTTAGTTGATTAATTATTATAATATACTCAACCCATTGCACGAGGTGACCGTGTCACCGATTCCTGGACGCGGGTGGAATACTGAAACATGTAGTCATTTATCTCCACGTATTATGCACTCACAACCATGTGGACCTGCTCTATCACCATTTTTTTTATGTAATTATTTCATTTTGGTGAAAGTGATGGAAAATGATAATAAGGATCCCTATATCTCAACGGCCTCATCATATGGAATGCAAGACCTAAATAGAGATTTTTTCTTCTCTTTTTCCTTACTTCTTTTTTCCCACATATCTTTATAGAAAATCAAAATAACAGTTAACCTGTCCTGAGTTACAGAATTATGAAGAGCACCGTGGTTTCTGATTTAGTCTCATAAGAGTCTATTTCAACTTGATATTATAAGGTAAACGTTGATCAATTTTTATTAAATACAAAAGATTCCTTTGTCAGAGGAAGAGAAAGATCTCATCTTAATAGAAGTTTCTGGAATTGAAATCGGTACAACATTGGTCGAGTATGATGTTAGAATATTTAGAAAAACGAGGAAATCGTATTGAAATTATAACTTATGAAATATATATACATAGATTATATCTATATATACAAGTCCATGGTTATCCATTTCTTTAACTAAGTCTTAATGTTTCTTCTTTTATTATCATTAGAATTTTGTTGGAGTAGTCGAGAATGGAGGCAATCTATAAAAGGAGCATACATAAATTAAAAGGATAAGTGTTGGAGGTGGTTTTGGTGTTATGTGTTTGATGAGTAAGCGTGTATAAGATATGAGAGAGTGATAATTGAAATCTTTTACCCATAATCTTCGCTTGATATTTATAGATATAACTTATGAGCTATTTATAGAAAAACAGTATGATCTTAAAATCCTTTATTTAACTCTTGATATAGTAGGTTTATATTCCTTTTTGAAACATATGAACTAGGGCCTAAGCATTGTGGACTTAAGGGCCTAGGTTCTATGAAACTATACGGAGATGGGAGTATGGTGGAAGTTTTCAATTGAGGTGACTTGAACTTTTGAGAGCTTGAACTTTGGTGAGGTTATCCTTAAAGCTGGAGGCTTGCTTGCATGGAACAAGATAAGATTGGCTAAGCTTTGAAAGAGCTAAGCTTGAACTGTCTTGAGATTATCCTTGAAGCTAGAGGCTTGCTTGGAACATGATAAGGTCAATCAAACTTTGGCAAGGTTAGTCTAGACTCTGAAAAGATTGATCTATGATTTATGGTTCGATCTATATACTAAAATTCTCTTTTCATAGACTATCTCAAATAAAAGATTAATATTTGTCTAGGAGGTCCACTTCAAAATTACCTATCAATATCTTCTTTTATTTAAGTTATCAGCACTTTCCAATTTTTTTATACTTGAACATTCATTAGTACAGTTAAGTTTTCCATCCAAAATTGACATGTGATAGCTCTTCATTGGTTAGAGATAATTAGTTGACATAAATAGAATTATTAAATATATTTTATTATATAAAATAATGAAAACAATAAAATGGACATGAAAGTGGAGATGATGAACGCGTAACGAATGGGACAGTGATGATGCTGTGGCAACGACCTCTAGTGATGAGCCATTAGGTTAACCATGGAGAAGGAGAGGGAGATGAGATCGAGCGGGATGAAGAAACAAGCTTCACAGTGGACAACTAAGTTTTCCTTGGGTATTATGAAAATGAAGAAAAGGGAAAAAGGGGTGGTAAAAATCTTAAAAATAAGTTTTTGTAGGAGACTAAAGAGATGGGAAAGCAAGGAGCAGCTGCCTTTAGGGTTTTCCTAAGTAGGGTTCTGTTTTTCTGTAATTTAAGAGGCTGAGAGGAGAGAGGAGAGCGCCAGGAGTGTGACTTTAGCTCTGTCTCACATAGACCAAATCTAATTCGTTATATTTGTACTTTGTCTTGCAAATAGATGCCTCAAAAAACTTATAAATGGCTCAAAGAATGAAACTTTCCAAGTTTTTCCACGTTGATTACGTAATTTACATAAAGTCAGTGAGTGAATGATCAAAATATTTTTAATTTATTATAAATTATATTAATAAATAACCGAAAACACTCGATATTATTTTCCATTTGCAATTTGATGTTACATTTAATCTAGACTTGGTGTTCTTATTCCTCCAGATGGATGGGTTTGGCGTGCGAGGCAATTTTAATTACTAACTTTTGCCAGGTCTTTACCAAAAAAAAAAAAGGAAAAAGAGGAAAAACCTTTACCGAAAGAAAAAACTTTTCACAAGATGAGGAGCAGCCACTACATTTTCATTCGACCGTGATGTATCTTTATTCATTCCGTCAAACATAAGGCAGGAAATTTTTTTTTGGCGATCAAGGTTTCTTGTATAGTAATTTCAAATTGATATAATGAAGAAATAGCTTGATATTGAGTTAAATTATTTCATTTCTATTTTTGGGTCGAGAATAAAATCAAAAGAAATAGTTTTTTTTTTGTTTAACATAAAACTACTTAGTAAACTTAAATATCAATACCATTATAGTAATTTTAAATCCATTTTCGCAATTTTCTCTTCAATTTAAAAAATGTTAAATTATAAATACACCCATTTATGGCTATTTTATGCACGCTTAGTCACCTTATTTTTTTGAAATTTTACCCCTTAATATTTGTTTTATACACACTTAGTCTCCTTATGAAATTATGCATTTAGACATTTAAATTTTCAAAAAATATGCATTTTATCCATATATGATTACTTTTCCCTTGATGAAGATTCGTGGGTCTAAACATACAATTCTAAGATCAGAAAATTAAGCATTGATGAAGTAAATATGTAACACCCCTACTCACAACACCATAGACCGCAACTTGTCTCTAATATCTATTAACACATCAGGCGTAGATAATTTTTTAAAAACTCTAAAGTTCCTATAAAGTCTCTAAATAAATTATAGAATTAATTCTTCAAAATAAACTAGAATAACATCTAAATAAAATAATTAATTCCCTACTAACAATTAATAACTAAAAGACTAAAATTATATCTATTCAAACTCATATAATAATCTCCAAATAATATACGTAGTCGTCGCTCTTTCCATCCCATTAGTAGTAATAAGGGGCTCGAAAAATTATGATAATCAATTCAACTATAGTTCCTACATTTGAAAACAAAAAATTAAGTAGTGAATGGGAGCTCAATACGCAACACGCAAGCACATGTACATGAACAAGCATTGCAATAATACATGCAAAATATGCAATAGCAATAAACACATAACAAATTATTATAGTTAATCTTAGCTCTTCAAACAACACACAAAGCTATTTTGAGACATACATTTTAACAAATAGGACCTTAGGATCAAAATTGAGGATGTCCAACAAAACTACCCAATTGTAACTCAAAAAACTCATTCGGAACACAAATTAGTTTAAATGACCCAAAGAATTTAGATATACAACATCAAATTTTAATACAAGGTAAAAAGAAAAAAGCTAAAAAATTTTAAATTTGCTCATTATTTGTTAAAATAAGAAAATCATAAAACTTGAAATCCAATTAATGCAGTCTTGAACAAAAATTAATTAATAATTAAATTTAACAAAATGTCGTGAAACGATATTTAGAATATAAGCCTAAAATTTTAAGCACCGAATTTAGAGTGTCCATGAAGTTCCCTTTTTTCCAAGCTTAAAATCAATAATAGGACTAAAAAAATAAAAACAAGAAAACAAAATAAAATATTAAATAGACAAGAAAGTTTATAAATGTTATAAAAAAAACAATTAAAATAAGTTCAATATATAATTAAGTGAATTAATGAAGCATGAGTTATAGAAGCTTTAATGGAAGCTTCCATATAAAACTAATAATTAACCTAAGAATTAAAACTATAATAAAGTATACTCAAATAAATAATAAATCAGTTATACACATGGTCTTAGGAAATCATGGATGCAACCCATAGATTCTAAAAAACCATAGATGGAAAAACCATAAACCTATATAGTTTTGGGTACAAAACAATGGGAGCTCATAACATTCGAATGTGGTTTTATAAAATCACTTGCCACTTGGCATAAGGAATCTAAAATGCCTTACACAAGTCTTACATGCCCTTTAACCACTCCATTAACCTATAGATGTAAAAAAGCCCTTCCCTTGACTAATTTAGATTCTTTAGATGCTATGGAAGGTGAGTAAATTTCGTAATATTTTTTGGGTTTTTGGTGAATTTTTAAGAAAATTACGCGAATAATCTACAAGATTGGGGTTCACAAATTTAGGACTAACTTGACAATGAATGGCCACCACCACCTAAACCCCTAACTAATACCCTTCCTAGCTGACATTGGCACTACCATCGGTAACCATCGAAGTTCTAAATGTTGGTGAGTCTAACTTTTAGCTCAATTTTTAAAAATTTATAAAGATTATTAAATTTCATCTAAAAGTTATGGACAAAATTATTATGGCATTATTTTGAGTGTACTTTCATGTAAAATTATTATTTTTATAAAAATCTTTCATTTTATATATCACCCTTAAGAAATAGTATAAACCCTGCAATTTTTTAGTAACAAATTACGTAGTCAGAAATGCCCTTTTTATTTATTCTTGAGGATCAATCAAACTAATAATCAAATATAATATAAAATTCATACTTATAAATGTTGACTTCATAATTACAATTCAACTTGAGAACTCTAAAGTTGATATCAATCCTAGAAAATACCTAAAACCCTAAACTCTTAAGTATAGTAAAATACTTCTGAGCTTATGAAAACCCTAAAAGAAGCCTAATACTAACTCAAGCATTCGAAAATCCTAAAACGTAACAACAAGCCTTAACTTACTAAAACCCCAAACCCTAACATGTAATGAAGACTTGCAAGCTTATCAAAACCTTCAAGGATCAATAAAAAATTTGACTATTAAGTCGAACACTTAAGAACATTACATTAGAAGCCTAAACTTAACCAAGCTCGAACTGATCCTAATTTACTTATAATAGAGTAAGAAATGTAAGTTATAGCGAGGAAATATTAATGAATTAAACCTTAGCTTAGTCACTTACATAAGGTAGTCAATTAAGTCAATTAAGGGTAGAAATTAGAGGTTTACATAGGAATGCTAGAACCAGCCATCACTAACCTAATTTCCCTTCTAAATTAAGTTTGAACAAGCTAAAGTCAAGAGTGTGACTTAGATACATAGTAAACTCCCATGTGTAGACAAGACAATTTCGAATCACTATAAGTTAGACCATTTAAGGAAAAAGGTGGCTTAACCACTTTTGGATTAACTAAAAGCTAGAATGATAAGATAAAACCCCATCCCTTATGTACCCTATGCAAATCCTACTTTTAGCGAACCTATGATTCAACTAAGAGTACTTCTTGAACATTCTTAAGGATTAACTAAACTAAGAATTCAAGTTTATATTTAAAAACGAACTTAATTTTCCAATTCGAAAGCTTATTATCGATAAAATTCGAATATGAAAAACTACAAACTCTAAAGTCACTTAAGACCTTAAATCTTAAAACAATTAAGGACTTGTAACCCTAAGCAATTCATTAATGATTTAATTTGAATGATTTCATTCAACTCTAGGAAATTTTATAATTTCATATGAATTAAATCATAATATACAAAACAATTTAAGAAGCAAACTCTAAAAAAATTTCCTATAAGACAATTTCCTTATCTTCATACTTAAGCCTTATACATGTGAATAAGTAAACCAACTAATCACCCTAAATGACTTATCAATTGAAAGTTATAATCATTTATCTATTGATAACTTATCAAAAATTAGTGATAAGATACTTTCCTTATCACTCTTTAACTTATACTACATATGGATAAGATATCACAAGATTTCATATACTTAACTTTAATAAAGTAAACAAGACAATTCCATGCCATAAAGGAAGCCTATATGGCCGGTTCTTACATGGGTAAGAGGTTGGTCATACCTTGTCTTTTATCTATTAATCACTTTGTCTCACACTCTATTGTTCACCTCTTAATGCTTACATAATCTAGAGTTATCAATTGTTGACTTTTGTGTATACTATAAGACAATAAAATCAAACTTATTAAATACACTTCCTACCCCTTACACAACCAGCCACTCTCTCTCTCATATCCCTCACTTTCACTTCCTTTTCTCTCACTTTGAAATAAATTCAAAAGAGGAAGCAACAAAACCCCACAAATCTTATACATTGCCACCATTAACAAAGCTTCCATACTCATGGCTTTTAACTCCACTGTGTGTATTACATTTGTCAACTTCTAAACATTACTTTTAGGATCCTTAAAACATTCTTCAAACCTTACTTCAAAGAACCAAAACTTAAAGTTTCCAAAAAGGTTGCAAGAAGGAGGAAGTAAGACAAAAAGCTTAAGTGGAAACTTAGTGCACAACCACCATACTCTTACTTTGTGGACAAGTAAGTTTTTGTTTGTGTTAGTAGTTTAGTATTACGTGTTAGTACCATGTTTTATTGAGAATATGAGTATGATCATAAGTTGATGAAACATCTAAGACTACTCTAAAAAACAAACTCATGAAACCTTCATTTGAAAGTTGACTTATGAGCATGTAAAGTTGGTATTGTATAAAGATATTTGTTTAACACTTGGAATGGAAAATTTTAAGTTCAGAAAATCTTGAAATGAGAACTTGAATGAAGAGAAAGCAAGCTAGACGTAAGGATTTGTAAGTCATTTGGAGATTATGTTCACTTCTAATAAGTTAAATATGCTTAAATCTAGACTTAGCTAAAAGAAAATCCATTACATGAAGCTTTTATGAGGAACCAACTTTGTAAGACATGAACTATGATATGGAAATTGTAATAAGTATGAGATTTACTATTTTCATGTAAAGTATAAACTAAGTAATTATCCCATGGAAGAGAAGTCAAGTTAAGATTTGAATATAAGTAGCTTACGTTTATGATCTAATCCCTAAACTTAAAAAAACGATGAAACAAGTTAAAAAAAAACAAGTTAGAAGCCTCCACACCAAACCGACCAGATTTGGAACCTTGATAAAAGACACTTAAAAATATGACAAAAGTAAGTAAACAAAATTAAAAGACCAACCAAGGCAAGAACAATAAGTGTATTAAGCTTAAAACTCAAAACTGAACTTAAAATTCTCAAAACGAGCCTTAAACACCAAGTTGAACGCTCGGTAAATTTCTGACTAGCAACTTAACACAACAATAAAAGTTGCTTTAAGAACCTTAAGAAGCCCCACATGGCTCACCCTAAGCCCAACAAAGTGACTATCCTTAGTTTAGATTAAAAACAAAGCCTAAAAGCACTCCAAATCATGAAGATTGCTATTGTTCTGACCTATAGGCAGATTTGTATGCATTATCTCAAAAATCCAACCTCACTACGTTAAAGTACACTAAAAAATGATGAAGATTGACTATAAGATCATAAAAATCAAATTTAAAATGAGAAAGTTATACACAACTGAACTTTTAAGTAAAATCGGGAAAAATATGAAAGCAAGTCAAAAGTATAACTTAAAAGGGTTTTAGCTTAGTCTTTTAAGTTTTATTTCAAATCCTTATAGTACTATATTTACGATGTCCAAAGGACCCGGCTTTCGGAGATGACTTACCCTCGAAGTACTTCGATTGACCCACATAGCTGAGTAAGTGAATTCTTGATAACTTCTTACTTGACTTTGCTTATAAAATAGATGCACCTAAATATATATATTGGATGCTTATGGGATATGAGAAATGCATATGTGTGAATTTTTGATTGAATGCTATGGCTAGGTAATCACATAATAATGAGAATTATTTGTGATAACATATATGTGCATTCGTATGGAATGAAATTATCTGATTACCATGAAAACCAGATTAATCACTTATATGATTAAGAAATCAATAAATCATGCATTCCCTATAATTGAATTCGGACGATACCGACTTCCACTTTAGGTAGAAGATAGGAAAGGACTCACAGGAAAAGCGCCTCTTGCAAAATTAGGCATTACCTATGTCATCATTTTTATTGAGTTTCTATCTTAAGTTGACAGGCTTACTAGGCATCAAGAGACACCAACCATTGGCGAAGGGCTATATCTTATAGCTTCTACTTAGGGCTTATGTTTATGGATTGCGGAGGCCATTATACTACTAGACTTAGGATTGTGAAAATATGTTTTATTGCTCCAAATGAAAGTATATTATATATGTTATATATATATATATATACATATAGTTTTGTTTTTACTTAAGCACAATAATGCAATCGATGTAAAACCCAAGTGCTAGGACTCAAATTTTGGTTTGTATCGGTTAATTATCTCCAACCCTAACTATATGGGGCGTAATTCTGAGTTGTGTGCAGTTTCTAGGCCACTACATGCATTATTAGGCATATTGATTATTAATGCATTCATACGTTATGCATTAAATAAACTTTTGTCATGTGGTTTTGAAGAGAGGATTTATCTTACTAAGCTTAAGTCTACATCCTAATAGATCTCTTTTGTTGCAGGGAAACATCGTCATTCATCTTGGCTGGGGAATGCCTAAGGTGAGTCTCATTTGGAGACAGGATGGAGTAATCAAGGAGTGGAGAGGAGATTTTTCTTTCTTTTTTTTTTGTAATAGCATTTTTTTTTTTTTTGTAGATAGCCATTTATCTTTACTTTTGTTCATATTATAAATTGAAGTTTTTAATGTAGTTTCCTATACAAGCTGTATTCATTTATAATATTCTTTTGGTGTGGAATTCAATGAATCTACACATTTACTTGATTAATTTATATCACAAAAGTAAATTTTAGATAAGTTATTCTATATTACTTATCTATGGGCCTAATGGTAGCATATAGGGGAAGGAGCATTGTATATTGTATGAAAAGCCTACGATCAACAACAGGAGTCGATTGTAGATCTTTATATGATACACAATGATTTATCATGAAAACGATACTATTAGGTCGTGATACCCTTGACTGTTAGTCGTAGGAGGGAGGGTTAAGTCATACCATCTTCCAAATATACACTAAGTTCATGCCATAAGCACCTTTGTTTGCCTAAGAATGTTCACCCATTAAAGAAACACACTAGAACCCACACACAACCATTTAAGGAAGCTTTGAGGACACCAACAAACCCTCAAAAACCTAGGTTCTAAAGAGCTAAGGATCACTAAAGAGGAAGGATAAAAACAAGGAGCCAATAAGGACTTAAAGAGGCACCACAATCATCCATTTCACCTAATGAAGTATGTTGTATTTCCAAATGTCTTTAGAATATGATGATTAGGATATCATTTCTTGTTTATATAAGGTCATCATGTACTTTAGCAGTTATCTTAGTTAGGTTAAGTGTTAGCTTATTGAAATTTTCCTCACAAATATTAGAACATGAGTAGCATAGATTTGGTTTCCTCTTAGTATACATGTTTCTTACCTAGAGTATGGCCTTGTGACTTGAGAAAATCACAAAACCAAGTGCATTAACATCCCATGAGATGCTAGATGTAGCATGCTTGAAGCCTATCTAAATGTTATTTTTTTCTTATCTTAAATTTCACATGATTTAAAGTAGCCTTTAATAAAGGAAAAGCCAATATATAAAGTGTTAGTAAGGAAGACCACTACTTAGAAGCTTAACTCAAAGCTTATACTTAAAAGAGTAGTTATGTTCTATATCTTCCACTGAATATTATGAAATAGTGATCTACTTACAAAGAATAAAACAAGTAGGAGTTAGAGTATAAGCAAGTGTAAAGCCTGGATTTAGTACTTAAGTTTAAGAAAACCAAGAGTTAAGTTGAAAAAATAGAACTAGGAGCTACCAAAACCCAAAATGATCATATTTGTAAGTTATAGTTAATCCACTTAAATACACTTAAAAATGAAGTAAACATAGTGAAAAGACCAATTAAGACAAGTAAGATAATTGTTAAGAGCTTAAAACTCAAAATAGGGCCCAAAACTCTTAAGACAAACCCAAAACATTCACCCGAACTTTACATA
This sequence comes from Lumnitzera racemosa, assembly GCA_024138005.1. Taxonomy (NCBI): domain Eukaryota; kingdom Viridiplantae; phylum Streptophyta; class Magnoliopsida; order Myrtales; family Combretaceae; genus Lumnitzera; species Lumnitzera racemosa. The sequence continues at coordinate 15,969,967 of JAMXBC010000008.1, read as the reverse complement.
AAACTCTAAATAGCACCTTTAGCGTAAGAAAAAGATGATATAAAGCCCATGGAAAGCCTACATTAAAATTCCCTAAGCCCAACAAAGGAATAAGCATAGTAAATACATGAAATAGGCCCATCTTTAGCCACACAAACCACTTAGAAGTTTAAGAAGTATAAGATAATAATAAAACCAAAAATAATAAATGAATATTTGACCTTAAGAAGGTATTTAAGTCCAAAATGAAGTCATAAGCCTAAGCCCTAAATAGTTCACAAAGTAGTGAAAAGCCCAACAACAATTTCAAGCCCTAAAGAAGACTTAAACTCTAGGGGCACTATTGTTTTGACCTGTAGGCAAAATTGCAAGCCCTATCTCTCAAATCTAACCTTATCATGTGAAAGTACACTTGAAAACGATGGAAATCGACTATAAGATCGTGAAAATTAGTGTCATGAGCCTAAAAAGAGCCTAGTAGGACTACCTAAAATTTTTATATCATGTGTGCACTCATAATTTGAAAATTATCTTACAAGTCAGAGATTGCAAAATTCTAAACAATTAGTTACTAAAGTTTTTATTTATTTATTTTTTTATTCTTAATTAACTTACGACCACATATATGTGACTATAGATATCTAATAAGCTAATGTCCATCAGAACTGTAGAGAATCAATATCCCCTACCAAATAATAATATTAAGTATAGTAAAGTTCTAAAACTTAAACTTACTAAAGTCACAAAATTTAAATGTAGTATTAATAACTATATATATAATAATTCAAATGAACCATATGGTTTGTCCTTAGATCCTAACTTTTATATATAACGTTAGCACTCATCTCTCAGTTCTTAACCCATGCCCGATCATCTAGCAACCTGCAAGAGAAAACTATTGGGGAGTAAGCTACAAGAGCTTAGTGGGTTATCCCTCGTACTATACCAGTAAACAAGTTATCAAACAGTTTATTACCAAACATATGAATGCATGAACAAGCAGTATGCCAAACATTATATATGCAATTGATCAATGCTGCATACAACATCAAATTTAACGCCCTCCGAAATAAGTGTTGGAGATACATCGATACTAATCACAACCGGGCTCTAGTACTTGGGTTTTTAACCTTATATGATTATACGTATATGAATTCCCTATTTCACAAAACAGGTTTCTATTTCCAACAATCAATAGTATACAAATATCTAGGTTTAACGATGAGGTGGCCCCTGTAGTCTACGCTCACACCTTATAATGGTGGTCTCTAGACGTAACCCCCAGCCACCCACGGTTAGTGTCTCCAGCACCAGTAGAACCAGCAAGCCAAGGGTAGAGTCTTGTTGTACCAATACTCCTACACTATACTAATCAAATTATGTGAGAATCCATCCCTCCAAGGCCCTTCATTACCAACCACGTAAGGTGATGGTCGGAACATTATATGCAATGATCGTGCTCTATGCATAATCCGTTTAATTTTAGTTGAGTTGAATACGATTAAGTAAATTTAAGAGGTGGTCAAACATTATTACCAAATCATTCAAATTATGCAATAATCAATTATATAACCAAATCTTTATCTATTACATTTAACAATATTTTGCATAGTAATCAATCAATATCAATCACATGCATCACCTAAAACCCCATACATTAAGTTATTAATATTTAATTCATGTGTACTAACTACAAATACAAAACAAGTATAGAGTCATCAGGAGTACTCACTTGGTCATAAATCAGGTCAGGGATTGTAATAGTCCAAAGGTCTCGATCTCAAGATCACCTAACATTAGGGAAATATGGAAAGTTGTAAGTTTGAGAATTATATAACTAAACTAGTATGTTAAATCGTACTCTTTACTTAAACCGGTTATTAATTTACGTAAAATTATCGATTCAAGCTTTTTATCGAATCGAGTATAATTTTTTCGTTTTAGCTCAGATTGTTTTGAACTTATAGTCCATTTTGATTATTTTCGAGTGTATTTTTTTGTAACGAAGTCCGTTTTGAATGTTGTGACTCGTAGTTTGAATTATGACATAAAAATATCACAAAATTTATTATTTTAGTTTAAAGTTAGAAAATATTAATTTTAGCTTTTTCTTAATATATTTATGATTTAATAATTATTTAAATCATATAATTGATATTTTTATTATTTTAAGCATACATTTCCTATTTTTGAGATTTTAGTCTTATTATTATTATTATTATTATTATTATTATTATTATTATTATTCATTTTTTTCTTATTACTCATTTATATTTCGCGATATATATACACACACACATACACACACATATATATATAGACTTATATTATATTTGATAAATTTTATAATTTTACTTTAATGAGTAATTCGTAATTTATGGTAATATATATATATATACCTACTCTTTACATAATTATAAATTTATTTTAGTTAGTAGATATTATTATATCATATATATATTAGGTATACTACATATATATACTATATGTTATATGCCATATGTAGATATATGTATATATTTATTTTGTGAAAACAATAAATACTTATTTAACATACTCTTATGTACACATACATATATTTATGTATTTTTTTATTTCTACACATATGTATACTCATATGTATATAAAATATAGTTTACATGTGTACATAAATATATAACTACTGAATACATAAATATATATAGATAATATACAAATACTTATACTTATATCTATACATATAAAGATTGTACACATATTTATACTTAACCAACTTCACATGTACACTATATATATATATATATATTTATTTATTTATTTTGTAATAGTACTTAATACATATTATGTATAGTCTTATTAGATACATACAAATACCGTATATAATACTTATCTACATACATATCTTTATACATACATATGTATATATATATATATCTTAATTTAATTACTTATGCATACATACATATATTGGGAATGTAATATTTACTAAAATACAATACAAATACTATATATATACATGTACATACCATATAATATACATATACACTACAAAAATAATTTTACTTACCTATTATTTTTTTATTTTTCTTCTTCTTTTCTTCTTTCTTCTTCTTCCTTTCTTCTTCTTATCCTTCTCCTTGTTCTTCACGGTTTGGTTTTTTTTTTATTTTTTATTTTTTTGCTTTGTTTTTCTCTTCTTTCTTTCTTTTTTTTTTCTTTTGTATTTTCAGTTTTGTAAATTTCCAAGATTTGGGCGTGATATGTTTCTGATATTTTTGAGGTAAATAATATAAAAATAGAGAAGCTTGTCCTTTCCCCCTTAATTGGTTGACACATGTCCATCTATTTTAAGCACATCGGCATGTGTAGGAGAAGGAAAATAGAAGAGAAGAAGAAAAGAAAGGAAAAGAGAAAAAGAAAGAAAGAAAATGGAAATTAAAAATAATTATATGTAATTTTTCTAAACTTAAAAATCATAAAAATAATCATCATAAATTAATTTTATAATTTTGTGAAAATTTATCAATTTAATTGGTACTCATTATAGTTATAATTTTAACAAGTTATTGTAATGATTTTATTAAAAATTTTACACAATTATGCGATTTACTCGATAATTGTGGTCGACTATGATTATATCACTATTAAGTGATATTTATTTATTTTATAAACTTAAAGTTACAGTTTTAGAATTTCGATCAAGTTCGGGTTCGATTTTGAGTATTTGCGTATAAATCGGATTTAGGGTTTTTGTACGCGATTTAGGTTTCGATAGATTTTTCTATAGTTTTTATTACTTATAATATATTCAAATTTATAATTTATTAAATTTTTATCTTGCTCGGCTTTAACTACTCATGAAATCATCTACAGTATTAGGGTTTAATTCTACTCTTAGATAGCTAAATTTGCAGGGTTTACAATTGAATTTAAAATGATAAAGTTATATACGATTAAAAATTTAACCTAACTGAAAAGATTTAGTGTTAAGTGAAAAGTATAACTTTAATAAAACTTTAGAATAACATTATAATACATCAAATTCTTATTTTATTATTCTTATAATGTTTAGGGAGCTTTGATCTTAGGGACGACTTACCTCTAGATTACTATGACTAGTAGCTATAGCAAAGTGAGTGATTCCCAATTATCTCATGCTTGCTTGTTATTGTAGTTTAGTTGCACTAAATAGTGATATGATTAAATTAGTTGCATAAGGGGTATAGGAAATGCTTACGTATTGCCTTTTGATTGTTTGCACGACTTAATGGTATTATACGAACTGGAAGTGCTTGTATGATTGATTCGTATATTGTTGATGTGGTATGAAGCTACTTGATCACTTATGTAATTAGACATAAGTTAACATTTGGCTATGGATATAAAAATGAGTCATACATGGCATAGCATTACTTCATAACTTATACCGACTGCCACCTCACCTAGAAGATGGGAAAGGGGTTTATAAGAGTAGGAGTAGGAGCTCCTGAAGAGAATTATTTTAGGCACATTTGCCATGTTATTGAGTGGCTATCCTAGCCGACGGGTTTCCTAAGTGCTAAAGGATGCTAAATGTTTAGCTAAAGGCCGTGTCTTGTGACTTTTGCCTAGGGCGTATAATTGTAAATTGTAAGGGCCACCACACTGCTAGACTTGGGAATTTTCAAAAGGACCTATTTTATATTTAGTAAAGTACATTTATGTATATATGAGTATATGTATATAAATTGATTTGAGGACTATAAGTGCAATCCCGAATAAAACCCAGGTATTAGGACCTGGTTGATAGTTTGTATCAATTAATAATCTTTGAGTTGCATGTGGTTCCTAAGCCACTACATGTACTATTTGGCATTCTATTTGGTACATGCATTCATATAATTGATTAAATGTATATTGCTTGTAAGGCATGACAGAAGGATTAACTTAATAAGTGTAAGCTTACAACCCCTCAAATTTCTTTTATTACAGGGTCATCTCTTCACTAAGAAGGATCGCGGGATGCTTGAGGTTAGTCTCGAGTTAGGATGGGATTGTGAGATAAAGTGGACAGAAGAAAAGAACTGCTTAGTACTGATTAGAAATTTTATAGATTTCTTTATATTAAGTAGCTAGACTTGTAGCAACCATTTGGACTACTTAGTTTTGTTATTATTATTTTGGGACCATTAAGTTCCATACTTTTAATATGATATTATATCTAATTTACTAGTACAAATAATTGTTATGCTATGATACTATTCGTCTATGTGATCAATAGTAACTAAGAGTGGAGGAAGTCTCATACATCGTATGGAAAGTCAATGATCAAAAAGGGGGTTGAACGTCAACCATTATATGGTGTACGGTAATCTACCACGACTAACGTACTGTTTGGGTCATGATAAATAGTCCTTTCACGATTGATTTTCAAAAACCTAAACAATGTAGTTTCACCATCAAAATTTTTTTGTAAACACCTTATTACATATGTAAAATTTCTATGAAAAGAGTTTCTCTAAAAATTTTCATTTTATTTAGGTTTTTTTTTTTTTAATTTTGGAAAGATCGATAAGTTGATATGTTTGGAAAAATCCATTATTTTTCACATGATTTTGTTAGATACGATTCCTCACTACTTTTTGGGTAATTTTTTTTGTTATATGTAGTAGGTTGATCTTAATTTTTAAGTAAAAATAGGAGATTTTATGAAAAGACTGGTTTTCTAAACCTAAACTTGATAATTTTACTTAAATGCTTATGGGAATTTTTCACTAAGTTAATAAATTGATTATTTTTTATGAAAATCTTTAAAAATCAGTAATAAATTGAAGATTTTAACTATTACACATTAAGTGTATTAACCTTAAAAACCATAATTTTTCGGCCTAGTATGTGTATTTTAGGTACATTAGTTAATTAAGTGTGTTTAACATTCTTTTTGGTTGAATTTCGGATTGTGCATGTCAATGTAGATGAGTTTCCAAACCATGTGAGTCGATATTGGTGGATTTTCAACAAGGTTGGGTATAAACAAAGTATAGAAAAAGTGTGAGAAAGGGAGTTTTTGGTGAATTAGGGCAAATCTAATGCCCATAGAAGGTGTTGTAGAAGTTTTAGCTAAGTTGATGCAAGAGCTAGTAGCAGTAGAAGCTTTTGTAGCTGATAATGCAAACCACTGACTATAGAATGTCATGCTTCGAAACGGAAGAGTCGTAACAATCCCACCATACAAACTATTTTATGATAGAAGTTGACCTTACATGCACTGTCTTAAACTTGATTTACATATTACATCCGCCACTAACCCACTTTGAAATAAATAGTTCATAAATTAAATATATTATCTACCTATGAAATTAAAAAAAAAAAACATATTTATGTTAAAATAACCTAAATATGTTTACAAAATTTAGTAACATAATCATAGTTTACTTAAGTAATACATAAATTGATACTAAAAGATTTAAAGATAAAATCCAAACTTTGAGATTGTAATTGATCTTTAGTTTTATATCCTCACTTGCCAAGATCCAGTAATTACTAACTTCAAAGTAATTATAAAACCGCTTTTTAATTAGCACCTACAACAACATCTATAAAGATATAAGCAACTAATTGCTCAATAAGTTGGGATAAAAACTTAAAACTATATGATAAGTGTAAACAAGGTTATCAACAAATTATTTTAGTGCAACATGACAAGCAAATGTCATCGAATGACATTATCTAATCCATTGTAAGATTAGAAAAGTTACACTTACTCTAATTTGAGTTAAGGAGTTTAGTACACATTTTAACAACTCATAACTAAACCTACACTTATGCAATTGAGGCATTACTCATCCCGCGACTACCTTCGAACTACCGCCTTCACCCTTATCACGACCTTCTCTCCTATCACTTAGTTCAACCAAGGATGAAAAAGGAACCAATTATGTTATCCAGCATTATCCCTTTCAAAGGGATCTGTATTTGGTCAAAAAACCCTAAATATTTCCCTCAATGGATTGTTATGCGAAGTTGTTTTAGTAATCTAAATTACTCCTCATATTTAGCCAAGTTTTGAATCTGCTTCTTATTATAATTTAGCCTTTAAATCAGGTTATAGTTTATCTTTTGATTAACCCTTATTTATACTGTCTTATAAATGCTTTCTAACCTTTTTCTTATGGTTTTTTCTGGTGGATATAACATTTGGTTTAAGTTTTTTACTTACTCTCTAATTTGCTTCTATTAGCCCTTGCTATGATTTTTGCTCCTGAATTATATTCTAACATGGGAATTGTCCACATTTGACACAATTACTCATAATATATATATATATATATATATACATATATCAATTATAATTTTACTCAATTATTCAAGTTTTATATTTCCTATAACCAAGCTAGTTCTAAATTAGTTTTTGATTCAATTTCTGAATTAAGTTTTGTTTTAAGTTATGATTATTGTTTTTATTTGTAAATCCTAAGAATTCTTCTCAAACCAATATATTAAATTTATCTAACTATACGTATGTATCATAAATCTTTATTTAGCTCCTAATTAGTATTTTGGTTAATACAATACATCATATTCTTAATTTAACTACCAAATTTCCCTTTAATGTGAAAATAACCTACATTTTTCATATAATTTCCTAAATTCAGATTCCAAATCATATTTATATAATATTCCTAATATTATAATATTATCAATTTTAACCTAATTTGTTCTACTCATCTAATTTCGCTCTTTACATATTATCCACTATTTCCTAATTTACACATTTAACACATATCTAACCTCTCCAACATCACAAATACCATCCTTAGTCAATATTTAACTTCTTAAGATATCTAATTACACCCTAAATTAGAATTTATACCAATTAAGCCCTATTTTAATTTTTCTTAATTTAACTTATATTAAACTTAGCCTACTTAATATAAGTTACTCAATAAAAAATTAAGAAAAATTATTTCTCTTTTAAAAATGTTTTAAAAAAATACTTTGAAAAATAACTTGGAGTCGCCAATCAATTATGTCAACTCCGTAATTTTGTCATTTTGAGTATAAAGTTGAACTTAAGTACTATAGATAATTTTCTAAATCAATAGAACCAATAAATTTAAAACTGATTAAAATTTTAAATTTGAAACCTAAAACGAATATAAAAAACACTAATGTACTATTTGAAACCCTAATCTTGTATTAAAAAAAAAAACTATAAATCTTGTGTACGTGTAAATATAAGAAACGGAACCCGAATATAATAAAAATCCTAAAACATAAACTCTAAGCTTATAAAACATATAAAATTTACCTTAATAGTGATAAAGTCCAAATTTGATAAAATTATCGATAGATACGCATACATATAATCACGTAAAATTCTAAACATCAAGTAAAGATAACTCCTAAATACTAATAAACATAAATAGTAACAAATTGATTAAATAAATTAACAAGATTACAAATACTATTTTATAATTATTTATGATTTCATATATGTGTACATATGTATGTGATAGTTTATATTGATTTAATTATTTTGATTCAATTTTACTATATAATTTATGTTTTTTGTATTATATAGTGTACATTAATTTTATATCCTATGTTTTCTTCCATACTTATATTATATTTTATTCCAAATGTTACCTAAAAGGTGGAAACACTTTTAGAAAAGTGAAAAAGTAATTTGTTCTTTCTTTCTTTTTTTCTTTTTTTCCCCCTTCTTTCTTTTCCTTTTCCTTTTCCTTTTTCTTCTCTTCTTTTCTTCCTTCCAATTTCAGTTGCCTAAGTTTCCTCCAACTTTATCACATGTGAATAAAAGTCAAAGAAAACAAGATAAGATAAATGTCCACTTAGCTTTTCTTTTTCCCTTCTACTGATGGACATTTGGCCATCTAAAATATACCTTTATTCTTTCTTCTTTTAAAAAATTTCAAGCTTAACAAAATTTCTTTTTCTTTCTCACTTTGGTTAACACAATTTCCCTCCTCCATGTTTATTTTCTTTTCATTTTTCATCTTTCCTTTCTTGCACCATTACTCATCATATTTGGTCACAACATATTAATCCCTCTCTATTTTCACTTTCCTACTAATTTCAAGAAGGATAAGGAGGGCATTTGTAAAACCTAAAAATTTTATATTTTAAACTTAGAATCAAATTCAAAGAGCCAATGATATTCCTTAAGCTTAATCAAACCAAAGAAATTAAAACCGACAAAATTTTAAATTGGAACCTTAAAAATGAACTTAAAAAACTCTAAAGATAAAGTTTGATAAACCTTAATCGCATACAAAGACTTTAAACATAAGTATGCTTGACCATAAATTAAAAATCCAAATTAAATAAAAACTCTAAACCCTAAACCCTAGATGTAAACCATGCTACTTTAAGAGACATGTAATTAATTAAGAGCACTCCTCAATCATTCCCAATTATCAAGTAAACTAAAAACTAAAGTCTACATTTAGAAAATGAACCTTGTCTTTCAATTCAAAAGTTCATTGTCAATAAAAACTTGAATATGAGAATATCAGACCTTAAATCATCTAAAACCCTAAACTCTAAGATAATTAAGAATTTGAGACCCTAAGTGAATAATTAAAAATTTAACTTAAACAATTTTATTCAACTCTAGAAAACCATAAATTCCTTAGAAAGAAAATTATAATATACAAATTAATATAAGAGTCGAACCTTAAAAGAATCACACATATAAGACAACTTCTTTATTTTTTCTTGTAAGCTATGTCACTTATGGATAGGCAAATTACCAATCACATTAAATAACTTATCATTTGAGAGTATGATTCATATATCACTTGATAACCTTTCAATAGCTTATGATAAAACAATTTTCCTATCTTACCATAACTTATACTACGCATGGATAAGTTATACAACCACCTTATCTATTTAATTTTAAAACAAGTGATGAGATAAGGCTATGCCCCTAAAGGACATGCGATGGCCGATTGAAAAAAAGGGGAATGGGAGGCCTTACCATGTCATTTAACCATCATTCCATTTGTCTTTCACAAACACTATTTGCTCCTTATTGCTTACATCATCTAATCATTATAAGGTAAGGCTTATGTACTAAGTAGAAGATAACAAAAAGTGACTTTGTTGGATGTACAAACATACACAACACAACTGGCACTCTCTCTCTCTCAAATCCTCTCATTTTTCACTCTTTTTTCATACACCTTAAACTCAAACACAAAAGAAAACCAAGCCTTATATCCCCTTACATTTCCACCACACATACATACCCATTCACGACACAAAGTACCCTTCTTGCTACTCCATTTTAGTCCACCTAAAAGACCATCTTAGCAAACTTTAGGATAACCCAAAATCTACCCTAAAACCTTAAGGCTTTGATAACTCAAGGAGCTTGCAAAAAAGGAAACAAAACAAAAGGCAAAAGAGGATACTAAGAGCACAACCACTTTCCACACTCATTTAGGAAAAGTAAGCTTTTTTAAATTTGAGTACTTTAGGATGCCATGCCTAGGATACTTTATGTTTTTTATGAGGATAGGTGATATTATAGCTAGTTTACATTAGGTGTTAAGTTCATAAATCTCCTACATGAAAGTTGAAATATGAGCATACCAGGTTTAGTATGATTTAAGATGCATGCCTAGCATTTAGGATGGAAGTTTATGACTTGAGAATATCTTGAAATATGTATATGAATGGTAGACTAACACGTTGGACGTGATGTATTTGAAGGGTATTTAGATGTTACTATATTACTTCTATTTGGTTTCATATATTTAAATCTAGCTTTAGGTGAAGGAAAAACTAGTACATGATGTTTTTATGAGGAAACAAACTTTTTGAGATGTAAACTAAGGTGTAGCACTTATGATAAGTACGTAATGTAGAAATTTTACTTAGTATTTTAGCTAAATGATCTTCTTATGGAGAAGAAGTTAAGTTGAAGTTAGAACATAAGTAATGTAGGCTCTTCATTTATCACTCAAACTTAAAGAAATGATGAAACAATTAGAGAAACTAAGTTGGAAGCCCATAAACCCATATCAACCAAATTTGGAACCACAAGAAAACCACTTAAAAATACAATAAAACAAAGTAAACAAAGTGAAAAAACCAATTAAGATAAGTATGATAAGTGTTAAAAGCCTAAAACATTCAAAACAAGCTTAGAACTTCTAATTGGGCCTTCATAGAAATTTTGACCAACAACTTAACCATCCAAGAAAATTTGTTTTGAGACCCATAAGAAGTCTACATAAAATTTCCTAAGACCAACAAAGTCACTAACTTTAATTTAAATAAAAAAAAAAGAGCTCATTTGGCCACATAAGCCTACTTAAGAGTACAAGAAAATTTTGATAGCACCAAGGTCATGAGAGAAGAATAGAAATCTAACCTTAAAATATGTTTTAATCTTAGAATAAAGTCCTAAGCCTAAGCTCAAAAAATTTCCTAAGATAACAAAAAGCACAACAACCAAATAAGCCCAAAAGAACACCAAACCATGAGGAATCCTATTGTTCTGACTAGTGGACAGAATTGTAAGTCCTATCTCAAAATTCTAACTGCACCATGTTAAAGCACACTCAAAAAAGATGGAAGTTGACTATACAATCATAAAAATTAGATTTAAAACAAGAAAGTTATACGCGATTGAAGTTTTAGTGCAATTAGGAAGAATTTGAGAACTAAGTTAAAAATGTAACTTCAAAGATTTTAGGTTAGCTTTCTAATTTTATTTCAAATTCTTATAATATCATATTTACAATGTTTAGGGGACCTTACCATTAGGGACGACTTACTCCTAGACTATGACAACTGATCAACTATAGCCAAGTAAGTGATTTTTTATGACCTCATGTTGGTTTTGTTTGTAGTGTAGTTGTACATAAATTTATAAAATGAACTTGAATACTTGTGGGATATGGCAAATGAATGTGTTTGATATTATGATTGAATTTCATGATTTGTTAATCAAATAATAATTGGAATTATTTGTGATGATAGTTATGTATAGTTATATGGAATGAAATTGTCTAATCACAATGAAAATTTGATTAAGTAATTATTCGATTAAGGAATTCAACGAGTTATGCATTTTTCATGATTGCATCATAACTATACCGACTACCATTTCATAAGGAAAGTGGAAAGGGGGCCATAAGAGTGGGGGCTCGTATAGGGATTAGGTAATGGTTATATCATTTATGTGTTATTAAGTCTCTAAGCTAGCTTTCAAGCTTACTAGGCACCAAGGGACACCAACCTTCAAGAAGGGCCATACCTTGTGGCTTCCATTTAGGGTGGATGATATGGATTGCAAAGGCCATTACATCGATAGACCTGAGAATTTTGACTTAGAGTTTGATCTTTTTGAAAAGGAAAATATATTTTCCATATGAAAAGTAAAGTTATTTACATTATGTTTAAGTTGAGTTGTTTTAAGCACGTCAATACAAGTCGAATAAAAACCTAAGTGCTAGAATCCGATTGATGGTTCGTGTCAGTTAATTATCTCTAACCCCTACTAGAGGAGGTGGGGGGCATAATTCTAAGTTACATGTAGTTCTTCGATTGCTACATGTATTGTTTGGCATTCTAAGTGTTTATGCATTCATATGTTTGTGCATTTAATTAAATTGTTGTGTGGTATGGCAATAGGATTAACTCACTAAGTGTAAATTAACACCCCCAATAGATTTCTTTTGATACAAGACCACTCTTCATCCATCCAAGTTAAGGAATGCTCGAGGTAAGTCTCTTACTAAGGTAAGGCTATATGATTAAGAGAGTGAAGAGACAAGTTCATAGTATAGCTAAATTTTTGTAAATAGACAAACTTATGGCAAACCTTTATAAACTTTCAATGTAATATAATATTTTGTCATGGAATTATGAGTTCCACGCTTTATTTTTGGCAAATTATGAAGTTAGTTAGTAATTTCTGTTAATATGCTTGATATTACTTGTTTATATACCCAATGGTAATATTACTAGTCTACATGCCCAATGGTAACATAGAGTGGAAGGAACTTTATGTGTTGTATGGAAGGCTTATGATCAATAGGGGGGTTAATCGTAAATCTTTGTATGGTATCATGATACTAAAGTCGTAAAACCTTAGATTAAACTTCAAATGCAATAAAAACCTTAAATTAAAACATTTAACTCGAATTATATAAATTGTATAAACTCGATAACAAATAGTAAAAGATATCTACAAATGATAACAATCAATCAAATTAAGTCAATTAAGATAATAAATTAATGGGATTACTAATTTACCCTAAATGATACATTTTCCCTAAAAGTAAAGCCAAAATCATAAGTGTGACTTCAAAGAACCTTAAAACACAAGAAGCCCTAAAATGAATTGGAAACTCTAATTTAGTGTGTAAAGCCCTAATTTAATTAATAAACTCTAATTATAGAGCTACATTATTAAGTAATTACTAATAATTCAGTATATTGCTAGAACAACCTTAATTTGCCCTCTGAAATTGTAATTGATTAGCAATAATCTATTCCTACCCTTAAAAACCCTAAGTTAATTAGATAAAATGATAAAATAAGCTTGATTAACTTAATTAAATATGAAAAACCCTAAACTATATCTAACTATAGCCATCTACACTAGTAATTAGAGTCATAAGCTTAAATTACATTCTAATCTTCTATATGTATTCATACATCATAATTAGCTAATGATAATCACAATTAACTATATAGGACAAGATAATTAGTTGGAAAAATAAAAGACTACTCACCTTTAGCAGACAAATCATTGCCTTAAATTGGTAAAAATCATAGAAAGCAAATTGGTCCCACTTGTGCTTATACCATACAATTAAGAACGGAAAGGATTTACTCCCTACTACACCAACTCATAATCAACCCCTTCTTTGGCCCCTCCATCTACATTTTTACTTCATCTTCTTCCCTAAAATAAACCTTAGAAATACTCTCTAAACTCACTATCCAAAACAAAAGAAAAACAAAAAGGAAAGACATAAGAATAAGCTTCTGAAACCTAGCTGTACACTCAAATGCCCCATGCTATAACACCTACCATCACCTCTAAATGATAGAAAACCACCTAAATGTGAATCCCCTTTCGTCCCCCTTTCATATTGACAAACATTACTGACTAAAAGAGTTTGTTTCATTTGCCAAAAACAAGGTGAAATGAGACTCTTCAAATTACCCTCGAAGTAAACTTATACTTTTTCAACTTTCTTTTTAATTTGAGTTTATAAGCATGGTTCTTAAGCTTAAAACTAAGGAAAAACTTTATTAAAATGCCACCTTTATTTACCATGTTTACATGCCCATACATGTGCATTTTCTTAAATTTTTAGTTTAGTAAACATGTTATATGTAACTTTAGAAACACAAAAATTGTATTAAGATGATAACTTAAACAAAAGTAGAAGAATCATCATCGTATCCTCATTCTCATGATAAGGCTAAAACATATGTATGTATCCCTACCATATTTTTTATTTCTCATGTTTATTTTGGTATAAAATAGTTTTAGGTACATTTTAGTGGTAATTGGATGCGTGTTCTAGTAAGTTAAGTACATAATGTATAGAAAACCCTAAAAAATCATCTTAAACTACCTCAAACATGTTGAATAATATGTTGTAAAATTTTTATTAATGGGTTAATCACATGATTAATTGAAAATAATTAGGATTTAGGACTTAATCTTGTAAAATAAGAGGCTAAAGGCCTAAAATGAACATTATGTTTAGAAAGACCTACTTGAAACCTAACAAGCCATTAGAAAGATTTGGAACTCATGATAAAATGGGTCATTTAATTATTTTAGTAAACTATTAGCCCCATTAGATTAAGATAGAGTTAAGATATAAACTTTAAGACATGAACTAAGCCCAAATTTAACTAAAAGGCCCACAAATTGAGCCTTAAGGCCACTTAATCCCTCATGACTATAAGATATATTAGATAAATAAAAATTAATTAAAAGAGCTTATTAAAACTACTAAATAATTTGAGGAGCCCTAATAAGCTTAGGTGTAAATAAAGCTCATAATTAGTTAAAAGAAGTGATTTAGGCCTTAAAATGACAAAAGATAAACATTAGCTTTATAGAGAATAATTAGGAGCCCAATTAATTGATTTGACCTAATCTAAAATTAAATGTTAAATGGGTCATTTAGTGGGTTCAGTAAGTTATTTAACCCATTAGGATAAGCTAGAAACAAGTTAGAGCCTTAGGATGCAAATTGGACTTAAGACAAGTCAAAAGGCTCCAAAAACAAATCCTAAGCCCACCTAAAAACTACTTGACCAGCTACTATAACAACTATTTGAGTTCAAATGAAAGCCCCATGAAACCCATCAAGTGTTTTAGGAAGCCTGTGATAGGCTTAGACAAGAGTTAAGGCCCACAGCAACTCAAAAATCTTGAACGAGCCTTTAATTCATAAGAAATAGGTTTCAACCTAACTTAAAATGGTCTAACTAAATTACTAACCTTAGGGTAATGTCATAAAGGCCCAATAATAAATAAAATAAGTCCATTAACTTAAAATAACCTCAGGCCCAAAAGAAAGCCTACATCCTTGTAAGTTAAAACTTAAAATGACTAAGTACAATAAAAGGAAGCCCATAATTATAGACTTAAATAAAACTTCAATATTTTAGGCCTAATGATAATATAAGAACCCAATTAATAATGATAAATGATTAAAATAAGGCTTTACACACTTAAGCCACTTAACTAAACTTGAAAATCAACAAAGTTAAAAGGGAAACATACGAAATTCGAATATGACCCCTATCAAAACTTATGGTTATGGGCCCCAACACATAAAATAGATCCTCTTATGAAAGTACATTCAAAATTGCATGAAATTGATTATAAGAACAAGAAAAATGGACTTAAAATAAAGAAGTTAGAGTAAAAATAAGTTTTAACTATACTCGAGGATTTGGGTAACCTTCAATAATTAGGTAGACTTTTAGGTTCTTCAAAAAACCCTCTTCCAATTACTTACATATATATTGTTATTATGTTTTAGATGACTTCATTTCTAATTCAGAAACCTCAAAGGTCAGGACAAGTATGCAAGCATGCTATGTGAGGGAGTTTCAATGAACTATTACTTGCTTATGTTTAATAGTTGCTTAATGTTCTATTGCTTGCCCTTGGTTATCTATTGAGTGATTGGTTGTTTTGTATGCCAACATCCGTGTGATCACCTTATTAAAATTAATAAGTTTAAATATTTAGCCAAATTAACTGGATATACCTATCGCATATCTGTGATCTATTAATTGTAAATTGGGATGTCTGTAGCTTTACCAAATTTTCTAAAAAAAATTCACAAAAATGCATTTTTGAAATGCTTTACCATTCAAAGAAAAATTTATCAACTTAGTAGGTACTCATAGCAATTGCTTATGACTTTTTACATGTTGAAGTAAAGCTAGTAGACCATCTTTAGTTGATTGATAGCGAGTTACTTAAGTTAGGACTCACATGGTTTAGCTCATAGAGCATTATATAAATTTGTTGATTGTGAGGTCGTAGGGCATTGTATTGACTATTGATACTCGATAGCCCTAGATGGGATCCACCTAATTGATTGATACAATGTTCTCGACTAAAGTAATAGTTGAGTTCCATCTGTTAGGATAATACCCATAGACAACCTTATGTGGGTAAGGTGAGGTGCTTCATATGGTTAAGTATAGGGGATAATCGACATGTAGACGATGTAAATCTATACGTTCCATGGTTCTGAAGCCCCATAGATATGTTCCTTGTATTCACCATGTGTACATTCATTTTATATGTAGTTAAATTGCACGTTTGTTATTAATACTTGATAACTTACTTGAACAGTAGCAGCGAGAGACGAACTCAGTAAAATGTGATATGCTTAGCCTCCAATAGTCCCTTTTTGTAGGTAATTAAAAGCTCAAAATGGGCTAAGATCAAAGCATAGAATGTTCCTTGTGCAGTTGGATTAGATGGATAAGATTACTTTAGTAGACTATATTAGTTAAGCTAAATCTTATAATATTTAGTACCTCATAATTTCGTTAAAGTTTAATTATTTCGTCTTATTGTTTGGTGGGTGATTTCGACTCTCTACGGTCTTGGTAGACTGTAGATTGTTAGATTACCCTAGTTTCTTTCATAAATAAGTAAATGCAAGTAAAATAAATAAGCACTCTTAAAAATTTATTAGTTAAAGTCTTGCAACCTTTTACTTACATGGCAATCTTTACATCATGGTTAAACACATGATATGAAGATTTAAAGAAAAAACTATCAGGCCCCCTTTAGGGCATTACAGTATTCTTCTAAGAAGACAAAGGATAATCAAGTTAATATATTATGCTATATTTAGTTTCTCTTGTAATTTAAGTTTATATGTACTCTTTAAGTATGCATATGTATTTTGGAGTATTTTATATATTAGGAAATATATGTATGTGAGTCGAGTGTATTTTAATATCTTTTGTAATAAAACTATATGTACATATATTTGAATTATATGGATAATTCTTTTTCTTTATGTTTATGTATTTATATATGTATATACTTAAATATATTTAACTATATGTATATGTATGTTATATATACTTAATTATGTACATAAATATATATATATACACTGTTCTCATACATATATATAATACAAGTAAATATATGTAATATTAAATATACTTATTTTAATATACATGAGTAAAAATATTAAAAAATAGTACAAATACATACATAAATAAGTAGTAAATTTGAGAGTATATGTATGTGCTTATATGTATATATATATTATTTTATTTTTATAAAGTTTAAATAGATATACATATCATATAGTATATGTATAAGTACATGTATATACCTAAAGATACAAATATATGTATATATAAGTAGTAAACTATAAGAGTAGATATATGTACCTATATGTATACGTATTACTCTATTATTCTAAGGTTTAAATAAATATACATATAACATAGTATGAGTGTATATATATATATATATATATAGATACGAATATCAAAAATACATTATATATGTATATTAATACCTTGTTTTCCTAACAAAAGATTAATGAATATATATCTATATATCTATATATATATGCTGGACGTGAACATCATAAGGAAGATGGAAATTATTTTTTTATTATTTAATTATTTTAGGATGTTATATATGTATATATTAATATTATAAATTGGTAAGAATATAAAAATTTGACAAAATATGAAAAAATTCATTTCGAACCAATAAGAAGCTGCCACGTTAGCATTTCTTAATTTTTATAATTAAAATTGAAATTTATAAAAATAATCAAAAAATAATAATAAATTAATTAATTATAAAATTATAAATATAACAAAAAGTAATATAATTAGTAATTTAAGCTTAAAATAGTAGAATGAAGAAATTATGACAAAATGAACACAAAAACAAATATATTTAGAAATTATAAAAATTTAGAAATTATATAAGTCATTATTAGAAATAAATAAAATTATTAAAGAAAAACTCAAAATGAAAATTAAAAACAATTGGGCCAAAAATAAATAAATTTGCAACATTTTTTGCCCATAATAAAAATTGTGAGTTTAACATCCAAAACAAACTTTGCTAAGTAAAAGTACGTTTGAAAATAATAAAAATTGACCAAAGAATTAGAAAAATCAAAGTTAAAATACGTGACTAAAGATTTAAGATAAATCAAGAAAAATAGGTAGGATAACTAAGTTAATTGGCCTTATAAACTAATAATGAGAATAAACCTTTAAAGTAAGTAAATAAATACATAAGATACAATTATTTACAAATATACCCATATATTTCCTATTTACCCCAATAAATAAGTTAAACCATGTTCATGTCATACTTGGATTATAATAGGAAATTAGGTAAACTACAATAGACGTTTAGTTAATTAAAAAGCTTAGCTTCTCTAAATACTTATAAGTCGTATTATCTTTTAAGTACTCAATTGACAGGTTCTAGAAATTTCAAAGACTTGTAGAATGAGTATTACTCTAGATGAGAGAATTCTAACGACCTGCTATCTACTTATGCATAATACTTGCTTAATGTTTGCTGGTTGTTATTGCTTGTGTGTCTAGATGATTGTTTTATCCTGTGTGCTATCATTCGTATGATCACCTCTTTAAATCAGTAGATATAAATATCTAACCAAAGTAATTAGTTATATTTGTTTCATATCTATAACTCAACTAGTATACTTATAAAGAGTGCTAGCTTTATAAGTTTTTTAGAAAAGTATTTTTAGAAACATTTTCCTAAACTTAAACAGATTCTTGTATAATTTCCATGAGGGCTCGTATCACCCGTTAATGATATTTTTATTTTGGAAGCAAAGCTAGCATGGTATCTTTAATTGATTAATAGTGAAAGCACTTGCATAGCTATGTCTATGAGACCTTGAATAAATTTTGATAGTAGAAAGACTTACATAATTGTGCCTGTAAAGCCTTATATATGATTTGTTAATGATAGATGACCCTAGTTAGGGTCTACTTATTTGAATTAGTATTTGTTTCCTGACTAGGGTAATAGTCGAGTGTCATTTAGAATGACAGTGCCCCTAATCAGCCTCATACGATTAAAGTGAAGTACCCCGTATGGGTAAGCATAAGGAATAATTAACGTGTAGACGATGTAAATCTATATTTTTCATAGTTCTAAACTCTTATGGATGTGTTACTTACATTCACTACATATGCATCAATTTTATGTGTAGATAAACTTATATGTATGTTGATAATATTTGATAACTTATTTGAATGGTAATAATGAGAAACGAACTTACTAAGCTATAGTTTATTCACTCCCATATACCTTCTTTTGTGGGTTTGCTTAAGTTGGGATTGGAATAAATCTCAAGTACAGAGTGCAAATCAAGGATATATATGATAATATTAGAGTTAATTGAGAAGTGTATAACTAGTATAGAAACATTCTTCGTAAAAAGAATTTATATGTTAGGATTCTATATAATTTAATATTTCTTGTAATTTATAAAGTTGACTTATCTTATCTTATTATTTGATAGGGGGTATCAATTTTCTACGGTTCTAAGGGACTGTGGAATATTGAATATCCATAGTTATTTATATTTTACAATAAATTAAAAAATTGAAAAAATCTAGTGACTAATTAATTAAAGTCTTGTAATATCTAACTTGTAGAGCAATTTTCGTATCATGGGTGCATACATGAGCCTTTGTTTTTCAAATTTTTCTAAAAATATAAAAACATGAAAAAATGTAAAAATTAATTTTTAATTACTTTTTATTACGAAATTTCCCTAGAAAATGAAAATAAAATAAAATATTTTACAAATTTTACTATTTCCTTAGAGATGCTTACGTATCTGCTAATCAAAATCAAACCAATAATAGTTCTCAATTTTTTTTTAAAAAAAATTAGTGGGTTAGGTCCTTTTATTTTAAAAAAACTAGGCAAAATTTATGTTTTTAACTAGTTTATTTTTATTAAGAAAAATCCTTAAAGAAATCTTAGTTTTTATTCTCAAATTTAAAAACCCTAAAAAACTTAATTTTAAAAAGGAATCTGATTAGAAACTTTTATTTAAAAAAAAAAACTAAAAATTCCCTAAAATGCCTAATTAATGAAATGCAAATTTAATAAAATTCATGTAATGTTAATGGAAGGATTCAAAATATGCAATTTTTAACAAAAGATATGCAAGAGAATACAATTTTTAATGAAAGATGTAAGTTTTATGATTGATGCTCATTTGATAAAGAACCTGCAAAAGTTGAGTTAGTATGAATGTCATATGCACTAATTATGTAATTCTATTCTAACCAATGGACACGAACGTTACATTGATAAAATGTACCTAAATGCTCATAGACTTAACAAAAACTAGTGAAGCAAGAAGAAACAAAACACAAAACAAACAAGGACCTACAGGTGCTAATGAATGTGGGTAGGATCTAGTTACGAGCAGATGGCCTGGGCGTACAGTTCAGATTTGGACTTGGACTTAGGTTATGCTTTACAATAGTAGAATTGACTACATATAAGGAGTTCTAGTGGTCTTTTTGAATTAGAAAGCAAAGTTTCATGGCATTGTCATTGATAAAACTCTAGTTGGACATGATGCCCTTAGTTAGTATGATAGTTTTAATGGTCTTCGAAGATTGATGCTAGTGATGGTTGATGTTTACTGTGCATGTACGTAGATGTCAACTTGGGCTTATGTTGCATTTGGTCCTATGTTGTCATGTGCTGCCACTTTTGTATTTACGTGTAAGGATGAAGCTACTACATAGGGTTGCAAGCGAAGATGAAGGCATGTATTATAGGTAAGGTCATTAGGTTGGGGGTCACTCGCGTAGATGGGATCAAGAGTTTGGACTACTATTGTTGTAGGTATAGGGTTACGACAAATAGATAGGTTATGTACTGGGGTGTATTGATGGGGCAGTGCAATGTCATGTGTTGGAAGGCTTGTACAAAAGGCTGTCAATTTGCTGTAAGTGGTTAGATAGGTCAAGCAATGTTAAGATTAGGTCGTTGGGGGAATTGGCCATGGGTCGATAGAGAGAGAGATTATGAGCAAGAGAGATAATTGAGGTATTATGGCTTATGTGTTTGGGCAATGGAATATTTGCTATTAGGTTGTCGAGTGTTGTGTTAACAAGGAGGAGTGGGGGTTAAATGGGTGTTGAATAAGAGGTAGCACCAATAATGGTTTGACGTAGTGTTGATGTGTGACAATAAGGATGGTGAGTTGGTGTTTGGGCAGTCACGTAAGAGTAGTTAGTTGATTGGATAGTGGGTGTTGAGGACTACTATGGAATTGTATGTGTGGTGCAAGGATAAAGATGAAGAAGGATGGAGTAACATTTTCCATATGGTAGGGGGTACTTATGTATATTTGTGTTGTTGAATCCTACTGTCTTTTCAACTTAGATTCCTTCCTTTTATAAATCACACTCCTTCAATTGTGTTTAAATCTTTAGGATTATTTCAAATTTACTATAAATGAAGTTTAAGTCAAATATGCATTTTAACAAATCTCTTTTTAAGAGATTTTATCACAAATCTGTTAAATCTTTTGAAATTTTCTATAATGATTTATTAAAATTTGATCAAAAGATTGGGCCGAGTTTAGTTGAATTACAATTCAATTACAGGTTTACCTAGAACTGAAGGAAGATGCACATATTGTGTTTTCTGGCTTGTGCTTCTTAGCAGCTATCTGGCATTGGGTGTATTGGGATTTAGAAATATTTTGTGATGAACGTACAGGAAAACCTTCTTTGGATTTGCCCAAGATCTTTGGAATTCATTTATTTCTTTCAGGAGTGGCTTGTTTTGGTTTTGGAGCATTTCATGTAACAGGATTGTATGGTCCTGGAATATGGGTGTCCGATCCTTATGGACTAACCGGAAAGGTATCGTTTTTTTTTTTTCTTCTTTTCCTTACACTTTCTAATTAGTAATTAGAGATCCTGATATGAAATTTGATTGTTAGCAAAATCAGAATTTTTGGGAACAAATAAAAATAAATAGAACAGAGCAAATAAAGCGGTAGGGGTATATCAGAAAATTTTACTTTTTTATTCTTTTTTTAAGAAGCCAGAATTTTGGAAGAACAAATGGGATATATCATTCACCCTTAATAAAAATTCGAAGATTTATAATAATCAAGTGGTTACATTGAGTTCCAAAAGACCCCTAATTTTCTCTCTCTTTATGTTTGTTTCTTGAGAAAAAAAAAAGAAAGATTAAGGACGAGGATGAAGATGGTCACGTGCAAACAAAAAATAAAATGCACACATATGCACTATAAGGGGATTTAACCCACAACCTCAGTATCCTTGTCTTAAGTCCATACACTTGACCAACTTAGCTAGCCTTTTTCTCATTAGATTGTCTGCATAAATTAAGGTTAAGCTTTTCTTGTCGGACCCAACTTAACCTAAATTTACTTAAAATGACCTTAGCTTATTAAAATAACCCAAAATATACATACTAAATATTTTTTATCTCCACTATTTAATAATTCTAGAGTCTTATTATTTTAGTTAGTCCCATTAAAATATTTATAATTTGAACAAAAATCCATTTAATAACTTAGTAGGATAATAAAGCCCTAAAAATTTTAAAAACTCTAAATTTATTAAATTGTATGCATACTTTCACACTATTACTTAATCTAACTCTAAAAGACTAATTGACTCAACTTGAACTCTTTTGATACTTTTTGTTTTTCAATTTTTAGTTTCTTTTTTTTTTTACATTTTTTGTAACCCTAGCCTAAAATATAAAAAACCTAAAATAAAACCTACATTACATATCTATATAACAACTATCCAACAAAGACTATAATGCCTCCCAAAAAGACCTTATAATCCTTCCATAAAAGAAAAATAAAAAAGACTTAGGCTTTATTCCAATCACTAGACTTCATCACTTCACTTCTTGGCCTATTAGAACTAACCTATGGATAGTTGTAATGAGACATCTTTTAAAACTACTATATACTTGCAAAACAATCTATTGGAATGTAAGCTACATTAGGTTAGTAAGAAGGGATGGAGTCATAAGAATATATTATAGACATGGTTGTTCAATCATTAATTAAATGCAAACGCAACAAACAAATGATATCACATCTTATAATATTTAACCAATTCATTATGAAGTTAGAGTAACTACATCTACTCTAACCTGGATTTCAAAAAGTTTCACTATGATACTATCAAACTAAATCTAGGCTTGTGCAATGGAGATGCTTCTCCTCCTTAAACAATATTCGAACCACGATTCCGACCTTATTGCAACCCCCTCTGTTTTAGAAAAAGGACTATTTCTACTATTCTCATCGAAGTGTCAGTATTTAATCTAACAACCTAATCGTTACCCCTATTGAGTTATCATAAATGTCAAGTGAGCTCTTTAATCGGTTTAAGATTAATCCAATTTATTAAGTGATCAACTGAGCTCATATACGCAAGCCAATATATATGTATTCAAGCAAAAAGCATCACTTAGAGTTCAACTCCCAATTCATCAATCAGTAACTCAAGTACACACTTAGCGTACGTACATACAAACTAATTACAACCACAAACAACTATTTCTACTCTTTCAAGTATCCTGATATAATACTTCAATTTGCTACAAGGTACAGATCCCAACTTACCTAGGTTTACAAACACCCTAATCTTGATAGTTACCTCCTTGTTCTTCAATTGCCCTTAGAAATTCATAATAGATTAGTTTTCAATCCTTAATTTATTAATCATTAGTTGGTTTTATTGTTTAGTCATAAATTTCTTAAGTTACTTTTACTTATAAATCATGATTTCTTAATCAATTAATGAATTTTACAATTAACCTTAATTGGCTAAATCTTTTGAGTTATCATCTGAGTAGATTTATAGTGGTTTGCATTAAACTAAAATCCTTTAAGCTTGGTTCTAAGTAAATTTATAGTAAATTTCTTTAGTTAGAAATCCTTTGGGTTTGTCTCTAAGTTATTCAAGGGTTATTTATTATACTAATTTTATCCTTTAAGGCATCGTTTGAACTTTTCTAAGTTAACTCTTTATTAAAAAATCTTCTAAGATGCCATTTGATCCTGTTTTCTATAGAAATTTTAATATCAACATCCTCAAACTAATCCGTTGCCTCTCATATTTTCACATTTACTTGAGAATTTTTCTTCTAAATTATCATCTGAGCATCAATTTAGTTGATTATCCATTACTAAAAGCCTCTGATTCATCCTTTGCTTATTGTCACTATCCTATAATTAGTGTATTTACTAACTTCCTTTTAAGTTATAATTATAACATCAATTGAAAATCAACAATAACACTTCAAACACCCTTTTTGCAATTCTCATTACATTTCGTAACTTTATTTATTCCGTCACAAATCATTAATTATATCAAATTCCCTAAATTGGTTAAATATCAACTTCCATATTTAAGGCCAACTATTAACTTCCCATAACTCCTCATTCTAACACTCAACCCTAAATACTCTAGAATAGTATCCATACTCCTTTTGGTGATTCAAACTCAGCAGTTACGTAAGATCATAAAAGGAAAAGCATAATTTTCACTAAATATATCATTTTAAGCATCAATTTAGCTCAAAAATCATATAAAAATATGGAAAATAATATCACAAAAAATTTTGAAATAGTGGTTTAGTATTAACTTAGGATAGTTTGTAGAAAAAATTTGAAGTGGAAACTATGTCATTAACTTAATTTATTTCAACTTTGAAAATTATTCGATTTCGTCCATTTTTTTAAGGATGTATATATTAGCCATTATATTTATACAAATTGATATTTTTCCTAAATTCTATACACAAAAATATGTACGAATAATTTTTTTATATTATTTCAAGGTATTTTTAGTATTTTGTCAAAATTAACAAAATCAAGTAAAAATGGACATCCATTGGAAATTGGAGCTCCGATTGTCAATGGTTGCTCCCCCCTTGTTGGCAGCTTTAGGCAGTGGTGGTGGCTCATAGTAGTGATGGTGGTCATACTCTAACAACTCCCTATGCCAACATATTCTCTAATGGTTAGATTACACTCCTTTTTTGTATTTTTTTTTTCTAAATTCCTTCTTTAAATCTCCAAATCAAGAACCTAATTTTTCCTAAACACTATCTTACATGAATAATATGTTGGAGAAACTTTTCTTAATTTCCCAAACCATTTTGAAGTCCAAATTATTGCTCTTTCTCTCTCCTCTAGGTTTTTAGCTTAAATACACTAATTTTCTTGCATGATTCTTGATCCCATTTGCCAAACACCTGTCTTGGAGATTTCATACATCCTATAATCCACTTCCCAGTTGCTATGAATTATTTTTGTGATTTTTTAATAACTTTAGTTAATTTTCTTAGATTGTTTTTAGCCTAATTTTCTTATATTAAAATATTTTAACTATATATAGGTATACGTATATGTTTAAAAATTACATGTGAGAAGTATGTGTATATTATATGTTATTTTTGTCCTAAATAAATTTTATTACATATACAACTTATCTAAAAATAAAAAACTTACAAACTAATGGTCCTAATTTACGTGATTATGAAGATTAATATATAATATAGTTAAATTGAACTATTTTAGTTATATTATTATTTTATTATATTTTTAATATTTGGGCCCATAGGATCTCTTCAACTAATGTTTCGAGCCTATACATAAATTTCTACGTTAATCAAGTTAGTTGTATCAATACCCTAAATTTACCCACTTGATCCCTAAAGAACATCGAAAATCTTTCTTTTTCTCTTTCTGTAACCTTTTAACTCCCAATTTCACACTAAGAATGCAATATACATTATCATGATCTTTTTAGCAATCAAAAAATAAATTAAACATAAATCCATTCAATTAAATATAAATCCATTCATACTTACCTTAAACATTCAAAAGATCTTATAAACCTTTGTCTCTTGTGATTATCACAACTGCCAATTGTAAACCTTACATAAATAATTCTATTAAATCTACTAATAAACAAAGTCTCCTTGATTAATATATTCCTCTTACCCTTTGATTTGTTTTCCTTACAAGAAATCTCTTGTTCGCCAACCGCAACTCGTCAACACCACAAATCTACAATTTTAACAATATTAACCGCTTGTCAAATTATTAAAATCGCATTAACCGAAAATCATTTCTTGTCTTATCTTAAAAAAACATGTAGGGTTGCTCCGTTGTTTGGGGAAGCTGCTTTGTCCCTATAGTCTATACATAACTATGGCCAAACAAAAGAAGCTTTTAAAAGCTATAGATTCTCAAAATTCTCATTATGTTCCTTTTTTTTATATTATAACCTTTAGTATTACTATTTTTTTTATTTTATATGCCTTGTTATTTTATTTTATAATTAATATGAATTTTCTGGGTTTTACAAAATAAAAGAGAGTGTATAGACAATTTACTTAAAAAAATACATAAGAGAGTTTTAAAACTGGATAACTTTTTCCTGGTTTCTCTTCATTATCTAAGGACCTTGTTTTCGCTCTTGATTTATCAAATACAAAATTTTATTCTATCTCCCTCGTTTCGACCAAAAATCTTTCCACTTCTTCCAGTCAAACCTACTTATAAAGGTGAATTTGGCATCTATTTGCCATTTTCCAGGGACTACTAATTTACATTTTGGGATGTGAACAGATTTATATATATGTCTCTTAAATGAACCAAGGGAAAAGGACTATACTTTGATATCTTGGATCTGGAGCTGCACGTGCCCAACACACCGACATGAGTTTTATATGACAAAAATACAAATAAAATCATTTTGTAAAATTTTTTAAAAAAATTTATTTTATTATGTTTGAAGGAAAATTAAAAAATAATTTAAATAGACATTGCACGTAATTTTTAAAATGAGGAAGGAAAGCACAGATAAGTAAAAGTTAAGGGCTAAAAATTTTCATAGTTTACCTCTAATAATAGTGATTTTTTCTTTCTTTTTTTTTTTCCTTATTACATTATGGGAAATATATATTCGAATCTGATTCATTTTATTAGAATATCAGTTTTTATACGACTATATTACAATGATCTTAACTAATAATAATAATAATTAGATCTTGTATTTGAAGTGTTGTGGATTCACTCTAAAATATGATGGATAGAATAAAATCCTATCTTATGTTGGAGGTGGTTAAGCGCAAAATTATTCCAAAAATGATATCTAAAATCATAATTTCAATTTTCATTGACTAAACTCAAGTAAAGGAATTCATGAAGGTAAAATGTAATGAGATAAAACTTGTGTTTCTATTATGTCGAAAGAAGCAAGCTAAGAAGCAAATAAATCGAAAAAGAAATACCAAATAATATTCCACGACGTATGAAAACACGACCAAAAAATATGACAATTCATAATAAAACTTTTGTAGAACCAAAACTATGATATGTTATTTGCTCGTTGGCTTTTTAGTTATCCATTAACAATATTTAACTATTGTAGTCCTAATCTCATGACTAATGGATAGGGGTGGTGAAAATGCGGTTAGGTTTGCGTTCTATCGTAGTCTCTTTTAAATCCAACCACAAGTGATATAGTTCGATTTGATTTCCACTTAAAATGCATAATTTTTTATAGTTTACAATATATTTATGGTTACATTTTGATGTATTGTATTTAGATTAGTTTTATTTCTCAATCATGCGTTAAGATAAAAAGTTTTTAGTAGAACTATATATGTTGAGGTTTTAAATCTATAATAACTTATATTGAATTGACACTAACAGCATATTCACTCCATAGAATAAAATTAGAATTCCATAAAGAATAAAATAAAAATATAATATATATTATTTTATTTAATTATATTTATAAGAAATTTAAAAATAGACATATAATATAATTTTAATACCTAAATTACCATCGATTCATTTTCTTTCTTAACTAATCTCAAATAATCCTAAAGTAATAAGTGGTGGTGATAGTTAACGATAGTGGTGGCAGTAGCGATAGTGGTGGAGGTCGCTATGATGATAGGTAGTAGTGGTAGCTATAGCGGCAATGGTAATGCTGGTGGTGTGATAATGGCGGCAATAGTGGTAATGGTAACAGTAGTAGTGGGCAGTAGCGGTAGCAGCAGCGGTAGCGGCGGCAACGACAACGGCGACGGTAGTGGTGGTAACAATAATAGTAGCAATAGTAGTAGTGAACTGTGGTAGTGGCAGCAGTATTAGCGATAGCAGTAGTGGTGGTGGCGGCAATCGATGGTGGTTGCAGTAGCAGCGACGGTGGCGACTATAGTGTTAGCGATGGTGATGGTGATAATAGTGAAAAATCATAATGCTTTGGTTGAATTGAGGAATCTCTGTTACTTGATTTCAAATAATAGAAATTGGTATAAAATTGGGATTTTGTGACAAAAATCTAAGTAAATGTAGTGATGGTGAAATAAGGAGGGAATGGAATTTCGATTTTATTTAATAAACATGCTGTAAATGTAGAATAAGTTAATTAAAATAAAATCAATAATACAGAATTTGAATAGAAACACTCAAAAACAATTTATAATCTATATATTTTTTCTTTTTTAACAATGTATATATATATATATATAATCAAATTGTTTTAAATTGTTGGAGGTCAAATTGAATCACCAAATGAACCACATAGTAAAAGAATCAGATTTTTTATTCTTTTTGGCTATATTGGCAATTCCATTCAGTCCGGTT
This sequence comes from Lumnitzera racemosa, assembly GCA_024138005.1. NCBI lineage: Eukaryota > Viridiplantae > Streptophyta > Magnoliopsida > Myrtales > Combretaceae > Lumnitzera > Lumnitzera racemosa. The sequence goes on along the minus strand of JAMXBC010000008.1, from coordinate 15,940,760 downwards.
CGATGAGCATTCCTAATGTGGTATTGGGATGGCATGGAATAAATGTGGATGACTAGGACCAACGAATTATACATATAATAAATACATTATGCTAAAGGAGCCACGGTTGACTAGTACTAGTTTTCTTTTTTCTCTAAATTAAGAAAGTATATTTAAAATTTCAGCCGACTAAAGAAGGTATAATATTTTAAACAATTTCTGTGTGGTTTTTAGCTTCACATTTTATTTCTTCATGATAAAACACAACTATGGACAAAACCATATAGAAAAAACCAAATTCCGAAGCTTCATTCTGCTTTTGACTTTTTATAAATAGGGGTTTGTCCACAGGGAAGATGGCTTGAGATTCTCCACCACTTCTCTCACTCAGCCCCAGCTTCCTTCCATTCACTCTTTCTTAAAGAAGGAAGAAAGAGAAAATAAAATTTAATCCATCAAGCAAAGACACAAACTTGATAATATTATTAAGAGTGGAGATTCTGAAGTTTTATGGGTGGAAGTCTCAAACACCTCTTGCATTCTTCTTCTCTCACCGCCATTTACCATACCAAGAAACCTTGTCTTGGTTACTGTTCCTCAATTTCTTGTCACAGAACAACCTCTTACCACTCTTAATAATTTCTTAATCTTAATTTTCATAAATATGTCACTTAGTCACACATGTCCTTGTTTTTTATTATATGGTCTTCCTCTTCTAGTGATTTCAAAAGGTATTTATAAAAATTGATGTTTTGTGTCAATTTAGATTTATTTATTTATTTATTTTTGTTTATGTTTGGATACATTTGGATTCACTGTTTTACAATGATGGTATTTTTTGGGGCAGGTGTTTGTGGTGCGACATTTACATTTGTCAACAAGTGTGACTTCTCAGTCTGGCCAGGACTTCTTGCTAGTGCTGGAAGTCCCAAATTGGATAGCACCGGATTTGAGCTAGCAAAGGGTAGTTCTCGGTCTTTTACAGCCTCAACCGGGTGGTCTGGCCGGTTCTGGGGTCGAACTGGATGCGATTTTGATGGTTCTAATCACGGCTCATGCGCAACTGGAGACTGCGGCTCCGGTGAAATCGAATGCAATGGTGCTGGTGCTACTCCACCTGCCACTCTAGCAGAATTCACACTTGGGTCGGGATCTCAAGATTTCTATGACGTGAGCGTTGTTGATGGCTACAACTTGCCCATGATCATTGAAGGAAAAGGCGATTCAGGTAATGAGTAAAAATTAAAAATAAAAAATAAAAAAAGAGTTATGAAATCGATATTTTAAACAAAATTTGCAATTTAGGATTAGAAATTATGTACTTGTTAATATATAATCGTAAATTGTGCTTATAGTTATATGGCAAAATGTCAGAAATAACGTGGTTGCATTAATTATGTCTATTGCATGATTGAGTCAACCAATTAAATGAATCTAGATAATTAATTTATTATATAAGTGATTTTTTATTTTGATTACGATGAAATCATGATTTTAACACTTGATATAATAGTATAAGTATTTATTGATAATGGGATAATTTTAATTTTTTTTAGGTGGGTGTCCCACCACGGGGTGCGTGTCAGATCTCAACCGAAGCTGTCCACAGGAATTGAAGGTCGACAATGGGGAGGCGTGCAAGAGTGCTTGTGAGGCGTTCGGGACCCCCGAGTACTGTTGCAGCGGCGCGTATAATTCACCCGCCACCTGTAAACCGTCCATGTACTCCCAAATATTTAAGACGGCTTGTCCTAGATCATATAGCTATGCTTATGATGATGCCACCAGCACTTTCACATGCAGTGGTGCTGACTACACTATCACATTTTGCCCCAACTTTACTAGGTATGTAATAATTGGTTGACTATGCTACGATATGTTCTTTTCAATAACGAAAGTTTACTAGGAATTAGAATATTTATAATGAAAGCAACCCTTAATTAATTGTTTCATTTTCAAAAACTATAGCTAGAATAATGTTTTACAAAACCATTTACTTATAATTTCGTTCTATAAATTGGTTTTGGTTGTCGTTGAACTTTAAACATTGAATGTTGTTTCAAAGTTCTTGAATTCATATTTATATTGTTTGAAAATAGCATTTATCGCTGGAAATATTTTGACTTTGGAAGTCCTTTTTTTTTTTTTTCAGATTCTTAATGGTCTTGAAATGTGGTTTTTATTCTTGTATATGCTTGTAAATTGACATCTAAATTCGGAACTTATGCTATTGTGCAGCCTGAAATCAGCTGATTCCACACCAAAGGAAGCAGGAACACCAGCCAATGAGTCGGGTTCGGCTTATGGAACCGGGTCGGGCACGGAGGCAGAACCGATTCCAGGGACAGCATTTGCAACATCATGGCTAGCCAATTTGGCAACCGGTGATTCAGTTAGAATCCACCCTTCTTCAACTATACAATTAGCAATAATTGTAGTGGCTTCTTTCACTCTTTTCTTCACCCACTAGTAGCATCCTAGTAGTACCAGTTTGTCACTGAAAAATTGAGCAAAAAGGTTCGTTTACATCTATGGTGAAATGGGCATGTGCCTAGCGAAGAAAGAAAACTAACCAAGTACTCCAAATTGTACCACACCCATTTTTCCATTTCTACAAAGATTAATGAAAAATATAATAGGTGATTATTTGAAGAGTTTGTTATACAAATGAGCTTTCTTTTTATCATTCAATATTTCCCCGAAGGTGATTCAGATAATGTAAAGGTTATAAATCCATGTACGTAAATAACCTATTTAACATATTGGAGTTCAAGTTTGACTGAAGGAATCTAAATGATGTAACTACATATCATTGGTTCTTAATCTTAAAGCTCGCATAACACTAGATGAAATAATAAAATACATTAATTTGGTTTAGTGTTTCAGAATAAACAATTGGAACCCCAGTAGCTGCTTCACATAAGACCAGGATAATTCTAACAATGAGTCTCGATATGATTCGATACATTACTGATTTACTAGCTGAAATATAATGAATTTGGGATGTGGAAATAGCTATAAAAAAAAAAAGAAAAAGAAAAAGAAAATAGGGTAACCTAAGAAATTTTACAAATAGCTGTACCTGTACTATGTGCTAAGATAGGCTAGTGGTTAAAGTGGAAAAGGAATCCAAGTAAAGGAAACAAGTCTTTGAAATTGATGCTCTTCTTTTTAGTGGATTTAATTAAAAAGTGAAAAAGTGGGTTGCTTTCAAGATGAAATTGATTAGGATTGAGACGGGTGTGAATGGCCACGTTGCGGGAATCACAAGACTTGTGGGAAAAAAAAAAAAATGAATTGCCCTTCAAGGAAAGGCATGAGTAAGACAATAGACAAATTATGAAATTTAAGCTTTCCTAGTAGTGTTTCAAGCAGAATGTTTGGTGGTGAATCCTTGGGTGAATTAATTAAATATAGCAGTGCTTGAAGATAATAGTGAATGATGAGCTTGAAAGTGGTCCTTAAAAGGTCAAGACTGGTTTTGATGGCGGACCCGACTTGTAACGAGGGAATTTGTCTTGTTTAATTAAGGTTGTAAGAACCGACCTAATGTAATTAAAATATCTTTAGATAAGATTTTTTTTTTTTTCCCTTTTTCCTTCGAAGAAACTTTGTTCCAACAAATAGACTTCCAAGAGTTCTCCAAAAATTAATCTAAATCTAAAGATCATATGGCTCATGAAATAAGAAAACAACTAACCAAGCTTAACAATTTTCATAGATCAGATAATTCTGATACTCCTCCTTAAAATAATTACCATTGTTCCCTCCTCTATAATATAAATCATATCTAAGCTAATCATAACTGTTATAATCTTCATGATTTTACCTAAAATAAAATCCAATGAGTAGTGTGAAATCATTATTTGTAATAATAAATGAATGACAAAATGTATACACACCTAATAATTTTAATGCAGCAAACAATTTACATATCACACAATATTTCTTTTTTAATCATTAACTGTCATGATCTTAAAAATATATACACTTTTGGAACTCGACTTTTGGAGTTGGTTTTGAAAATATGGATCTATGTACATGCCTCGTAGAATTGATTTTGAAAGTATAAACTTATGTATACCTATTCCTTGAGTGGATTTTAGAAGTATGGATCCACCAATATCCCATAGAGTCGATTTTAATGGCCAATCGATATTCACCAAGTTATGCTCTAAACTTAGCACAAATATCCAATAAACATACAGTATAATCACATATTTGGTCTCCGTTTATAATTTTGATTGGGATTCTAATTTATACCTCAACATTGATTGGGAGTCTCTTTGAATTCATGGCACAACTCCCTATAAATATCTTTTTTGGTATTTGCCTTTTGATTATATTTGCTTTCCTACTTATATTCTCTAATTGAGATTCAGTTTCTCCATTGGTGGCTATTTCCTGCATACTATCTTGGAAAAAGGAAAGAGCATTTAAAAGAGAGAGTTAAAGGTGACGGCAGCATGTGTCTAGGTTAAGAGTGAGAGATAGATTTATCTCACTTTAATTTGGTTTGAATTGAAAAGGGAGGGATTCGTATCTATTTATAAGACTGCTCTTTAAAAGTAAATGTTCAATTTACTTTTAATTTCAATCATATTTTTAGGGGTATATTATATCCATACGGTTGCCCATCTTGAGAAATTTTTACACTCTAATAAAACTCGTTTTGCTCATAGAAAGAAATGTAATCTATAAATCGGTAATATGGATAGTACCTACTAATGAGTTAACTTCTTTATGTGCTTTCCCCTTTTCCTGGCACCACCTAGCATATTTGTTGTGATCATTTTGCTGTAACTACTTGAAACACTCCTTAATACGATACCACATCCATGCTCATATCTCTCCTCATAAAATTGAACAAATCACGTTAACTTCCAATTGAAGTTAGGATAGAGAAATTTTTCATTATATTAAGGGAAATTATTGGGACACATTATCTTCTGGTAACTTGAAATGATCGGTTGGTAAAGATTTTGAAGAAGAAATTTTATGGAAGAAGACCTTAAGATGGAGATCGCTTCACGGAATAATCTAATTTTCTAGATTGAAGAGTTCTTTTTAAGCCGTCATTTTATAACTTATCATCCCCGTAGCAATCCTGTAATGAGTAAACACAAAATCAACACCATCCTGACCTATCTGCAATCGTTTATCTTCTGATGGCTTGTGGCACCACTACTGAAAATTGCTTCATACGCATCCTATGATTTTGACCCCTGTTGTCTTTCATTAATCGTGCATGCAGGAGGAGGCATGATGTAACGGAGCGAATGCGATGATGATGTAACATCTAAACTTGGAGTACCAGAAAAGAATCATGATTTTATAAATCATATACTGCCACATGAAAATATTGAATAGGACAACAAAAATCCCTGAAGCTTTAATATTTATCATATAAAATTGTGAGTTCGTGGCTGAAATCCATATAATATTGTTAAAAAAAAAAAAAAACTGCGGTATATGGTTTTCAAAAATCGTGATATATTAAAATTTTAACTAATTTTAATTTGTTAAAAATCGCAACAAGCGGCACACTATTGTTAATAAGCCTTTTTTTTTCTTTTTTTCTTTTTTTTTGGTAATGATACAGCAAATGAAAATAGGAAAAATTTTCTTTCTTAAGAATGATCGATTATCCTCGATTAAAGTTTAGAAACATGTGTATGGTTTGTATGGTGGGCGGTCGAAACCGGATCTTGCCATGTCGGAAATATACAAAACATCATTGTTGTTTGAGAAGGAAATAAAGCTGAAAATTTGCAATCGAATGCAAATAGATGTGGTACCCAAAATTGCCCGATGGAGCCACATTGGATTCTTATTTTGTGGAGGTCATATATAATTGAGCCAGGACATCAGCTATCACAACTTGAACCAGCCAAAACGGGTGAAGTACATAAGGATAAAAACAGTCATCTCACAACGCAAGCAGTAGGGAGTAAGGTACTTCTCGACCGAATTATCATAGTTGAATTGAAACACAGCTATATAGAATGCGACAATTCATTCACTTTACTGAATGAAATGAGATAAGAATATAAATAGAATTCTTAAGAAATATAATAAAAGTGTAATACCTATTATTTTGTTTAATTGAATTAATAAATAACTTAAGAATAGACACGTAATAGAATTTTAATAAATAAATTACCCTCGATTCATTTTCTTTTTCAAGTAATTCTAAAATAATAGATAGTGAAAATTGACTACAGGGGATAGAGGCAGTGGTAATGATCAACGGCAGTGGTGATAGCGGTGGTCAATGGCAATAGCGGTGGTAGCGGTTAATGGTGGTAGCAGTAGCTGGTGGTGGGGGTAATTGCAACAATAGTGGTAGTAATGATAGCGGTGATCAGATGTAGTGATGGTAGCGACGATAATAGTGGTGATGACAGCGCCGATAATAGTGGTGATAGTGATAACAATAACGATGATAATGACGGGTGTTGGTGGTGACAGTAGTATAATGGTAATAGTGTTGGTAGCTAGTAATAGTAGCGGCTAGTAATAGTAGCGGCTAGTAATAGTAGCAATGATAGTAGTGGCGGCAGTAGTGGCGGCAGTGGTGGCGACAACAGTAGCAGTGGTAATGGCGATAACGATAATGGTAGTCGGTAGTGGCAGTGGTGATGATAATAGCAGTGGTCGGTAGTGGGGATGGCAATGACGATGGCGATGGCGATGGCGATATGAGGTTAATTTTGGAAAAAATGTTAATTTTATGAAAAATCGTGATTTTTTACTTGAATCAAAGAATTTTGATTACTTGATTTCATGTAATAGGAATTTCTAAGGAATTATGATTCAAAAACAAAAAACCAAGTAAACGTTATAATAAGGAATAAGAGGAGAATTAAAGTTCACTTTTGTTGCTTGGTTTCTAAATGGTTTATAGTTCAGAAACCGGATATATTCATCATATTTTTTATTAGTGTTGAACTAAAACTATCAAAGCTAGTAATATAGCTAATGTATATCTAACCAGGGATCTAACAATTACCCAGTGCTCACATTTATTTTGGCTTTCAAGATATAAAATGTTGGGGTCATCTCTTAAGCAATGCAAGATGTTCCCGATTTAGCTTTAGGCGAAAGGAAGAGAACTATAAATCTAAATGTTATGATTGCCGTACCTTCTTGATCTATTGGGACTAGTATCTCTAACTTAGCTTGTAATTCAACATTACCGGAAATGATTTCTAATATTCATCTAACTCGATCTCCTTTTTTAATGCATTAAAAATATTAATCATATAATAGAGAAACATGCATCCACCATGCCTATTCTTTAAAATAATGAAAACGTATCTTAATATATTTGTTTCATTCAACATACAATTATATAAAGAAAAAAGGAATAATGATATTTTAGTTTTGAACTTTTCATCAGTTTTCAATGTGAACTCTAAACTCCCTTCTTTTTTTTTTTCCTATTTCAGTCTTTAACAATCCCAAAAGTTTACAAAGTTAAAATTTTCTTAAGATAATTAATTTTTTTTTTTTGTTATCAGGTGATACATGGCGCAATCTAATTGGCCCGAATAATCAATTAAATAATACAATTATATATTCTTTAAGTATATAATAAACAATAAAAAATCCAAAAAATACAAGAAAAAAGAAAAAGTTGGAGTTTTCAAAAACACCATTCCAACCATCTCAATTCTCAAGGCGAGAGGATGGCTTTGTTAACTTTGTAAATATATTTATACATAGCAGTAGATATTTTCCTTTATATTCCACACATGTAAATATACACACACGTGACACTATGAGACTACAAGGACTGTATAAAAAGGATTGCAAACTCCGCTAACAGAATTAACTAATGCACTCTTTCATATCATACATTCTCTTTATGTTTATTCATCATTGATTTCTCTCAAGCTCTTCATCAGTACATTAATGGAGATCAAGTCAACTTCATTCAATAGGCTTGCAGCCACTCAGAGGGGGTTTGTGGACACATGTAACCCTCACAATTGGTTGTTGGCCACAAATTAATAGGTAGATTGTAATTTGCTCACAAAAACGGGTCGTTTAACTCACCCATGGCAGTGTGTAGTTACTTACCACTGTAGCAAGCTCTTATAACAAAAAAAATTTAAAAAGAAAAAGAAGAAAAATCGTGCCATAACTTGATTAGATTATGATTAAGAGAGTTATGGACAATTGTTTACTACCATAATAGATAGAATAACCAACTTTTGTAAGTAGACCATAACTCATCGAACTTTAATAGTTGCTCTAACCACCTCAAGGCCTAAGGATGGTCAATAACTACTTGTGAGGGTTGCACAATCTCCTTTAGGACTTAAGGCCTAAAGGATGGCTGAAATAATTTTCTTTATACTTTTAGTTCCATCTTTTCCCTTTTTTTTTTCCTTCTTCTATTTCTTATTACTTTAGTTAATTCATTTATATTTTGATATCTTACTTATCTGATTCAAATTTACAAACCAATGATGTTATACCATGTGGCAATGATGGACTAAAAAAAAAAAAGAAGAAGAAGAAGTCTAATTTTGTAAACATTTACAAATATCAAGGACTCGAGTGGGAAAAAAAAAGTTGAGACTTAAATAGGAAATTGAAGAAATATTGATGAGTACTAAAAATGTACTTTTCCTAAAATTAATGATTAAATATTTGAATACCCAAAATTGATTCCCTTTTTCTTAAAGTTTTCTAATGTTATAAAGTAATGGTACTTATTGTCTTAATTTTTGAAATATTACATAACATCATAATAATGTGATCTTTTTTTTTTCAAATATCTAGACAATAACCATTGATTAGTAATTTTATGAAACTTTAGGAAAATAATAATTTTAAAGAATCCAAATCCTTCAACATCAATCAAGACATTTATTTTTTAAAAAAAATTTGCCTATTCCATTTCGGAAACCCTCTTTCAAGGAAATTTCTAATGTCCCTTTCTTCCCTCCTTTTTGTTAAGAGGGTTGAACGAGTATCTACCAAATGTTTTCCTATTTTTAATTAGCAAATTAGACCACTTACGAAAGAACCCTACATCTACTATCACTCAAGATGAGGAAGGTCGAATATTGTTCCGCGGAATCTTCATGGTTAACAAGATAGATAAGTGAAAACGACGTGATTAAAGTATTAAAAAGAGGGAATAAAGTATGTAAATTTTCTTTGCCAAACTTCCATTATATAAAATCTTTTTTAAAAAAAAACTAGTAATTTAAGTGATCTATGACTAACTATTTCCATCAAGTAAAACCTACCATTAATATCTCCTATAATGGAAGGTTTTTGTGCACACACCACATATACATATATATATATAAATAAATAAATAAAGAGAGAAGACAAAAATTCACTTGATGCGAAATTGTGAATACCAAGGATTTAGGGGTGATGTCATAAGGACCACCTAAACTTTGATTGTCTTTTCGATTTTATACATGAAATTTGATATTATTAAATATCAGATATAATTAAACTTTGGCTTGTCATATTTTATACCTAAAGTTTGAAGTGACTAAATATCATTCCCATTTGAATTTTTACATGTCAAATTTCCTTAACTCCATCTTCTTATGAATGATGATGTGGCAGATGCATATTCGATCAAAAGAATAAGTTTAAACAATTAGAGATGAAATAGTAAATTTGACAAGTAAATGCCTAAATGGATATGCAATTCAACAATATTAAACTTTAAGTAGGAAAATAAAGAAAGACTTAAAGTTTAAGTAGTTAAGTAGTGATTTTGACATTATCTTAAGGATTTATATCACTCACTTAGACTATAAAGGACTTCTATAAGCATTAACTTAGACTTATGGCATGACTAACAATTGAAAATATAAAATACTTAATTAATCTCGAGAGAACGCAACAAAAGATTTATGAGATACTTATCCTTGAAAAAACAATTGAAGAATATTCAGAAGGTTAAGTGCGATACCTATAGTTAAGTGAAAGTCCCACATGGTTTATGAGAAAGATTGATACTAGTTTATAAAGGTATGATAGTGAATACCTTATTAATATAAAATAGCAGTTATTAAGTTAGGTAGTTGAAATAGATTTATTAATATTTGTTAGTTTGATTATTTATTAAAAAGGGTCTAAAGAGAGCAAGGAGTATATGATGATTCTTGACATGCTTTCAGGATATACTTATAGGTAGTGAGTAGTTTAAATCATATACTAAAAAGGGAGAAGAATACATTACGATATGTTTAAGAAGGGGGAGATTATGATACCCATAATTAAGTGAAAGCCCAACATGAAAGGTATGATGATGAATATTTTTATTAACACAGAAAATATAAGTCATAATTTTCGAAAGAGACGTGGCTTCCAAAATGTTTGGGTTTGCAAACATAAAATATCATGGCAATGAGTTGTTTAGCATGTGTATCAAATTTGTGCTACTTGTCATATTGGACAATGTAAAATTCGGCATAACTTGAAGGGTTAGATTTTTTAGGTTTAATAATCAGCCATTGCAGATTTGTGTCCGTTCTATCTAAGGAGTATCAGTTGAGTGAAGCCATTAGACCTGTCAGTCAAAGTATTTAGACGAGTTTTGGTTAGACCACGCCGCTAAACACAGTAGCTAGACGTTCGGTCTAAGATAGCCGTATTTTGATTTGGTTGTTCGTTATCTATTTTCTTGGATGTAATTGAAGTTCTTCTGGAAAAATTAATAAATAAAGGGTAGGCGCAATTTTAATATTCTGTTTTGTGTTTCTTGATCCCTACTTAGCTTACCGGTGATGTTTTCTTTTTGTGGTCTTTTAAGATTTTTAAGGTAAACCAACTATATTTATCTTTTCCTTTATTTTTTTTTATTTGTACCATTCGATTTGCCCTATTTGTGATTCTCTCCCAACGGTATTCTTATCCAAAGGCTGTGCACTTACAAAAGCAAGGTAATCATATATACTTGGATGTACTGCTGACAAATTAGTATTCAATCTATGTTTGCGTAACTAAAATTTAACACAATTAACAAAGGACTCAATTATATTGAACCCATTCATAAATATGCTTAAATTAGAGTTTAATATCTATACCCGTTTATAAACTCCCTTAATAAATAGGTTTCCTAAGTATACCTAAATCTGATCTAAGAACTTGTTTAAAATTAGTATTTCTTATAATTATAAGTTAATTTTATATTCTAATGTCTACTTACTCTTATCTCTTGCTGTTTTTGCTCCCCATATCTGTTATCTCTCTCTTCTCTCTCGCACACTCGTATTGTCCTCATCCATTTCCCTCCAAAAACAGTGAGGATAATACTTTTAGCTTTTGATTTTTTTTTTCTCCATATATTGTAGGATCTAAAGTTTTATAAAAAAAAATTCGAATCAGATATTATGTATGAATTTTCGTTTAACCTAGTCATCACATACTACGCATTAATCCCACAGACAATAATCTTATAAATTCTTATTAAAGATAGTTATATAGCACTCGGAATCCGAACATAATACCTTATGGTACTTAGCTGAAAATTTTATGCTTTCATTGATCAAACTAGCCCATATTTTTAGCTTAAAATAGTAACTGTCTCTAGAAACATTTTTACTGTTATTAACGTAGCTTTCATCAGCAAATTAAGGAAAATTATAGAAATATGTTTTTCAAATAAAGACTTGATGGTCATAGTATATTTACTTACAAGAATTTTAATCGATTTCAATATAGATCTAAAACATATTTTTGCAATTGATTGGGTCAGGTTGCAAATTTAGTTTGAAATATAATTAATAACTAAATCATATTATAGGTTGAACTTTTCAAACATTAGATCATTTAGATTTAATATAAAACATGATCCATTAATATATATTGCTAGCCAAGTATATATCAATATTGTTAGGTTTGAGTCAATTTATCTATCCCATCTAGGTTCGGTTTAGACTAATCTATAGAATCTGTTAGGATCATTTCTTTAACCTTCATTGACAATAACTCTAATTCGACTCAATTGATTGGGTCAATCCAACTTGATTCCTACAAGGCCTAAATAAGTTTTTGAAGATGGAATGTAAAATTTTCTTCTTCTTTTTTTTCTTTCAAAATAAGTCCCTAGAAAGGTAAATCTACATCCAAGAAAAACAAAAATTAAAAAAAAAAAGCTATTAACTTCCTATTTCAAGAATATGGATAATTTAATTATTTTATAAATAAATATGAATTATATGGTATAATATTTCCATTGATGCTAGTTCAATTGTGATTCAAATTTGGTTACGCTCTTTTGGCTTTTGACCTCCTAAATTTACCTTTTGCTCTAGTCTGTCAATATTGATTATTATAATTGTAGCACCCAATTTAAAAATTAATTTCTAGAACATGTAGTCCGATATAAATATATCACAGCTCCATTTTTAAAACAAAATCCAAAATGACCTGTGTGGATATTGATTATACTCTCTATAAAAATTATTTGTTTGAAGCTACCCAACTCAAAGTATGACTGACCTCCAATGGAGGCCGACACGATCTATAAAAGTCGTAATATATATATATATATATATATATAGAATTTGATGATAGATCAAATTCATCAGATTACTAATGCAATTGAGCTATGAAAACTTCAATAATTCAACGATGATTCAAATCAAATTTTCGAAAATTTCCATAATTTTAAAATGAAGTAGTTGTTACTTTCAGGCTAAGAAGTGTTTACCAAACTTGTTACAATTTTAATGCTTTAACTCACTAAAAATTGTGTTTGATTTTATGCCTAAATCTTACCCAACCAACTCAACGGCATTCATAACAAAAATAATTAACAATAACCATAATAAGAATATAATAACAACATTGGTCGACAACATCTAAGTAGTAATGGAACGGGATTGTGATGAGTGTGACCTTAATTATGTATTTCACCATATATACATTTGAAAGTCCAGGACATTACAGGATTTATAAAACTTGTAAAGGCCTAACACGGATTTTTTTATGTGATTATGGATATCGTTACAGGTATTATGAGTTTATGCCATTAAATCATACATGATCTGTTATACTGACGGATTCTTTGCAATCTTACCTGTGGTTTTGTCCCTTGTAGGGTAAGTTTTCCACTCTTTCTTTCCCTACTCGTACATCGTTTGTGTGAGTATGTGAACCATGTATTGATAAATGTGTGAGGTCCTCAACCAAACAGTGTTAGCGCTCCATGTGTTCCAACATATTATGTTGTTATTTTTAGGGTTTACTTGATTCTTGTATTTTTCATAGTATATTAAAGAACAAAAAACTTTAGCGTTTCTCTTCGTACATGGGTTTCACGTGTAAAAATGCGTTTGTTTTTTGAAAAGTAAAAACAATTTTTAAACATTTTTTACGTATGTTATATTCAAAACTTTATGGTTATTAATTATAGTTATCTTAGTTTCAAGAAATTATAGATACTACTTGCTCTTAATAGTAAGGGGTAGCATATGGAAAGATATAGATAGTAGCCAGCCTAAGGTGATATTGGTCATGAGGAAAATGACTTCTTATTTCGTACAAATAATAGTGATTCATCAAATGATTATTCATTGCATAACCACCATCTGTTAAGGTTACTTGGATATAATACATAAAGTTTTAATTATAATAAAAACCCCCATAAAGAAAAAAATTCCTAGAAACATTACACTTGTATTCTCCTTCTTTCTCTCTGTGTCTTTCAATTCTCATTATTTGTATCATCATATTTGGACAATGTAGTAACTAAAAAATTGTTTGAACGAAATTGAGAGCTTAGTTGCACACAAAAATTGGAGTTTTAATAGGAAATAAAAATTCTTAAAAAAAACAGAAATTCTCTACGAAAATCTATCATAAGAAGTAATTGCACTGCAATGTTTGACTGCAAGATTGTCCCAATTTAAAACTCATAGTACGAAAATCTTCCTACACGAAACTAATAGAGAAATCACACTCATATATCCCTACAAAAGCTCATTTTTATTTAAAAAAAAAAAAAAACTTTTCGTAAGGATATCTCCTTACAGATACTTTAAAATTTTAAAAAAATTAATGAAAGATTATGCTCTTTTTTAAAGAACTTAGATATACAAACTGTAATTTCATTTTCTTATAGAAAAAACTAAAAGAAATTTAATCAAGATCTTTTTAAGATTTGGGTTTATTGCATAAAATATCAAATGAAAAGGAAAAAAATAACACATAATATTTAATAATATATAAAACCAATGGATGTCACTTACAATAAATATATTATTCATTGATCAATTAAAAGGAAATATATGTATATCTTCTAATTTACAAAGTCCTAACTAATTACACAAGAGTACAAAAAGAAAAAAGTTATAACTAATTCCACAAAAATCTTCTCGAGATTTATATTACTATATTTACACTACAAATTCCTCATTAAAAAATGAAAGTATTTACTCCTTCGTTGATAAGTTCTATAGAAATAACAACAGTAAGATGCATAACTCCATGAATGAGGATTTCATGTAAACTTTAAGAACTTAAAGAATTTATTAAAAAATTTGTGATTCTCTCCCAACGGTATTTAATACTGTTATTCCATAAGATGGTGTAAATAACATATATTATGAAACACGCATAATGTTTTGAAAAAAATTTAATATATATTAGTTACTCTTTTATGATGTTATAGCTGCTACTTGTCGTCCAATAAAAAAATATAAATGTGGCTATAATAATAACAATAATAAACTTAATTTAAAAATTTATATAAATAAGAAGATTACGTATCAACTTATATCTTTATTTAATTTTATGTAATCTATGGTTTTTTCAAAGATAAGAATTCTATAGTTACAAAAATAAGGAAAATAATAATTTCATTTTGAATGAGGTAAAATATATGGCCACATAAGTTTAATAAAGTAGATATAAACATTTTTTAAATCATCATAAATTAACAGCATTAAAACAATCCAAAACATTTGTAATAGTGTATAGATATAGAATATGAGTAAAAGTTGAAACGTAAAGTCCAAAGATATTCTAAGTACATAAACTAAGCTTGAAAGATTCAACTATGTAACCTAAACAAAAATGATCCCAATCAACATCTAAGAATGAAGTCCTAGTAAAAGGCATCATGAATAAGGTTTACATATGAAAAGCAAATATAAGTCTATAGATTAGAAATTGGGGAAAAAAAGAATAAACCAATATCTTTTTGAAGATTTATTAGAATGTTCAAGAAGGGGTCTACATACTCCATCTCTCTAAGTTGGTATAAACTACTTCCTATTTTGGAAAATAGTCATATTGCTTTATTTCTATTATTGTTGAACCATTGACACTTAAATAGGTATGCTAATAATCAATTTACAAAATATTTCGATTGTATAACATCAATTGAAATCTCACAGTAAAATATTGGATCTCTATTGTGGCACCTCACAATGAATACCAATATTTTATAATTTTAAACTAGCCTTCTTAGATATCATGATAAATATCAACCCATCAACTATGCACCAACTTAAATTCAACTAAGTTGGTAATACCCCATCGCAGTGAGTACTATTTTGATAGTTTTTCTTTAATTTAACATATACTAAATCTAGTCTACTTTAAGTTACTCAACAGTAAAATTAAGGGCAAACCTAAATTTTAGAAAATTCTTTTGAAAATTAAAGTCATAACCAAATGAAGTTAGAAAATGGAGAAATTAGGACTAATTGGGTAAATAATCTTAATTTGAGTTATTAGTCTATAAATTTGCTTAAAAAAATGTAAAAAATAGTTAACCAGAGATAACAAGGGTTCAAGGAATAACCCATTTAAACCTTAAGTTTACCATATGGGCTTTTTAAAAATATTAATTATAATGCCTAATTCAAAAATTTCCATTGTTTATTTTTCCTAAATGAAAAAGTAAAAATGAAAAGATAATTTTTCTATTCTTTTGTTTTCTATATTTTTCATTTTTGTTTTAGTAAAAAATACTTTTATCATTTTCAAGAGCTACCCAAAGCACCTATGCACTTATGCACCTACTAGCAAAGATTGAGCCCATGAAATTTTTTTTAATAAAACTTTTATGTGTTATATTTTACTTAAGAAAAACCATTAAGTTTTACATTGTTAACTAATTTATTCTTATTTAAGAAAAATCCTAGAATATCCTAAGCTTTGTTACCTAATTTTGAAAGGTCAAAGGCATGCCCTAGTTTTTAGGCGAAAAAAAAACTACTAAAGTTTTATTATTTATGAAAACAATTTTTTAAGTGACAAAATGGTTTTGATAGAGCCTTTAAGTAACCCTTTGAAGTAGCTTCTTTGAGTTATATTTTAACTTGTTTTTTGAAAACCCATCAACTCAACTTATTCTTTGTGAATGAAAAAAATATTGTTTTATCATTTTTGTTTTTGATTTATTATTTACTTTATTTTTTACAGATAAAATCTAATATGGGACCTAAATATCTTCAAGCTATAGTCAGATCACATCACTTGAAGTTTAGACAAAATTTAGTTTAATTGTGACATAAAATATGAATAAAAGGCATTTTAATTATTTTATTCTATTATTAAAAAATTGTAATAAAACCAAAAATAAAAAAGAAGAACTTTTCCATTCTATTTAAAAAATTGCAATAAAAGTTTAAAAAAATTATTTTACCATTTTCTCTTCTTTTTTTTTTTTTAGTTTTATAGAGAGACAAAATAAAGTAAGGGAAAACAAAATACATGGCCTATATGTCAAATATATATAGAATTGTGATTAGATTTTATTTTAGTTATTTGTATTAGTTGTAATAACACCAAGTTCAATTTCAAGATAGACCCTAAATTTCAATTTCAATTTGATCTATTTTAATCAATTTTTAGTGCAAATATTTTGAATCCACATATGTTAACCTTTGGATTTGTATAAAAAAATTATCCTTGATTTGATAAGATTCAATCATATCTGCAAAACCTATCTTGTTTCCCTCTCTCTCCTCTCTCCTTAAGTTTATCTAAAGGTTGAAAGTGACCAATCCCTAACTTCTCACATGTTGAGTGTGTTCGATACGCACTTAACAAAAAACACATATATTAATTTTTTTTTTTAGTTCCACTTATTTATTCAATTTTCAAAATTTTTTCCTTATTATTTCTCTCTCTTCTTTTTTTTTTATTTTCAAATTTCTCCTTTTTTTCTATTTTTCAAATTTCTTATTCTTCCCATGTTTTGAACAGACTTAGTAAAAATTTAAAAATTAAAAAAGTAAGGAAAAAAATATAGTATCAACTCAATGTCAATACCTTTGTTTCATCATATGCTTTTAGTTGCTTTTTTTAATAAGAGCAATGCTAGGTGGTGATTGAAGTTGTTAATTTCTTAAATTATCACATCAAGGCATAGTACAGGATATACCATTACACAGGAATACCTATTTATACTTAACACAAATTCTATTTATGATAAAAGAGTACTACAACGGAGTTCAGCTTAATACCTATTTATACAAAAGATTACATTTGACAAACTTAACCAAACTTAAAATACAATACTTTTCTTTTTATTTATATGTATAGATCCTTTATAGAAATAAGATCAAAATATTGTAAGGCTTCTTCAAAAGTGGCCAACTACGTCTTAAGTGCTCTCAAAAGACCTTTTCCCTCCTAACTAGTATTGCCTTATCAATTCTCTTCACAACTTGAGGATGTACAAGTATCCTCTTAGCTCTCTGTAAGCTAAGTGAGTGTAGATAAAACAAATCATAGGACACACATAACATACATTCACAAAGATCAATTTTACAAGGTATTCAATCTCATAACTCGAATTATCAAAACAAACTGTTTATGCAGAAAATCCGTACTACACTCATGTACATGACATGCATTGATACAGATATCCTATATTTTTCCAATTCTTCATCCGATTGGTCAACATAGCTAGGCATCTTGATACAATGTCTAAGAACCTAAAGCAATAAGAAGTTGCTTAAGAGTAGAACCCTCAATAAAGACCACCTACTATGGTTTGAAAATCCAATACATAGTTGATCACACAATATAGCCGGAATAAGTTAAGCAATGCAATCTATATGCTCAAAAGCCAATACAACAGTTTTCAAACTTTTAGAAACTCGACTTATAAGTCCTTTCATGCCATGTCATGAATATAGTGAACAATAAAATAGTCTAATATCAAGCACAAATCTCAAGTTCCACGTTATGACCAATTCAACTATCTCAACTTCAGTTTTGTTTCTTAGCTTTATATTACATTCTTTCACATAGGGCTTGCTTGGGTGAATACCCTAAAGAACGGTTTAGTTTTCAAGTTTTCCAAACAGAAATACGTATTGATGAATCAATCATATATAAGGAAACATTTCACTTTTTCAACACACACTCAACAGAATCAAGTATCCAATCAATCCAACACGTCATTACAATTCATAACACAACTGACTCTAAGTCAAGTAAACATAAGTCTACTTGCACAAAAATAGAAGTATCCATTTACTGGAGCTCGACAGTAGCATAAAATCCTAAGTTTTACAATGTGGTCATTCTTTACCTATTGTACCTAAAAAAATACACACAGACCTTAAGTCAACTATCGAGTCAATACTAAATTCTTATATGTTTTCGCTATTACGTTTCCAAACTTAATTAGATTGTATCTTAATCATTTCTTATCGGATTTTGATAAACTTTATATAGTTACGATTGTCATTTTGAGTACTATTAGGTTATCTTAAAAATCAAGACTTATCAATTTTTGTCAAAATTCCAAAAATATATTTTCGTGTTACTGATTTGACCTACTTTATTATAACTTTGTAATTAACTCAAATAAATCCTAAATCTAAATTAAAAATCCTAAAATTCCTCATTTCCTGAGTTGGTCAGCATTCATTATTTAATCTAAACTACTAATCCTTTGCATGTTTAACAAATATCATATTAGTACTAATTAGTATATCATACATTAAGCTAATATATAAGATTATATTATGAAAATACATAATAAATAGTATACGAGCCTGATTCGTTCCATAAAAAATCCAATAGACTCAAAAAAATAAGTAGTTTAATTATTGACCATGAATTATACGAAAATAGCTATTATATATTTTTATGAATATAGCTATTTTAACTCAAAATTAGCAAAAATTAAGTAAACAAGTGAATTTAATCACAAGATAAAATTCAAGTGTCCCAATCATCATTATGTGCTTCCAAAAATCATAATACATAGGGCTCATACTTTGATTTTGTTAAAAACTAATTAATTCCATAAAATTGTAAAATTGTCAATTTTATCCAAAATAATTACAATAAATAGTAAAAACCATTATTTTAAAAAATTCTTGTTACTAAAATTAAATACATATATTCAATATGTTACATACAAATTTTTAACTTGAAAGAATATTATTTACTATTTCTAAAATTTAATTCAATTTTCGTCCAAACAGAACTATTTCTTAAAGACCTTATATTTCCAATAATTATTTATCAAAAATAAAATTACTACATTAATATACACATAAAATAACTTTAGAAAACCAAATTTCATAATTAAATAACATTATTTGATATTTTTAGAAAAATTATAAAGTTTCGGCCGAAAATTTAGTTCACCTGAATCGGCCACCTCTAACTACCCTCTAGCTACCCAACCTTGTTAAAACACCTCCTCTAGTGGTGCTTTCCTTGACCCTAAATGGTCACGATAACTGGAGACCAACAACTTATTGAATCGACCTAATTAGATTCTGTGCTCTATTTTTGCTTTAATTTTCTTATTTTTTTAATTTTTTTTAAAGTTTTCTTAAGTAATTTTCTTTTTTTTTTTTTCAAACTTCCAATTTTTTTTTTAAAGTGTATAAGCCCTATTTATATTTTTTAAATGGATTAAGATTTATAAAAATTGGACATGTAGTTTGTACATGTCATTTTCTTATTTTTCCAAAGCATGAGATGTCATTTTCTTATTATTTTCCTTTTGACTCATCAATCCAATTTAATCCTTGACTGTCACATCATGAGATGACTCATCCTTTCATTTTTTTTAATTAATTTTCCATTTTTATATTAATTTACCTTATTTAAATAATAATTTCTTATTATTATGTTTATTTAATACAAATAATGCATGTTCTATGTTAATACATGTATAATTCAACTTCATTTATTATTTTTATAAGTTAAATGACATATTTCTAATGTCCCGTTATATTTAAATGCTTTAAATTCTCATTTTCGATATTTATTGATTTTAGTGATAAATTGATTTTTTTAAATTAATATTTTTATATAACCTATTTTGAGAAATTGATTTTACTTGAATGATTTTATCTAACTTTTCTAACTGTGAAGTTTGAAATTAAACCAATATCTTAACCGGCCTTAAATTTAGGAACTCGAATCCTAAGATAATTGTATGGGTTTGAAATCTTAGGGTTTTACATAAATATAATAAATTTTTTTAAAAATTCAATATTCTCACATTATTTCTCTAAGCTATTTGAAAATTGAATATTCTAAAGTTTAAGATCTTTGGATCCATATGTAAGCATTCCTCTAAACATTCCATTATTTATATGGCTATTTATCAAATATCAGTAGAATATTGAAGTATTTGTGAGTTGGAATATAAAAAGGAACAGAATGAGAAAAATAATACCAAGTGTCTCTATTTTGCAATAATAAAAAATATTCCACTAATTTTTATTAAGAAAAAAATATGTGGTAGTGATAAAAAACTTTAGCAATTAAAAAGAAAAAAAAACCTTAAAAGCTACTCACGGTTGGTCTCCAAGCAAATTTCTATCTACATATATTTCGTAGTGTTATTTTTTTTTTTTAATCAACTAGTCATATCAAATATTATCTATACATATATATCTATCTTATATTATCAAAGCAAAAGTATCTTTTGGTGTCTTTTTTAATATGAATGAATAGCCAAAAAAAAATCAGTTATTTGATTTTTAATTTTACTAAAAATCCATAAAATACTTAATAGTTTTAATAAATCTTCAATAGGCTAAAGTTATTATGGTAAAGAATTATATATATATAAATGATATCTTCCCAAAGTTAAATTCAACTAACCAAAATATCCTTCACCAAAATAATAATTTCCTATCATAATTCCAATTTCTAAAATCCATTTTCTATTTTGAAGCAATTAACATATGATTAGTACTATTGTTGGTTGATATGGTAGGAAATCATGGGCTAAAATGTTATAATTTTTTTTTATGGATAATTATCAAAGTTTAAATGATTTTTTTTTTCTCTTTGTCATTCATCCAACATATGAACTAAGCTTTAAAATATTATCATTAGCTTAATTTAATTTTTTTTTATTTTTCATAATAAATATTATTAAATAGTCTAGATTTTTTTATTAAACATACATCGTAAGTTTTTAACAAGGACATATATCCTTACAGTAGTCTTTTTTCTTTTCTTTTCCCATAATTAATGACTAGATTATAGGTTATTACTTTTCGTGAAGATATATCCTTCCTGTTACGAAAACAAAAAGATAAATTATTTATTTGGCTGTAAAAAATACATCCTTACTATAATTTCCTTACTAAAACCCCAAATTTTTTTTAAGTGATGGCATTTAGTTGAAAACTCCACGTGAGCTCGGACTATTATTTGCGATAAAACCTTTTCAATTTAAGAATATCGTCTGACATATCTTTTGTTGGCATAAAACACAAAGAAGAATAGGAAGTCCAATTTAACCATAAAGAGAGTCTTTTGGTCCGCAGAGAATCAACACTTTTTGAAATTGTTGTGCATCATCGATTGGGTGAAGGGTCTTCTTTTACTCAGAAAAAAGACCATACCCCCATGTAAACTTTTCTCGTGCATGTTGATGGTCAGGTGGAAAATGTAAATAAAATAAAGGAGGCTGGATAGGTTTTACGTAGGATTAGAAACATTTTTTATTAACATTTTCATAAGTAGAAAAGCAAGATCAATATACGGTTTCATTTATCTATATACAAACCTCAAAATCCTACGTAGTTATGCATTAATAAAATATATTATAAAATGGATGTGATCGTATATATCTTTTCCAAATCTTCCTTCTGTATATTGAAAGATCCATGCATTTTCTTTTTATACGCTCGAATCAAATCTTAGAGATAACAAGTTGGACTAAAAAGCCATTATCGTCGCCCTCCCGATTATTTAATAGATTATCAACTTATGGGGCACGATTAGAGGTCAGAAGTTGGCAATGTATGATCATTACCGAACACCATACAAGTAACCATTAGTGTGTGTTTGGCAGGTCCACAGTTAAGCATATTCGTATTCCTTCTCGATATTGTATAAATCATTATTGCTACTTGGATCAACCCCACAATGAGACGTGTAAAAGAGGTTAGGACAAAGGAAATTAGGGATAAATACATTTGGCTGAGGCGATTATATTTCATTGATATAAAAACACCTATGTCGTAATGGGACTAGAGCAGCAAATTCTAATTTTTTTTTTTTTTTAAGTTGTAATATGATAATTGAAGAAGAAAAAGTTAAACATTTTTTCATTTAGTGCTGTCCAATTATAGGAATGGCGGTTACTAGAAATTAATTTTATTAGATACGTTTCATATATCCGTGGTGATGATGGAGCATATGCAGGTAATAAATAATTTATACATCAATCTTAAACTGCTACGGAGCCATAATGTTTGTAGAAATTAGGAACAATATGCTTAAATAAACTACGCTACTTACGAAAATAAATAAATAAATTTATAGAACGGCTATGCGATGCAACCATTTAAAATATATTTAAGTTTTTTCTTTTTATATGGTAATTTCAATATATCTAACTTATTATAGCTTATAATTATTCTTTGTATTCAGTAACATAAATTAAGGATAAACTTTATGTAAATGTGGATCCGATCAGAGTGATTATGTGTATGCTGCGTAAGTAATGCGTTATACATGACTTTAAATAAATGAAACGAGACTGTCACTTGAAGTAACTCCACAAAATTTTCCAAAAGAGTTATAAATTCTAAATCGAAAGATTTTTCTTCTTTTTTTTTTCAAAAAATTCCCTTTTTTTTTATCAAAAGGCAAAGTTTTCTTTGGATTTTTTTCCTTGCTTTCCAAAGGTGACCGATTTATATCTATTATACCACCTTTCACAGTGAAACACCATTTTTCCAATATCTCTAAGAGTTCTTTATGATGAAAAAATACTGGGTAATTATAGGTTCTTGGGCATAATAACATCCGTTGAATCATCTAGGTAATCAACAAATGAGATGGAGTTTACTTAATTTATAGTTATCCAGAATGAGTTAGCTAATGGGGCCAAAGTCAACAGCTTTCTTTATAAGTGTATGAGCCTACCTACAAAAAATTAGAGACAGATGAACCAATCCAACGATCCTTATTTCGAGCCCACCAAACCAAATTTTCTTAATTTATCCCAATACAAATTAGACTCTTTAGGTTAGATGACAAAGTTTAAAGAGTCAAATTTAAATAAATAAAGAGCTTATCTCAATAACTAATATAACAATTTTTAACCCTATATACTTTATAATATATAATGTATGTAACTAACGTTCTACCTCTACCTTATGCTCAAATAAAATGTAAACATGGTGGCGCATAAAGGGGACGAATAGGGCAAATATGAATGCGCTTTAGCAGAATTAATGCAATTATAATAGAGAGTTAGCAATATCCTTGTGCTGCACCATTACTGCCAGTAATGTCCCGTTTATTTCAATAAAAATCAATTGTTGGCGTAAGATATTTTCCTTCAAAACATATTCTTGAAAAAGAACATGTGTTTAGTTTTTATAATAGAAGTACGCCGAAAACCTTTGTGATGTTTCACTTATGAATATTATCTTTTATTTAATTAGTAGTCACACATCGATAAATTAATATCAGCATAGTAACATAAATGAAAATGTCAAATATTTTATATAAAAATAAAAATAGAAAATATAATGATTTTCAATATGTATAAATACAACTTCTTTAGTTGATTTTCCAATTTTTCAAATGGAGTCCTTAGTTTCCTTTTATCCTTTAAGTTATTTTTGTGTTTAATTTATGAACTATAGATCAATTATTATAAAAGATATATAAATATCATAATCCTAGATTAAGAACACTTGAGGAAACTAATTAGGTTGAAAAGAATAAGTTACTTTTATTAAAAAGACTAATATTTTCAATTTTTTTAAAAGAGGTTTCTCTAGGGAAAATATTTTCTCACTTAATAGACTCTTTTTAGTATATCAAATAAGGAAAAATAGAAAAGATATTTTTCTAAAAAATATATTTCTTAAAACAAATAGGACGCTAGTCAATGTATAATTATCTTTAGTTAGTATCAATTAAGTATATACATTTTCTATTATACTTAGAACAAACCCGCGTTCTCTCCATTGTTATCATCTGAAGGTTTTTGGATGAATTGAGCTCCCCCACGTAATACCACACATGCGCCAGGAGAGTCATGAGCTTGAGTGGGAATCATCACGGGGGTAAGGCCTATCACAAACCTTATAGAATTTTTACTTATTAAATTTGTCATTTCTATCATCTTAAAAGAAATGATTTGACAAATGCTCATGGACAAGTTTTAAATAATTAGAAGTAAGATAGTAAATTTAACAAGTAAAAAATTAATTAGACATGAAGCTTAGCAACTTCAAGCTTTAAATGAAAATTTAAAAAATATACAGAGGTGAGGTAGTGATTTTGATAATATCCATTAAAACAGCACAATAAAAATTAGATGAAATGCAGGCTCATGCATATGTTTACCAAGTTATAGTTATTTTAAGAAAAATAAATTTACAAGAGAATAGAAAGTGATTATTGAAAGATTTCTCATTAAATTGAGCAACATAAATCATGGCTTAATGTGATATACAAAAGATATGTTGGGTCGAAATTAGTTCAATAAGTTACCATTTTAAATATTTAGCTCTAATTTGAAATAGCTTTAGTTAATCTTAGATTTATAAGATATTTGATAATATTGTGTTCGTACAAACTCAATCGTTCTTAGTAAAAGCTTATATATCGATTAGGTTTGGTAATGTATTTCTAGGCTCATTTTTATATTTTAAGCTCTCTATAGCTATAAAACCAAGTTAATATGGTGAGCAATTAGCAAATGTGATTTAATGGGGACTGCCTACAGTTATCTTCTTTAAATACTCAACAATAATACTTTCAAAGGGATTTCCTAATTTTTTACCATGCTCATGTTTTGTTGAATACTTTTCAAGCTAACACTGTGCTTGACAACCATCAAATAGAATTCGATGGCAATAGAAGAAAATTTATAGAAATATTATATTTGGATTGTTAAACCTAGAAAGGTGGAAATTCAAAGAAATCAATGCATTGTTTCCACCTTTAATCCCATTTGGCTTCTCTGCAAAAGGTGGAAATAAGTGGAAACGGTATAAATATTTCAAATCTCTTCATTACCTTTGTCATTTCAACTAAACAACATGAAATGAAACATTTTATCTCATTTCCCTCCATTTCCATCCTATAAATTCAAACAAAATAGAGGAACTACATTTCATTTCCTTTTCTTTCCTTTTTTTTTTTTTTCCTTCTTTTCATCTATTTCCAGTTTTCTTAAAATTGTCAAACACGCTATAATGCTTGTTGAAAATAATTGTTTGTCCTCTATCATTCCCTTTTGACTTCATCCCTTTTAAATCGACAAACATGTGAGGACAAACTAAACCATCATGCTATTGGACGTGACTCATATCAAAGTCACAAGATACATTATAAATCCATACTCCAAAGGTCTTTGGTAATTTGTATTTTGACCAATTCGATGTCATTGACCGGTTTCTTCAATTAGTGATCGAGCCTTGGAAATTAGGCTCAACCAAGAAATCTAATTTGATAAGCTTGGAATAGAAGTCGTTAATTGAATTTTTTACTCTTAATCTTACTCAATTATCTCACACTCAAAAAGCAGATTAAAAAAAAAAATCTTCTTGAGTTCATTTAGGCTTCATTTTAATTTTAATAGATCTTAAGAAAGCTCGAATAAGTTTTAGGTTTCTTTATAAAGAAAATGGGCTTTTCTAGAAAATATTTATAAGCCTTTAGGCTTATTCAAGCTATGCCCTAGCCTATAAAAACTAAAGGAGAAAAGAAGACCTCAATGATAACCGTTGGATCTCCAAATTGAATCTAAAATAATGATCACCTGCAATGCTTGATCTTAGCCATCAATCTTAAAGCCATGTCAAGATTAACCTCTAAACTCTACAAATAAAAGACTCCTATTCTTGTTTAAGACATTTAGAATATTGGTTAACTTGAGATAAACATTAAAACTTTATTGAAATTATTCCATAGAAAATCAAACAACCAATTTGCCACAAATAGTCTAAGAACAATCAAGAACAACAAGCTTGATTTGCTGCAACATAAATATTCAGGATATCAAGTTTGTATGTTCTTTCTTCTATGTCTCTTTCTAGTGATATCCCCCTACATTGATAAATTTCTCTTAGTAGAAAACCTTAGAGCGAAACCTCTTTGAAAAACCCAAAAAATACATTGATGCCACATGGTAAAAAAAAAAAATGCTTAATAATACTCCTGGGAAAATGTCTACATGAGAAAGTTTATAATAAAACACGGTTAGGAAGTAAATTTTTTTTTTTTACCTAAAAGCTCTCAAGATTAAGCATACACTACGTATATATCTCGTTATATTTATTTCATATGTATTTAGCCTTCCTATCTTAAAAAATCTAAGTATACTTTACATTATTTCAAAAATACGGTTTTCAGACCTTTACATGACCACTTTGCCCTTGATAAAAAATGATACAAAAGAAAAAGGAGAAAAATTAATAACAACTAAAGAAAATTAAAAGCTAAAAATAAAAAGGAATTTTCTCTTTTCCTTTCTAAGTTTATAGAATTTTTGTTATTATCTTTATTAATGATAAAATGATTACATGGATGTCAAAAGCACCTTTTTTTTAAGACTTATAAATTAAAATACTCAATTTTAAAGATGAAGTAAATATAAGATGATATATTTATGGTTACACTAGAATTAAATTGAACAGGTTAAATGAGCACTCTAAAATAGAAAAAAAAAAAAAAAGGTAGTTAGATTACTAGTTTATCTATTTTTAATAACAGCTTTCATTAAGAGTGTGATACATAAAATAGGTGAGACTATTCAATCTCTTATGTGATCTCATTTATTCTATTTGTTGCATCCTCAATAGAGAATGCTAGTGAGATAGATAATCTAGTGATTTACCTATATATTGCTCATGTTTGCTAAAAAAATTCATCTTCATCCATTGCCTTTAAACATCAATGTTAATAACCAATCTGGTTGCTAAACTCTGCCATATTTCATCCATACAGTATGATATATCAAGTTTTTGATTTTTTTTTTTCCTTAGATTTTATTAAACAGCTGACTTGACATCCTTAATTGAAAAGTATGTAATATTCATATGCTACATCAGCGACTCTAACAAACCTTTAGATATATGAAAAAATATTTATTAATATAGATACACTACGTGTTTAAATTAGCAATCGGTAAATATCAATAATATTTAAATATATAATAAAAACAGAAAGTATTTTTTTAAAAAAAAAAAAACTATTATTTATGTTTTTACATGTTGGAATTTTAGTAATATTTACTGAACACTAACTTAATCAGATAACATATTAATACAATTATGTTGAGTATGGTTCATTAGAATAGAATTATCATTCTACTTTTATTATTGTAGAATAATTAGTCTATTGTTTGGTCTGTTAAGAGTTATACTACAAGCAATGTGTATTCCATATAATAGTGAATGGATAAGTATTTTGTTTCATATATTATGGAATACCCCTAATCATAGAACGAAATAACACTGGTAAAATGATTAATCCTTTACAACCTTATTATATGAAACTAAATGTGATATTAAAGTTTTTAAGGGAGAAGGGAGATAGGATATTTTTCACTCCTCTCGTACTTGGAATTCTGAGGCCTAATTTGAATGGAAAAGAAAAAGCTATAAGCAATATCTATTCCATATAATGGTGAATAGATAAGAATTTTGTTTCATATAATATGGAATACCCCCATCATAGAACGAAATAGCACTAGTGGAAATCCTTTCCAATCTTATTATATGAAGCCAAATGTAATTTGAAATGGAAAAGAAAAAACTAAAACGAGTTTACAAAGCACCTTAGTCAACCTGAAGGTTTTCCTTCCATTAGGTCCATATCACTATTTCTGAATAAATAAATAAAATAAAAGGAAAAAGAGACACCCGAATATTAAAAAGCTTATAAGAATACTCACTTTTTTTTTTCTTTTGGGCCAAAGGCCAATTGAGTCTTTATTGGATTGACCTTATGACGACATGGGCCTTGGGCTCAAGCTGGATTTGTGAAATGTGATCTGACTTCTTATCTTGGAAATCAAAATTATATTTCAGGAAAAATAAGCCGAGCATATTTCAAATAGGATTTCAATTCTTGATATAGCTTATTGGTATGCGCATATAAAAGTGTATGGTAAGAACTAATAGTATCATGGTAGGTTCCATGGACATATGGTAGTATTGACTGTTAATAATAAGTGGTTGTATAATGATAACTGATTACTGTGAGTAATGGTTAACAATCATGAAAATTACTAACAATAACTGGAAAAAATTATTTCTTCGTTCTAAACATAGAAATCATTTTCTATTAGCATCTTCACTAATAAATAGGTATGATCACCGATCATCAACCGCCGCTTTTGCTTTCCAACTGTCGTTTCTCGCTAAAAACCACTAGTTATAACAAAGCAGTTCAAAGAATTTGCTTTATATAATTGAAAACAGAGGCAAAAACTTTAGTACGTAAGACTTTCGTAAACAAGATACCAGGATGGATTTATTAATTATATACTGAAGGAACCCAATGGCCTCGTGAATTGGAGAAAGCAACAAAATTCTTAATCGACAATTTTCCTGTACACATAATCCAATTTTCGGAATTCTAAGTGCCGACAGATTTCCTAGGAAATGTCTGTCGTGACTTACTCGACGATGGCTTGACTGCAGCACCTCCAAACTTGTGCTCCACGTGCATCTTGGAATATATACCTCTTGTCCTGATTGTCAGCACTAAATCTAATCCGAACCCAAAAATGCAAGCAACCGCCATGATCACGAAAACAAGCATATAACACTGAGGACCAATACAAGTAGTGCCACCATCTGGAGTGACAGTGGCCTGAGCATCGTAAAGATAGCCGGCGAGGAATCCTGAGAAGAGGAAGGAACCCAAAGGGAGGTTGAGAATTAAGATGTTGTAGAGAAGACCATAATATTTGAGTCCAAATAGCTCTGATGCAACAGCTACTGTCACGGTTAGTCGGACCCCGTAGCATATTCCTACCAGAATGGAGCCAATGTAGAATGACCCTGGCAGTGACACGGCCATGACTATGTAACCTGCTGTCATTAGAATCTGGGATGCTGCATTCCAAATTGGTCTTGGTGTCCCAGATTTCCTGCAATTGCATTGGGAAGGTTTATTAGTAGCTTTTTAGAACAAACACCTGTTTTACTGGGAGTGATATAGCAATTTACCCTCATGAAATATCAAAGCTGCAATTGGACTTACCAAATGTAGTGCTCTGACACCAATCCTGAGGCAATGCGACCGAAAAATCCCCAAATGCTGGTAAGAGACACGAAGATTGATACATCAGCGTACCCTAGAGCAAGTCCCATCTGTCCTATGTTGTTCATCATGCACATTCCAGTGCCAACACCGCAAAGAAACGATAGAAACAATACCCAGAAATCAAATGTCCGAACCATTTCAACAATGGTATGATCCTCCCCAATCAACGGTCTCCTTTTCATTGCAACAAGATCAACTTTATCAGTGCTTGATGTCTCAGCCTCCTGAATTTGTTGCTTTTCCATTGAAGGGCTGCTCCGGGGGAGTAATGGCTCTTCGATCGCGTTTTCAACATCGGGATTATCTTCGTGTTTGAATAAAGTCAAGTAGACAGGAACACCCAAAGGCATGGCAAGTAGAACTATAAGTCCTATTGCAAATGCTAAGGATAGAATATGTCCATGATTTCCACTTATGTCAAATGCCAAAAGGTAGCTAGCCACTAAAATGGCGATGATATTGAATATATGTAAAAATCGAGTCTCCTGGTTGTCATTAGCATTTTGGGTAGCTGGTGGTGCACCGCGGAGAAAAACAGCAGCAATGATGCAAATTACTGCAGGGACGACCGCGAGCATGAAAAGGAATGCTGAGGGGTTGGAAGAGAAAAGAGACGTGCAGATATCTGTGAAGATTGCTGTGCTTAAACCAACATAACCCTTGAGAATTCCCGAGACAGGACCTCGGCTTTTCGGGAAGTTTCTCATACATGTAACAAGAACTGCTGTGTTCATCCATGTTGTGCTGTTTCCCCCCATACACAGGAATATGCACATCTGCACATAAAACAGATAAATTCCGTTGCTTAAAACTGGCAATGGTTGTGAAATTATCCCGAAGTTTTTTGAATTTCTATAATCTTACCTGCCAATATGGAAGTGGGCGAATCCGTTGGCTAACAACAAGCCATTGTGCTCCATATCCTATGAGTCCCTCAAGAGAGCCGACGAGAAGTATGACCGAAGTCGGAAACCGATCGGAAGCGAGCCCAGAAAGAAGCCCGAAAGCCTTACCAACGTCTTTAGCCACTGAAAGGTTGTTGAGCTGCAGCTGAGTGAGAGCCATAAGAGTTTTAAGAGCATCAGAATAGTTAGAGAAAGTGTAATTGTTGCCAGCAATGGCCTGGACCCATATGGCTGTAACAAATCCTAGCCATTTCCCAGCAGGAGATATCGCAGAAAATGAAAGACCCATGATTGAGATTGATGAATGAGTAAATATTAGAATTTAGAAGAAAGAGAATGCCAAATGTTTTTGTCTAGAAACTTGAGATGAGTTTTTTCAGATTTATAAGGTAAATGAATGTATACATGTTCGTTTTGTATTCATAAATGAGACAATGATTAATGTTGTCTTTTAGTAATCAATGAAGATATTTAAGGAAATTTTCTAGGATAAGCCATGGTATTTTATAATTCCAGGAGTGTGTTTGGTTTATATTACTAAGTGCTTACATGAGACAAATTGCAAAAACAAGAGACTTGAAGCTGCAAGTTTACGTGGGGGTCGGATAGGGACTTCTCTGTCGGTATTTGGATTATATACACGTAAATAAAAATAAAATAAAATAAATACTTGCATATTTATGCTCTTAGACTTTCTATACTTTGAAACTTTTGACGAGTATTTCTGGGGTTTTATGCTCAATGCTAAAATAGACTTGTGAAACGCGGTGTGTGGTGGGGAAAAGAACTCCAAAAAACACTTCCTTCTTTCATTTTTTTTATCCTAATATTTTTAGAATCTTTTCTTTTCCCATATATCTATTTTTTACATATGTAAATTATGAAAACCAAATCATAGATATTCAAAAGAAAACGACATAAATAAAATCAAGGATATATTTTCTCTAATTCTTTATTTTTCTTAAATGAATTAATGATATGTCCGTTGGTCAAACTGGAGTCTTATCTGCGTAAAGATAAGGATGACCATAGTCTTGTATGCATATTTTATTTTAAGGATTGAGTTAGCGGGCTGACTTTGAACCAGCCCCTGGGTTTTGCTGCTTGTGAATTTATATATGTATGCACCTAACCTACCTATTGTTTTGGAGAAAAGGACATGTATTATTATTATTATTATATATAACTTATTAATAAATTATAGCAACAGGAAAAACTGCAAGTAAAATATAGGACATTAACACATACTATATTATTAATTAGTACACTAATGTGGTTTAATCGGTGGTTGCCAAATTTGATCAATATTATGAAATTGTAAACCCTATAAAATCAGTAGTCTGAACTCTAATTTAAGGTCGAGTATCCTAAACTATGTTATGAGTTCATAAGATTAGTAACGATAAAATTTTATTAAATTTAATAAATTGAATATAGCATTAATAATAAAAACCCTAAAAATTGATCAAAATCTAGATCACATACCAAAAACTTTAAATTTGATTTATGCACAATTACTCAAATCGAACTTGAATTTGATTGAAATCCTAAAACTATAACTTTAAGCTTATAAAGTAATTAAATATTACTCAATAATGATATAATCATAATCGATTACAATTATCGATTAAATTACGTAATCGCATAAAACTTTTAATGAAACCGTTAAAATAACTGGTAAAAATTATAATTATAATGAGTACCAATTAAATTGATAAATTTTTATAAAATTATAAAATTAATTTATAATTATTATTTTTATGATTTTTATGCTTAGAAAAATTACATATAATTATTTCTATTTTCCTTTTTCTTATATTTTCTTTCCTTTCTTTTTCTTCTTTTCTTTTCCTCTTTCATTTCTTCCTTTTTCTCCACGTGAATACAGCTGCAAATTACAGCAGCCCATGTGCACAAATATAATGAACAAGTGTCACAAATTAAAGGGATAAAGGACAAAATAATAAAGTACATGTCATATCTTAATTAATGCCTAAATTAAGAGGATAAGCTTCTTTATTTTTTTTAAATTTTATTTGCTTCAAAATCAACCGGTCTTCACGTCCCAAAAATTTGGAAAAATAAAACCAAAAATATAAAGTAGAAAAAAACAAAAGAAAAGAAACGAAAAGGAAAACAAAACAAAAGCAAAACAAAGTTCAAGAACAAGAAGAGAATTAAGAAGAAAAAGAAGGAGAAGGAGAAAAAAGAAGAAGAAAATTAAGAATATTACCAACATATTTAGGTAAGTGTATTTAATTTATTTATTTATATGTATATTATATAGTATGTGCATGTATATACTAAGTATTCTGTTACATATACATATATGAATGCATAAGTAGATAAAGATATATGTGTATCTCTTCCCTTTGTGTATAATTATATGTATGGGGAAATTTACATATATATTATTATTTAGAAGATACGACATATGTATATATATATATATATGTAAGTATAAATAAGAATACATGTACTAAGCATTTAATATTTTCACTAATTAACAATTGATATATATATATATATATATATGCATGTACACGAAAATATATATATGTATGTATGTATTATATATGTATAAATAATTAGTATTTTATATATTATATATATACATGTATTACGTATTTTTGTATTTATGTATTCAGTAAGTATTTTTTTTTATGTATAATAGGGATGTATAGTTGACGTGATAGTATGTATGTATATATATAAACATAATATTTTATATTATATATATGTCTATGTGTACATGTATAAAAGTATGTATGTGTATATAAAATATAAATATATCTATATTATACTTATACGTATAGTATATAATATATAATTAAAGTTAAAATAATTTATCGCATAAAGTATAGTATATGTATACGTATAAATGTACGTATATGACATAAAAATACACGTTTAATTAAATAGGTTACATGATATACGATAATATTAATTTAATAAATAAACTAAGTGAATAAATATGTGTATATATATATATGGGTACTATAAATTAGGAAAAGAGTTAATAATTAAGTAAATTAGGAAAAATATACATATATAATAATAAGTATATATATATATGTATATATCGTAAAATACTAGAAAATAATAAATTAGAAAAAATAATTAATAACTCTAAAATCTCAAAAATAGATAGAAATAAGTAATTAGAGTAAAACAAGCTTAAAATAATAAAATTATTATTTATACGATTTAAATAATTATTCAATTATAAATATACCAAGAAAAATCTTAAATTAATATTTTATAACTTCTTAAATGAAAATAATAAATTTTGTGATATTTTTATATCATTGTTCAAATTGCGAATTATAACTTCTAAAACAGACCTCGCTACGAAAAAATATGCTCGAAAACAATTAAAATAAACTATAAGTTTATAACAATCAAAGCTAAAACGGAAAAATTATATACGATTTGATAAAAAGCTCAAATCAATAATTTCACGTAACTAATTGAAATAAACATTACAAATGATGATATTAGTTTAGTTTTAAATTCCTAAACTTATAACTTTCTATATTCCTTATTCTTAGGTGATCTCGATCTTGACCTTGAGTTACTATCGAACTATTACAACTCCTAAGTTGATTATGACTGAGTGAGTTTTTCCTAATAATCCCATACTTACTTGTGTTTATAATTAGCGAATATAAATTATGATTAATAATTGAATATTATTTAGGGCTGAGTTATATTTGTGTATGATAACTGTTTGTTAATAGTGAATTTACTTTAAAATACGATAACGTATTGATTGTTACATAGTAGATTCGCTCGGAACTGATTATTTGTGATCTTGTTGATTACTGAATAATAAAACCTAATTTTACTCGACTTAAAAAAAGTTAACTTGAAATATGCATAGTCATATATCGTATAACTAATTCTAATTGTCACATTACACGGAAGTAGTCAGAGGTTATACGTGGATTGATTATTTGATTGTTATAGATTTCGTATGATGCATACGTGCGATATGACCTTACCCTAGCCCGTGGGATCTTTAAGTATTAGAGACACCAACCGCCTAACTAAGAATTGAGTCTAAAAACCTCTATTTAGGAATGAGTAAGGGCTGTGTGAACTTACTCACAATCATACGTAGAACTTTTTTTTATAAAACTGAGAATAGATATATCATTACATTTTAAATATGAAACGCTGAGTTTCATTATGAGATATATTATAGTATGATACTCAGATCTGACTGTGCCGATATATCTCCAACCTTGACTTCAAAAGCGTTAAATATGAGTTGCCTATAGTACCTGATTATCTGCATGTATTTATTTGATATACTGATTGACATGAATTCATTTGGTTGAACTTAATTGATGTATAACTTGATTACTGTATGGTTGAAAGAATTATCTCATTAAACTAGTTAACTTATACCCTTATAGTTTACCTTTGTATGGTAAGTTATTCATAGAGTGGGCTGCTGCATAATCGAGGTTAGTTATTAATCAAGGAGTTAATGTGGGAGTTAGACTTGATCGAAGTATACTCATAATAGTATATTTAGAGTATGAATCTTAATATGTAACGAAATGTTATCAGTTTGAGTTAAAAAATATTTGGGACTTTCTATCTGTAAATTTCTATATAAATAAATCATGTTTTACATTTTTTAATTTATTATTATTATTAACTGATGTTGCTTATATCTATGCAACTCTTAATTGTTGGTTGTTAATTATAGTTATAGTTTTGTATATCGTATAAAAAGTTATCAATTGTAAAAAAATTTAATTTATAGTTTTTTGTACTAATACGGCGACTATTACGATAAACTTCTCAAGCTGGGACAAAGAATAAGAGGGAATATTTATTTGCTTGAAGCTACATTGGAGTAATTTTATCCTCGAATTATTTGAACAAGTTCTGTAGTACACGGAGATCCTTAAGGATAATATATGAAGAGAAATGGTTAACTTTTTTTTTTTTTTTGGTTCCTTCTGTCACATGCTGCTGAAATTCTTTTACAACATGCTGTCCTTGTTTTCCTCTAAATTTATGTACTTTAAATAAATTATTAATAAAAAATTAAAAGTTAATAATATATATATATGCAATTTTCTTTTTTTTTCTAATTTTCTTATTATTGTAACTAAATTAATTTTAATAAATTATTAAAAAGTATTAGTATAAAATGATAATAATATGATATCCACGAAAGTTTAAAAAAGATACGTCGGAGAATTCTATTTTTAAAATAAAACAGGAAGGTTCTTAAGGAGGCAGTTTCTTGTAAAGTTAACATGGTTTTTCAAGGACTTTATGGAAGCTTTAAAGGTTAAAACTTGCTCTTATAGCGAGTTAAGGGAATTGAAAATGAAATTTTAAAAAGAAAATTAATTTACAATTATATCCTTATTACTGTGTTTTCATAGGTTAAGCCCCGGGTCGATTTCATCAATATAAAAAGTGAAAGAAATTTATGACTTACGAAAATACCGAAGGGTTCTCTCACCTTTTGACACGATGATGATGATAATGATAATGATGATCTGTTTTGAGGAAAAGAAATTCTTTTAACACAGTAAGTTTCTAATATCTTTTACAGGTTACAATTGAATTAAGACTTATCTTAAAGAAAAAAATGAGAATTATTTTTATCTTATTACACATTAAATATCTTAATAAGTGGCCATAAGTATCTAATATGTTATTATTATATGTTTTAAATATCATAAGTATTTATCCACCACTCATTAAAAAAAAAACACTTAGTATATTAATATCAATAAATTTTTTTTCCTCAAAATATATTTTTTGGCTTCCTACATAATATAAGCAGTATATAATGGGTGCACCAATTTTATAAGGTGGTTTTTAGTCTCTACTCATGTCCCATGATGAAGATGGATTTGCTTTATTTTTGAACTCCTAGTTAATTTATGGATAAGATGCAGTCAAGGTCGGCGGGCACATGGAAGAAATATTATTAAAAACTGTAAGTGGCGATGGAAGAGGAAGTAGCTTCGGCTTGAAATTCTGCTTCTGAATTCTAACACCCCTCGCAAATTTTTGCCACTGTTGTAGGCCCCGGGGAAGCCCAGTCCCCCTCCATTACTTCAATTCATTTTTTAACTTCAAATCTTTTCTAACAGTATGCACTCCCTAAAAGTTAAGTTTCAATATACACCCCAAACAAATTATCTAGATAACTATCTTATCATTATCTATTTAATTTAGAAAACTATTTTATTTATATTTTACTCGTTTCTGTTTTGTAATTATAATAAAAATAGTAATTAGAGTAAAGGAATTAAAAAATAAAAATTCACATACTTTATAATCATTTTAATTAATTTTTTTGTAAATATAAATAAAGCAAAAGGTAAATAAATTCAACTTTATAAAAATTTGTTAGATATTTAAGTTTAGAAAAATAGTATATATAGAACTATGTTTCTATTTTTTTTAATATCTTATTCTTATAAAATGTAATATTCAAGTAAACAATAAAAAGACAAAAAAAAAAAAAATATGCAAAAAATAAGAACAAAACGAAGCCTATATATAACTGAAAAAGATTTGAGTTGCACTCTCCCATGCATTGAATATAAACTTTCTATCGTAATTCTCAAAGCATCTGCATTCTATTTCACACATTTTTCACAAACCATCTATGCAAGCAATCTACATCTCAAAATGAATCATCTGCACACGACACCAACATAAACAATAAGCTAGTTAGAAAACCGGACAGCCTTCAACTACAACCCCTTCAGCAGTTGGGCAAGAGGCCAAGGGGCATCCGTCCGGGCTGCTACCCCACCAATCAAGGCTAATATGCTCCATTCCCAAGCACAAATACAAAAGTACCGCCATAAAGGCTAATCCCGCATCTAAAGCCCCGGATAGCACGTAATTGTGGCGAGTCCACCAAACTCGGTAGTACTTGTAGGCAACATAGCCAGACAAAAATCCGATTAAAATCCAGCTCGTGTAGTTTACAGCAGTAGCTGGAGGCATATTGATGGTCGCACCTAAGAGCACGGGCATCGTGATATGTCTAATCCATTCCTTGCTTGGAAAGGCCTTATGTACAAGCCAAACAATGACAGGAGCTATTGCCCCAATTAGGAAAAACCAGTTTACAGCAGAATAGTATCCAAGATCCCCGAAAATTCTTCGGGGCCCTATGAGACCCCAAATGACTGAAGCATCATAGAACACATGGTCTCCTGGACAGGTCCATGGGCTACCTGCTGGAAGAACTGCCCTATTGCATATATCCGGGACTGTATCCATAAGCCACCATGCTGTACCTAAGTGCACTAATGCAGCAACCATAGTGCCAACTACCTGCC
Source organism: Lumnitzera racemosa (assembly GCA_024138005.1). Classification (NCBI taxonomy): domain Eukaryota; kingdom Viridiplantae; phylum Streptophyta; class Magnoliopsida; order Myrtales; family Combretaceae; genus Lumnitzera; species Lumnitzera racemosa. Next base: position 15,902,797 of record JAMXBC010000008.1, on the reverse strand, counting down.
AAAGGAATTGCTGATATAAATATGAAGCAGCAGAAAATCCTGTTAGGTAAACCCGAAGAAGGATTATACTCAATCCATTGGATGCTAACCTGTGCCATGAACATGGATCGAGGAGGGATTTTCATGTAATGGCCGAGCTTGAAGTCTTCTAGGAACTTGATTCCTTGTTTCATACTTATGTAGCCATACACTTTGAAAAGTATATTAGCAACAGGGTATCCAGGGTACAAATATCCAATGATATACTCAGTGATGACATTCAAGGCTGGTGTCTGCTTCACAATGACATGACTGGATTAGAATTGCCATGACAGGTGACCCCGTAAAGCCAAGTGCAAGATCTTAAATTGGTTTTTCATAGATTTAAATCAAAGATGGAATCAAGGATGAGGTCCTAAGTTTGAGTTCCCGCTTCATTAGGTCACTTTCATTTAATTATTCTTAGCTGATCGGCTTCAATCAAGGCATCAGCATTTCATGTCAAAAACCAAGCCCACCTCAAAAAGCTAGCTTGTAAAGTGAAGGGCCAAACAAGTATGTAAGCACCACAAGACATATCATCTTGAAATTATACCTGGTTTGTTGTGGCAGTGATGACTCCAACAGGAAGAGTGAAAAATACAGCAAGGCCACATGCGAGCAATATGCCCCACCATTGGAGTTGAAGTTGCTCAATGAAATAGTGGCAAGTAAATATCGCTGCTGCAATATTCACGATAAGAATACATAAGAACCACCACTGGGGAACTTGCTTGTATCTCCTCATGAGCTTAGTATGAATGTCCATCTTCTTTTCTTGAAAAGCTGACTTGCTTAGCTGCCATATTTCACTAAATTACGACAACAACTTGATTCAATGATATCGCATGGTGCGAGAATTCATAGACACAGAATTTTGCCTCTCTAAACTTCAACTTTAATGCTTTTGCGTCATTGGATTTTCCACGTGTCGAAGGAGTTGTCAAATGTTAAATGATCACAAGAAAGTACAGCTAAAACTCCAGAAAAATACCAAATTTATCGATTGGTTTTCCCTTGAAAGACACCACAACAAATATTGAGGAATTGACAAGGATAATTGTGATGGGGACATTCGTAATAAGCATGAAGGATAAAAATTTCAGTTGAGACATAACAAGCCAGCATTCTGTTACCCGAAATATAAAAAACACACAAATTCCAATAGAAAATATGTTTCTAGTTCAGATGTTTATCGTAGTGTAGAAGAGGATATCCTAAGTTCAATCCTTGCACACTCATCATAGTCCTATCTAAATAAGTGGTTCAATCGATGGAACTCAATCAAAGTCTTAGGCCACATGTTGAGGGAAACATTGACCAATAGCCATAAGAACACACAAAATCTAAGGGCTTAAGTTTTTAAATCACATTAAACTGCAATGTGTTAATACTTTGAGTTGAGAAGATCTAAATTTCCACTAATATGCGACATGAAGATAAATGAACGAGAGAATGTATTATTTTATGGTACAGATGTGCTACCAACTTCCATTATAATACATTATACCAAAATTAGTCAACAAACATGCAATACTCCTGAAAAAATGAATATGGAACCAGCTCGACTTACCTTCCGTGGAAAAGGAACACATGGACTACAGTAGCAGTAAGGCACGCAAAACCAACACCATAGTAGACAGCAAAGAAAGTACTGAGATAGAGAGGGCCCTCTTTTTCATATGCCTCAACATCCAGAGAAAACTCTGCATCTATGATATTGGAGATATTGTAGCTTTGCCCAGAAGATGTGAACAGGCCATCTGAGAAAATAGGAAAAGTCCTAGCCCTATAGATGTTGAACCGATAAGCTATTGGTGTAATGACATATGTGACAAGGAAGAACCCAACAGCTATGTTGGCAGTGGCGAACCACGGGCTAGCAAGTGGACTGCCAAGGTAGGAGGATATGCTGGACCAATCAAGTCCAATAGCACCAATGCCTAGACCATGAAGCCCAGAACCGACCTGTTGCGCAATGACTGAAGAAGGAAATATCCAGCAAATCCAGGAAAGGGATGTTAACATTGGGAAGAGGTAACCTGGGAGGGCATAGTAAGCAAAGCTGCATATGAATGCTATCAGGAAGAAAGCATTGCGCGTTAATCCACCCTTAGGCCGCTCTTCTTTCTCGTGTAATGCCCTGCAGTTGCACAGGATTGTAACTTGTAAGATTTGATCAAATTATGTTAAAATTCAGTTTTGATATGGGATGCTAAATTTCTTAAGCATAACGCCTCTTTAGTAAAAAAAAATCAATTGTAGTAACACATCACATGTTTGGATGAATAGCATTCATATAACAATGATAGTAATTAGTTTTTATGAAAACTATAATTTTTATTTTCATATATTAAAATTTTATTAATATTTATATATGATTTATTTATCCATACGTGTGATAATACTGTTAAAGCTTTTCTCAGTAAGTTAAGCCAGCCTCAAACTCATGGGTTACTATTTCATGCCAAGTTCAACCTCAAGACTCAACACCCTAGCATAGCCATCTGATTGTACCCATAAGAGGGTGTGGATGGATGAAAAACTAAGGTTTGGCTAATTTAGTTTATTGTTTTACTCCAGATGAAAAGCTCAACAATATTAGGGTAAAATGACACGGTATTTCTACATTCCGTGGACCTCCTCATTGTTTTTGAAATAAAGCCAGATTCATACATTATCACCATTGTTCGTGATGATTAAAGCTACCATCATAGTTTCTCACATAAGGTTTGTGGGCCATTGATGTATTGATGTATTATAGTAAAATTTTATCCATTTTGATTTAAAAATTACGTCACATATACTAAAAGAATTGAAGTTTTTTAAAAAAGGTGAATAAATCTGAAAAGAAACAAAAGGCCATCATTAACCTTAAGAACTTTATTTTGAGTATTTAGATACTTAATACCTAAGTTCCTTAATGAAAATTTCTTCATCATGTTTTTGTATTATCTTACAGACAATTAATAAATTAAACTTTTAACAGCAAAAATAGAAAAACGAAGTTCTTCATAAAAAATCGGACCTTATTTAAGAAATCTCTATTATCGTACAAGAAACCTATAAAAAGTTCCTCATTCTTGAAAATTGGGTCAAAAAGGGATGGCCTAATAATATATAGTCAAAAAAAGGATTATCTAAAACTCTAAATGAATAATCCAAAATCATACATTTTAATATATATAGAGAGAGAGTACTGCATACATTTTAATATATATATATATATATAGTACTCTGGACGATAAGATGGCTCTACCATTATTGATGTAATTTTACTATGGAACCCTCGTTTAAGAGCAGGGTGAATTCGTTATAATTTAAATCAAGCACTTAAAACTAATAATACATCCGCAAGAAACAATTTCATAAAAGAAAAAAGTATTAGAAAAATATCGAGAAGCAAAATCATACCTAAATAAGGAAACCTGGACAAGGTTCTGGGGCCACCACATAGCAGCGGGCTCCACCAAGTACTTTCTGAAAAGCCCGGCCCATCCAAAGCCCAATACTTGGGTAGTCAAAACGACAATCAAGGCCACGAGAAACGACATCTCCTTCTTATAGAATATCTTCACGGCACTGACAATGTGAATTGCGTACACATTGGCCGCACCCGAGTTCGCGAAGATCGTGATCAGCACGTGCTCTTTCAAATTGAACGGGCCCGGATTCAATATGAATTCCCACTTTGACCCCTCGAAAAAGATCTTCCTTGTGATTGTTGACGCCATTAGGTGGCCTGAGTACAAGGATAGAGTGAGAACTCGAGAAAACGAAAAAATTACACATGATTGATATGAAATGATTTGCTAGATAATATATGCATGTTTATATAAACATATTGTATAAGTACATGTCACATTTAGACATATGGCAATAGTTGCGAAAGATGGGGTAGTATTTTTTTAGATATAAAGTTGCTACCATTATGATGTATCAAAATATAATAGTATCTTATATGCTTTGTATATGTATATATATATATATATATATATATATATGTGTGTGTGTGATGTGTAATGTTTAATAATTCTTTTCTTGACATTTAAAAGGGAAAAAAATAAAAAAAATTATATAAAACACCTAAATTTCTAGAAACGCACTCCCAAAAAACGTTAATACGAGGAAAAAATTGGTAGATGCATCATCCAATTTGAAACTCTTCTTTATTAAATAACACTTCATAAGTAAACACGAACCAAGTTGGATAATAAATCAATTAACTATAATTTGAGATGAATAGGTAACCTTGTTGTATGAGTAATTAATCATGCTCAATTGAGAAAGTTTTAGGTAAGTAATAAAGGTCATAAGATAGGATCTAAATAACAATTTCCAAAATCTACTTTTATGAGGTAAGGTAAAGGGAGTGGAGACATACATGTAGGATTTCTTCATACCTAGTACCCATATGAAGACATACGTATAGATAGGATATAGGTTCTTTAGGAACCTTGTATCGAGCCATTAATATTTATCAAATGATACTATATACATTAATGCTATATACATTAATGAGTGAAAATGAATCCTTATATTTTACTTAATCAAGAAAACAAAAAGATTAAAACAAAACTATATTCACGTTGGAAAAAAAAAGATAAAAAACAATGCAAACCCAAATCCAAATTAAATAATTGCAACATAAAACTAGTAACTTTAAACATCAAAGGGCAATATTTGTTGTCAATTATACAAAACATGTATCTTCTTCTCCTTTGTGCATATACCTTCTTGCATTACCAATTAATTGTTTCACTAATAAATGGTGTCATTTTATATTTAAGGGCATGTAATGTTTGAAAAACAATTTTTAGCATAGAATAGAAAAGATGTGATTGGAATTTTCCATTGAAAAACTTGTGAAGCTGAGATTTAAGGAAAATAAAGATAATTATTGCAGAATCCATAAGGTACCATATACCCAGTAAGTTTTACGAGATATAAGTTCAAGGATGATTCTTATACACTACAAAGTTCCAATTCTAAAGATTTATGACTTGGTATGGTTAGAGACGGGCCCAAACAAGGCCCTTAGGGCCCCAATACCACATATAATTAGATATATAACTTAGTGGTTAGTTGCTTAGTTTTATGAATATGGTCATTTGATTTTTTCTAGTTATATTTATTACTTAAATGACATTTTTTTTTTTACTTTAGTAAACCTCTTTTTTTACAATAACAAAGAACATCAATTGCACATTACATTTGACTAAATAAATTATCATAAATTGATATTTTGTACATCATAAATAATAACTATATTTCCATATTACATAGTCGTATCACATAAACTATTGATAAATAGTATTAAATATATGACTTAATCAAGTAATATTTTTTCAATAACTAATGTTATGAAAATGAATGTGAATTATTGAATAGTTGATTACTTAATAACTTATATACAAAACGATATTCTTTTTCTTAGTATTGTTAATGAAACAATCATACAAAGTTATTATGCAAAAAAATAATATAATACTTATATCTATATCAATTTTCTCTTTTTACTTTACTCTTTCCTATTCAAAATATTTTTTGATGTATTTTAATAAATAAATTACAAAATTTCTTACATTTATTTAATTTTTTAATAAATTAATAGCTAAATTTTATCTAATATGTATGCATAATAAAAATGTAAAAGGTTTGTTCTTTTAATTATCTATGAAGTGTATTGATCCCCTTAATCTTGTTATAGGTCAAATCATTAATAAGATCCTTCTATTATGATAATGAGTAAACATTTTTCAACCAGTGATTTTAATGTTAACTTAATTTAGCTTCTCCAAACCCTTAATATCCTTATTAAACTAAAGATTTACTAATTGGTTTTGATGAAAATAAAATAAAAATAGATGATTAAACTTAATATTATTTGATTATATTGAGTTAATTAAATAAGATTGATTAATTTACCTAATGATTAAATACTTCAATTAACTCTACAAGATATTTAGTTTTTGAATAATAATCAAACATTTTTAAAATTAGATTACAAAGTGTAGTTGTTCTTTATGTATTAAAGTTGATTTTAGGAGAATTTATCCTATCGGCATAACAGCATAAGGAAGCACCGGCCTGACAATGTAAAGCCTTGGATAGAAAGAAAAAAAGCTTTCTGATCTCCACTAGCCAGCATGCCGATGTTCTTGCCAACAATAGTCTTGCTTATTGTCACGATAGTAAGAGGATGGTATCATCATGTCGGTAAATTTGTTTAAACTAGCCATTAAAGCATTTAATACACAATAACAGAAAGAATTGAATGAGATGATATACATACTCAACAACCTGACCAAACATATAAGAGAGTTGATATTTTATTGCAATATTTCAACATTTTCCTATATTCTTATTGTTTGTTATTACCCTAATTTGCTAATAAAAATTTGAAGTATAGTGCTTATGAGTTATTAATTGGTAAATATTGAGAGTTAAAAGAACTATACCAATAATCCTTGAGATTGAGTCTTATGTTGTGATTTGAGATCATAATTTATGTTAAGAGTTGTGAGTGTGAAACTTGTATAATTAAGTTTTTTGTTCATGTAGCTTTTGAAATTTGGATTGAGAAATCAATAAAGTGATGTGAAGTTTTCAATTGAGGGTATTATGTGTCCGTAGAAACTAGAGAGCAATTCAAACTCTATGTTAAATCTATGCTTGATTTTCTCTATTCCTATCTCTTAATTTTCATACTTATTATTGTTTCATCAGTATCTTGATTATAATCATTATTACTTTCAGTGCTTAATTTCAAAAAGAAGATCAATTTATTCTTAAAACTTAATTTACTAACCCAATCCTGTTCCGCCATCCCACCCCCCTTAACCTAGTGTTCTTCACCTCCCTCTCTCCCCATGTCATCAGGGGTTATATGATCCTAGTTCATCCCTAAGTACAGTCTCATATCCTACACACCATTTACCTGCTTGCCTTTAATAATTATATACTGATACAAAAGATTATTTAGTTTTATATTGGAGAAAATTTGTTCAATGCTCATATTTTTTGGTCAATGTAAGTACAATAATTTTGAAATTTGATATTTTTTTTTATAATATTGATAATTTTCTGTACTTTGTCATTATAATTTACCGAAAATGAAATGATGAATGTGGATCTCTCATTGAAAAGATAACTTAATAGGGTTGGCAATTATTCAAATGATGCAATAACATGAATATAAACGTATTTTGAATGAACACAATTATAGATAAAAAGCATGACACACAAAGTGACATCATATGAAGACACGATTATTATACAAACAGATATAATTGTAACTTAATTATATTATTTATTATTTCTATTCAAATTTGTATACTTTATATGAATTTCACCTAAAAAGAAAGATATCAACACTCAACTGAGGTAACGAATAAACCAACCATCACAATGCCACCAGTTAACTAGCAATGCACGGTGAGATGTAAGAAAACTACGGTTGAAAAGAAATATCCCATAGGACAATAATAGTATTCTCTTTGTATAATTTCTCTCATTGTAAGAATGATTATATATAATCAGCTTAAATATAAATTTTGGGCTCAATTCTTTCATTGCATTCTCTTTTCTACAGAAAATATTAAATTAATAATATTTGGATTGCATTTAAGATCAGACTTTATTTTTCTGTCATCTTTGTTGAATTTTTATTGTAAAAGATCAGTGTGAATTAAAGTTAAATAGCATACATCTTCTGATCCGCAGAAACCCTAACTTGTTTAAAATACATATATATAATGGCAAATGTGTGTCTGTAAAATGTATAAAAGATTTATCTCTATAGATTCCGTAGAATTATAAGGACTTTCCATTGATCTTGACTTCGTTTTAATACTATCCCTAGTTGAGTTAATTAAAAAAGACAACTATGAAAGATTATTGAGTAATACTAGATGGCAACATGATACGTATCTAACTTCTACACATGAAACATGGTATGAAGGTATTTTGCTATCTAATTCTTCTTAGACCATATTACGCCTTTGTTTTAAACTATTGAATTCTATTAATCAAATGCTACCAAAGATTCAAATGAGACATTTTTGTAAAGAATTTGATTCGACCTTATTCCATAGCCGTGAACAATAGTAGAGCTACAATTTATGATGTGATAGACATTTTTTAAATATATAACTACTACGTATTTTTAAATGAATTTTTTTGCTAGTTCAATGTCGTGCAGTTTTAGAACATTTTACTACTCGTGTAATTCTAGAAATGAGTTTGAAAGAATGCCTTAGACATCAATAATTGATAAATTGTTTGCATATCAATTTTTATGGTATATTTGATATGCGTATACAGGAATGAACATGAAACAAGGTCACAGTTTCTCATTTTATTCTTTTTTTCTTTGCATTCGGAAGTACTTTTGGAAGCAGAATTGCAATTTTTTAGAGTTAGACAATGCTAACTACAACAGAGAATTCGATTCACTTTTGAGGAAGCAAAATCACAACTTAATTTATTAATTTGAAATTTTTATTTGACTTGAATTTATAATATGGTATTTCTTGCATCAAACAATTAAGGTGTTTTTAACAAAAATTATTATATGTACACTCTATTCCATTTTCATTTTGAAATATGTTACAATCAAGGCCCACAATGCAAGTTAAGAATCAAATATAAGGACATTAATCAATACCGATACCTTAATAACAATGCCCAAATGTTATCCTTAGCTATTTTTTTTTTTTTATCTACTTAATCATGAAATGTATATTTCATCGTTATTTAAAAAAAAAAAAGAAAATTACTTTTTATTATCTCTCTCTCTCTCTCTCTCTCTCTCTCTCTCTCTCTCTCTCTCTCTCTCTCTCTCTATATATATATATATATATATATATATATATATATATATATATATATATTCTCCATACCGGTAAAATCTTATGTTGAAATGTAATGCCCCTAAATCACATCCCTATTGGTAATCCAACACATCTCAATCTTGCACTTCAAGCAAGAAGAAATAAAATAATATTTCATATAAGACCAAAAAAGTAAAATAAAATGAATCATATATAAATAAATTAAATGATTAAAATACGAATTTACCTAATGGGACAACGGCGATTTGGGCGGATATGGAAGTGAGAGAGAGAGGCTCCCTCCGGTACCAGAAGAACTGGTTGAGGAACGACAAGAGAACACACGCTAGAGTTCCAAGGACCCATGTCCGGAACGTCACGGCCGGGACAGATGGATCGTCGGTCGTCGAAACTGTAAGCGCGACTTGCTCCACCGGTGAATTCTCTCCCGGCGCAGCCTCAGAAGACGAAGCTGGTGAACTTTGGCTCTTTTTAACTGAAATATATTATTAATACGTAATATATATATAATTCGTCATCAGTATTATTTGCAAAACATAAAAAGAATAAAAAGAAGTATGATTGAGGTTTTGGGTTGTGCTTACTGAGTGGAGAGGTGGTATCATTTTCATGTTTCTTGGTCATTCGTGTGTTGTTTTTCACTTCCTTTTTCCTTGTTCGTGGGGGAGTAAAGGATTAGGAAATTAGGATTTCAGGAGGGAAAAGAAAGATAAATGTGATAAGATAAAGACATGGTCCGATTTTTATGTACGGTGGGTTAAAATGATGGGTCGTTCTCCAAGTTGACATCATTGATGACGATTATTCTGTCAGGTGTATATTTATTTATATAGAATCCACAAATTCTTCCTCCCGTGTCATGTGATGGTGTCTAAAGCATCGGTGCTCATACATCGCATATATAAATATAAGACGGAAGTAAATATCAGTGATATTTTGTGGTATTTTGATGCATAGCAGGAAACGTGAGTAATTTTTAGAATATTACGGTTTATATTTTATAAAAGTTAGGGTACATTACAATTTGGTTATATGTGTTTTTGCTCTTTTTTACTTTGGGTATCTATATTGTTCTTTCTTTCTTTTTTTTTTATGTGTAAGTGACTTGTGTTTTATTAAATCATAAAAAACGAATGCTATTAAGAAAAATCATTATTATTAAAATGATAAAAGAAACAAAAATAATCTTCTTTCTACTCAAAGTTTGAAATACATTCCATAAACAACAAAGTTACAAAGAATTATTTTTCTTTATTTGAATAAATTAGACATTTGGAAGAAAATGGCTTTTGTTTATGATCTTCTTTGTGTTACAAGTATTTAGCATTTGAAGAACAACTAATTTTTTGCGTTCATAAATTAGCATTTGAAGAAATTATTAGTTAGTGTGTGACGCAATGCTGGACTCATCCTGATGCATTGTATACACGGTCATGCAAGAGAAGAGGCTCTTAAAATTATGTTTGACAGCAACACACAGTAAATTGGACTGAGTTTATCTAATTTTAATGGCATTTGGAGGCGTATTGTATTTGTGCTTCCTGCATGTTTTAGTAGATACATGTGACTAGCTCCTCTATCGCAAGTTGCGTTAAAAGATTTTTTTTTTTTTAACCTTTGGCCGTAACGTTAAAGATTGTTTCCTCGAAGAATTTTCAGCCCGAACAATGTCGCAACAAACGCGACCAATACGAGGTAGTGATTATTTGTTGAACAATGGGGAATCGATTAACTATTTCAACATATAGGAAGCAATTCACGACGGCGAGTAAATCCTATTCGGGACCCCCGGTAGATGACGAATAAGCCTAATAAGACTACAAGCATGTAACAATTTTTTAATGTGTTTTTTTTTTTTTTTTTCTATCGGTAAATAAAATTCAGGTCACTTTATTGTTAAAAGAAATAACACAAGTACCTAAAATTAAAAAAAAAAAATGAAAACACAAGTATTCAAAACGTAATTTATCTTAAAAATTGTCATATATTAAAGTTCTATTAGTAATCATACAACATTACTCAATTTATGAATATATTAGTACTATTGAAACATTTATGATATAAAGATTTGGTTTTAAGAAAGAAAGAGACATAAAAGAAAAGGAAGATAATAGAAGGATAAAAAGGGGAAGTGGAGCTATTAATATGGGTTTGAAATCTATTTAAAAGAAGGGTAAAAAAAGGTATTGAGTTTTAAACATAACATAAAAGAGTAAGTAAAGAATCCATTATGATATCTTTTAGAAACTGAGAGATATTGTATAGTTGGATGGATAGTAATGCTCCAAAAATTGCAATTGATGTTATCTTGCCTCCCAATTAAGGTAACCTAAATTAACTCGTCAGAAAATGCAACGGATTTGTGTTTCACGATAAATATTTGCAATTAGTCTATTCGGAGAGGAAGTAATATATGATGTCTATGCATTAAAGCAAAACAGACTATATTCAACCTACATCACTCAAAAATTAACCTTTTATTAATAAGTTTCTTTAATTGATCTTCAAATTGAAAGTGTGAATTTTTTGTCTCATGAATTGTCAAAGTTAAATTTCTTCACTTTGTTAGTTTTTACTTTTATATTCATCACATACTCCACTTTAGGTAAAAAACTAAATATCAACAAATCAATGTGTTGAAATCGAAAAATTTTCTAAAGTACGGGTATGTATTCATCCAGTACGATATAGATTAAGTAACAGTTTTTCATTGAATACATGCAAAAGGTCATACTTTTCATCTTTATAACCCTCATGTATAAGAAAAAGTTAAATATAAAGTATATAAGAATAAGTTTCAAATGCTTAATTTTGTCTTCAATCCAAGTTCTTCATTTTATTTGTCATTCTGCAGAGAAAACAGATTAATATTCCTTATTTCTTTTCAAATATTATTATTATTATTATTATTATTATTATTATTATTATTATTATTATTATTATTATTATTATTATTATTATTATTTTGGGCGCCATCTAACTTAATGGAAAATATAGTAGGGGAGGAAAATTTAGAAAAAAAAAAAAGAAACGAAAAGAAAAAACAAGTAGGATCGCACACTGGGTCGACAGTTTATTTATTTATTCAATTATTTATTTTGGTTCAGTTGCTTTATTTGTTTTGATCCAGCGAAGACTGAAGAAGCCGAACAAGACGCGTAAATTTGAGCATGTGAACGAGAAATGGGGAAGATTTTCCGGCATTGTAGGCCCATGCCCACGAGCATTGACATACTACAACAAGAGGAAAATTTCCGTCTAATTTATCCACTTATTTTTAAGTAACGTGTTTAAATTTTTTTCTTTTAATTTACATCACAACCGGAGAATAAGCAGTTGGAATTCAATCCATAAAAACCTTATATTGATTTCACCAATCTACAGATGTGTTTTATCAATTTCAAAAATTATAATTTGCTTTTTCCATCTTTAAATTAACATAATTTTCTTTTATATTAGTTACTATTTTTCCTATATAACTACCCCATATTATTTAATTAAAATGAGAGCAGCCAAACATAAATACATTAGATAAATCGGCTCAGTCTGAGAATTTTTTTTTTTAAAAAAAAGGAAAATCAATTTGCATCCTAACTGGCTAGACCCGTACAAATGCAACCAATCATCACGCAGTAACCCCACAGCCGCGACTTTACTCAAAAAGAGAGCCATCATTTCCACTAACTCTTCACGCCTTCAACTCAAAACCAAAAAAAAAAAAAAAAAAAAAAGAACGAAGTTTCAAACCCAAAGTTTCGAAAAAAAAAAAATAAATAGATAAATAAATCGTGCCTTCGAACCTTCAAGATTTTCCCTGCAAAAGGAGACAGCCATGAGCGTACTGAAGAAAGAGTTTATCAACTTATATTAGCTTAAGAGCTTCTAACTAGTCCGACTCTATGGTGATTTGTGACTCTGAGCCAACAAAAGGCCAATGCCAATGCTTCGAGAGGCGAATCAGAAGAAAGAGGTTTAACATATCCTCTCATTACATTATCAAAATTAATAGAAAATAAACTTATTAAAATAGTACAATTAGAGGGATGTTATTCCTTCCAAATAGAGGATGAAAATTTTATATTGAAGGATAAATACCTTGTCCTTTTAACATATCACATCATCGAGATTTCATATTGTTACAATACGGTTAAAATATCAATTGTTTAAATACATTTCTACTACTAAATATAACATTCATCCTCTATTTAAATAATTAAAATTTTATATCCTTAAAGTTTCATCTTTTATTTAAATTTAACTTGAAATGTTTATCATTCCATATGTAATTTTCTCTTCAAATCTAGCTTTGTAATCAAATTAGATCAAAGAATGTGAAATTATCATGATCTACAAAGTGATGCAGAGAATGTAAAGTACTGTAAATGGTAAAAGTTCAACTTATTTATTATGAGAAAGACAAAGTATATATATACACAACTAAGCCTAACTAACTGACTAACTCACATAGCCAATGAGAACATAACGCTTAGAATGACAAAATAATGCCATGTATACAAATAAAAAATGAATAAGACAAATATATCTCCTTTATAGCACCACCACCCTTCTTCTACCCACTTACACCCCCCTTCAAAGTGGAGCTGATTGAAGGCTCATTTGGACACAAAATTATAGTAACTTTGGCTAATAGAAATCCTTTAGTTAAAAGATTAGGAAATTACAAGTGACTAGGAACAAAAGAGGTCTTTAAAAACCCTTAAGTAATCTTTCCAAGAGTAAAATGTACGTCTATCTCAATGTGTTTGTATACCTATGAATAATCAAGTTAGCAGCAAGTTGAATTATAGATTTGTTATCACAATAAAATGTAAATGGACAAGGACCAGAAAATGCAAATCATCAAGAATGTAAGAAATCCATAACAACTCTCGAATAGTGGTTACCATACTATGATATTTAGCTTTCATAGTAGATGTACTGACCATGTTTTGCTCTTTAGTTTTCTAAGAGACTAAAGAATTAATAAGCAAAACATAATAACCAATCAAAGATTTTCTATTACTAAAAGAACATCCTCGGTCACATCACTATAAGCTAAAAGTTCCATAGAATTGGAAGAAGAATAAAACAAACCAAGAGAGAAACTAATAGGAATCGGCTTATGACCAACTCCAAGATGAGGCTAACTAATTCCAAGCCGAGGCTAACTAATTCCAAGCCGAGGCCGATCTCTGCCACTCAAGGTCAAGCAGATACCAAAAGACCTAAAAGAAGAAGAAAAATAACTCGGCAACTTCTCTACCAACTTGACAAAAGACCAGAGAGCAAATAGCTAAGGTCCCGCGTCCAAATACCAGCTTGGCATGGCATGAGGAATCTAGTGCTAAGTAATCCACGAGTTCAGCAATGGTGGGCAAACCTCACTAAGAGCTCAGCCAAGCATATTATAACTTTAAGGAATCTAACTCCAATTGGAATAGCCAATTGCCTATCTGATCCCACTAAGACCCGACCAACCCCAAAACAGTTTGAATACCCTGGATGCTAACCTTCTTATTAAACACACCATTCAATACTGTTTTGTATACTTCTAAATATTTTCGTTAACTTTTAAGTCATAGGCCTAGTTTTTAAGGTTTAAGGCCTTATATATTATTACAATTTTGCTACTAGAGTTTTGGGATATACTATGAATAATAACTTTTGTAAGTAGCAGATAACGAATTATCTTTAATCATTAAGAGTATTTCTTAAAGAACTTTTCACATAAGCTTGCTTCAAGCTTGTCTCCATTTTTAGTGATTATTGAGTGTGTTCTATTCTTTAGTTTTTCTTGTGTTATTATCAATCTTCTTCTTGAGATTGTAGAGAACCCTCTTTTAAGCGAGTTAGTAAGTTGTATATAATCCTTCATTTAAAACCCGAGTATTGATTTAGTATTTATGAGTCATATTGAACCCTATTTCGAGCTTAATCTTGATTATGTTTATATTTTGGTGCATGATATCCATCTACATTCACATTCAAAGCCCTATTCTACTTCCTATTCCTCATTTCCAATTGAACTTCGAATACCCATTTGTGGTTCATGTTCGCTACATACTTCGATTCGTATCAAGAACTACCATCAAATAATGCAAAACATGATTAGCAACATGCAAATGTGATTCTCGTAGCAATGAAAGAAAGTATAAGAGCTGATGAATAGCAAAACATATGTCAAGGCATGTAAGAGTTAAATATAGCAAACATCTAATTAACTTGTGATAAGGCTATGGATCTTCAAGAACACTACTACTGCTTTAGATAAGCTAAGTACATTTGGTAGAGGAATAGAAGTAAAACGAGACCTAATCATCCCTGTATCTTGGAGTATATCTAAGATAAACTTTCTTTGATTGATAAGAATATTGGAATCATTTCGATAAATTTTAAGACCCAAAAAGAAATGTGCCTCGCCTAAATCCTTAATAGTAAAGGCATCATGCAACTCTTATTTAAGCTAAGTGATGGCTATTACACTTTTTCTAGTAACCAACAAACAATTAATTTACAATGACACTACAATAAACTTAGCTGCATTACTTCTAACAAATAGGGAATAATCACTTTTCGATTGAGAAAAGCCATGAGAAACCAAAAAAATTGATATTTCAACATTCCATTGTCACAAAATTTGCTTTAGACCATATGAAGATCTCTTAAGCTTACACACTTCACTAGGTTTCACATTAAATTAACCTTGAGAAGGCAACATGTAAATCTCTTGATTAAGAAAACCATGAAAAAAAAAGCATTATTAATATCTAATTGAAACAAAAGCCAACTACAAGTAAAAGCTATGGCTAAGAGAATACCCATAGTTCTTAACTTAGCAATTTATGAAAAGTATCATGATAGTCAATCCCTTTGATTTAATTATATCCTTTTGCCACAAGTCTAGCCTTAGACCATTCTATACTAACATTGGGTTTATATTTAATCTTACAAACCAACTTAGAACCAATAGCCTTTTTGCTTTTAAGTAAACTAGTGAATTCCTAAGTACCATTTAACTTTAAGGCATGTAACTCTTTGTTCATAGCAAGTACTCAATCTTCAATTTTAGTTGCTTGTGAACAATTGTGTGGTTTTTTAGTGGTGAACATGCGTGATATAGATTTCACAAAGTCTGATAGATATTGAGAAAATGCATAAACAAAAAAGAAGGGATAAGGAGTATGGTAGGATGAATGAATCAAATAAATAGCGGGTGACAACATTGAACATTATAGTCTTCAAGCCATTTAGGAACCCTATGTTATCTAATCCATTGAATAAAATCCAATGAATCTTCATTTAGTCAAGTAATTTGACCATTTATGAACCTTAATTTTAGTTTCGCCCCCAATCCCATTATAACTAATCTACTCCATGTAAGATAATTTGATCCATTAAAAGTAATATTTCCAATGATAATTCTAAGTATATCCAAAGATTAAATATGTAAAGGATCACTTGAGACTAAATCTTCTTGATTACTATGAATCAATTGATTTTAATCTCTCATAATGAAGACAAATGGAAAAAAAAAAATCAATTACGTGATCTTAACTACACTAATTAAAGAAGATACATAAACTTTGATACCATCTTGAAATCCAACTTTGTAATCAAATTAAATCAAAGAATGTGAAATTGTCAGGACCCTAAAAGGGTTTACTAGGATTTCTTAAAATCTTTATATCACATGTGCCTCCATGATACAAAAAATATCTTACAAGTCAATAATTACAAAACTCTAATTAATTAATCACTAGGACTTCCAATTTTGAATTTATTAACTTATCATAAAATATAAATAATTATGGATACTCAATATTCCACAATCCTTCAAAACTAGAGAGAATCAATATCCCTTATCAAATAATAAGATGAGGTATGCCATTCTAAAAATTTCTACAACTAACTAAAAATGCTAAAATTTAATTGAAAGATTATTTATTATACAAAATGTTCTAAATCCATTATACAAATCTTTTTCTAATTATAGTTCTTTATTATACCATTCAATGGTTGCACTTTATACTTAACTCTTATCCCAGTCCCTACTATCAATCCACCAAGAAAGGATAACTATTGGGTAGTAAGTGACATGAGCTTAGTAAAATATCCCTTCTACTATATAATTAACAAATATATGACTGCATAAACAAGTAGTATGCCAATTAATATATGCAGTTAACAAGGTGTTGCATATAACTCCAAATTTAACGCAATTCAAAATTGAGGTTAGAGATTCATTAACACCAATCATAACCGGTTTTTAGCATCTATGTTTTTAACCATATATTAAAATTCCAAATTTCACAAAACATATTTCCATTTTCAAAATGTAGTAGTTTACACATTCCCAAGTCTAGTAGTGTGGTAGCTCCCATAGTCTACACTCATACCCTACAATAAAAGTTTCTAGACTTGACTCTCAACTAAGCAGTTGGTATCTCTAATGCTTATTAAGCCTGTGGGTTAGGATAAGGTCATGTTTTATGAGTGTATTGTAATAAAACACATTAATTCAATATATACAAATAACCCATGCATGGCCTCTTTTAACCTTTACATAAGGTAATGACTGGAATAAGTAAAGTAATATATGGTTGATGCATGACCCATTTAATTTAAGGTAAGCCAAATATAATTAAATCAAATTATTAGGCGATAAAACAATATTGACAAACCATCCAAATCATGCTGCCATCAATTATACAACCAATTCTTTAGTTACCATATTGAACAATATTGTGCATAACAAACAAGCAATATTCAACCACACATATATCTTAAACCTTAAGCATCAATCTATTAACATATGTAATTTAGGTACACTAATTACAAGTATAAAATAAGTATAGAGTAATCAAGAGTACTCATATGATAGAAGCTGTTATGAGTTGTGATAATCAACGAGCAGCTCACCCTCTTGATCGATATCTTTTGATAGATAACAATAAAAGAAACCTAATGAGTATCTAAACGAAATACTAAACAACCTCATAAGCTAACTATCTAACTTATGATTCTTGTTTCCATTTAAACTTCGTATCACATGTAACTTTTTCGTTATGCCTTTTACTTTTACATTCTTATAGTTGATTCTTATCATGTTCAAATATATTTTGTTAATGATATAATTTAATTAGAACTTTGAACGATGTTCTTCATTGCTTCTCTTATTTATTGTAGTAATTAGAAAATATTTTTTTATCATATAAATAATAATATATACAACTTTGTAAATATTATATAAGTTCAAATTTTTATCACTTTTTATAAATTTTGTATAAGTATACTATTATGTTATGATTCAATTGTATTGCCTACATATAGTGGGATAAATAGTAGCATGACAGTATAAGTTAGAAAAAGTACTAGAGTTAGATGAAAAATATTGAAATCATATATTTAATTAATTAAAAAAAATTAGCACAATCATGTTGTAGTATTTTTCTAAGATCATATCTTGCATGCATGCGTACGTATGCTTAGTTTACCTCTTGTAAGTATATGATCTTAAAGATTGTTATTATCATTATTGACATCATTATTATTTTGATCATTATCATCATCATTATTAGTTGTTATCATTATTGTTGTTTCATATTACTACAACATGGTCATTATGTTTTATAGGTTTAATTATTTGCATATGTAGAACCATATCTACTTTAGAATGTTTGGACTTTTAAATACACGTATATATGCATATATATAGAACTTTGACTTTCCGAATAATTTCATGTCATACAATTATGCTTGATATTGTACCTTATGACATGTGTTTATCGGTTTCTCTTTATAGAAAATATATGCATATATTTCCGAACAATTATATCGTATGTATTTATTTATTTACTTTAAGGGTTTATCTTAATTATTGGTCTATAGGGCCAAATGACTTAGTTATCATATCTATCTTTCTCGATTTATCCTAAATCGTTAATTGCACATAATCTTTTTTATTTTAAATCCAATTTTTATTATTTTATAATCACCCTACAACATCTTCAAACGTACTTCCACATAACGAGGTCCTTTTCGAAAGTTAGGATTTGCATTTTTAGTTATAAGCCTAAGGTATTGCAAATTTTATTATTTTTAGGCGCAATTACTCTTTAATAATTTTTATGGGTTTTTCTTATTGGTGTTATTAATTAGGCTTTACTTAAGTTTTGTTAATGAGTCAAAAATTATGTAGACCTATCATTTATCTATTTTATTCCTGTCTTACCCATTTAAAATTTTTAGAATTCCTTATTGGGTTTTTACGTTTGTATTGAACTTAAAATTATGTTTAGCCCTAATTAATATTTCTAAATTTTATATTTGTTGGTTATTTTTATTTTTGTGCTGAGATCCTGGTTATTAGCTCGAAATGGGCCTAAGTTACAGAACTATCTCATTTGTATATTTTTACTCATAATTTAATTAAATAAAAAATTTTGTACAACATTGTTTTTTAGGTCAGACCTAGCAAGGTTCTTTCCCATGGGCCTTAAGGTCCAATTTCTACCCTATTTCCTTAGTTTATAACTTTGGGCCCTAAATTACCAATTATTTACCTATCATTATAGTAATTATTCTAAATTAATTTATTATTATTAATTTTTGTAAAATACAGTTTTAGGGTTAGAAAAATGTGTGGGCTGATGTGACACTTTCTGATTGGCTTAGGGGGCAATTTTATTAGTTTTGTTTGTTTCTTGTGTTTTTATTTATTTATAATATTAATATATACGTATATATATATAACAATTAAATATTTGAAAAACATAGAAAATTAAGTAAAATAAAAATAAAAATATTGTTGTAAGTCTTGTCATACATACACGCATAAATATGTATTTTTGGCATATATATATATATATAGTTACTATTTCAAAATGTACTCAAATATTTAAATTATAGTATTATATATGTATTTTCTTTTAACCTAAAAAAAAAAATATACAAGTATACTTATATATATATATCTAAAGTACAGGTGTATGTACATATATATATAGGTATATGTACATGTACATTTTCGGAATATATATAAATAAATACTTATGTTATATACATACATACCCAAATTTCAAAAAAATGGAGAAATACATATATATATATGTCTATGTTACTTTTATGTATATATAAATATATATGTATATGTTTAAGTGTGTATATGTGCATGTAGGGTTTTTATAAAATACATACATACATGTATATACATACTTATGGATGTGTTTTCCTATATACCCAAATACATATGTACATATACTTAGTTTAGGATTCCAAAAATTCCAAAAAATAAGCCTAAAGGGAGAAATATCGAAAAAAAGAAATAAAAAGGAAAAAAATTATAGATAATAAGAAGAAAAGGAGGAATACATTTACATGTGTATGTATACAACTTAATGAGTCAACTACATGTACAAATAACCCTATGTCTTTACAATATTCGTACTAATACACAAAGATATACACATAAAATCTTATATATAAACTAATGAAAATACATAAGAAAAATACAAAAAGAAGGGAAACGAAAAATATGCTATTTTGTTACTCTTTTAAGGTGGTAATGCTCTTAGACTTTAAGAAAATAACCTCCCTCCTTCCTTAATATCCTCAATGCCTCCTGTACACTTGGAGTGGGCTGATAGAGTAAGGTATATGATGAAATAAGAGGTGGAGCTTATTGAAATGGAAGAATATGGAGGTTAGCTTGAAGGGTAAGGTAGTCTCGTCTTGTTCTCAAATCTTAGTCTTCTTCTTCTTCTAGTACAAAGGGAGTTAGGTTGGCAACTTTAAAAGTTGGAGACACTTCGTATCCTTTAGGTAGTTTGAGCTCATAGGCGTTGTCATTGATGCGTCGAAGAATTTTGAAAGGACCATCCAACCTGGTAGATAACTTGTTTATTCTCTTCCTTAAGAATTGATCTTACTAAGGTCGAGTTGATAATCATATCTAAGGGTAAGTTTAGGTTAAATCCGTGGATGACCTTGAAAGGGGACCTTCTTGTTAAGCTATGAGTAAAGTACTTGTAAGTGAACTCGATGATAGGTAGGTATATATCCCAATCATGTAGATTCTTCCTAATAGTAGCTTAAAGGAGGTTGCACACTGTTCTGTTCACAACCTCTATATGGCCGTTTGTTTGCAAGTAATAAGAAGTATTGAACATGAGCTTAGTGCCGAGCTTAGTGCCGAGCTTCTTCCATAGCTTCTTCCATAGTATTCATTAGAAGAAGCTTGTAAACTTCGAATCATGATCAAATACAACACCCCTTAGGACTTTATACTGTCGCACAATCTCTTATAAAAAGAGGTTAGTGACAAATAAAGTATCATTGGTTTTGTAGGAAGGGATGAAGTGGCTCATTTTATTGAAATGATCAACTACTACTATAATAGAATCATGTTTCTAAGGTGTTCTAGGTAAGTCGAGCATGAAATCCATGCTTAGACTAGTCCATGGCCACTCAGGTATGGGCAGAGGTATATATTCTCCATATAGCTCCTTTCTTCCCTTGGCTCACTTGTACACCTTGCACCGTTCTAGAATTTTGCACACATCCTTCGTCATTTCAAGCCAATAGAAGCATTCTTTCAACAACTCAATAGTTCTTTTTCACCAAAATGGCAGGCTAAGCCCCTAGCATAGGCTTCTTAAAAAAGTAATTCTCTAGTTGAGCTATTTAGCATACACACCTATCAACCTTTCATTAGGAACCCTTGGCTTAAGTAGAACCCATCTACGACTCCTCCAATAGTGCACTTGGATACTTAGGGTCCGAAGTATGGGTCATGCTCATACTGATCAGGTAAGGTGTCGAATGCAAGTATCTTAGCTTGTAATGTGGTAATAAGAATATGTCGACGAAAAAGGATGTTAGTCATCGTGTTTTTACTTCCCTTCTTATACCTAATAACGTAGTTAAAGGTTCCAAGAACTCAACCTATTTATCATGATATTGAGAGAGTTTTTGTTAGTCTCAAAGGTGTTTGCGGGATTTATGGTCTATGTAGATGATAAACTTTATTGCAGCAAATAATGTTGCTAGTTCTAAAGAGCTCAAACGAGGGTATAAAATTCCTTGTCATACGTTGAGTAATTCAAAGCAACACCTATGAGCTTCTCACTAAAAAATGCAATAGGTCGATGTTCTTACATAAGGATAGCTCCAATACCCACTCTCGACGCGTTACAATCTAATTAAAAAACTTTCTCAAAATTAAGTAGGGTAAGTATCGAGGCAAAAGTCAACTTGGACTTAATCTCATCAAAATTACTCTAAGCTTTCTAAAACCATTTGAATTCAAAGGTCTTTTTAGTTAGCTCGATTAGTAAGGCAACTAGGGAACTAAAGTTCAGAATGAATCTACAATAAAACAAGGCTAGACCATGAAAAATTCTAACTTCGATAGAACTGTTTAATATCAGCCACTTAAGAATAGCTCGAATTTTCTAGTCATCAACTATGATTCCTCCTCTAGAGACAACATATCCAAGGAATACTACCTCACTTTGACAAAACATGCATTTCTTCAAATTATTGAATAATTGCTCAATATAGAGGATATCGAATACATATCTCAAATGTGCAACATGAGAAATGAGGTTGGCACTATATACCAAATTATCATCAAAATATACAACAACACATTTACCAATCAAGGATCTCAAAACATGATTCATTAGTCATATAAAGGTACTTGGTACATTTGTAAGCCTAAATGATATCACCATACACTTGAATAGACCATCCTTCGTTTTGAAAGGAGTCTTCCACTCATCTCTAGGTCTTAATGGGATTTGGTAATAGCCACTCTTCAAGTCAATCTTAGAAAATACTCACGTACTATGCAACTCATCGAACATATCATCTAATCGTAGGATCGGATATCGATACTTAATAGAAATTTTGTTAAATGCTTGACTATCAATGCACATTCTTCATAAGCCATCCTTCTTCAGTACTAGGATAGCCAACACGATATAGGGGTTTATGCTCTCTCGGACATATTCGTACTCAATTAACTCGTTAACTTATTTCTTTAGCTCAGCTGCCTACTTAAGATTAAGTCTATATGCAGGTTGGTTAGGTAAAGTAGCTTTAGGCTAGAGGTCAATGTAATGCTCTATCACTCTGACAGGGGGTAAACCTCTCAATAACTCAATAGGAAACAAGTTGGCATACTCTTGAAGCAATCCCTGCACTTCAAGAGGTAAGGCTCTAACTTTCTTCAACTTTAGTAGTCTTTAGACCAATAAGAGTATACACTCTTCCATCTTAACATCTTTGGAAAATTAGGTTCGAGAAATTACTAAAAACTTCCTTTGCAACAATCTAGTAATCTTCTCTTGTGACTCTTATATCTCTTTAGGGCTCATTGGAGTTAGTATAAACTTCTTCCCATCCTTCTGGAACATATAGGTGCTCTTATAGCCATTATGGAGTACCTTAAGATCAAAGAGCCATAGTTGGCCTAGTAGTATACGTAAAGTACACGTAGGTAAGACATCACAGAATACCTCATCCTTGTATCTGTTACCAATAGTAATCGGCACTCAGAATTGCTTAGTGATAAGCAAACCTCCCTTCTCATTAAGCTAGTGAATCTTGTAGGGCTTAGGATGAGGGTAGGTTAGCAACTTTAGAGCCTTCACCATGCCTTGCACTATTACATTGGTACAACTTTCTCCATCGATGATAATAGCATACGGGTTGCTATTCACTTGGTAGTTCATGTGAAAGGGGTTCTCTCTCTGTTCATTCTTATTGGCAGTAAAGGTACTGAGTGATTGTCATACAACCATGCAATATTCTCTCATTTTAGGTCAGGTTTGGGCATTAGGGTTTTCTTGAAACTTATCTAATAGTTGATTAACATCTACCTCTTCCTCTCCTTCACTAGCATTTTCCTCTTTGAATTAGGGTGTATCTCCTTTAATGGTCATGATGTGTCAATTCGGACATTGACTAGCCACGTAGTCAAAACTAAGGCACTTAAAAGACTCTATCTCTCTAGTCTTGTTACTAGAGCTCTGACCTTAATCCTTTCTAACCTCAAGCTCCTCAACCTTAGCCTTTCCTCAACCATCGTTAAGTTTGCTCGACATCTGACCTTAGCGGTCTACTTTAGAACTATACCGGGCTCAGTCATATTCAGGTCAGCTCAGCATGCTAGTTTTGCTTGGCAAGCCTAGTCAGCTACCCTGTACTTAGCTAAGCTGATTTCGACTTTGCCTTTCGACCCTTTGTACTACTCGGATAGTCTAATCTAGATTTCTATGCCTCTATACCTCGACTACATTACCAATCTTAGATCTTAGTTTAGAAGTGAACCCGGTTATGGTTCGCGCTTCTGATTCATCTACACCACAACAGATCATCAATAGCTGGAATTTTTGGACATATTCATCTACTAATTGACTACTTTTTCTGAATTTTTAGAGACATAAGAAAGTATCTTGCTTATAATATTCTAAAACGAACCTACTCCTCAGAACTTTCTTCATCTCATTCCAAGTTTAGATTTCATATCAGGCTTGCTAATGTGTATTCTACAATTTCTTCCACTATATTGTTGCATACCAAAAAAATTGTAAAGCAACTATTTAAATACATACAAAGTTTTTGTAATAATAGAAATCAAATATCTTTTCAATCTTCTCCTCTCAATCTAAATAGTCATCAATACTACCAAATCTATTAGAACTTAGAATCTGTAGCTTGAGATGCTCAGCTCCTCTAGGGGAAGCTTGCGTTCTTTGATTCCATCATACTACTCCTCCTCCTCTCCATACTCCTCAACTCCATCCAACTCAAGTCTCCTCCTTGCAACCCTTTCAACATGTTGAGGTGGAGCTAGGTTCACATTAACAACTTTAGGGGCTCTATACTCACCTACTTATCTTCTTGGCCTATCTCTCACTTCTTAGTCTCATTCATTAACTCTCTCTTGAGTTTTAGTCTCTATTACCTTTTATACAAAATTAGCCAAGCTAACCAAAATAGTTAGGTCTAGTAATTGTTCATTAGTAGTTTGCGATATCTATTGGGTAATATGACCACAACCATGTACATTACTCTTGGCATCATTAATTTTTACTTGAATATTAGGATTCGATGTTCTCAATACAAAACTTCAAGAAATCCACTACTTCAAAAGAAAAGTACACACAACATTGATAATATGATCTTGTACATTAACTTAAGGACTTACTCTGCTTTTTCCACTAAAGAATTGAGTATAACAGAACACATACTATAACAAAAAGTAACTACTACAATACATAGCATTCGGTCATAACCTTAAGCTCTAATACTAAGATTATATAATGTGCTTAGGAGCTAAGTTGATCACTAGGATTTACCATAGGAAGTAGTAACCAGGTAGGTCCTTTGAAGGATTGACGAATGAAAGAATGGGTAAGTCGACAAACACAGTAGCTTCTAAAGATAACATGACTTAGAATTTTGTTCGATATGACTCATAAGCTAATACAAAGTTTACTCGCTACTAATCTCGAGCTAATTAGCAAGATTAAATAAGAGTATGAGAAAGGAAATTTACTTTGAGAAGGGTATCTCGCAAAAACAAAGATATTCATTAACTTTTAAGGTGTGAGATGATTGCACCTACAATATAAAGAACTACTTATAATAAGTCCCTTAGGGCAATAATACAATAATAGAAAATTACATAAAGGACAATGTAAGAAAGAGATTCCTAGTGTATATGAAAAGAGTAAATAAGATAAATGACAAAAAGGAATATAATACAAATGTCAGAAGAGTAGGGGATAAGTGGTGGCTCATTACTAGGTTTGTGTTCTAAGATCTTGGGGTACTATGGTTGAGCTAAGTTGATGTTGGGGCTGCTATTGACAAACTATCCTTAGATCTACAGGGGTGATTGAATTATGCTGCACTTTAGTAGGTTAGAAGAGTAAAGCTTGGCATATAGTATCCTTGGACTTGGTACTCAACAAATAGACCTTAGCACTTGGTAAGTTGGCTTTGGCACTCAGTAGGTTGGCAACTAAACAAGAGTTCAAACAAAGTAGAATATGTCCTAACTATATCCTTAAGGAGTTCTTCCACAGCTCTTCCATGTACTGAAGCTCATCCTTAATAGCCTAACAAGAGAGAATCCTCCTTGTGAGGAATTGTAGGCCTTGGAAGCGGGCACAAGTGAGAGGTCCAAAGGTTAGCAATCAATCAGTTATGGATGTGTTTTCCCGTATACCCAAATACGTATGTACATATACTTAGTTTAAGATTTTGAAAATTGCAGAAAATAAGCCTAAAAGGAGAAATTCCAAAACAAAAGAAATAAAAAAGAAACAAAAAGGAAAAAAAAAATATAGAAAATAAGAAGAAAAGAAGGAATACATTTACATGTCTACGTATACAACTTAATGAGTTAACTACATGTACAAACAACCCTATGTCTTTACAATATTCATACTAATCCATGCAAATATACACATAAAATCCTATTTACAAACTAACAAAAATACATAAGAAAAATACAAGAAGGGAATTGAAAAATATGCTATTTTATTACTCTTTTAAGGTGGTAATGCTCTTGGACGTTAAGAAAATAACTTCTATCCTTCCTTAATGTCCTCAGTGCCTCATGTACACTTGGAGTAAGGTGTTAAAGTAACGTATATGATGGAATAGGAGGTAAAGCTTGTAAAAATGGAAGAATATAGAGGGTAGCTTAAAGGGTGGCACAATCATGCCAGCATAAGGGAGTATGTTAGGGTGTATTTTTTATGTAAGAAAAGGGGAAAAAAATGAAGGGTAGCTTAAAGGGTAGCACAATCATGCCAACAAAAGGGAGTGTGTTAGGGTGTATTGTTTATGTAAGAAAAGGGGGAAAAAATGAAGGGTAGATGGATAACTGTTGGGTGAGATTTGTAAACAAGGGGAGGTGAGTTTGATTTTCAAAATAAAAAGAAGATGTTGGGAATGGGGAGAGGTTAAGTAGACAAGAGAGCAAGATTTTTTTTGGGGGGGTGTTGTAGGTGGGTGGATGGTGAGGGGTGGCTGGGTTTTGAAAAGAAAAGGAAGGTTTTAGGAAGAGGGAAGAGAGCTAACGTAAAGGATTATGGGGCATGGGGTATGTCATCTTTTGGTCTTATCCTATGGTCCTTAGTTATAGAATAGGGTTGGATATTAGGGAATGGGATGTGGGTTTCTTGAGGCAGCTGAATGTGCTATCCTTTTCCCCTTTTGTTTTTATAGGGTAGAAAAATATATTAAAGTTGGTTAAGGTAATGAGATTAGGTAAAATCCTAATTTGTACATTAAGAGGAAGGAAGTAAAGTATATGTACACATACATACATATAGCGCCACATTTATTGTATAGGATATTGTTTGTAATTTATTAGCTTATTTATTTAATTGATTGAAATTAATTATATTTTTTTATTTGAAATTATCTCTAATCGCTCATTAAAAATTTTATGCGATTACATGTATTTAATAGTAATTTTATCAAACTAACATTAAGGTAAATTTTTTTTTTTAATTTTTTTGTTGGTTTTATAAACTTGGGATTTAAGATTTATGGCTTTTATTAAGTTTCGATTCAATGTCTTATAAATACATGTATGCGAGATTTAGAGTTTTCATATGCAACTAAGGTGTCAAATAACATATTAGAGTTTTTCATATTAGTTTTAGGCTTCAAATTTAAATTTTTGATTGGTTTTAAATTTAGGCAATTTTGATGACTTCAGGAATTATCTATGATACTCGAGTTTGACACTACATCTAAAAGGTTAAATTTACGAGATTTACAGAAATTATCATGATCTACGAAATGATGCAAAGAATTTGAAGTATTATGAACAATAAACTTTGACTTATTTGTTATGAGGAGAGAGAGTATATATATATATATATACAGCCAAGCCTAACTAATTGAATAACTTACATAACTAATGAGTCTTGAATGCTACTATTAGATCACTCCTATTAGATTACATTAATTCGAAAAAATCAAATAGCTAAATGTTTTAGTCTATTCAATAACTTATAATTGCACCTATTTATTAACAATAAGATCTCGCAAACTCTATAGGAAACTCAAACATTGAATAAATAACCCAAGTGAATATTAATTTATAGACAATAAAGCATAGTGCAATTAGATCACAAAGCAATAAATCATCGATTGATAATAAAAGAAAACTAATCACATAGAAAATTAAGGTTCATAATAATTGAATACTAAAACTAAATTAAAACATTAAAAAAATAAAGAAATATAAGGGAGAAGTCTATTCTATTAATTGTCTATTTGTTATCTCTTGATTGTCCCCCTAATTACAAGGCTATTTATAGTAGAAAAGGAATTTTGAAATATATCATCTGAAAAGTACTTTTTGCATGTCTTCAATATTTTTGCTTTCCAAATCTAACTCCAAATAAAATATATATGGAAGCATGAAATTTTTTAAGACTTCAAACCTTTCAAAAAATAAGAAAATTTACAAGGAATAGCATAATCACACTCTAAGATCACATTCATGATTCTTAGGCATGAACTTCTTCTTCATGTGCAACTCTTATAATTTCAATGAAAGTTTTGGATGAAAAGAATATAGCTAAGGAACATGACTATATTCTTACGCATGATCTTCTTTAGACTTTAGTTCGTGTTTGATCTTTACCTACTTGAGTAGCTTAGTCAATACTCCTCTCCTTTAAAGGTCCAAAACTTCATCAAATCTTTTAAAAAACTCATCAAAAGCTTCTACAACACCTATAAGTGAAAAATTCAAATCGGATGATCAAATTAGCTACAGTTAACATAAATAATACATAAAAAATATACAAAACTCTCTTAATATATATATGCTCTATGAGTGTTATCAAATTTCCCTGCACTTAAGTTTTTACTTGTTCTTAAGCAAAACAATCAAAACAAAACATCCCTAGGATAGTATTATCAATTTCTCTTAAAATTTAGAAAAGGTATATCCTCAAATCAAAGAGCTTCACAATTTTCTTTAGAATCATTGTTTCTTCTTTTACTTTACAATGCCCTTAGCACACTTAGATAGTAACATTGATGAATCACTAAATTCCAACAATCAATCTAAATAATCCAAAGTTGATCTTATTACTTAAACAGAAACTAAACTAGAGATAAAAAAAAAATATTAACTAAGAAAAAGTTATAAGAATTTCACTACTTTAATGTAAGAGGAGAGAAATCTTTTATATACTCTTTTTGTTACAAAAACTCGAACTAGATGTATGTTACACTAACTCATCGTTTGATTATGTACCCAGTATACATTTTTGTTAGAGGGCTTTTCAATTCAATCTAATTCCTTTATTTAAGCACAATTATGTTGGCAACAGGATTTGAACCTTGCTCTTTTAACAAACCAAGGCCAATTCTTGCCATCTTAGTCCTTACGTTAGTAACAGGAAAGGACGTGTTGCTCTTCTAACAAACTAAGACTGATCCTTACTAGCTTAACTAACTTCTTTACATTGGCATTAGGAAAATACCTTACTTTTTTGACGGACCAAGACCTAGGCCAAGGCCAATCCTTATCAACTTGTATATCATTGTTTTTCAACTATTTTGATTTTTCAAGAGACTTCTAAATGACAAATCTCATTTGTTCATCTAATTTGAAATTTTGAAAAAATCACAAAAATAGATAATTGTCCTCTTAAATTAAGCTTTATAATATAGAGAACTAGTCTTCATCCTGTTAATATCTATTATAATCCTGAATCTAAGTTTAAACTTGAGTAGTAGAGAGCTTAGGATCATAGGGATTTAGTTGCTCAAATTCAGTAAAGTGAATTAAGGTCATAAGGAATCATGGGTAAATTGCAAAAAAGAAAATGGGATTTCTAAAGTTATCTTTAACAAAAGCTAAAAAAAACTTAAGTGTACGGTATTCAATTAGTGCATACTCATTAACATATATAATTTAATATCTTCCATTCTTTCCTTTCCTCCCACCCCTTACAAATGCACATTTAAATTGCACATTATCCCCAATGTACACTATGATTGAAGTATGTAAGAAATTGAAAGGGAAAGGGAAAGAAAGAAGAATTGAGACTTCTTTAGTTTAAGATTTGACAATGAATTTTGAAGCTACCGTACTATGAGATTTCTACTTCAAAATTAAATTCATATAAGTTAGGCAAAACAAAAGAAAAATACAAAACAAAGAAAAATAAAAGTAATAGAACTAAAAACTAAAACCTAAAACTAAAGTACTATAACTGTAATCAAGAGAAGTTTATTAAAAAGTAGCATAAACTGGTAGGAATAATATCTTACTAACTATAAAATATATCAAAAACAAAAAAAAAAAAAACCTTAATTTAGCAAGTAAATCATCAAAGGACATCCTATTAATTCTCTCTCCATCTCTTATCTCTTGGCATGTTCCCTAAAGAAGAAAAATACAAGCTCATATCTTATAGAAATCTTCTTCATATTGAAAAGATATTAGTACAGAAGAAACTTTCTAAGTGTGAAGAATTAATGTAAAAACTTCAATATAATATCTATGAAGCATAATTAGAAACCAATTAATCCTCTTGTTGAACACAAAATCAAAATAAATATGTGACTGGTCTCTAATTTCATAATCTTAAAGTCAAAACAACATGAACTCAATTAGTTAGTAAATTAGTAAATTAGTAAAGTAGGAATTAATGAGTTAAACAAGCTCACATTGCAAAAAGACATGAAAGAACGCTCAAAGAATGCAAAAATTCATAAAAGTTTTAAGACTTATCAAAACAAATAATTTGTATGCTATGCCAGGGTCCTTGAATAAGCTATTCCATGTCCAAGAAAATAATTAACTACTGAATGAAATCGACAAATCAAAACGAGATTACACATTCATGATATGCCAAGAACTAAATCCACTTCTCAGTTGCAAATCCTAAATGTAAGTGAAAAAAGGGAAAAACAAATATGTGCAAATTAGAGAAAAACAAAGAAAGAGAAAGTGAAAAGACATACCTAATTCTTGACGTTTGGAAAAATAAAAAATAAAACAATTAGAAGCCTAAAGATTTAATTCACACAAGGAGGATTGATAACATGAAATTAGCATAAATATTCTATAGTAATTTTATATTAATTTAGTTACTTTCATAATGATTTAGAGTTTAATCTGTTTGATTTTCATTTTTAGAGACTTCGAGAGACATTTGATGAACTTTCAATGATTTTTATCAAGTTTCAGAACTTATTAGACAAAAGCATTGATTAACAACTTAAAGTGGAAGAATTTTAGGTGAGAAACGAAGTGCAATCAAGAATACAATTGAAGACCATGGTTGTAGTCCATGCCCATGTTCACCTTATCAAACAATTTCCATCAAATTTTGAAGATTTTAGATCAAGTACAAGTACACACGTCAGCTCCATAGCCGTAGATCTAGCTTGTGGATACGCAATGAATTTCAAATTTTCAAATTTTCTTAGCTTTTCTTTATAAATCTAGATCTAACAATTATAAATAGATGTCTAAGATTAGGTTTATAAGAAGAGCCCCCTTTAAGTAAGAGTCAATAGGGCAAATAATTACAAAGGGATTTGTTGATAGTCAGTTGTAGTTCACTCGGCTTATCAAACATCGACACTTAAAGCTTCATTCATTTGTCCATTCTACTAACGACAAGCTGAGTTATCTGTATTCTCGGCATCCCACCAGGTAACATAAATCTATTCCTAATTTGAACTTAAGGGAATTGATGCAAATAGTTGTCACTATTACGATTGTATTATATAACTGTCTACTCTTCCTACATTTTAGGGAATGTGTTTGATTAAGAGCCCGCTATGTGTCTCGATGATTATTCCGATAACTACTGCTTTAGACACGACATTTGCCTATAAATATATGAAAGAAACGCTGTAAGAGCATCTAATATCTCTTAACCACTCACTTAACTTTCTCTATTCATATTTATTAACTTACGCATCGGAGTGGCTGTACTAAACTGATCACGATACTAAGAACTTTTCCTTTCTTTGCAAGATAATTCCAATTACTAAAATCCACCAACAACAGGATCCTCTTCTATATATTTTTATTTTATTTTGCTATTATGTTGTTGTTTTGATTTCTTAATAAATTATTATTGAACTCATACATTCTAAGATGACTTTTTATTTTTGATAATGAATTTCAATATATAATTTTGTATATTGTGATCTAATTTTATTATGTTTATTGTTGTCTTTAATTTAATATTGGTGATTTAGTTATTGGTAAAGTCTATTATAAAGTTCATGAGAGCATGCAATATGACTTAATGATACAATTAAACAAAATTAGCTGACTATAATGTTTAGTAATTTGGTTTTTTTATTAGGATTCAAAAGTATTAAGTGATTCTGTGATACTATATTCAAAAGAGATTTAGGTAGAGAGGGTTTTAGGATTAAGACCTGGTCAAGAGATGCAAGTCCGGTTTGTTTGTAATAGGTATGCCTACGGTCCAATACTATAATTAAAATTGAATAGGTCACTCTATACTAGGTAGTAAGTAACACTAAAGCTTTACAAAGGAACATGTTTTTCCCTTTAATTTAATTGTTCTATTTACTATTCTCATTATTGTTTTATTTTTATTTGTACTTCTATTTATTTTTGTTTAAGTTTGTATTTTTGGTTATCTTAATTACTTTATTGTTGCAATCTTCACTTTTCTATCTTTAATTATTTAAATATATCTTTACATAATTAGAATAATTTAAGGATACAAAGGACTCCAATCCAAATTTATACCATAACTTGATTAGGTATACTTGCCTATACTATAAGTTGCTCAACGACCTAATCAAATTTTTTGTGCTATTGTTAAGGAGCCAATAGAGTAAACTAATTGGGAATTCAGCAAAAACTTTAGATTTTCAATTATTCTAACGTATTTGTAATATTAATTTCCTTTAGTTTTTTTTGCTTGGCACTTTTCTTTAAATTGTTTTTTATTTCTGAATTTTTCCAACTAATGAACAAAAGTAGTAGTAGTAATCTTGTGGAATTTAACCTAAAGATTGAAAGGACTTTGCAATATCTCTCTAGGAGAGTTTATGAAACAATGGAATCAATTAACTAAGGTGCACCACTCTAATTAAAGGAAGAAGTAGATTCAAAAAGCGAAGAAGAAATTGAAAAATATGGCATTAAACAATAATAATGATGAAGCTAACAAGACCCATTTAGAGTTTGTCAAACTGTATGATTGGAGCTAAGTCCAATTTCACAAATTTTCAAATCTAACCAAATGTCATCTAGATGGTCCAACAATTCATTCAATTTAACAGATTGGCTTATGAGGACCCCAATAATCATACGTCAAGTTTCCTAGAGATCTGCAACACTTGTAAGATCAATCATGTCTCAGACGATGTGGTAAGATTGAGATTATTTCCGTTCTCCCTATGAGATAAGGCCAAACAATGGCTTAGCTCTTTACCTAGAGGTTTTATTACAATTGGGATTTTTTAGTTGAAAAATTTCTAGGAAAATATTTCCCATCCATTAGGACAATAAAATTTAGAGATAATATTTCTACTTTTGCTCAAATTGATATTGATACCCTCTATGTTACATAGGAGATATTCAAAGAGTTGTTGAGGTGGTGTCTACATCATGGATTACCTTTATGGATGCAAATTCAAACATTCTATAATGGGCTCAGTTATCTTACGCACTAGATGATTGATAATACAACTGGAGACACTCTAAGTGCTAAGACACTAAATGAGGCCTAAAAGTTGATAGAGGACATGATAATGAATAATTTGCAGTGGTATAATATAAGATCCAAAGTGAAAGTGTCTAAGAAGTATGAAGTTGATTATGTGACTATATTGATTATTCAAATTGAGAATCTAAGTAAGAAGATTGAAGGACTAATGAAACTGGTGAATTTAGTGTAGGATGAAAATTTGGCTAAAACTAAGATGTCAATTCTATTGCTAACTGTACTCAAAACAATCCTTTTAATAATTCATATAACTTAGGCTGGAGAAATCATCCAAATTTCTCCCCAAGGAGGCCAACAACAGCAATAGAACCAAAATGTACATCCTCAAAATAGGGCTACCAACATTGAAGAGTTGCTAATAGATTCATCTAAAGTTTAAATGCATGTTTTCAATCCAATGAAACAACACTAAGGAATATTGAAGCTTTACTAAGGAATTTAGAAAGCTAATCGAGTCAATTAGCTAGGACAATCACTAAAAGACCACAAGGAAGTTTACTTAGAAATACTAAGCTGAATCTTAAAACGTTAGGTTTAGAACCATACTAAGGTAAGGAAATTAACCGCCGAGCTAACAATGTAAAACAACAACACTTCTTAGGAGGCATCCTAAGTTTGATTTATTTAAATTTCAACTATTTTTTGTTAGTTTGTTCATTTATTTTGTTGTCTTATCATAAGTTAGTTCAAGTATCAAGTTTTAAGACATTAGTTAGAGTTTTTCCTGCTTTGAACAATTTTTATAAAAAATAGTTATTAAATGTTGTCCATGAAATAATAATTAGTGAAGTTATCATCCAATTTGATTATTAATCGATTTATCTTTGTGCTTCAATTCATGCTAATTTTGAATTTTTCAAAGTAATTTTAGGAACTAGGTCAAAGGAAATCAACGTTGCTTAAATTAAAAAAATTGAGAAAAACATGGCCAAAGTTTACGATACATCCATGACCATAGACTGGACCATGATCCTCTTGAAATGAATTTTAAGAGGAAGTTGAAGAATTTTCGAACAAGAGGTCTACAGTTAGAACTATGCTTATGATCCTTGACCACATGGATGCTAGGGTTGCAATATTGATACAAAGGTAAGGATCATAACCATCTTCCATAGCCATGATCCTAGTCTATGGTCCCTTTCAAATTTAAAGATCATAGGTTTTTTCTCTCTACTTCATTCTACACTCTTTCACTCTCTCTCTAAAACTATACCCTTCTCTTAGTCCTCTCGTTACAAAGCACCAAAACTTCACAAGTATTTACAATCTAACCGCTTGCACTTCAAATCTAAGGTACATAATATATCATTTCTATCTAGTTATTTTCCTAAATTTGTTATTATCTCGTATAGAAATTGGATCTTTACTTAGGGTTTCATGAGGAACAATATAGCTTGCATGTGTAGAAATCTCAATTTTTAGAAGTAATTTAGGAAAGAAATGTGATAAAACATATTGTTTACTCATTATTTGTTAGAAATCACTTGAAAAACACATGCTTGTTGGAGATTGAAACTGTACAAAATTTGAGGTTAGCTACATGTAAAAGGAAAAGAAGAGAAAGTGAGGGAAAAGTGATGAAATCCATGTTATTGGCTTGTTAATTATTGTATTGGCATGTGGTTTGTGAACTCATGTTAGAAAATGAAAAAACTTCTTGTTGATTGAAATTTTGTACCATTAAGGCAATCCATGAAACTCATGAATTTTTCAATATTGATTGAATTGTTGATATAAAAGTCATTCCAACATGCAATAAAATTCATGTTAGGAATATAGAATTTGCTATTAACAAAACTACGTATGCAAATGGATTGTTAGAAATTGTGAACAAGAAGCTTAAAGATATCATATATTGAACGTTAGTATTTATATCAATAATGATTATGAAAGAAAATAGGATTTAATCATAGATTAATCCTAAATTACGAATTAATTTTAGGATTTCATTAATCCATGATTTTAGAAAAGTTAGCAGTTCATCATATGATCTATTACTAATTCAATATTTTGTATCTTGCTTGATTAGATAAACTAACAATGACTTTTGAATTTTGCTTAATAATTGAATTGGCAATTTTTCATATGGCATTGCAATGCTTTATAACATGAGTTTGTTTTCATAAAAAAAAAATTTAAATTTGATTTTAGAACCATACTTAGAGTTAAACATGTCGCTTGCAAAAACTTTTCAAGTGCTATTCCTATGTACCCCCTTTTGGCATTTCAAGAATCTTGGTAAAGGAAGAGATATCTCTAGCTATCAAGGAAGGAATTTTGTTAGACATCATACCTAAGCTAGGAACCACTTGTTTAGGCTGGCCATGGTGCTAAGGTTTGACATCTGATTGAGTTTGGTGGATGGGATTGGTTGTTGATGATCAATGAGTTGGTTTATAAAGAATTGACCTTAGAAGTTTTAAGCACCTTGAGATTAGCTTATGCCAATATTGAAAATGGTAGGGATAATGCCTTATTCTTTAGGTGTAATGGTCATGATATTACCATGCTATTTTATGAGCAGCCTATCCATATGGGTATATACTCTCCAAATTATGTTAGGATACGAAAGTATATGGAGTTTCCCTATAAACTACCTTAAGGAGTTTTTGAGTCTTTTGTGTAGGTAGAGTTAACTAATCGAAAATGAGGATCTTATGATCTAGAAAGGTCTAAGGCCTTTAATATGAGAGATCCCACTTTCAAATTGACTCATTATGTGTTGACTAAGGGTTTTACCAGAAGGAAGAATAGTGAGGGAGTAGTGAATGAAAGCGATATCATATACTTACACAATATTGCTAAGCGACGCATCATAAACTTAAGTATTAGGATGGCCTTCTTTCTTAGGAACCAAGCTACCAAGGGCCATATAGGTTTTATTTTTGCAAGTCCCTTCATCACTTGATTGGCAAGAAATACTCCTTGTTTTCATGGCCTTCCATTCACGTAGGTATTAGAGTCTCCTACTCCATCGAGCTATGAGTCTATTAAGGCCATGGGATTTCATCCAGTACTTGAGGGTCCACTCCTCGAGCTAACCAGCGAGGCTACATCTTCATGATCTTAATTGCGACATGGTTCATCTTCTTTAGTATTTGGTTATCTTAATACACTTATGAGAAAAATACTAAAGAAGTAGAGGATTCTGACACATAAGGTAGATCATGCTAAGGTTAGGATGAATACACTCTTTGCTCATTAAGGAATCCAACCACCACTATCACCACCCATGCCAAAACTCGACTCGAATGAGGAGACTAAGGAGGAGGAAATTAAGTAGGATGGTGAGGATAAGGGTGACGAGTGAATTTACCTTTTCACTTTTTATTTCTTTTTCAAAAGACTATTTGATTTTTCTTATTTAGACAACTATACTTAATTAACTTATTTACTATTGCTTTTATTTCTTCTTTTTATTTTATAGTTAGTCCATTTTGTCGGATGCAAAGAAAATCGTGACCTTAATGGAATGGATGGAATTCAGATTTTGAACTTTAGAAATTTTTCATCAAAGATCAATGCAAAAATAAAAGAATTCCATGTTCTTTTCATTTTATTTTTCTCTTAATTTTATTTTGAATTATATTATTATAATGCATATTGAGAACAATGTATAGCTTAAGTGTGGGGGAAAGGAATAGGTTATGTATATTAATAATTTAGATATACACTTAAATTTTTCATGAACTAAAAAACTTAGAAATTTGCATCCCTTTACATATTAAGTAAGCAAAATTTTTTCAAATTTGCCATTTATGATTTTAGTACGCTTTGCTAAATTTAAGTTATTAAATCCCTATAATTTAGAGTTCCTTATTATTTAAGCTTAGACGTAGATTCAAGATTAGGATAGATATAAACGGGTTATAGACTATTTACTTTGATTTCTAAATTAATTCTAAAGGATAGTTATTCATCCATCTTTTTCATTTTTTTTAGGAAAATTATAATAGAGGAGAATAACATTTGTGGGTAAGTTCAAATAAGGGATCAACGTTTCAAAGTGGTTCAAATAAGGGATAACCGTTTTGAAAAATTTAAATAAGGGATCAATGTTTTATAAAGTGGTTGAATTTTTCGAAACGTTTATTCCTTATTCGAACTATGTTATGAAAAATTAATCCCTTATTTGAACGATCCCTTAAATGTTGATTTCCTTTGTTGTAATTCTCTCGATTTTTTTTTTTTAGATTAGATAAACAAAAGAGATTTTTTTCTCTGAAACTCTTTTCAAAAATTAAAGTAATTGGAGGTATAAATAAAATTAATGAAAGAACTACAAAGAATTAGTAAGGATTGATATTAGTCCCTTAGAAGAGTAAAACTCTTTTCTACTGCCAATTGTTAAAAGAAAATTTAATTAAAGTTGTTAAGGATCAACCTCCATCCTTTGGAAGAGCAATGTACTTGCCTATTAACAATTACTAAATAATTAAAAGGGCTAAATTAGTGAGGATCGACCTTGATCTATCAGAAGAGTGGGATTCTTTCTTAATGCTAATAAGCTTTGATAAGGAAATTAATTTAAACTTACAAAGACTCTTGATGAAAATTGAAAGAAGTTTAGAGATGATAAGAGGGTAAGTTAAAGTAAAATGCATCTAATCTAGGTTTTCAAATTAAAATTAATTAAGGGAAGATTTCCTTCCTCTCATGTTAAAGTGGTGAAGTTTCTATAATTTCTTCTTAGTTTATTAGTGTTTGTATTAAACTCTAGTTTAGTTTTTGTTTAAGTAATAAGGCTAATATTGAATTATTAAGATTGATTATTGAAATTCAGTAGTTCTTAAGGTGTTATTATCTAAGTGATCTAAATACATTGTTAAGTTCAGAAGAAAGGGTAATTCTAAAAATTTTTTGCAAAATTATTTGAAATTAAGGGTGCACTTTTCTAAATGATATATTTAATTGCCTTGTCCTTAAGATGTTTCGCTTTTGTTTTGATGTTTCACTTGAGGAGAAGTAAAAACTTAAGTATGGGAGTATTTAATAACGTGAAATTAGCATACATATTCTATAGTGATATTATGTTATTTTGCACATTAATTTAGTTAATTTCATAGTGATTTAGAGCTTAATCCTTTTAATTTTCATTTTTAAGGACTTCAAGAGATATTTGA
Organism: Lumnitzera racemosa; assembly: GCA_024138005.1. Classification (NCBI taxonomy): domain Eukaryota; kingdom Viridiplantae; phylum Streptophyta; class Magnoliopsida; order Myrtales; family Combretaceae; genus Lumnitzera; species Lumnitzera racemosa. Next base: position 15,864,019 of record JAMXBC010000008.1, on the reverse strand, counting down.
TGAACTTTCAAGGATTTTTATCAAGTTTTGAAGCTCATTAGATAAAAGCACTGATCGAGGACTTCAAGCGGAATAATTTCAAGCAAGAAACGAAGTCCAATGACGGTTAAAGACCACGACCATGATCCATGCTCATGTTCCTCTCATCAAATAATTTCCATCGAATTTTGAAGATTTCAAACCAAATACAAGTACATGCTTTAGCTCTACAGGTGTATATCTAGCCCATGGACATGTAATGAATTTCTAATTTTCTATTTTTATTACGTTTTCTTTGTAAATCTAGGTCTAATCATTATAAATATATGTTTAGGACTAGGTTTATCAAGAGAGACCCTTTTAAGAAAGAGCCAGTAGGGCAAAGAATTACAAGGGGATCCTCTTCTATATTCTTTTCTTTTCTTTTCCTATTATGTCGTTGTATTAATTTCTGAGTAAGTCGTTATTGAACCTTAAGTTCTAAGGTGATTTTTTTATTATCGATCATGTAATTTGATCTATGATTTTGTATATTGGTGATTTAATTGTATTGTGTTTATTGTTGTCTTGAATTCAATACACCAGTGAATGAATTATTACTAAAGTTTATTGTAAAGTTTGTGAGAGCATGCAATATGATTGATTGATACAATTAAACAATACAACAACATACGTGTCTATAATTCATTGGTACAAGTTCTACATAATTTCTACAATTGTATGTATTCCAGTAGTTGTCTCCTTGTTGCTCTACTTGTACTCCATCTCAATGTTGACAATCAATACCTTCAAATCAATAATTTGCAAAAATGTCAACCCTATCTTTTTTAAACAATAGAATAAAATCTACAAATGCAAAGAGAGATGATAAACTGATGTGCAAAATCAAGAAATAATGCAAATAAATGTAGATCTAAAATAAAAAGAATTGCTTTCTTTTTTTTTTTTTTCAATTTGTAAGAGTAGTTAGAATATTAGCTCTAGGACATTCCCAATTTCATAACTATAGTCCTAAGCAATAGTATCGGAAATTTGATAGGAAACAAGTATACCTATTATGATGCTATGAGGGTCTAGTAGGATTACTTAAAATTTTTATATCACATGTACACTTATAATACAAAAATCGTCTTGTAAGTTAGAGATTATAAAATTCTAATTAATTAATCACTAGAGTCTCCAATTTTTAATTTATTAACTTATTGTAATATATAAATAATTATGAATATCTAATATTTCACAATTTCTCAAAACAACAAAGAATCAGTATCCCTTAACAAACAATAAAATTAGATAGTAAAAATCTAAAATTTAAATTTATTGAAGTTACAAAATATAAGTATAAGAATAGTAATTACATGTAATGTTTCAAACCAACTATACAATCTATATTCAGATTTTATTTTTTAAGCATCTCAATACTTATACTCAATGCTCAACTCTTAACCTACGCTTCGTTATCAATAAAATTTGAAAGACAAAATTGTTAAGGAGTAAGCTACATGAGGTTAATGAGATACCCCTCCTATTATACCGTTAGGCAAGTTATCAAATAATTAAATAACATATATATGAATACATGAACAAGTAGTATACCGAAATGCAATTAATCAGTGCTGCATATAATATCAAATTTAACACTTTCTGAAATAAGGATTGAAGATTCGTCAACACCAATCATAACCAGGTTTTAGCACTTAGGTTTTTAACCATATATAGAAATTTCATATTTCACAAAATATGTTTCTATTTCCGAAATCTAGTAGTATACAAATTCTTAGATCTAGTAATGAGGTGGCTCCTGTAGTTTACACTCACGCCTAAGTGGTGGTCTTTAGACTTGACTTTCAACCACTTACGGTTAACATCTCAAGTGCCAAGTAAACTCACGAGCCAATTGTAAGATCTTGTTGTATCAATGTTTCTGCATTATACTAATCAAATCATGTGGAAATCCTATTCCTATAAGGCTCTTTATTACCATTTGCGTGAGGTGACGACCGGAATATTACATGTAATGTTTATGCTTATACATGATTCATTTAATTTAAAATAAGTCGAATATGATTAAGGTAATTTATTAGGTGATTAACCAATATCAACAAACCATTTAAATCATGCAATGAATAATCATACAATCAATTCTTTGGTTACTATATTTAACCACATTTTGCATAAAAGTAAACAATATTCAATCACATGCATATTTCTGAACCCCAAGCATCAATTTATTAATATATAAAATTTAGGTGTACTAGTTACAAGCATAAAACAAAGATAAAGTTATTAGAAGTACTCACTTGACTAAAGCCGATATAGATCCTAGCAATCAACGGGCAGCTTATCCTTTTGATCAATATCTCCTCATAAATAAAAATAAAAGAAACCTAATGAGTATCTAGATGTGATGCTAAACGGTTTAACTAACTTAGTATCTACTTTATGATTCTAGTTTCCATTTAAATGTTAAATCGTATATAATTTTTTCATTTTAAATTTGATTTTTATAAATTTATAGTTTATTTTTATCTTTTCAGGATATAGTTCCACGTAGTAGAGTCTATTTTGGACATTATAACTCATATTTTTCATTATAGTCTTAAAATATTACCAATTTTAGTATTTTAATCCAAATATTTTAAATTATTATTTTAAGATTTTCTTTATGAATTTATGATAAATTTCTAAATTTTATATTTTGGAAATATTCTTATTTTCAAGTTTATTTTTATAATTATTTACTTATTTCACTATTTTAAGGGTAAATTCACATTTAAATCACCTCTTTGTTATATGAGTAAATTTTCTATTTCGTTAATTATTTTCCTTTTCTAATTATTTTTATAACTTAAGAATTTAATTAAATAAATACAAGTGCTAATGTAGTAACTTCTCATTGGGTTACGTGCCACTTTATGAATTATTTTAATTTTTTCATTTTTTTAAATTTTCGTGACATTAATTAATATTCGTATATATATATATATCTATTATTATAATTTATTAAATTTTGTAAATTAGTCCTATTTTCCTCCTTTAAGCTCATGGCCCAACATGTATACTTATATATATATATATATATATATATACTTATATTATCTTATTTAGAGATTTAGTAATTTAGTATTCTTATACATGTACTTAAACATATACATATATTTATACTTTACTATACTACTACTATACATACATTTATACTATTACATATTCTTTTATATCTATGTTTTCTTACTTTTCTTATACATATTTATTTATACAATCCTACCATACTTTACATATATGGATAATAACTTGAATATACTAAGTACCAGATGTATGTATACATACTATATACACATATCTATATATATATTGATATGTACCATATATTTACATAGCTGATCATGTACATATAGTTATATATGTAAATAGGCATGTACAAATATGAACATATAAACTTAAAATAACAACTTTTACATATAAATCAATACATGTACATGAAATTTTTATTACAAAGATAGTGAAATATATATATATGAACTTGATTATATATTCCTATAATACATGAAAGTCTATAAAATACATATATAATAAAAAAAAATACATGTAAGGGGATATTGCAAAATAAGTCAAATACAATATAAATACCATTTAACTGTTCTCTTGTATCTTGAAAAGTTATAGAATCAAGAGCTATTCTTCTTCTTGCAATTATTAAAAGGAAATAAAAGAAAGCCGAAGAAAGGAAAAAAAAAAATTAGAAATAAGAAGAGGAGGAGAAGTGGACGGTTTTAGGAAAAGGAAGGGTGTATAGTTTGCTTTCTGTGTTGTTTCCTTGAAAAAGATTGAAAAAAAAAAAAAAGAAACAAAAGTACATGTATATACATGCATTCGGCCGAAGCAGCAAAATGGGAAAAGTAAAAACTTAAAAAAAAAAAAAAAGAATAAGATAAGAAGATGATTTGATTTGACTTTAACCTCATCCTATTCTCTTTAATTGTGATCCACGTAATTAATCACATGTGAGAAAAGAAAAGAACAAGTGGTAGCCGAAACCATGACAAGAAAAGAAACGTAGGAGAAAAGAATAGGAAAAAAAAAAAAAAGAAAGAAAAAAAGAAAGAAAAAGGAGAAAGGAAAAAGGAGATTATAAATTATTAGGTTGACCCTTATAAATGTGTGTTTTAACTTTTAAATGATATTTGAAATAATTCATAATGCAATTATGGAAAGAAATATGGAATATAAATTCATCTATCCCTTTTAGTATATAAACATAAGATATGTAATATAATTAACTCTAAATAATTAAATCAATATAAAACTAGTATATATATATGTATAATTATGAAATTATAAGTAATCATAAAATAATATTCATAATTTTATTAATTAAGTCGTTACTCCTTACACTTATCAATATTTAATATTTAGGAGTTATCTCCCTTTGTTCGTTAGCAAATTTACATGATTATGCATGTTGATTGGTAACTGTATCAAATCAGTGTTTTATTACTATTAGGGTTAATTTATATATTTTATAAGCTTAGAGTTATGATTTTAGGGTTTTTATCAGATTCATGTTTAATCTCTTGTATTTACTTGTACATAAGGTTTATGGTCTTTTTATATGCAATAAAGGTTTTAATTAAGATTTTAGGGTTTTGCATATTTGTTTTAAGTTTCAAATTTAAAATTTTAATCTATTTTAAATATATCAGCTTTGTTGACTTAAGAAAATTACCTACAATACTCGAGTCAACTATATACTCTAAAAACTAAATTTGGAGAGTTTACAAAACTTATCAAGTTATAGTACAATAAAACAAATTTGATTCCAAATATCAATCCTTTAGGGACTACTTATAAGTGTGAATACTAGTTTTTACCTCTTTTCTAATATCTAACCTAACAAATGATTTCAATTAATCAAAGGCGACTAAATCGGATTATTCTTATTAAAATAAAATAAAGAACAAATAACAAAATGAAATATAATTAAAATTAACTATGAATGTATGAACTTAGAACTCAATTACTGATTCTCCTACAATATGACGCAAGTTATCAATCTCATTCTTATTCATTGGACCGTGGCAATTCCGAATATAAGTTAACCAAACTCGAATATCAAATTAACTCCTAACTTTAAGTATAACTTACCAGAATCACTTCAGCAATAAAATATCTTAAGATCACATTAAGTTTTTAAATTCCATTATTAAGTTTCCTTGATCCAACGAAATCAAATAGCTAAGCATTTAAGTCCATTTAATTACATCAATCTATTTATTCTAGGATCTCAAGAACTTAAGAGCAAACCCAAACATTGAATCAATAACCTAAATAAATATTAATTCAAAGACAATAAAGCACAATGCAATTAGATCACAATAACAAGATATTATATATTGATAATAAAAGAAAACTAATTATATAGAAAACTAGGGTTTATAATAATTAAATATTAAAATTAAATTAAAACATTGGGAAAATAAATAAATAAAAGGAAGAAATCTATTCTATTAATTTTATATCGATTGTCTCTCAGTTGTCCCCCTAATTACAAGACTTATAAGACTATTTATAATATAAAAGGAATCTTAAAATATATCTTAATGTATCTTCAAAATATTTTTTGCATGTCTTCAATATTTCTTCTTTCTAAATCAGGCTCCAAATAAAAGATATATGGAAGCATAACATTTTTCAAGGTTTTAAATCTTTTCAAAAATAAGAAGATTTGTAAGGAGTAATGATAGGAATCAATTAACTCGAGCCTTACAGGACTAACCAAGCAAATTCTCTCGTCTTAGCCTATAGTCAAAGAAGCCAAGCTAATCTTGACTATTGACTTGCCAAGAATGCCGAGATAACCAACTTTACGACTATCAATTAGTAGCTCAACCCATTCACATGTCTACTCAGCCATGCTTATACTGACCAAAAGCTTAGCAATACTTATGCCAAGAACTCCTGAGCACATTCAAGCTAACATTACCTTAGAAGAATCTTTAGCTTTGGTTAGCACCTTTGCTTGACAACAACTAGACTAGTTGTACAATTTTATTTGCTCTACCAAAAGCATTGCTAATGATCACTAGCCACCACTTGATGGAATCTATCATACAAATAGGATACTTTTCTTGATTTCTCTTTTGTACCCTTTTATATTCCTTGTACCTTACTTATTTAAGATAATACCCCTTTTTGTCTTTTCCATTTTAGGTACGTTACTCTAATATTTTGGGTATAAATACCTTTTGTACATTTTAGTCGCAACAATTTTCAAGCTTACTACAAAATATTCTAAGTCTCTCTTGCTTACCTGTAAATGCCCTTTTGTTTACTTACTTATTTCACTCTTATCCTAACCCTTAGGTAAAGCTAAGTAGCATATACCCTCATTGAATTAGCTCATGTGTCATATCGAGCTTATTCATGAGTACTTGGTAGTTTCTTAGTGTACCATATCCTTAGAGCTGATCATGGGTTTTGCTTCTTTACTTTCTATCCTACACATTTCCATCATCGTCTTCATGCTTTCAGCAAACTTGAATTTACCTTGATATGGCAAAGCTTATCTGCTCTTGGTACGGTGTATCAACTTGGTATCAGAGCGGAGTTTTTTTTTTTTTTTTTTTGGTAAGTTGTATTTGAGCTTTATTGTGAGTAGTATTGGTTGTGGTAGTGTGTTATGATTATGTAGAGGTTAGCTACAGTGTTTTAGTAAGTAGTGGAAGTTGTATTGCCATTGTGAGATAGTTGTTGTGAAGTACTTTGTTTTGCCTTGTTTTAAGCATTAAGAAACAGAGTAAGTTTCAACTAGGTTTGTTGTCGCTGCTGTATTTGTGGTTGAAGTTTACTTAGATTTGAATATTCCAGTAGTGAAGTAAGTGTATGAGTTGGTTGATTTGAAGATAGTGTTAGTTGTTTCTTAAGTATTGAAGTTTCGAGTGTTGTTGAAGTTTTGTAAAAGAATGATTAAGTTGAATGTCAGTGTTGGTATTAAGGATGATAATGATAGTGTTGTCTACAATAGCTAATAGACTCAAAATACTCCTAGAAGAATTTATAAGTGGTTAAGTGAAATGACTAACTTGATAGCTGACCTGACTAAAGCTATTTATGCATTAGCCTTTTGGCCTGTTGATGCTGTTTAGAACATTCCCCAAGCCGCCTAACCTACAAGAAGACAAAACTTAGCATGGCAAGATTGAAGTGAACGTATGTAGAGAAGAATTGACTTGAGAAAAGTAGATGGAGGTGATGGAGAAGAGTATGTTGAAGTAACAGAGCAAGTTCGAGTATGCTGAGCTACTAAACTTATGAAGCTTCAAATCCCGAGCTTCAATGGCTCTGGAATACTGATGACTATCTCGACTAAGAAGATAAAGTAGAGTGAGTCTTTGACTACTATTAATATGAGGACCATGAGAAAATAAGAGCTGCTGCTATAGTGTTCTCAAGGTATGCCGTGATGTGGTTAAGAAACTTCTAGGCCATGACAAGGAGAGAAGGATATAGAGAGATTAACACTTAGCCCGAGATGAAAAGAGTCCTTAGAAATATATTTGTATTGGAATTCTAGATACTTTTGCTTGACTCCAAGAGCTAAGACAAGGGAATTAAGTTATTGATAAGTATGTTTAAGAGTTTCAAATGCTCATGATCCGATGTGAGGTTGATGAGCCTTTAGCCCTAATAGTATCTAGGTTCCTTACTGGGTTAAGGACTGACATTCAAAATATTGTAGAATTTCAATAGTATACTACATTAGACGAGCTATAAGAATAGCCTAGCATATGAATAGACAGAGGAGGAATGTATCGTACGTACATATATGTTAGACAATTCCATAGCATTTTCTTAATATCTTTTAAAATAGTCGAAGTGGGGCATTCTTGAAATTTTAGGCTTTTAAACAACTACCCTTTATCTTTTTACGTTATCTCCTTCCCACCTGTTTCTCCTACCTATATCCCTCTTTCTTCTTCCATAAATCTATTCCCCATGGTACTTCCTTCACAACCCTCTCAAAGAACTGCTAAAAACTGAGTTTCTTATAAGAAAAAAAAAAAAACTCAAGGAAACTCAAAGAAAAGCATCAAGGATGGAGTTTTAGTGTAAGTTTTCTTTTAGAAAGCTTCAAGATGATACTTTTTTGTTTTGGAGGGATGTAAAACAACATGCCATCATGATGTTTCTACGGTGCTTTATTTCTTGCAAGCGTGTGTGGCTTGAGCATTGAGTTGACAAGCATCAAACCAAGAAGTTGATGTGGTGGTGTTTGATGGTATGCAAGTAGTATGTTTTTGGTGGAGCTTGGTAGTACGTTTGTAGGCTGGCTATGATCTGAGGTACATGTGTTGTGAGAAATGCAAAGGTGGTGGTTGTTGGGGGATTTATCACGAAGGAGTTGACTGATATTGTGTTTGTAGGTCACTGGTTTGAAGCTTGGAATGCTGGAGGTTGAAGATCAAGACTGGCCTGCTAGTCGCGGACGTTAGGCAGGGCATGGTAGGAGTCGGCCTGCTGATCTAAGGATGGGTCAGCTTGACGTGATTTGGCCATTGCGACTTGCTCTTCTTTTGATTCCATTTATGTTGGTTTGTCCCGATTAAAATAATATACAATATGCTACATCAAATTAAATATGTTATTGCCGTCTACCATGATTTCTTCTTTTATCAACAAGTAGAATATTAAGATAAGTTAAATGCATATTATTTATTATATTATGGGTTATTTTATTATGTTAGGTTGTTAAAGCTAATATATAATATTATGTTTTATACATAATATATTATGTATGTTTTATTACATATTCTTGTTTTACATCAAGTTACTTTATATGTTGTTATTTTACATTATATGTTATCTATATTATTAAAGTTTTTTGGAGCTTAAGTAATTATCACCGTTAAAGTTACCTATTTACCATATATTTAATATTATTTAACAAAAAAAACTAACATTAAAATAATATATTAAAATTATAAATGATGGATAATTATACCATTTTCCTTTTTTTTTCTCTTTCCTCTCAATTCTCCTTTCCCCCATTAGTCTCTCCCATTACTACAATTATGTTTCGTGTGTACCATCCTCAACTTCTACTTTCTTCTCTCTCTCTCTCCCCTCTGCATACTTCCTAATAGCACAGTAACTCTCGCTTTTTGACCTCATTATCCTATAAACTATAAATAGTTTTATACATATCAAAATCTTCATATTTCCTTTCTGCTAAATCTAAATCTAAATTTAACATATTATTGAAATCTTGGTATAAATTTTTATAAAAGAAATATAGAAATTTTTTAATGTATTTTTTCAAATAGTTTATCTTTAGTTTCATAACTATTATGTAATTTTTATATACACATTTTATAAGTGCAATATATTTTAATCATTTTTATTAATAATTTCAAATATAATTATTGATATACACGTAGTGCCGGTGCATGATTTGCTAGTTATACTATATTAAGTTAGATATATACTTATATTATATATTACAATGTATGTTGATATGTTATTATATTATATCAAGTTACATATATTATATGGCATGTTATGTTATGTTACATTATATCAAGTATCAAGTCAGTTATGTAAAGTGTTAAGGTACATCAATATATATTATATTACAAGATTTTTAGTTTACCTCCCATGAAACATATTATCATGTTATTATATTATATCAAGTTACATATATTATATGGCGTGTTATGTTATGTTATATTATATTGAGTATCAAGTCAGTTATGTAAAGTGTTAAGGTATATCAATATATATTATATAACAATATTTTTAGTTTACTACATATTATCATTATATATGTTGTTATATATTAAAGCTACTTAATTATCATTCCCTTTTCAAGTATATTACTTTAATAATAACTTGTTTTCATATTAAGTCGTACATATTATGCATCACATATTAGGTAATATGCAATTTTATTATGTTATCCTATTACATGATATAATATGTAATTATCTTATACTATAGTATATAACATTTCAAGCTTTATATAAATATATATATATATATCTATATATATTACATATTACATAATATGTTGTTTCAACGTATTATATGTTAATACATTACCTCACATGTTGTTATGTTATGATTTTATATTATATGTCATAATATGTTATTACATTATATTATATGTTATTATTTTATATAAGTTAAATATATTGTATTATGTTAGGTAACAGGTTGTTATATATTATACTATATTAAGTTATTTTATATATTTATAAATATAGGTCCCATGTAAGATATCAAGAAGGTAAGAGAAGGGGGGTGGATTGATATCTTTTGCCAAAACTAAAACTTTTTGAATTAAAAATAAATCCCCTCTTAATAATTTAAATGACATAACAAGTAGTTGAAAATTGATTGTTTAACTTTAGGTGCAAAAATAAAAATACAAATAGTAAAGATTAGAAAGTAAACAAAGTAAGGAAAAAGAAGATCAGATGATCTATTTATAGAGTTTCGACCTTTTGCCAATTGCTCTGTTCTAGCTCTACTATTGGAGACCCAATCCTTTTCATTGGTATCATTCTACAAGTCCAACTTTTTCACTAATAAAAAAATGAAGAAGAAGTTACAGGGATATCTAGTCGCTTCTTTATCCTATCTCAGAAGTTTTTCCTAAGTTAAACACAAGGATTAGAGAACTACCTAACCTGACATACCTTTGATGCAATTCCAATAATGTTTACAAGGAAAATAAGACAATACAATCAAATAACTCTTTACAACATTTGCCCAAATGCAATAACAATGAAATAAGAAAATTGTTTTGACTAAGTTTTTGACAATCTACACAAGAGAATTTTTGAAATTCAATTTTGATCTTCAGTGTACTGTACCGAATCTTGTACAACATCATCTTTAAATCGAGTAAACTTTCACGTAACAGCCAAAAAGGGCTCATTTTTTATTTTTCTCCAAGAAAACTTAATTTAAACAAAATTGGTTTTGATGTTAGAGAAATATCCCATGAAAATAAGAACCAAATATCTGAATTTTTGAAAACTTGAATTAAGTTGATCTTAATTTGTTTCTTTATTGAATTTGAGTTATTTGACAGTTGTTGCACTAGGTGATTTGTTCCAATCCTCTTTTGATTATGTGGAAATCCAAAACACACTTTAAATAATAAGGATAAGCATGGAAAAATATGAACAAATCTTCCTACAAACAATTCTTTAAGAAACAATCTAGTGTTAGTCTAACTGCCGTAAAAAAATCTTCTCCCTTCTTTAATATCTCCATTTGAATTTTGTCATAAAACTCTCATAAAAGATTAGGTTGGATTTATCCAAAATATTCAACCTTATCTTAAACAAAATACCTTGGAATTCTTGATTCTGTTTCCAACAACCGAAAATATATCTTGATCTCGAGAACTTGCTAAAATCTTATATTTAAAATTTTCAAACATAATGTCGACCAATAAAACCTCATATAGAGATCTTGATATGTAACTTTAAAGCATAAAATCTTTTTTCGAATCTTACGAAAACTGTCAAAAAATGTTCTTGCTAAAAATATATTGCTCAAACATTACTCACTCAATTTAATAATTTGATCTTTGAGTAATAAAAAGAATCCAACTTAAAATCTCTATGGACTTAGTTATCTTTAGTGGAACAAAATTGAACGCATTATCCAAATATGCCCAATAAAATGGAGCTAGGCTTTCTACATATTTTTTCAACTTCACTTGTATAGATTATTTAGAAAATAGCTTAAGAACAGTATTGATCTCAATATTGTACAAAATCTATATTGTTCTGTTCTTTTATTGATATATTTTTTGACATACATTCTGATCAACACAATTTCAAACTTAATTTTCTTTTTTTGAATTGATTTTATTCTAAAATTGACCTGCATACTTATTGTTCTTGTTAAACACACTTTAATCATTTTCTACTGAGATTTTTTAGAACGAATTATAGTTATATCATGATCTATCTACTTACTTCATATCACATATTTTATTATCATCAAAACCAATTAGAAAACTTAACAATAAATTAATATTTTCCTAATTTGATTATGTTAAATAATGTAACAAAAGTTAATGTTTGAAGTTATAGTTTCAAATTATGCATAGTTGTTGTAAATTTGAGTTTGACTAAGTATTATTATTTAACAAGTTTTAACATGAGTAGCTCAGATTATCAGTAATTACCTTATGAATCAAGTACATGACACTTGTTGTTGGCTGTAATTGTTAGGCTAGTTAAATGCGAAATGGATTAGTGTAATATTTGACTCTTAAACGTATGTGATGCTTATGTATGTCTTAGCTTATGGGCTAGTAGTGGCAAAACCCTACAAGGTACCTTGGTGATCGATATGTGACGTTATCCTTAGTGGAGTCATGTATCAAAATGATTTTGGATAGATTTAGGGATTTTGAGGCTGGAGGTGGCACTTCCTAATATCATTCAGATGGGGCTAGTAGTGGTACCTAAGAATCTTAGGGTCAATGATGGTAGTTCCCTGGTATATATTTTTATACTATCAAGTGTGAGCAGGATCATGAGTACCTCTATGGTGTTTAGTAGACTAAATTAAGAGATAGCTAAATTGAATTGTTTGTGATGTATGTTTTGCATTAAGTGCATGTGATCGATATATTATGTGGCATATGTATGTGTATGGTATTACATATTAGGCTTTTAGCTTACCCTTTTAGGGACTTTGTTTTTTAGGTACCTAACAACTTTAAATGTTAAGACCTTGGAGTCTAGGATCAGGTGCATCACTATTGTATAAATAAGAAGGATTCCATCTAGGTTATGATAGTTTAGCTTATGACATTGTAATGAATAGTTTGTAGGTTGTTTGGTTTAAATTTGATTATGGGGATTTATTTATTTATTATCATTAGCAATTATATAGGTGTTTTTAGAGATTATAAAAATGTGGTTAAAGCCTAAAAGTATCATTAGATGTTAAAGACATGTAGCAGGTTATGGCATCCGAAGTCTAGGGCGTTATAAGGAATAGACCAAGCCAACCTATTTAAAGTAATCACCAAACTCAATATAGTATCGAGTTAAATAAGAACGACTAATGCTAAAGCTGAACAGAGGAGCCATCAAGTGATCGTGAAGTGCCATCGAAAACGTTTAAGAAAGGATAAAGGTCTAGACAAAAGACAAGTCAGATCAAGTGCTTTAAGTGTTAAGGGTTGTGCACATGGTCGCCTAATATCCGGATAGAAGAACTATGATCATCAAGGGAGGTGCCCTAAAGATTGAAGTAACTAGACTCTTGACCCGAGCTTGAGATCAAGGCTTTAAAGGACTGACGAAGTGAATTCTCTTGTCCTAGCCTACAATTGAAGAAGCCGAACTAATCTTAATTGCTGACCTACCAAGAATGTTGAGCTGAGCAACTTTGTGACTGTCAATAATAGAATGTCGCCTTGAGTTATGCTCTACTAATAGCTCATCCGATCCATATGTCTACTTAGCCATACCTATATCGACCAAAAGCACGGCAATACTTGTGCTGAGAATTTCTAAACACATTTGAGCTAACATTACCTTAGAAGAATCTTTAGTTCTACTTAGCACCAACCAGACTAGTTGTATAGTTTTGTCTACTTTACCAAAAGAATTACCAGTGACTACCAACCATGTGTCTAACCACCATGCAATGGAATATATTGTATAGATTAGATGCTTTCCTTGATTTCTCTTTTGTACCCTTTTTATATTCCTTACACCTTACTTATTTAGGACAATATCCCTTTTCGTCTTTTGCATTTTAGGTAGGTTATCCTAATGTTTTGGGTATAAATACCCTTTGTACATTGTAGCCACAACAATCTTCAACCTTATTACAAAATATTCTAAGTTTCTCTTGCTTGCTTGTAAATGCTCTTTTATTTACTTGCTTACTTTACTTTTATCTTAACCCTTAAGCAAGGTTAGGTGGTGAGCACCTTCATTAGATTAACTTATGTGTCATATCAAACTTATTTGTGAGTCATTGGTAGTTCTTTACTGTATTATGTCTTTAGAGCTGATCATGGGTTTTGCTTCTTTACTTTCTATCTTATACATTTCCATCCTCGACTTCAAGCTTTTGGCAAGCTTGGACTCGCCTCGATACAACCGACCTTATTTGTTCCTAACGTGGCATATCAAGAAGCAATTTTACACCCTAAAAATAAGATTTGTGAGGAATAACACGTTTACACCCTAAGATCAGGGTTGTGAATCCTAGGTGTTATCATCTTTTTTACATGAAACTCTTATAATTTCAATACAATTCTTGGATGAAAGATGCATAGCTAGGGAATACGCCCATGTTCTTACATGTGATCCTCTTTGGACTTCAATCGTTATCTGATCTTTACTTACTTAAGTAGCTCAGTCAATGCACTTTTCTTTTAAAGCTTCAAAACTTCATCAAATTCTTCAAAAAACTTGTCAAAAGCTTCTACAACACCTATAAATGAAATAACAAACAATTAAGCTCTAAATTAGCTACAATTAACACAAATGATACATAAAAACTATAAAAAACTATGATTCAATATATATATATATATATATTATATGAGCGATATCAATTGCTATCTAAACTCAACATACATTTATAGCACTCATGTCCTGTTTACTTTGTGAATGGAGAAGGAGGGGAATGGAATTAGGATTCCTATGGAATAGAATAAGGGAGGATGCCAATTATAGTGTTTAGTTGGACAAAAAGGGTATTAAGAATAGACTTGTATTAGAAATCAAAAAGACACTTTTACTCTCATCTTCTTCTTTTTCTATTTTTTTTTCTCTCTCTTGACCGCCCTTGCCATCATTGATAAAAACTACAAATTTCAATATCGAATGAAATCCAATAAAAACTACAAAACCCCAAATTCAATAAAAACTGCAAATTTCCTTATCGAATGTGCTTATCAAGTGCTGACATAAGCATTGACTTGAAAAAGTCACAACTTTAAGCAATCAATTAGAGTTGGCATCTTATCATCAAGCTTGCTAAGTTTTTTTTTTTTTAAGATAGTAAGGAAGATTGAACTTTCGAAGTTGGTTCTCCTTCTATAGAACTCATGCTAGACCCTTGAAAATAAAAAAGTTAGCTTTTAGATTGAGAAGGGAGAGAAAGAAAGCAAATCAAAGAGAGAGAGAGAAAGAGAGAGAGAGAGAGAGAGAGAGAGAGAGAAGATCGACCATGGATTGTGTGTAGTAGTGGTGTTGTATGGTGGTGGTGGTGCTTGTAGTTGTTGTGTGTTGTGTTAGAGATGTGTAGTAATGGGATCATGGTTGTGCAAGTGTCCATAAGAGTGGTAGTGGTGTCTTTGGTGATAATGGTGGCATTGTTTATGGTGAAGAAGACAAGTACATGACATGTCTTTTCTTCTTCTTTTTTTTTTTTTTCAGTCTTAATTCTTAACTTTGAGGAAGTTTTATCTATTATTTGATTTTAAGTAATAAAAATTCTTACCAAATCTCGATTCTAAGACAAAAATCTTAGTGAATGGCATAATATTCCATTCCTCCTAAGTGAATAAGTAGTTAAGCTTGATTATAGTCAAGAGATATTTTGGTTAAATATTATAGAGTTTGAGTTTGACTAGATAAACTATTTAAATAGTTTGAGCTTAGTTGAATAATTAATGAATTGAACCCAAATAAATATCTTATTATATTTGAATAATTTGCAAGTTAGTTTGACTAATTTACACCTTTATTATATAACTCTCATAAATGCAAATGATAATGACCCCCTGATTAAGTGTGAAGACCTCATTTTCACTCTTAAATCTCCTTCTTAAGCATCCTTTAGAAACCAAGCAAAGGCCCGGTGTTTGTCTAAATTTGAATAAAAAGAAAGTTTCATCAGGTAGGAATGTAACGGAAGATTTTAATATTTGTATAAATATAAGTTGTAATTGTACAATCAAATTAAATATGAATTAAGCTATTGTTGTATTGACTAACGTGCAAGTGATTTTGATCGGTTTGTCCGTCCTCCAGTGCAATGGCCATGGCCCATGGTGTTGCATTACACTGCCGAATTTTTGGCATAGCAATGCTGATATCTGTTTGTCTCCTTGTTCGAGGTGAGCATCTTCAGTAACTTCTTATTTTCATGCAAATCATTGCTCTTGGTAAGCAATGTAAACACCATTGAAACATTGAAAATAGGATAAATCATAAATATTAATTTAAACATTCTCTTAATTATCTTTTATTTAAGGATAAATAGTAAATTAGGGTCTACAGAAATACTTTATTAGCCAAGAACACAACCTGACTAAATCAGCGAAACTAGGACAGTGGACCATCTCCGGTTGACAGCCCCATTCCCATCGTTTCGGCAGACTCTCCATCATATGCGTAAACTTCGCCTTTTCTTCATTTCTACTCCTATTCATATTCACCATTTAAAATAGGAGTCTGCAGAGGGATAAAATGGTTTTGTGAGCTTTTAGTCTATAAAATTTGAATATGGGATAAATTAAGGAGATTTGTTAGGGTGAATTTGGAGGAGGAATAATTACACCGGTCTTTTTGCTTTCAACCTTTTTTAGAAAACTTATCTATTTAAAACGACTTTTTGTAGGTTTAGATATTTTAGAAACCTATAAAATACTTTATCAAATGGATGACTTATCTCAGCTGTTGATCATTAGTATGATTCAATAAATATTATCGATAATCTAACTCTATAAATACTTAAGAACTTATCCTCATTTGACAAATTTCAGTGATATAGAGAAACACTATCATGTTGTTGTATGACCATCCTAAAAGATCAAACAAAATTTAAAACAAAAAAAAAGAAGAAAACACTATCTCTCATCCATAATAGTGGACTGATGTTATATAACTCTCTCTTCTATCACATGTGCATTTGAAACTTTTTAACACTGTGTTTGGATTAGTAGAAATTGGCTGAAATGGGAAGAGAACAAATGAAATGAAAGGAAAAAAGATGTTTGGCAACTTAGATGAAAAGTAGAAATTAGTATAAATGGAAGGGCGATAGTGGAAACATCTTTCATATTTAGTCCGCTTCTTTTCTCTCCAAAATTGAAGATAAGTGAGTGGAAATTAGTGAAAATGTAATATAATTACAAGATTGTCTCTAATAATAATATTCATTATAATAAAAATAAAGGTAATTTTATCCAATACTAACTATATTTTCTTTCATTTCCTTTCATAAAATAATCAAATAAAGGAAATAGAAACATTTCCTTTCATTTTTTTCATATATTAACAAATACAAAATAAAAATTATACTTCATTTTATTTCCATTCTTTTCTTTTCTTTTATACTCACGAGCTCCACTTTTATGAAAAGTTATCAAACATACCATAAAATTGTCTGCTCGTCCTTTTTATCCTTTTTTCTCTAAGCCAATCTCCACATGCCGCATGATTCCGTTGAGAACATGTATAGACGAAACTCAAGTAATATGCTAATCCAAAACAAAACCTAGAAGCAATTGTCTTGATTACCATGTCTACCCTCTGGTGGGCACTCCACCACGTACAAGCCCATCACAAGCTCCATCAGCACCTCCATCATACACCTTTCATCGATTTCATCCCCTTTAACATTCAGATCATAAACTTCTTCAGTTACCTCCTCATTAACGTCTTGTGCATGAGCAGCAGCCAACACATCATTATTCATTACCACTGGCGGCCACTGTACGGATTGATCTCCAAAGGCTAAATTAAATGTCGGAATCATAGATTAGTGTCAAGATCGAGGTTCCACACGCTGCATCCTCAAGACACAAGGGCTCCAATTACCCACTCGTAGTATCGAGTTGGCACAGCAAGTAGTGTTCAAGCGTAACAAGATGAAGATCTTGTCGAACAGAGAGTAACATGGCGTCCTGGATTGATTAATTGGGTATAACTCTATTAGGGTTTATTTATGACAGTAAAAGTCCCTCTCAAGTACATAAAGATAATATTTCTATGTTTATGGACGCCTTAGCGAGCAAGTAAAATAGGAAATAAAAATAAAAATTATGAAATTTAAAAATTAGGTGAACCATGGAAGGACTTAAGGTCAGCCTATAATGAAACCAAAAACATCAAAATCTATATATAAATATTAAATTACAGCCAAACATTGAACCGTGCGTTTTCATTTGTTAACAAATTTAATCATCCCATTATGAACTACATCACTTCCATTCCATGAAGATGACACGCACATAAAAATGAATTACGAAAGATTTAACATCCAGGTTCAAAGTTCAATCCTTAATAGAAGCCAAATAATAGGGGATTATTTTACTTATAAGTTCCTTATGTAAACATATGATCTTGCCGTTTTTAACCCAGTATGAATAGTTATCTATCTCTCCTATTGTTAAAGAAAAAAAAAAATTAAAGTACAACAGTTACCTATCTCTCCTCTAGTGAAAGGAAAACAAAAAAAAAAAAAAAAATTAAAGTATAACAGATTTGTTGCCCAGTACTCTACTTGTACTTCTAAAATCTGAAAAGACCTCCTGAATTTAAAAACATTCCAACATAACTTAATGATGATCAATTCGGCAAGCACTTCATAGATAATGGTTTCTTTAGAGGAAAGCAAAAACTAAGAAGATTCTTAGTATCTTTGGATCTTAGGCACGATAATGGAAGGATACAGCAACCGATAGTGATTCACCGTTAAAACCAACTTGCCTCCTACTGGCCCATACCGATAAGAATGACACGTAGCCAATAGCATACCTTGCAATTAAAACTTAGATGGATGAACAATAAATTTTCTGGTAAATCTTGCATTTTCACTTCTTTATCGTGCTATTGAATTATTGATCCTTCGCGCATTCTTAACTAACATAGTAAAAAAAATCAATGAGAGGCTCTCAAAATGTACTACATACTTAGTAAACATCCCGTGGATGTAAATCTTGACTAACTCTTTTTTATCACAAACGTCTTGTATATCTAGTTAGCGCTCCTCGAAACGCTCAATATAGTTCATCATATTTTCTTTGGAATTTTGTCAGATCCTTCCTATATCAGTAAGGGTGACTCTCTCTTTTGTGAAGAAAAACTTTTTTAAAAATATCTTACTCACTATCCTACGAATCTACTGACTTTAGATTGAGATTAACATACCAAGTGTATGCCTTCTTAATGAGTGACTTAAAAAGTTCTTTCAGTTTCAAATCATTATCTAGGCCATATATTTCTAGCGTTTCGATGAATTTTAGTAAATATTCCTTGGCATTTCCCCTCTTATTATTAAATAGCATGAACTTCAGACTGACATAATCCATAGATTTCACTTGTGTCTCCTTCAAATATATGTCCAAATTTTCTTTGGTTACAAATGAACCTCTTTGAGTGGATGCTTCTACCCTTAGTGACATCGCAAAAGTAGGATGCATGGGTGCTAGATTCACAGGTATAAATATTGCAGACATGGGATTCATTGGTGTTGGTTGAACAGAGTCAACAATTGTGATACGTGGTATAATAAGTGAGGACAATGAGCCTCTAATCTAAACTCCTTGACTCCTTACTTTAGGTAATGAATCTTGCATAGTTGTAGGTTCCATAACAAGAAGTTGTTCACCAAGCCTAGTAGTGACATTCTCATTAATAATAAGAGGGTTTGGTAGGGTGTATTGCTACACCACGTTAAAAGGATTCGAGGAAGTTACTCCTTATTGCGTAGTAGCAAAGGCAACCAAAGTAGGCATCTATTGAGTGAACATCGCCATGAGTTCACCTAGGTTTTGATTAGTCTCCTACAGCTTATACGTTAATTGTGCATTAATAAGAACACCTTCTTGTATGCCATCAGCTTGATTAGCTCCTCCAGTTAGAGGTAGATTTTGGTCATTGGTCACAGTAACGATGTCTTGCTCTTGATTGATTCCATCAATAGGGTCAGGTTGTCTTTGCCTTGAAGGTACCATGATATGAGTATTAAGTCTTCCCTTCCTAGTGGAGTCGTTAAAAAAATGTAGGGGAGTAGGTATAGATATAAGTATCATATGCATGCTGCATGTAAAGTCGCGTTATATGTGACTAAGGAAATGACTTGAGTGAGTCACGCAAGATGATTAGGAGAAAAGTGTAGGGAGAAAGAGTAGGCAATCTTAGTAAAGCTCTAATACGTATGGTGACAGGTGGAGAAGCGCGATGGTATCAAACTCTAAGATTAATGAAGAAAAAGGTGTTGTTCTTGAAGTTTTTAAGTATTTAATCTTTGAGATAAAGTTTCGGCAGAGTAATAACATTAATGAGGGTTTTTCTTCAATCTAAATGAGGAAATGAATGAGGTATTTATAGGATACGGTAGGTGAATTCGATATATTGGATTGTGATGTTGATTAATGGCTAGGATTGAAGCCTTTTATATATAAGTATTAAATGGGCTTTTTTCATGGATTTAGATTCAAATAAAGGACTTTATATTTTATTAGTAGAGCCAAATCAAGAAAGGTTGGATCAGATGAACAGATCCAATGGACTCTACTCTAAGTTTATCATGCTAAATCTCCTTTAATCATTTCGATAATTTATGGGCTCGACTCATCGGATCTTATTACCTTAGCTCAATGAGTCAAATCCATTTAATCAATGGGCTTGACGCTCAATATTAAATTTGATCCTCTATAATTTCTATATTAAAATGACTTTGCTTTGTAATTTTGCAACTCACAAATTACACAAGTGCACAAGGGAGCATTTTAGCTGCTTTATACCTTATAGCATGTATGTGCCTGGTAGCAATTTGAGTGCTTAAACACTTAACAAATGTCCAAAACTTTTTTACTTTTAGGTAAATAATTCCTAATCAAAGGCAAAATGTAGCGGGGTAAATTGCAAAGCATATTAAAGTGGGTTAAACCTAAATCTAGTTAGATCTAATTATTTCGACTAGTAATATAATCTAAATGATTAGTCATATTTGGGATAATCTAAATAGCAAGCTTGGAATAAAGTTACTTAAAGCTAACTTTTTTAGTTTTAACGTTTCTCATTAAATTCATGTGTTCATTTAATCCCTTAAAAAAGTATAAGGCTTGTAGACTTTTCTCCTATAAGCCCAATAATGGCTCCAAAAAGCCTTATCCATCTCGCCTGTTGATCACTGAAAGATTTTGATGGCAATTATTCAATATTGAACTTTTCAAATACATATATTTATTTTCTCAGAGCCTATAAATGAATATTGAAATTTCTCATATTTGTGCCTCCATTGCTTTACAGATCAAGTATTGCAAAACTAAAGTGCTAACGTAGTAGTACGCAAGCCTATTTTGATTGTTTGTTTCAAATTCCGATCTCTCTCGCTTCACCCTATTTAAAGGATCATTTAAATCTTAATGCTCATCCATTGTACATGATTTGTGACATGTGACATTCATCTAACAATTCCACACCTATAAATTTATTAAATTACAACCTTATGTATCTAAAACACAAAATACCATTTTATTTATTTATTTCAATGAAACAAACCTAAATGACCTCAAAGACTTCTTTCCATCACACAAGCTTGTAATGAAGTCCTTAGTTTTTCTAGAAGCTTATAATTTTCAACTTAAATAAAATATATATATATATTTTTTTTTTAACCAAAGAAAATATTGTTGTTTAAGTCATTGAGCCCACAAACCATTACTCAGTAGTTGAACCATCACTATATAGGGACCACAATGTACGATTCAATAGTCGACTAGTATTAACATTTTCTCTAGAGTCTACACCATAACTTTTTCATGACTAACGTGCTCTCCCCAGGTTGTGTGGAGTCCACGCTCTCCTAGCACAAGTAGCTTGTGATGAGTGGAAGCATATGGTATATATGAATTATTCGGTAATGGCTATAAATAAATAAAAATTTAATATGCCTATGATTTTTCCTTCTCTTTTCCTACGCCCCGTCAAGTGGTGGTCAGAATTAAAACTCAACTAATTTATCTTTCCGAACGAGTTAAAGATAATTAATCTATACTCAATCTAAATTCTGTTTATCTTGATATACGTAAAGATTGAGCCTGAATTGCTTAAGCAATCAATTAAATCCTTATCTATTAAAATGCATTCTCAGTGACTACATTTTGATAACTAGTGGAAGCTACTGCTGCAATAGGCTATATTATAGGCTTTCATTTATTTTCATTAACAATGTCAGTAATTTGTTATTTCCACTTGGTACCTGTTGTCCTGATTATGTGTTGCGATGGGATTTGATTGGTAACTAGTGGAAGCTACTGCTGCGATAGGCTATATGATAGGTTTTCATTTATTTTTATGAACGATGCCGATAAATTTTTGTTTCAACTTGGTATCTGTTGTCTTGATTACGTGTCGTAATGCGATTGGACTGATTCCTTGTAAACCGGAATAGTGCAGAAACCCATGCTCTTATCAACTACTCTTCTGCCCAGAGTCTCTGTGATATATTTATACATGTGGTGAGTGTGTGTTGAAATTCAATACACATCTTTACTTATCAATATCCTGAACTAATCTTACTAAACCATTCCTATCCTCTCCCTCGGCTCTTGGCCTGAAGCATCTCCAAATCTATCTAACCAAGTAACCACCCTCTTGTCTCGTCTCATCAATGGGGTCCCTTGGAGGGTAAGCATTCGATCTCACTTTTAATGAAATTTAAGAGTTCTGTGAGGAAATTATGAAATGGGTAAGACCGATCAACTTAAAAAATCTAAATATTTGCATGTATAAAGTAAAATTTACAGAGTCATGACTTGCTTTTATGTTCAATTTCGAGATTTTTATTTTGGTTTTCACTTTGAGTACTTCAATAAGCATGCAAGATGGAGAATTAAGGAATATTTAAGTCCTTGTCGCATTAAGCTTGTTGTACCATATCTAAATAGCCAGATTATAATTAATTTATGTTGTCATATTGTGTTAGATTTTGACACCTGTTAAGTGTTGATAAAAAATTAAATAAAAAAAGAGCATTCGAGTTTGTGTTTGAACCTAAGAACTTCACTTGATTTGATGTTATGCTACTTGATGAAAATGGCAGTCCTGTGGCAGAGGTTGTTACCATAGATGTTCATGCAACCAAGAGCCTCTTTGATTCTGGCTACCGTTATCTAGATGTCAGGTATGCTTATCTAAGTGATTTTCTTAATACTAGCTACTTTCTTCTTGTTCTTAAATTTTTTCCCTTTTTTATTTTTTCCCAATCCACTTTATAAAAACTGACCACTTTCAGATGATGTCCGGTCTATTTTATGTAATTCTGTACTCAATCACGTGTTGTCATTTATCATGATTTTATTCAGTAGCTAAACGAGATATAAAATTGTGGTGATTATTGTTATGGAGTGTTCATTGATTTTTTTGCTTATTGGATATTTCAGAACAGAGGAGGAGTTCAAAGATGGTTATCCAGAAGCTAAAGATATATTGAACATTCCCTATCTCTTCAATACACCAGAAGGTGAAATAGTTGATACTAATTTAAGAATTTAAATTCAAGTCCTCTTCAAAGTGGAAAGTAAAACAAGAATTCCATGTTCTAGGAAGGGCGCCAAACCCACGATTCATGGAGCAGGTTTCATCTCTTTATGGCAAAGAAGAGCTCATTGTGGTGGTAATTTCATATTACAACGCTCGCTAATTTATTTCCCTTTTTTGGTTTCAAGATATTATTTGTACCTACGAAGAAATCCTATTGCGATTGGTTTCACAAATACTCAATCATAAAGCATTTGATATATAGAGTGTATCAACACTGGTAGTCGACGTTTTACAAAGCATCAATCACTTACCCATGTTATGTAGTTTGTGCCCAACCCATGGAAGTATGTGTGCTCATGAGGTTGGAACTGTTCATGTGATTCTACATGCTTGAACACTAATACTAAGTTTAAAGCAAAGTAAAATACAATTTATCTTCCTCTAATAAGGGGGGCTTCAACTTTTTATGAAGAAACGTTATCATAAAATGTTTTTAAAATAACATGGGATCATTCATAATAAGGACCAACTGTTGTTAGTCCTAATCATGAATCCACAGGGGTGCCGAAGTGGAGTAAGGTCACTTGCTGCAGGTGCTGAACTACTCAAATTTGTAAGTTTATATGAACCTAATCTCAGTCTGCTTAGAAGTACTTCTAAATTTATGATGTGGTGGTTACAAAAAGGCAAATAAATTAACTAACAAGACTTTTTAGATATATTGTCTAACGCTCCCTTCATATATGGCCCGAGATTTTTTGATCGAAATAATTGAGAATGTGACTTTATTGAACGGGGTGAAATGAAGTGTGTATATATTGGATATGGCAGGGCTATAAACATGTGAGCAACATGGGAGGGGGATATCTTGGCTGGGTAGAAAAGGGTTTGCCCACAACCAAGCCCTCAGAGCAGGAGAAGGCTTTGCCCGTGACGGAGCTTGTAGAGGAGGAGGTTTGGCCTACAAAAAGCCCTTTAGAACAGGAGGAGCAACAACAGCAACAGGAAGTCGTTGCTTGATTTAGTAGACATCTTATAAGAATGCCTTGTTCTCTGAAATAACTTGTGTTTGTGTGAACATATGGCAAAGGTTTATCCTTGTATTGGTATTGGAATGGCAATGCCTATTGAATCTGTGGTCCTATTCATAGAAATAGTAAAGTTTCTATATCCTTGAGTTTAGGACTTCAGCATTAGACTTATGTTTGGATTGGAACTCTAAAGTGTTTTGCTGGATGATAAGTTTCCTACTAATGTAATGCTCGTAGCTTGATCAATATTACAGAGGATAGTTATCAAGCTGTGCTAGCAACTGAAAATGTGTTTTTCAGGATTATGAACAAATTTTCCATGCGTTTTCATAAATTTGCCGTTTAAGTTGATAAGGGACTCACTTCAACTACCAACCTGCCACCAACCACCCTTGCCAAAAAAAAAAAAAAAAGGAAAATCAATGTTCATGTAACTAGTTTGCAATGTAAAATGAATCTAGGGTTTGTCATATATAAAATTAGGATTTTGAACAAAATAATTTTCACAAGAAAACACATATTGTTAAAATCTCGCGTAGCTTACTTAAATGAACAGAAATTGTTAATCGTCTTAAATTCAAATAAAAAATAAACTTCTAGAAAATTGAGAGAAAAGGAGAAAACATGATAATAATAGTTCTTGAATTTAATTAGAAATGAATTCAGGATTTTTTAATTTCTACAAGTGCTATTTATAATATTTTCTATAGTAAATAATTTCCTAACAAATTTTACTAATTACAACTATTTACTATCTTATTTAACCGATTAATTTTAGTAATTGCAATTATTCATTAAGTTGCTTAACTAATATTTAAAATCATAACAATTTCCTCTACCCTTAAAAAAAAAAAAAGAAAAACTACTAGACTTTAGAAAGTTGGAGCCACATTAGAGAATTGGTTGCAATGATAAAAGCAGTGCAAAAATGGAGACAATATCTTATAGGCAAACATTTTATCATAAGAATTGATCACAAGAGCCTAAAAGAAATTATGACCTAAGTTATTCAAACTTCGAAGTAAAAGTTAAATCTATTTCTTAATCATAACAAAAAAATGACAAAATTCTTTTAATATGCATGGTTTCTTTTCTTTTACCCTCTTTCTCTTTCATTATAGAAGCTTTAGGCTAGAGAACTATATTTGTAACCCTAATGAGTAGGAAGGGGACCAATTTATATCTATTTAACTTTTAACTTGACACATCCATCAACTACTCAAATAAATGGCTTAGATTTAAGGTGCTATTAAGTAATATATGCATATATATATATATATATCTAAAAATTATAAAGGTTGTTATTCCATTATAGATAATCTTATAAATTAGGCATCAATTAATTAATCACTGTTAATAGAAATACCTTCTCATCATTAGGTTACATTATTATTCGGACAATTTCTAATATTCTCCCATGTGGCCTGATGATGATATTACATTAATATTTAATAGCACTATTATAACCATGGATAATAAAACTAATCTGTTCATTCAACATAACTACCTATTTTGATGTTTTGTTAAATGTGAGTTATGGTGGTCATATATTATTTCATTAGCATATTCCCATCCATACACTATAACATCTATAACTTATTGAAAATAAGTCTATAAGTAATATAATTTCCTTATGGTCTACGTGAATTCCCTTAAATATTTTATTGTTCCGGTCAAACAAACATGATGTGTATACTATCATAATTAACAAGAAAATATCAATATGAGTTAGAAATACATTATTAAGCTTAAAGTATTTAGATCACCATGAAACATCATTCATCTTTATAGCCAAGTCTCATACATCTTTGGTCGTAAATCTTTCATCAATGAATTTGCTATCATTAGATTAATTCAATGATACTAAATAGATACTCTTTGTTTCTAAATGTTTTCTTTGACAAAATATATGTTAATATATATAATTAGTACCTCTTAAGTAGTTTTATTTTTCATTCTTGGAGAACAAAACTATTGTAAAAGTACTATGATAAATTTTTAACAACTTATAACAAAACTAAGTCTTGAAATAAAGTTTCACAATCATAATGCATTAATTGCAACATGTTACAAATTATTCTTCCATTATGGATAAAGTAATGACAGATACTTAGCACTTTTAAAATTGCTCCTTTAGGTAAAGGAAGCAGATAATCAAATGTCCATGTTATTCTATCAACAGATTTAACAAAATCTAAATTCGACTATCCATTCACTTCAAGTTGATTAGATTACTTACACCTGAGCATATAATTCTTCATTCCTTAAAGGTATCTCAATACTTTCTTTAAAGCTTTTAATAATTACACTAAGATTACTTAGGTATGTTCCAAACATCCCATCAGCAAAACTAATGCTTACCTTGTAGAAGTTTGCATTAGATTGTGTACAACAAAACATATAGAATAGATTTCGTTGCCATACGTCCTATCATGCTTTAGACATTACATGAGATTAAATTTATCTTGTGTGTGTGTGTGCCCACATGCGTATGTGTATGTACACGTTTGTGTACATGCGTGTAGGCTTTCTAAGACAATCCTAATATTTTTTGTAATTTATTATGGAATATTTCTATTCTTGTGACACTAGATGTCTCTCTCATATCCTTCATTTCAAAATTCTTAAAGAGCATATCTGTAGTCTCACTTGATATGACCCAATCGTTAGTAGTAAGTAAAATATCATCAATATAAGTCTAAAATGTATAAACTTACTCCCATTGATCTTTTGATAAACAACTTATCAATAAACAGTTCTCTTGAGAACTAAAAGATGTTACGATATCCTTAAATATAATATATCTTGACTTACTTGCTAAAGTCCATATATTGACTTCTTAAGTTTACACACTATGTGGCCGTGTCCTTCAATTAAGTAACCCTCTAGTTGATTCACATAAATTTCCTCATCAAGATCTCTATTAAAAAAGACTATTTTTATATCCATTTGGTGCAATTCTAAATCATAATGAGATATTAAAGCTATAATTACTCTTAATAGCTTGAGAAAATGAAATAAGATTTTTATTAATGTAGCTAGCATTCTTATCCTTATAGGTTTATTTAAAAATATTTCATGTGATTCATTTTTTTCAACTGATGATAAGTTATATTCTTCATGGAATACTTGTTCAAATATTGTTTATCATTATTTTGGCCTTATAATATTGGAACAATATTAATATATGATTGTTGATGTAGGATCATTTATGGGTAATGGAATATTAACCCTTGTTCCGTTTCTATCCACAATTTGTTTGCCAGTATTCCTATTAACATCAATGTTCTCTATGAATTTTGCATTGCTTATTTCAACAATCGTAGAAATATGATTTCAATTACAAATATATACCTTTTCGATTTCTTTAGGTAATCACTAAAGTAACCATTAATAGTTTGAGAATCCAATTTCTTTTTATGCAGATTTTACATATCCATGCTTTTTCTAGATAACCCAAAACATTGAGGTGCCTTAAACTAGGTTTCTCTATAGACTAAAACTCATAAAAAGCTCTAGGAACTATCATGTTAGGATTCCTACTTAGTAAATATACTATATTACTCTTTACACGTCCAACCATACGCATTAATGTTCTATTTCCCCTTCTTACCACATCATTTTGAGGTATTCCTGGCATAGTACATTGTGCATATATGCCATGTTTTTTGAGGAACTTTACAAATATATTTGATTTTGTCTAAATTTATTATATTTTTCATAATATGTATCACCTCTATTAGACTTTATAATTTACCACATTCCAATCTACTTGCCTCTCGATCTCCTTAATAAACACCTTACAAGCATTCAAAACTTAAGATTTTTCATTAAGCCTACATAAATATCCATAAATTGAAAAATCATCTACAATATAAATATATATATATATATATATATAAAAGTATGTACAATTTCAAGAAGTTGAGTGTTTTTATGACTCCTTTTTTGTTATGTCTAGTTTGTTTTCTCTTAATGCTTGGCTTTGGTAGAATCTTATTTTTTACTAATCTTTTTAATTATTCTTTAGATGTATAGATAAAATATCTATGTTGCAAGAAAACAAAATCTTTTATTTGTCATACTACAATTAATTCCAACAATTTGATAAAAGCACATTAGGGATGTAGAAAACTTAACATAAAGTTTTAATTTATATAAAACATCTACAAGAATTCCAAAACCAATAATGGAACTATCTTCATTATATAAATTAAATATAAATGTCCATCCTTAGAGATAAACCCATTATCATCGTGTTTCAATAGAGAAACTAATTTTCCTTTTTTTTTTTTAAAGAAAGTGAAGATACATAGAGAGTTTATAATAGATCCAACTTCCAAGTGACATTCGAAATTTAAAACAAGACAATAAGTCTTTATCTCTTCAATTGGGCCTTCTTATTAGATTCCCATGAACAAGTTGTTCTTATTTGGCTTCATTCTTTAGATTGTAAGAACTCCTTGATTATATTAGAAATGTGAGTAGTAGCACTAAAATCAAAGTACTAAGTATTAGAAGAGACTTTAGTTAAAGTTGATTTGCAACATATAGAAGCACAAAACATAACTTTCTTTTCAAACCAAGCTTTATGTTTCAAACAAGGTTTCTAACAATATTATTTTTCATTTTTTTACAAAAGTGACACTTACATATATTATTTCCCTTCTAATCACCATTAGTGATTTGTTTAACTTTAGTAGAACTTTTCCTCTTGAATTTCCATGATCTCGGTTAGAGAACTTTATTAGCTTCTTGACCCGTTAGGTTTATTGAATGAACTCTTAGTGCTTTTAGCATCATTTCCTCCTAAATAAGCTTACTAGATAATTCATTAGCATCCTTCTTTTCCTTAATAGTCTTATAGTTGATTTGAAAAAGTTCATACATAGAAGACGATCAGATCAAAATAAATTGCACCAAAAGGAGTCGTCCATTTAGTCCTATCAAGGATATATTATTACATACTTCACAACCCAATACACTTCATAGTTGCAAGTTCTACATCAAAGTATTGCAAGTGATTTATCTACATACTAAAGTCTTTCTTCCACAAACTTAATGTATACCTTAGGACTTTCTACTTATGAAATAACAGTCTTAATGTTTGTTGGCAATAATCATTCATATAAACGTCAAAGTTAATTTGTTAGGTTGAGTCACTACCTTTTGTTATAACTTTTCTTCTTAATTGCTAAAATCAGCAATGAAATCCATTTAAGACAGGAAAAAAAGAAGCATAAAAATAAACAGAAATAACTACAACTAATACGTAAATGCTCACAAACTCAAATAATTAAATCATCAGAGTATCTTATATTATTCTTTAAGATAGAAACTATAACATACTATCAATAAGTAAATATCATATTAACTTAACTGGGCGAAACATATATATTATCACAAAATATATAGATATATTTTATCAAAATAATAATTCATCTCTATTATTTTCACTAACATAGAATGACAATTTATCTTATGGTAAATCCTGACAAATGTCAATTTATCTGTTGATTTTCAATAATAAGCATTTCATTAGTATTATGGATAAATGACTATTTTATACATAACATATACACTCATCATCATTGTTATTAGGCCACTTTGGTGACACCAAACTATATGCATAACATAAGATCACACATACATATACTATATACTCTTAAACACTCATAATAATAAGACTATAATGTAATAATATTAAAATTTCATAAATGTATGCAATTGTTTTCTTTTGATTGAGATGCAAGTTAAACTTTCATTACTATAATTAGAATATTAAAAAATATAACTAAATAATGCTCTAGCTATAAATTATAATATTCAACACTTTATTACAAAATATTTCAATATCTAAAAATTCGTAACTATGAAGTTAGGGCTTATTTATCCACTAAATTAGACTTGAATATTATCAGTATTCTCTTAAATAATTCTCTTGCATAAGACATTAAAATAATATAATTATTTTATAGATGATACAATAAAAATAAAAAGAAAATATCATGGCTTAATTGAATCCATTAAATTGAAAAAGTAATTCCATATGGTAAAACATCATCAAGAAAGGATTAGCTATCAACATCCCCTCAATCAAGATCAAATTCTCCATTCATTTCCTTCTTAAGGGGCATAAGTCATTATTTATGAAATAGTTGATCAATCATATCATAATATTATAATATATACTTTTCACCAACCAAACAAATTTGCATTACAATTCTTCGTGCAACTAATTTTAGTTTCATGTAATCCATGATGTTATGTTCCTCCTCGATATTATTCGATTAGTCGCTTACTAGAGCACTAACGTTCTAAGAAAGATAACAAAACTACGTAGGTCATCAGTGGCAAACTTCACATGCATTATGTATAATTCAAAGAGCGAAATTGACTTAAGATATCGGGTGGAGACAAGAAAGTTCAATAATTGAAAAAGCTTTTTTATTTTTTAGAAAGCTATAATTTTAAAATTAATTTGCAATATTTTTACACGATATCAATTTCATAATGATATCTTGATAACAATTAAGCAAAAATCTAATTTCTATAATCAAACTTAGTACAACAAAAAATGAAACTGTTTATGAAATCCAAATGGGATCCAAAAACAAAAACACCTTACAAAGGAAAGTAGTAAATAACGAACCGTATTTGGAAAATTATTTGTTGAAAAATCCTAGACTCTTATTCCACATGTAAAATAAATTTAAGGTTTGTGAAACATAAAATTGGGATCTTAAAGTCAATAATTTTTGGAAAAAAATATACCTGGAGTGAAAGTTGAATCTGTTTCTTAAATTCAATGAAAAATGATGAAATTCTTTTAATAAAAACAATTTCTCTTCCTTTACCCTCTTTGTCTTGTGCTATAAAAGCTGTAGGATGGAGAACTGTATTAGTAAACCTAGTGGGCAGGAAAAGAATCAATTGATATTTATTTGACTTTTAATCTGATACACCCATCAAGTATCCAAATAAATGGCTTATAATTTAATGTGCTATTAAGTTATACACACACACACACATATATATATATATATCCCTAAAAAGATACAATTAAATTATAAAAATTGTTTTTCCATAACAAACAATCCTATAAATTAGGTAGTTAATTTTTTTATGGCCAAATTAGGTAGTTAATTAACAAATCATAATTTATAGAAATACCTTCCCATTATCATACCCCATTATTTGGAAAAGATCCAACATGCAACTGCCTTGGTGATACGGGACTCCTTTGAAAGGGAAGTTAAACACAATTTCCTTTATTTTCCTACATTCATTTGGACCAGGATTTGCATATTACAAAATTTTGGATTGGAGAAAAAGGAAAGAATACGTTTAGATATAGAAAATACGAGTAAAACATTTATAATCTAGTTCCCACACAAGCAGTATAAATAGATTGAAATTTGATTAAACAAAGCCCCCATGCACAAACCACTAACCTAGGAGAAATACTTAGCGGCAGTCGCAAAAAGGTAACTGATTTTACAGTCGCAGAAACACGTTCAATTTTTAGTAACTTTACCCGAAAATACATTGTTATTAAAAAGTTGTAAAAATGTTACTAGGTAGCAATTTTTATCACAATTAACACAAATAAAATAGAAAATACATTGTTACCAAAAAATTATAAAATTATCATAGTTACTACGAGAAAGTATAGCTATCATAAAAGAAAACACAACTTTATCATAAAGTCTAGAAAATAACAAAAAATAAAAATAAAAACTAAAAAATCAATCACTTTTATGTAACTAACAAGAAGAATTCCCCACAAACCTCCAATCTTGAAAGGGTTGTTGGCTTGATAAAAATAGGTAAAATTGTGACAATTTGAGAGATGTTCGAGGCTTTCACATGGTTATAGAGGAAGGAAGTTTAGGGAAAATATAAATAAATAAGTAAAGAGAATTGTTAAGCCGTAGGTTTGTAAGATATGAAAGGGTTTTGGCAATTCTACGTCTCTCTCTTTAGTGAGTCAATCTGAAATACCCTTATTGATGGCTAAAATTCACCCTTGACCTTGGCACCCAAAATAAACAAAAGACCCAACAAGACAATCTAAGCCAATGCACGAAGAGAAGCACCCTGACGATCAGGAAATGTGCTCGACCTCAAGCACCCTACTATTGACAAAACGCCCCATACCCAATGAGGTCCATTGAGCCACAAATATATTTAATATTATAGGATGACCTGTAGAAAAAAAAGACGCAAGTAGGCCCATGCTATGCTAGATGCGACTTACTAGGCATTAGCCTAATCTAACCTAACTCCAGACTTCACTAACCTATGACTATAAATAGCTACATCTAGGTATTTGCAAAAGGTGCTTGAAAGTGGTTTACACCAAACCATACTATACTTATTAAGCTATTTTTATCAATATGAGATCTATTTAAGTATTTTAGTAGTCATATAAAATAAAACTTCAGCACTCATTTTAATGGCTTTTACTATTTTATAGGCCCAAGGAAGCTCAATAATGAGACAAAAGAAAAATCACCATCAACAAGCCGGACTCCATGAAGTAAATTAAATTAATTAGAATGAACATTTAAGAAATTAAATAAATGGCTATTTCAAAATTCAATGGTTAATAATTTCAAAGCTACTAAACCAGCTTTCACTTAATAAGTTCAAAATGAACTTTCCTTAAATTTTATATTATTATTATATTTGAACTTTACTAATCGGAGGATATTTCACTTTATATTTTTGCATCGGAAGGTAGGCTTTTCTGATTGAGCTTCCAACTCGTATGCTTCTGATAACATGGCTTCGGCTGGCTGGCCTCTACTGGCCAGCTTTTGCCAACCCAGGCTTCTAATTCCGATTCCTATAGAGCCTTTGGTTCTAATAGCTACTACTGGTTTTGCTTTGAGAGATTCTACTCCTAAATTTGATTTTGATTATAATTCTGATTCTATTATCAAAAGAGCTCCAACAAATCTAAATTCTTACCAAAGGTTGTCCCATATCTTATATATATTACTTTTGCGTCGAGTTGTGATTAGTTGTTATTAATTGTCTTTTTTCCTTTTTAGGATTTTAGAAAGAGTAGATTTGAATTAAGTTATAATATCTTTTATTTTTCATTTCAGTGTCTATAGAATATTTCTATAATATTGTCAGGTAGTTTTTTTTAGATAGAATATAGTTTTTATTTAGTAATTAAGCAATGTAACAAACAACAGTGATCATCAATATATTTTCATGAATTAATTTTTTTTCCCGAATTGTCTTGTTCTTATCAATCTATTTAAGATTGTGGCATAGAACTCTTGTTTATGAGACCTTTGAATCATATCAGAATACCTCAAACAAGCTCGATTAATTTCTAATAGTACGCCTCATATCAATATTAGGCTTTATACAACCTCGTTTGTTTCTTTTACTAGTGCATCATATCCAACATCAAGAATTGTTCATGTATTGTTTAATTTCGTTGTTTTCTAAAATTATAAAATCAATAAAAAATATTACCTTTCATTATTTTTATTCGTTCTTATAATATGGTGGTTGATTTTCTCCGTAGATTTTATTTCTATTGCTCTTGAGATTATTTAAAAGTCTAGTGGCTATTTCTCCAAACAACACAAATCTTCGATTTAAGAGTATAAGTTTTCGTTATTTCATTAGCTGCGCGATTCGAGAATTTGTGATCGTAATCCTTCTAGGATTTAGGCACAGAAGAAAGTTTTGCATAGTGAATGGTGCCACCAAAATAGAAGAAGTGTGGAGCGGCTGATAGCACCTCTCCAGTGTCTACTAACAACCATGAAGTTGTAAAGCATTGGATGCTGACAACTTTGCAAGAACGCACCCAAGTGATAAATTTAGGCTTTGACGGCATTTCCTTATCTTATCCCTAAAATTGTCGCTATCTCTGGACAATGTGCTATAAACTTGCCAAATCCTATTGTTGTTACCCTTGGTAATGGTAACCTATCAAATCTCAACTTTTCTAACCAATACAAAGTAACCATGATCAAGACATTGTGCTAAAAACAATATTAGAGCAAATTGCATTGTCTTAGTGTGACAAGGTAACGAGTTCAGGAGATGTTTCCTTCCTCTACCAATGACGTTAATCCCCAGTACAAGTTGGTTATGCCATCCAAGTAAGGTGCAACCCTTCTCTCTATGCCCAAGTCATTGCTTTTAAACCTAAGGATTCTTCATCGACAAAAAAAGGGCCTAGAGAAGCACTTAAGAGAGAGACATGTCAAGTTTTTTATGCTCAAGTCCTTGACTTGAAGCTCTCCTAATGTCTATACATCAGGATGAAGCTTACCGATAGAGAACATGTGTCCACGTCTGTGACTAAAAGGCATATACTTAGCACGTGAACATTTCCTTGGGGTCCTTTAACTTGGGATAATTGTGTGCCATCTATTTCTTGATAAGTTTTTCACCACCCGGGAAAAAAATAAGCATCATAATCATGGAAAGGATTAGGTAGAAACTAATGGAAGATCCGATGGAGTATATTCGGCACTTGGGAGAGCACATACCTGATATTATGGTGAAGCATCATTAGTTGTTATAACTAAAAAATAAAAACCTCTTTTTTTTTTTTTGTATATAATGAATGTTCAATTTAACTTCACAACCCATGATTCAAACATTTAAGCTTATACACTATGACATTCTTCCTCACATTTCAACTAGAGCTTAATTAAAGCCCATTATATAAAAATAATTTTATTGGGAGCTAAACGATGATATGATAATTTCTTTTGGCCCACATCCAAATATAAACTCTAATCACTATCTCATTCTACCAAGAACACATCTAGCAAGTGATTGGTCTACCTCGAATAGACCTTTTTGCCTTTACATTGTATGGCTATCACATCTTTCCTTCTTAGTGATAGACTAATCACAAGAAGAAGGTAGTTGATGGTCTGACAATCTTATGCGGTGGTAAACTTGCAAGAAAGCACCTTGTGGTTAAATTAGTGAGAGCCATTTGATGCTTAAATTAGTAAAGAAGAAAATAAAGGAGAATGTTCATGTAGAAATAGCCAGATAAGAGTTTTGAGGTTATGATCCTTTGTACTTTTGACTCTATGGTATGGAGTTTACTTACATGGGACATGTAGTATTCTAGGAGGCTTGTACATGGTTGGCGCAAGACATGCGTGTGTGGTATGAGAAGGATATGATCGCTTCATTAGTTGGTAAGCCTTGGGAAGAGTGGCTGTCACGTCTAAAGTGAAGATGGTTGTCACATCCAAGGCGGCGAAGTGCATAAGCTATACTATGAATGTCAAAGAGCATTTAATGAGGAGAGAGAGAGAGAGAGAGCAAGTGAGAGAAAGACATGTTGAAGGCTTTAGATTATCCCTCAAGCACCTGGTGTGTGCTAAGAGGTTAGTGTTAGCGCAACACAATGGGCTTGCATTTGGGTAGCCTAAGGACAGTGAGGTCCTCAAGTAAGGCCTAAGGAGCAGGGTTCATAGAGGATGCTAGTTGGAGTCCTTGAGGGACCTATAGAGGTCGTGGTGGAAAGATGCTCTATAGACAGGCCTAAGTAGGTTGTGCTAACTCATAGGTAGGCTGAGTAAGATATCAATTACGGTATAAGGAAGTGTGCTTCAAAGGACTTTAACAAAATCCTTGGGTTGCAGTGAGCCTATGGAGGCATAACTATTGAAGGAATCGAGCTCTTCGACTTGGAGCAGTGCTTAGGTATGTAGAGACACTTGGACTTAAGTATTGGGAGTTTAGGCCCAAAATGACTTGTAGCATTTATTATCCTTGATCAAGAGTCTTTGGGAATCAAATAATATCTATCTAGCTATGTTAGACAATCCAAGGAAAGCTAGATCCTTGAATAGAGGAAATTTGGGGTTGATTGATAAGGAAAAGAAGTGGCTCTTATCCATACTAAGAGGCATCGGGAGAGCTTTGAGTAGTAATCCTTCTTTAGTTAACTTACAAAATGAACGTTGGTTAAAAATTTAAGCCTTCTCAAGTAGAGACGAGCTTCTTTGGAAAATGAAATCCATAGCAGAGTGAATTAAAGGTGGCGATTCCTTAGTTGTAAAAATTAAAGAGTGGAAAACAGAATTTTGGCTATGTAAAATAGAGATGAAAAGTAGGTAGTAGAGCTAAAAACCCTTCAGAATCTTGTAAATAATTACTTTAAAAATTTGTTTTAGACCTCGAAAAAGCCTCCTTTTTTTTTAATTAAATTGTATCCTTCAAAGCTCAAAATTGGCTTATCGAAAGTTTACAAAGCCAAAGCAAGAAAATCCCTCCAGAAGGAAGAAATTCTCTTGGCCTTGAAGTCAATAAACTCCCTTAAGGTACCTCAGAAAGATGGCTTGCATGTCGTCTTCGTTAATGAATCTTAGGACAATATAAGAAAATTTGTTGGAACTTTAATCGTGGGGGATTTTTGTTTCCCAGTCCTTATCTAAAGTATTACATAAAACTTTGTTGTCATTCATACCGAAACATTTTAAGAAAATCAAATAAACCAATTTTGACCTTTTTGGTTTATGTTACACCTTATATAAGATAGTCACCAAGATCTTAGTCAATTGTTTGAGACCAGAATTTGATAGTCTATCATCAAGGGATTTTTATTTCTAAAAGGAAAGCTACAAATAATTGCCATTTATTACATAGCCTTACAAGAAAGAAATGAAAGAAAGGTCATCTTATATAATATCAAATATGCAATAACAAAATCAAGAAATGTGTAAAGGGCTAAATTTGGAATTGGGCTTCAAGCCAATTAACCAATTGAGTTTAATTCTTTGGCCTAAGGTAATAGAGCCTAATGAGTCAAGCCCATATATACTAAGGATGATCAAAGGAGAATCGACATGGTGGGCTTGAAATAGAACCTATTAAATCAATCCATCCAATCTAATTCAATTATTCCCAATTTAACTCACACTAATAAAAATATGACCATTATTGCCCAAGCCATTAAATGGAATCCATTTGAGATCTATAAAAGAAGAGTTTAATCTTAGCCATTGATTATAATTTCAATTTAAACAGATGAGAACAATAACCATTCTCTATGAATACCCCTTTTCTTTCCTCATTTCAATATAAGAAAACTCTCACTAACGTTGTTACCTTGTCGGATTCCTCACTCACATGAGTTAAACACTTAATTTCCTAAGAATACACATCTCATTCTTCATTGATCATGGAGTTTGATGCCATCAAGCTTCTCCCCCTATCACATCATATGTTAGAGTCTTACTAATACTACTTACTTTTCCTTCCTTTCACTCCTTCTCTTGATCATCTTGTGAGTGCTATTTGAGTCAAGTCATCTACCTTTTGTCAGAAGTAGTGTATTTGTCACGTAGTATATACGTAACCTTTGTAATCGAACTCCTTCACCTACAAAATATAAATAACACAAGAGATTAGTGGAGCATGAATTTTTTCTTTCTTTTCTAATCATTACACAAACATGAAAGAACTTGTATTCATAGAGTTCATTTTGATAATCAGTTACAAAATAATAAAATGACATAAATCCATATATTTGTGATAGTAACAAATATACATAATATTATATATATATATATATAATACACCCCCTTTGATGTCCATTTTGTATGCAAATGGTACACTGCTTAGTAAAAACCTTACTAAGGAAAAACCTAGTGGGATAAAAAGCTTTGGTTAAGGAAAAAGAGCACAATATTGAAGTCCCCTATTAGCAATATCACTAAAGGTCTTTGAGACAATGTATATCAATTCTATGGACTAGTTTCTTAAATGTTGCAGTAGGTAATGCCTTAGTGAATAAATTTGCTAAATGATCACTTTAATGAATTTGTTGAATATTAATCTCACTATTATTTTGAAGATCACATATAAAGAAGAATTTTGATGAAATAAGTTTTATTTTGTCTTCTTTAATATATCCTTCCTTCAATTGACCAATGTAAGCTACATTATCTTCATATATTGTTATTAGAATTTCTTTATTTGAAGATCGACCGCATGTTTCTCAAATATGTTGAGTTATTGATCTTAACCACTTACATTCCCTGCTTGCTTCGTAGATTAATATATTTATCACACCTCTCAAAATGATATTATAACATAGAGATATACAAAGATTCCTCTCATTTTTAATCTCCACATGATATCCCATTACTGCAAAAATATTGTAAACTTAATAAATTTCTCAAAGATTTAAGACAAAATAGTACATTATTTATGACAAATTTTATTCCCCTTAGTAATAAAATATGGGTTGTAGGAGCATTCAATTATTCTTGTGTACCAAATACAGTGGTATCATGGGCTTCATTGATTTTTAGTGAAGAAAGATATTTTACATTTTCAAAAATCATATGTATGGTGGCACTATTCACAATACATATATCTTCTTCTTTTGTCTTGGATTCAATCAACAATGGAGAAGTACTCATTTCTTTATTCATATAAGGAAAAAGATATCGCTAGTGATATTACAAATTAATAAAGAAAACATTGTATTAAGAAGATATTACATGAACAATTAAATACAACATAAAAAAAAAACACTTGCATATAAAATAAAGCAAAAACTTGAAAAAAATACTAACTTTGATGATATCAATTTTATTTCTCAATTAGTTTGAAAAATTCAACAATATCCAATTTGATTGATGTTAAAGGGATCATCATTTAGAAAAAC
Organism: Lumnitzera racemosa; assembly: GCA_024138005.1. Classification (NCBI taxonomy): domain Eukaryota; kingdom Viridiplantae; phylum Streptophyta; class Magnoliopsida; order Myrtales; family Combretaceae; genus Lumnitzera; species Lumnitzera racemosa. The sequence goes on along the minus strand of JAMXBC010000008.1, from coordinate 15,824,837 downwards.
ATAATTAGTCTCTATGTATTTTCCCTTCTCCTTTAACGATGCTTGATAAAGCTAAACAAGATGCTTACCACCATGACAAGTACGTGACTAATGATTAGTCATACCATAATGATAACATTTGCTTTCAATATTTTTGGAATGATTTCCACGCTTTTCTTTGTCATGTTTTATGTCTTTGGTATACCACTTCTAGTTGTAATTTGTATTCTTATTATGAACATCATGATAATTTTGTCAACAACCATAATTGCAACCATGACCACATCTACGGCCATGACCATGACTACAACGACATCCTCTTATATTTTCATTGTTATTATATGTCACACCATGCACTTCAGGGAAAGGGGTAGATCTAGTGGTACATGCCTTGTAATTTTTCATTAATAGCTCATTATTTTATTTTGCCACAAGAAGACATGAAATTAATTTGGAATATTTTTTGAAATTTTTCTCTCTAAATTTCTACTACGATGCATGAAATGTAGAGAAGGTTTTCTCTAGCATATTCTAATCAGTAATTTTTTCACAATACAATTTTAATTGAGAGCTAATTCTAAAAATTGTAAAATTATATCCACTCACAATTTTGAAATCTTGTAATTCTAAATGCATCTAGTGATAAATAACTTTTGGAAGAATTACTGTGTTTTGGTGATCACATCTTTCCTTCAAAATTTTCCAAAGAACAAGGGGATCTTTTATAGTGAGATTTTTAGCTTTTAGTTCTCTATGAAGATGGTGTTGAAGGAAAATCATTGCCTTTGCACGATTTTTTAATGAAGCTTCATTTTATTCTTTGATAATCTCTCTAAATCTCATGGCATCCAAATGGATTTTCGTAACTAATATCATTGATAGATAATTTTTTCATGTAATGTATAGTGCCACAAACTTAAGTTTTGTAAGATTTGACTTTGGTGAAACTATCTTATAAGAAAAACTTTATTAGATAAGGGTTTCTGAAGAAAAAAAAGAAAAAAGAAAAGAAAGAAAAGACATAAACAATAAGTCGTGATAATATATGAACAAATTAAATCATAATCTATTTGAAAATAAATAGTTAGATGAGTAAAACGGTAAATCAAAGTGAAATTGTATAAAAATACTAAATCGTCACCACATTATATTTTAAGAGATTAAACTAAGTAAAGCCGTAACATGACCATTATACACTTTTATATATTATATTCCATTTACTTAGACGATCAAAATCAATCTTCATATCATTCCAAATTGGAATGGTCCATGAATCCAAAACCTTGCCATATACGTGAATTTATTTCAGAAATAACATCCAAAAGACAAACTTTAATTACAAGAAAACCATAGAACACAAAATACAATATATTTGGGGTAATTCACAAGCTACAATTTTGAGCTGAACAATTCACTTATTATGAGAAAAAATATTATTTCTAAAAAGTGAACATAATGGAAAATACATAACACAATACTTATTTGAATTTTGTTGCATTGGTTAGAATGGCGCCGATAACATCTTGTGTAATATAATGATCAAACATGTAATAACAAAAATCAAGAAATATAAATAGCGCAAGAGATTGGAGGAGGATGAGCTTTTTCTCTCTTTCCTAGTCAATACTAGCATAAATTATTGGATGTTTCTCGTACAGTTAAGTCAATTAGATAAATGGGCACTAACACCTTGACATCAATTTTTAAAGCGACCTATGCTATGTATAATGGATTTTACTATGAAAATGAAATGATTTGTAGCCTCCTGTATAACAATGGTCTAATTGCAAATGCCTCCCACTCTTATAAATTATATAGAGAAAAAATATCACCAAAGGAGTGAGATTATTTTTTATTCAAGTAGGATGCAACACTATCTATCTTCTGTTTTTCATTATCATTTGTCACATCTACCAAAGCAAACAAAGTTGACATCAATCTCCATGCTTGGAAATAGATTTTTTGTCCCAAATCTTCTTGTTTTAAATGGTCTTCACGCATTTGCATTGACCCGAATCGCATCCAAGTTGGGCGTCATTACAATACCAATTAAAGCAATCTCGAGTAGTCTTACATCCTAGAGGTGCATTGTAATTTAGTTCGTGATTGTTGCACTCACCATGAGTATCACATGGTTTTTTCTCATGAGCAGTAGCAGAGCCTGAAAGTTAAAGTAATAAAAAAGAGAATCAATTATTATTAGTATGCAATTATTAGTATCGAGCAATTATCCTTCTATCAAATGTCCTGCATATTAAATATAAGCATACGTACAAGACATAAGAACCAATAGTGTAATTCCAAAAGCAATCGTACAACGCAATTTCTCCATCGTCTCCCTGCTTTCGTTTGTATGAAAATATGACAAAGTTAGAGCTTGTTTTGATAATAAAGTTACTATGCTTTTATAAACTTTTCAATACATCGCTACTACAAAAAGGATTTATGGTAACATTATACGTAATAACGGTTTCATAATTATTGTCATAAATTTCATATATTGCAATTAAGGTGACGGATGAAAACTGCAGTAAGAATTATTTTTCTCAAGCAACAATTTATCAATGAAATATTACCATAAATGTTTTATGCAACTGTTATATATAACCATGGCTTCCTCCATACAAAAGAGATATATATATATATACACACACGCACGCACTATATATATATATATATATATATATATATATTGTTTTTAGAAAATTACTGATTAGTATTAACAAGTATCTAATTTTTAGCAATTTGCGAATTGTTTGGAAAGATTAGGGGAAAAAGGTGCGTGGAAAGAGAACTTATCACTCTAAGAAAAAAATTAATAAGGATAAAATTATCGATTACATAAAACATTTTTGTCTGATAATGGCAAATATGAGAAGATTTTGTTAAACAAATAAAGACAAATGATGTAATGTATACCTATAAAAGACTGAAATTAGCGATACATTTCTTGAAAAAGAAATTTTTTACCTTTGAATTTTTTTCGATTTAGTAGTTTGTGTATTCCTATACATTACCTACATTACAAAACGTTCTTGTGTGGCCGTGATACTTCCTTTTGCATTGGGCCTTTTAGCGCGTGGTTAGAAATGAATACCTCATGCATTATGGTGGTGTAACGTCTAGAAGGCGTCGGACAAGCGTATATGGGCAAATGGACATTCGAAAGTTGTTTCCCGTAGTAATGTATAATCATTCAAATATTTGCTACTGTTATTCTATGGTGTGAACTTCGAAATAAGAGATTGAATTTGGAAGAGGCACCATACTCACGGGACGTAAAAGAAGAACAATTATGTACATCCACGTAACCAATGCCTTGAATTTGAACAAGCGAAGCTTCCCATCAAGGACCAACACAGGCCATATATTATGTAGGGTTCAGATTTGTTCTAATTAAGTCAATATTAAAATCACTAATAAGAACATATTTATTTTATTATAATTGCATTGCATCTAGTATGTGTGTTATGATTTCGTCAATGATTGCACTAGAAATATAAAGTTCTTTTAAAAAATGATTAAAAATACCGGATGTTTTCTATTAGAGGTAAACCTTTTGAGGTTTTAAGAATAAACCTTTTGAGGTTTCCTTTTAACATATGCATTAATCGAAGTTTAATTATCAATTTATTGAGAAAAACAAAATTAATATATAAAATTTGTATAAATTTTGATTTCAATAAAAACATACTAGAAAAATATTTGAATATGAAATTATAAGTAAAGAAAAAAGAGCAAATAAATATAAATATAAGTTTCTTCAATTTCTTTTCATGATAATTTTATGAAATTGTTTTATTGATTATGCTAAAAATATTTATAATACTATGGAAAAATATTTTCAAAATGAAGGACATTTTGATCTTTTCATTGAGTTACTAAAACTTGACCCCCTTAAGCAGCCATTAACTTCTTAAAACCTTAAACCTTTCCAATAATAGCTTAACCCCTCTCATTTGTGCGACAAACTTTGAGTAACCCCAAAACCTAGCCCTAAGGAAAAAGTTAAGAAGAGACTAAGGTAAGACTTGAGCATTCAGTAGAGGAAAATTTGTTTTAGAGACTTAAGCATATTAAGACTACCATTTTTTTTTTTGTTGTTTACAGCTTGTTAACTTAAGTTTTTTTTGGGTAATTTCTACGACCACATCAAAAACAAGTAAAAAAAGGGATTAAGATAAAACATCAAGTCGTTTTCTCCATTTAAAGTTCATTTAATAAAAAACCTAATTCCAAGTGATGTTTGATTGGGTTTTTCTTCTATCCAAATATTAAACAAGTATTTAATGATGTATCTTGGTAGTTTACAACTTATTTCTTGAGTATTTCAAGTGTATGAACTATTGAAGTAAGTATATTTCACTTTACTTCTTATTCTTTAGTTTAATGTTGGTGTTCTTAAAGTTGATGGTAGGTTTGATGATTAATTGGGTGTTTGAATTAAAAATTGTCGTTTTGATGGTTTAAAAAAGAGCTTAGGTGAATGGCTAATTAAGGATTTGAAGTATATTTAAGGTTGGATTAAAGAATGGAAGGGAAAGTATGGGTTTGAAGTACTTTTCAAAGGAGAAAAAAATTGTAAGTTGTTGCTGGAGGGACACAACCAATGACATGATCATATTGCTAGCCGAATCTAGTAAGGGGGGAAATTTGGGCAAAAAGCTACATGATTATCAATATGGTCATATTGCCAACCATGTTGAGTGGTGAACTCCAAGTATTCTTTTCTTATTATTTTCTTAACCAATCTTACTCAAACCTTTTTCTACCCTTACTATTTAGTTGCAACTAATTCTCTTTTACAAAAATTCCAACTTTTATAAAAATAGTTGGATTTTGACATAATCAAATGACATAGTCATGTCGCTAAGCATGTTGAGTTAGGAACTTTATATGAAACCATTTCTTGTTATTTCTCTTAACTAAACTCAATAAAACCTTTGCTAACATTAATATTAAGTTCCACTTAACCTTCTTTTATAAAAATTCCAACCTTTAGTTAGAATTTTCATGTTCTTTAGGTTTAATTTAGCATATTAACTAATTTTAATCACTTTTTACTTCTAAGTGACATTTTAACCAATTTTAGTGAACGATTAACCCCCATTTTGACAAATCTAGGATAATATTTAGTTTTTTTTTTTTTCAAGTTAGACTCTTTCGAAATGTTTCTTATACAGGTGTTTTAGTACCCTAACCTTACCAAAAAATCAACTTTTCTTAACGTAGCAACCTATAGAAGCTTATATGGACTTAAACCCTAATATATTGTAGTTAATGCTAAGTAAGCATGTTAAGGAGTTGTTTTGAGCTTGTTTGAGAGGATTCAACTTATATGGATATAAATTGGTTATGAGGAAAGCCAAATGGAGAATTAATAAGAAGTTGACTTACAATGTTTAGGACTAGAGAGATAAAGGAGGAGATAGTTATAAGAGTAGCTATATTCTATCTATGGCTTTATTTAGCATCTAAGATTGACTTAAATGAATGGTTTACTAATTGTGATTGACCCGCTTGTCCTAATAACCCGCATTGGCAGATCTCTTGAGGGGGGGGGGGGGCAATTATTGCGAACCCTAACTAAGAATAGATAAGGTTGATCGTTGGATGAGTCCAAGCTTGTAAAAAGCTCGAGAGAAAGTGATGAAGCATGTATGTAAAGGAGAAAATGCAAATAGAAAAGAGTAAGCAAAATCCACGAACAACTCCAGAGAATATGACGCACCAATGAAACTTCCGAGGACTCACAACATAATTCAATATGAAACATAAATCGATTCAATGAGATTACTCGCCACCTAACCTTGCTTAAGGAAACGGATAAGAGTGATGCCGAAAGTAAACAAAGTGTTCATGCAAGGATAAAGATACTTAAAGTATATTGAAGATAATTTGATGGTTTACAACTACAAAGTATAAGAGTATTTATACCCGTAAGTTAGGACAACTTTCCTAAAAAGGAAAAGGCAAAAAGGAAAAGGAAAAGGAAAAAAGGACATTTTCTAAGGAAGTAATGTACAAGATACAAAAGGGTAAAAATGAATGTACAAGAAAAACAATCATTGGTTCAATAGATTTTGCATATGATACTGTACACGTGGCAATTTTACATTGGTCAGGTCTGTAAAAGATGTAGACAAAAAGTACGGATAGTTGGTTTGCTTGAGTAGGGGTAGCTTGGTCAGTCTAAACTTTCTCTCTCGGCATTTCGGTAGCAATAAAGCCAAGTAAGTAATTGGCAAGGCATGTGCGAGAATGACGATGGGCTGTCATCTTGGCCTTTAGTTTCTCAACACTCAACAAGCGTGAGATAGGAAGTCATTCGGCTCGGTATGTAAAATGGGTTAGTAAGGAGATACTCGGCCTCGAAAGGAGTCGATTGGAATAAGAGGATCCTTTGAGCCAAACCTTTCAATCCTCGAGCTCAACTTTTGGTCAATGGTTTGGTAGCCAGATTCCCATAATTCCCTTCAAGTTATTTTAGATTTGGGACCATTCGAATGGTTTTCGCTTAGTTCTCCATCGAGTTTATATAAACTCAAGTCGGCAATATTAAAGGCATAAAAAACCCCATAGTCCTTGAGCAATTCTAATCTGTAGGCATTATCATTGATCTTCTAGAGGATTCTGAAAGGTCCTTCCGCTCTTGTAGATAATTTGTTCCTCTTCTTATTCAGGAACCGTTCTTTACTAAGGTGCAATCACTCTAAGTCTCCTAGCTTAAACTATTTAGCCGTCTTACCTTTGGTCTTTTCTCGCATTCTTTTAATAGCTTAGTCAATGTATCAAGTGACCTTATCTTATATGTGCTAAAGGGATTGTACTCTAGTCGAGGCATCAAGGTCCTCTTGTATAGGTACTGGTACAGGGGTATGGTCGAGGGGTAGCTCAGGTTTGAATCCATAGAACACCTTAAAGGAAGTCTACTTAGTGGTGTCATGTATTATTCAGTTGTAAATGAATTCGACTGCTAGCAAGCAAACATCCCAATCAACCAAGTTCTTGCTTACAGTAGCTCGAAGTAGTGATCCCAAAGTGCAATTAACTATCTTTATTTGGCCATTAGTTTAGGGGTGACATGAGATGCTAAAAAGTAATTTGGTTCCCAATTAACCTACAAGGTTCTCCAAAAATGGCTTAAGAACTTTTGGTCTCTATTAGAGACTACATTTCTTAACATGCTGTGTATCTACACAATCTCCTGTAAGAAAAGAGAAGTAATAGCCGAAGCGTCGTTAATCTTGGTGCAGGGCACAAAGTGTGCCACTTACTAAACCTATCCACAATGACCATTACGAAATCTTTGCTCGGGTAATTCATGCTAGTTCGAGAACAAAGTTTATACTTAATTCAGTCTACGGTCTCGTTGGAACTGGTAAGGGCATTACTCTTCCTTGCTCAGCTCGACACTAGCCTTCTTATACACGGTACAGCTTTTGACAAATATGCACATCTCTCCTCATTCTTAGCCAAATGAATTGGCCATTCAACAGTTCACAAGTCTTCCTTTTGCTAAAATGTCCAGAGAGTCCTCCACTATGAGCTTCCTTGATCAACAGCTCCCTCAATAAACAAACTGGTACGCATAACTTCCTGCCTCAAAACAAGTAGCCATCCTTCACATGATACTCATTGTAAGCCCCAAAGTTCAGCCAAGTAACCGTAGGATTGAATTTAGAACCCAAGGTTTAGGGCGATCGGCTAAAGGATCCGATCACACCCAAATTATAAACTATTGAGAGAAATATTAGTAAAAATGACCCCGTAAACTTAAATTTAAGAAAATAAATAGCAAAATAGGAGACTATAAAATTTTCAAATTTTAAGCATAATGACTGCTAATTACCGAAAAGGCAAAAAGTGTAATATAATAACCAATAAATTATTAGAGATAAATTATATGTATACTAAAAATTTTAGAATGACCAAAATAATATTTAGGAATGTTCACGTGTACCCTATATGTATTTACGTGTAGATAAAAATACGCATAATTACTAAAATTGGCAGAAAATTAAGCAAATAATTAAAGAAAAATATAAAATAATTATGGAAAAATAAGAAAAAATCATAAGATAATAAGATGAATTAAGATAAGGTCGTGGCAGGTCCAAAGCTGCAAAATAAAAATTAGCCAATAAAAATTGAACAACACAAAAGCCAAAAACTAAGGAATTTGGACAAAGTCTTGTCAAATTAATGCATATTAATTACAGCAAATGTCTATAAATAGGGAAAAAATTTACAGAGCTCATTTGGACAGTTTGGAAAGTGAGAAAATTAGGGAGAGCCGAAAATTCGAGAGAAAATCCAGAAAATAAAAAAAAAATAAGAAAAACTGTGCAGTTAAGGGTTTTAAAAGGAACCCACACCAGAAGAGGAGCTGGAAGTGGACGGACACCACCACCACATGGTGGTGGCAGCGCCCATTCCGGCCGACAAGGCCATGGCGGCCCGCGGTGGCCGGAGCCACTAAAACCGGTGAGTCCAAATTCTAGCCCGATTCTTGTGAAATTTTGTAAAAATAGTAAATATAATTAGAAAATTATGAATTTTGTTATTCTGGGATATTTTTGTATGTAGTTTGTAGGAAAAATATTATTTAGATGAAAAAATGTCCCGTAATATAGGGTCCTTAAGGAATCATGCAAAACCAAGCACATTTCGGTTTAGAAATAAATGACGTTAGGAGTGTAGTTTGGAGCTCAATTTTTTTTTCTGTAGGATGCTCATGTGATATAGAACAGTACTATGAAGCCATTTTTTTAAAATTAATTTTATAAATTTTTAAGTTAATTTTTAGCCCTAAAATGATGGAAAAATTGGGTGATTTAGGATTAATTAGGTGATTAGGATGTTAATTACTGATTGAGATAGTAATTAGATGTTTAGGGATGTTAATCTCTGATGTGGAAACCTAATCCTAGTGTATGGAGTGTTAAGTATAAGTAATGAAGGTGTTATGTGGTAAATGTAGAAAATTAAGAATATGTAGAATTAAAAATTAATAAATATGGAAAAATTAGGTTTAATTAGATAATAATATAATGAAAATTAGAACAAAACAAATCTGAAACAAAATTCAATTTTAGGTAATTAGATGAAAAATGTAAAAATTTCTCACAACATGAGTAAATTCGGTACACTAATACGGATTTAAGTGTACCGGATGGAATAAAATGCGAACTAGGGGTAGTAATCGTATTTAGGAGATCGGAAAGTAATGTGATTAATTTCACATTATGGGTTGAAACGGATTTCGAGGGTTGGAATCTAAAACATTACTTAAAAATCGAACTAAAAACCTAATTTAGAAATCGATGCGAAAACCGAACCTGAACCTAACCCCAAACCTAAAATAATTATAAAAGACTTAATACCTAAATAATTAGGTATATTTAACCTTAAACAAAACCTAACAATAAGCGTTATCGGATAAAATGAACTTATAATATTATATGAAATACTGAAACCACGTTCGTGTTATAGGGATGATCGGCGATAGCCTGAGCAAATCGGACCTCGAGTGAGTGAGCGAGGAGTCGAGGTAAGTTGGGATTAATACGATGCTGTATTTTGGAGGCTTAAGATTATGTTTGGTTGTACTTGTTAGATAGAGAATGTGTGCATGTGCTTGATTATGCGTGATGCTATGATTCTGTTTGTTGCTCTAGCACATATTATATGACTTGTATGAAAGGATTGATCACCCTAAACTGGACTTAATTAAATATCCGACCAGTAATCATAATCGGACATGCATGGCAACCCGTTAGGGGAACTTAGGACTCTCCGGCCAAATACCGACCCCTTCGGAAGGGATAGCACAGGATTGCAAAATGGTCCCTTCTTCATCCTCAGTCGAACTAAGTGACAGGAGAGGAGGTCACGGTGAGGGTGAAGACAGTGGTTCGAAGGTAGTCACGGGAGGAGCAAGGTCTCCATTACACAAGCCTGGGTTTGGTCGTGAGCTGTTGCATTAACGGCAACTCCTCAACCCGGATTAGAGCGGGCGTAATTTCTCTAATTTCACGATGGGTCGGACAACGTCGTGCGATGGCATTTGCTTGCACATGCATTGCACCTAATAAGTGATTGAAAACCTTGTTGTGTGTATGGTATAGTTTTAAGTCCTCCGTCCTAACTTACTGAGCTATGGTTGCTCACATCCCTATAGACGTCGTGCAGGTGCTGACTAAGAAGCGGTAACCAATTACTTTGAAGCTAGCAACTGCTGGATCCTGGGGAGTGAGGAAAAACATTGAAGAATAAACACATCTTTTAAGGTCTAAGTTTTTATTTTAGAATTATTTTTCATTTCCGAATGATATAATACTAAGGAATATATTATAGAGAAATGTTGTAAACTTTAACTGCAATAACTGAATCATAACAGATATATATAATTCCTCACATTTATAGGTAAATGATTTATTTAAATTACAAACTGTCTACTTCAAAGCAGGTTAGTTGTGGACGCCTTGTGTGGATCAGGTCTAAGATAGTGGTTGTGAGGCCAACTTCTATCTTAGGGCGGTTCATACGGCGGGGCTGTTATGACTCTGCCGCTTCGGGGCGTGACACTCATCTACTATTGTTCCATCAACGCATCGCGAAATTATGGGTCTGAAGTATGGATCCTTAAAGTATTGTTCTATGATACTTGCACACCCTAATAGCCTGGTCTGTAGTTCTGATAAAATCACATATCTCCTCAAAAGAGAATCTGCAACTACGTTGCTCTTTCCCTACTTGTACTTTATTACAAAATTGAATCCTTTAAGAAATTCAACCTATTTCACCTGCTACTTTGACAACTTGGTTTGACTTTGGAGGTACTTCAGTGATCCATGGTTAGTTTATATGACAAATTCTCTTGACAGTAAATAGTGATACCATACTTGCATTGTTCGAATCAGTGTCAAAAGTTCTTTGTCATACATGGAACAATTTAACTAGGATCCTTGGAGTTTCTCACTGTAAAAGGCAATTGGTCAACTTTCTTACATTAGGACAACACTTATTTCAATGCCTGACGTGTTGCATTCCGGCTAAAAAATTTTGTCAAAGTCAGGTAGCACTAATACTAGGGGGGAGGTCAATCTTTCCTTTATCTTGGCAAAACTCCTCTCCTCCATTTCTCCCTATTGGAAGTCGGTGTTCTTCTTCGTTAGTTCAATAGGTGGGGTAGTAAGGGTGTTGAAATTCTTGATGAATCTTTTGTAAAACGAAGCCAGTCCATGGAAACTTCTTATGTCAGCATAAGTAGTGGGAGTTGGCCACTCTATAATGGCTCAAATTTTCTTATCATCGGCTCACAAGCCTCCTTCACTGACTACATAACCCAAGAATACCACTTCTTCCTAGCAAAAGCAATACTTCTTTATGTTGCCGAATAGTCTCTTGGTACGGAGAATATCCAATACTACTTTGAGATGTTTACTGTGACTCAGCATGTTGACGCTGTAGACAAAGATGTCATTAAAGTACACCACGACATACTTCCCTATGAGATGTCTCAACACGTGGTTCATTAGTCTCATGAAATTGCTCAAGGCATTCAACAAGCCGAAGGACATGACCATTCATTTGTAAAGTCAATGTTGAGTCTTGAACTTAGTCTTCCACTCATCGTCTGGTCTCATGCGGATTTGATGGTAATTAGATTTAAGATTAATCTTACTGAAAATCCTATCTCTACTCAATTCATCCGACATGTCTTCTAGCCTTGGGATCGGATACCTGTATTTGATCATAATCTTGTTCACAGCTCGACTATCTACACATATTCATCAGGTTCCATCATTCTTTGTTACTAGGAGTGTATGTACAGTACAAGGGTTGAGACTCTCTTTTACATAGCCTTTCTCCAACAACTCATTGACTTGATGTTGGAGTTCAGTAGCCTACTTGGGATTCATTCGATAGGCTGACTTATTCAGCAATGCAGTGCCGAGTATTAAGTTAATGCAGTATTCAATGTCTCGAGTTGGGGGTAACCCTTCAAGTAACTGTTCTGGAAACAGGTCGGTATATTCATATAATAACTCCTTAATCTCCTAGGGTAGTTTAGCATGCTCCTTTATTTCTAATAGTCGCCTGACCAACAATAGGGTCGGCTCTTCAACATTGATGGCCTTTCAAATTTCGGCTCTACTCATCACTAAAGCCTTCTTCGATCCGTGAGCAAGTTTTTTCTATAACTTATTAACTTCTCTCAACAGCATTAGATTCAGCGTGATCTTTCAATCATCCTTTTCAAACATATACGCATTCTTGTAGCCATCATGTATAACTCGCCTATTGAACAACTACAGCTTACCCAACAATATGTGAGAAGCGCACATAGGCAATACGTCGCAAAGAATCCTATTAGAGTAATTCTCGATAGTAATCAGTAATAGTATTTGCTAGGTGATATGTAATACTCCTTTCTCACTCAACCAGTGTAACTTGTACGACCTTAGATGTGTAACAGTCAGCAACTTCAATTTTGAAACAAGATCGACTGATGTTACATTGGTGCAACTTCCACTATCCACAATAACGGTACACACTTGATCATTTACCTTATAGGTGGTATGGAATAAGTTCTCTTTCTGTTTTTCCTCTCATGAAGGTTCCATGTTCATAGTACATCGAACAACCATGAGTAACTTATCCAAGTATTTGGCAAATACATCCTCCTCGATCAACTCTTTCTTGGCATTTTCTTTTTCGATTGGAACTACCTCCTCCTCGGGTTCCCCATTCGTACTCTCTACTTTTAGCTTTGGGAGTTCTCCCTTGATGATCATCATTCTTCAGTTCAGGCATTGAGCATCCATATGTCCGAACCCCTAACACTTGAAGCACTTGATCTGGTTAATCTTCTTGCCAGAACCTTGCCCCCTTCTCAAAAGTTTGGGTTAGCATCTTACCATCAAGTCGACATTTCTGTTCAGTTCTATACTCGACTGAGCTTGGTGACTTGCCTATTTGGGTCAGCTAGTTGCATCCTCACTGATACTTAGCTCCTTCTTTGCTTCTCTACTTGTTGGGCAATCCTAATGACTTCATCAATTGTGTCGAATCGTTGGAGCTCTACAACGTCTCGAATTTCTCTTCTCAACTTAGTAACAAATCTTAAGATTGTTCGAGCTAGTGGCTCCTCCACTTCGCATCGTATCATAAGCATTTAAAATTCTTGAACATACTTGTCAACAGTTTAGCCTTCCTATTTCAACTCCTATAGCCAAGTGAAAGTATCTTATAAATAAGTTTCAGTACGAACCTGTTTTTGAGTACTCTTTTCATCCGAGCCAAGTATTAATCTCTCAGTAGCCTTCTCATTTTCTCATTGCTTGGAAGTTATTTCACCACATGGAGGCATATCTGGAGAACTCAACAGCAATAGTTCTCATGTTCTCATAATCCTTATATTGATAGTAATCAAATACACACTCTACTTTTTGTTCCTACTCTAAATACTCATTAGCATTCTCAGATCCATTAAAACTTAAAATTCGAAGCTTCATATGGTCAAATGCTCTAGGGATTCGGATACGCTCTTCTTTAAGATGCTCTTCTTTCTTATCACCCATGTCTGCCAAATTAATCCTTCTCCTCACTCATTTGCCTACTCCTCTACCTTAAATGGGTTAAGCTGGGTTCTAACCTCTAACAGGTTGAGCAGCTTGTGAAGTGTTTTGCATGTCCTTAGTGAGGCAGCAAGACAGTACATTCAACTCAGGTTAAATCTACTAAAAGGTTAGCTATCTCATCAAGTCTCTCGTTAGTGCTTTTGAAAGTTCCTTAAGACTATCGTCTATGGTGGACAACTCCATTGTTATCACCAGTACCAACATTCATTCTTGGGTCTGTCATTTTCCCTTACAGATTAAAAGCTTAAACAAACACTTCAGGAAATTAATAGTTAACAACACAACAATCAAATGAGCATAGTAACTTGCTTTGTTTCATACACGCAAAACAGAGTACAACAGAACTTTAAGAAAAACCAATAACTTAAGATAAAATATTCACTCTAATACCAAGATGTTGCGAACTGTGACCAAGAATAGATAAAGCCAGTTGCTGGATAGGTCCAAGCTTGTAGAAAGCTTGAAAGAAAGTGATGGGGTGTGTTTATAAAGGACAAATTGTGAATAGAAAAGAGTAATCAAAACCCACAAATAGCTCCAAAGGATACGACACACTAATGAAACTTTCGAGGACTTACGACACAATTCGATATGATACACGAATCAGTATGGTGAGATTACTTGCCACCTAACCTTGCTTAAGGGAAAAGATAAGAGTGATGCCAAGAGTAAATAAAGTGTTCATACAAGGATGAAAATATTCAAAGTATATTGAAGATAATCTGATGATTTACAACTACAAAGTACAAGGGTATTTATACCCATAAGTTAGGGTAACTTTCCTAAAAAGTAAAAGACAAAAAGGACATTTCATAAAGAAATAATATACAAGATACAAAATGATAATAATGAATGTATAAGAAAAACAATCGTTGGTACAATGGATTTTTCACATGATATTGTACACATAATAATGCTACATTGGTAAGGTTATTAGAAGATGCAAACAAAAAGTACGAATAGTTAGCTTGTTCGAGTAAGGGTTACTTGGTCAGTCCAAACTCTCTCTCTCGGTATCTTGGCAGGTGTGAAGCCGAATAAGTAATTATTAAGGCATGTGTGAGAATGATGATGGAATGTCATCTCAGCCTCCAGTTTCTCGACACTCAACATGTAAGAGATAGGAAATTATTTAGCTTGGCATATAGAACGAGTTGGTAAGGAGATACTCGGCCTTAGTAAGAGTCGACTGGAATAAGAGGATCCTTTATACCAGACCTTCCAATCTTTGAGCACGACTTCGAGTCAATGGTCTGGTAGTTTGATTCCCATTAGGCAACTATTGATTATATGTAAGGTTTCCCTAATAGACTCATATATGGGACGATGTAGTTAAAATACTAGGTTTTTAGGACTCTAAACTTAGGAATTTGGTATAAAGGACTTAAAGGAAAACTTATATTTGTATCTATCTATCTATGTAGACAAAGATCATGATGTGGTAAGGTTGTAAGTACCCCTTTGTTAGTTACTGGCCTAAACTAAGGATAATTATTTGACTGTTTGTTGTATACTTGATGTAACTTGCATTATATACATGTATATATCTTAGTCTGTCATTTGTGTGTGCTTATGTATTACTTACTCAATTTCGGCTCATTCTTTTATTTTTATAGTTGCAAATGATTAAGATGAAGTTTTTTATTTGTAAAATCAGCGTAACTAATGTCAAGTTTGGGAAGAGAAGCATTTAATATTGAGGATATAGTTGATAAATTTGTAGACATTTTGTTGATAGAAATGATTATGTTTGGAATAACTTACCTGTAAGTCATTCAAATTATATGAAACATGGAGTTATGGTGCTATAATACTATCAATGTGCTTTACAAGTGATTTGAAGACTTTAGTAGTGTTAAGAGCCTTAACGTGTTATTTGAAAATTAGGGACACGTGACAGGTTGTAGTATCCTTAGGTTATAGGGTGTTACAAAATTCCTTTTGAATATAAGTTATCACGTAATTAATCACTCAACACTCCATATTCATTTTCATAACATTAATTATTAAAGAAATATTATTAAACTAAGTTATGATTGGTATTATTAACTTTCATAACATTAGTTAAAAAAGAAATATTATTAAACTAAATTCTAATTGGTATTATTTGTAAATAATTTATGCGATAAAATTGGAACAATTATAATATGAGTAGAATGATGATTATTTGTGGTGCACTATTTATAAGAAGTTACAATTAAGAGATTTTATTTAATTAGATATAAATTTGTCATAATGAATTTAATACTATTAGTTATTTTGGGAAAAATAGGTTGGAAAAAAATGAAAAAGAAAATGTCATTTAAGTAATAAATACATGTTGAAAAAATAAAATGAAATGCATTGGATTTGAATCCATGACCTACTATTTAAGAAACATACACTTAACCACTTAATTACACTTAGTACTGTAAATTAAATTGCTCTTGAAATCTATATATATATATAATATACTTTTTTATTTTAAAAAATTTGGAAAAAAATGGCTTTTTCCCAAGTTTGGGGTAGGGTCTCCTTTTGTACCCCTCCGCCCGTCGAAAAAAAATAATAAAAATAAAAATCAATCCATGCTTCAAATGGATGAGAATAGAATCCATCTTACCAACTACATAATTAAGCTTGTAAACTTGATCGAAGGAATTACATGGAATTAGTGAAATCAACTTGATTTACTTAAATTGATTCAATTAGGCTCTTTATTGTGTATCGTACTATGCCATTTCTATCTACCATGAGAAGAGGCCACTTCAATGAATTCAAAGACTTATAGTATGATCCATTGCCTAATGAGAACAAGTTAAGCCAAGCATAAGTTTCTATAATTTTAAGCCTATTAATCAATTAAGCTTGACTCTCTAGGCTAACACAATAAGGTAGTACTCATGTATAGTCGGAATGATTAAGAGAGATTTGGCATGGTGAGCTTAGAATATGCCCCATTAGATTGGTTCATTCAATCCAACCTTTCTCAATTTGGCTCACACTAATAAAAATAAAGGTACTATTAGGCCTAACCCATTGAAAGGAATCCATTTGAGGTCCACAAAAGAAGAGTTTAATCCTATCCATTGATCATGATCTCAATCCAACGGATTAGATCAATGACCATTCTCAATAAATACCTCCTTTTCTTCCTCATTTGGACATGAGGAAACTCTCACTAACACTGTCACTTTGCTAGATTCCTTACTTACATGAATCAAACACTCAATTTCCCTAAGTGCACACACCTCGTTCTTTATTGATTGTGAAGTTTGATACCATCGGGCTCCTTTACCTAGTACGTCCCATGTCAGAGTCTCGTTAAGACAACATACGCATCCCTTTCACTTCTTCTTATGATCATCCTGCGAATGCTATTTAAGTCAAGTCATTTCCCTTTTGTCATGTATAGTGTGTTTGCTACGTAGAGTGTGTTTGTTACACGACACACATGTAACCTTCACAATTGAACTCCTTCCCAAAAATATAGTAGCACAAGAGATTAGAGGAGCATGATTTTTTTTTCTTTCTTTCTAATCATTATACAAATGTAGAAGAACTGGTATTTATTGAGTTCATTTTGATCATTGGTTACAAAATAATAAAATGACATAAATCCATATGTTTATAATAGTAATGGATTTCCATAGTTATATATATTTATAACACTTCACCTTAGATGTTCGTTTTGTATGCAAATAGTACATTGCCCCAATAAAAAGCTTACCAAGGAAAAACCCAATGGAATAAAAACCTTTGGTTAAGGAAAAAGTCGAAGTCCCTTATCAACAATATCACTAAGGGTCTTTAAGACGATGCATACTAATTCTATGGAATAATTTCTTAAATGTCGTAGTACGTAATGCCTTAGTGAACAAATTTGCTAAATTATTACTTGAACGAATTTGTTGAATATTAATCTCACCATTCTTTTGAAGATCATGTGTGATGGATAGCCAACCTCCAGACCCCTCATTTAAGCTTGCCTCCAAAGCTTATAATCTCTCATGAGAAGGATTTTGTCTTCTTAACCTACCTAAGACGAGCTCCATTACGTGGAAAAGCTATGGAAAAACTCCATAAGGCCGTAGCTCAAACACAATTTACTTTGCTTGGAATCTTACCTAATTTTCGATCTACTTAGTGCTGAAGCCAACTTACAAAATGTTGAAGCCTACGTGCCGAGTGTTGAGTCGGAGGTCCCTGTATGCCGAGCTCTCCTTTTCCATCCTACCAAGCTATAGCTTTACCCAACCACCTTGACAACTCTCAACACGGCTTAATAACAGTAACCCCAACATCAACTCAACTCAACTACAATGCCTTAAGATTACAAAGCACAAACCTACTAATACGCTACTACATGTCCCTTACTATTCTGACATTTATAGTTTATTCATTTTTTTCCTTTTTCATATTTACCCTTTTTGCTTATACTATGAATCTTCTTCTTACATTATTCTTTATGTAAATTTCCTCTATTGTATCGTTGCCCTGAAGGACTTACTATAAATAGTCCCTTTTACTATAGCCGTAATTATCTTACTCATTATTATTAATGAATATCCTTATTCTTGTAAGACAATACTCTCCAAGTACATTCCTTTCACACTCTTACGTAATTTTATCCAGTAACTTGAGTTTAGTGGCAAGTGGATCTTAGTATTAACTTGTGCATCATATCAAGAGAAGTATTAAGTCGTGTAGTATTCATTAGTGCATCATATTCTACGAGTAGCTTCACGAAACCTACTGTATTTGCCTACTTATTTACTTCCTCTTGCTTTAATATTTCGAAGGACCTACTATTACTACTTCCGATGGTAAAACCTAGTGATAACTCAGCTCCTAAGCACATCAATGTGTAAAGAAAATTTTTTGTCAAATATGTTTTATTCTGTCGCCTTTAATATATCTTTCCTTCAATTGACCAATGTAAGCTATGTTGTCTTCATATATTGTTATTAGAATTTCTTTATCTAAAGATTAATGGCATGATTCTTGAATATGTTGAGTTATTGATCTTAACCACTCATATTCCTAGCTTGCTTTGTAGATTGCTATATTTATAAGACCTCTTAAAATGATCTTATGCAATAGAGGTATAAAAGATTCCTCTCATTTTTAATCTCCAAATGATATCTAATTACTATAGATATATTTTAAACTTAATAAATTTTAAGATAGTTAGGAGAAAATATTGCATTATTTGTGACAATTTTTGCTCCCCTTGGAAATAAAATATGGGCTTTACCAGAGCCTTCAATTATTCTCATGTACCAAATATAGTGGTAACATAAGCTTCACCCATTTAGAGTATTGATGTTATATTAGCTTGAAGTCGTGAGTTTGAATCTCATTAGGCACTTGTGTACTTTTTATTTTTCTATCTTTTTCATTTATAAAAAAAGTGAGTTGAATGTACGGGATTCAGATCTAATCAAATTTTTTTGGATCTAATCAAATTTTTTTGCATCTAATCTGATTGAATTTAAATCATTATAAAATATTTGAATCTAGTTTGATTTTACCGAATTAGATTTAAATTATTATAAAATATTTGAATTTGATTTGATTTTATCAAATTGAATTTGAATTGATATAAATAATTCGGATCTAATTCGGTTTTTATAAAATCAAATATAAATTGATAAAAAAGATTTAAATTAAGCTTTATAAACAGACATCACCCGGTATAAAATAAATAACAATTACACACGCTTCCCTCTGCTCCATCCTTCACATTCACGAGACCACTGTTCGTAATATGTAAGTTTCACACATCAGTACGTACAAACTCCACCACCGAATTCTTGCTGACCCTCACAGTCTGCACTACTACAAAATCACTGTACTGACGGGAGAACCGTACAGCAAACACACGACCATAGCATTCGCCTGACACGCCTGAAGACTCGCACGCCCCTGATCGTCCACAATTGCACTTCCACGCACAAACGTCACAATCCAACACCCTGACACACACCACGCCCACGGCTGCACTCCATGATCACGAACACACAAACCCATCGTCGCCTCCATTCCGAACTCCAATTCCACGCCACAACGAAGCACAGATCGCTGCCAACGCTCAAATTCACGCAGTACCGAATAAAAGTTCACTGCTGATCACATATCCCCACAGTCGAACAGTCACGCGGCAGCACACGTTCCGCATACGATGGCTGCTCCTCCATCCTCACGCCATTGTGACGTCCCTCCTGTACTTAATTGACGGAGCTCCTACACACTGCTCAACGCTACCGTCCTGACCGCACGTTGAAACAACTCCACGTCTTGGACTCCACTGCATAATCCACACTCTCTTCATTGCACTGTGCACGCCACGAACAGCAGCTGCACTATAATTTCAAACCAACCCAAGCTTCCTATGGCCAACAAGCAAAACTCCAACACACAATCCACCAATGCCACTTTACCGAAGGATATCGTTCACGATAGCACACGTCGAAGCACAGCTACCCAAATAGATCCAACGCAACTAAAACTCCACACAACAACTGCAGTAGTCCATCCACGCTCGACTAGTCCTCACCACGCTCGGCCAATCCAACATACAACATCCCTCCACTACAGCTCTCACAGCCATGAATTCCACTGTCCAAATCCACCCCCGCTACTGTCCAACGATGCATTGCGAACAGTCATTCACCATCACGCAATAGCAGCAGTACACGCTGACCATATTCCTCATAGCACTCACTGCTGATCGCTACCATCTTCGTCCAACAGTTCAGGTTTGGTTTCTCAAATTTTTTTAAAATATCTATTATTATATATTGTTGATAACATAATATAAGTAATTAGGTATATTAATTTAGTAGGTTCTTTTGGTATTAGTTCCGTTATATATTTATATATATATATTATGTTTTGTTTATTTAGGTAGATAGTTGTTTAATAATAATAGTATATATATATATATATATTAGTTTAGGATTTTTTAGGATTGGTTTTTTTTTTCTTGGAAATCCTCATATAGAAAATTAATTTTATAAATAAAAACTAAGAAAAAAGAAGCCTTTTACAAAATGATTATATTAGAAAGTCTTTTGATCATTTATGAGTTAGGACCCCTATATATTTTGTATAAATGAATTCAATCGATAATAACGTAAATTCGGTCGGTTTTTTTAAAATTAAAATAAACCAACACACTAAAATTTTTAGAAAAAAAACTATAATTGTTTAATCTCGACTAGTAAGTACATAGCTATATTCGAGGCGACGAAAAACTTTGTAGAAACCTAGATTCTTTTTTTTTTTTAGTTTTTATTTTTTATTTTTTTCTTAAAAATATTTTTAAAAAATAATTTGAAGAATA
Organism: Lumnitzera racemosa; assembly: GCA_024138005.1. Taxonomy (NCBI): domain Eukaryota; kingdom Viridiplantae; phylum Streptophyta; class Magnoliopsida; order Myrtales; family Combretaceae; genus Lumnitzera; species Lumnitzera racemosa. The sequence continues at coordinate 15,803,882 of JAMXBC010000008.1, read as the reverse complement.
AAATAGTGGTACCTATTAGAATTTAATAGGTTAGCTCTCGAATTCGAAACTTTCTGGTTTTTCATTCAAATTAAAATCAAAAATCAATAATTAAATCGTAGTTAATCCAACTAATTGATTACGGTTTCTTCTTTTATTTCCCTACTTTAGTCGAGTGGCGATTGTAAAAATTTTTCTAAATAAAAAATCAAAATTTTTCAATTTCTTTAGTCATGGATTAATATTAAATGGGTTAGGATTTAGTATTAATCGAAAAATAGGAAATTAAAAATTAAAATAAGAAAATAAAAAATTCAAGCTCAACAACTATCTTATAAGAAAAACTTTATTAGATAAGAGTCTATGAAAAAAAAAAAGAAAAGAAAGAAAAGACAAACAGTAAGACGTGATAATATATGAACAAATTAAATCATAATCTTTTTGAAAACAAATAATTAAATGGGCAAATCGGTAAATCAAAGTGAAACCATATAGAAAAATGAATCATCACCATATTATATTTTAAGAGACTAGACTAAGTAAAGTCATAACATGACCATTATGCAATTTCATATATTATATTCTATTTACATTAAACCATCAAAATCATTTTTCACATTATGTCTCATGAATCCAAAACCTTGTCATAAAGGTGAATTTATTCAAAAATAACACCCAAAAAAAAAAACAAACTTTTATTATCAAGAAACTACAACGCACGAGATACGATATATTTGAGGTAATTCACAAGCTATAATTTTGACATAAACAATTCACTTATTCAGACACTAATTATTACGTCTAAAAGAGTGAATGTAATGGAAAATACATATCATAATACTTGCTTGAATTTTGTTGCATTGGTTAGAATGTCTTGTATAATATAATGATAAAAAACGTAATAACAAAATCAAGAAAATAAATAGCGGAAGAGATTGGAGGAGCTTGAACTTTTTCTCTCTTTTCTAGCCAATAGTAGCATAAATTGATGGATGTTTCTTGTAAAGTTAAATAAATTAGACACATGGGCATTAAACTTGAGTTCAATTTTTAAAGCGACCTATGCTATATACAATGGATTTTACTATGAAATGAAATGGTTTGTATCATCCTGTATAAAAATGATCTGCAATACCTCCCACTCTAATAAATTATATAGAGAAAAAATATCACCAAAGGAGATAGATTATTTTTTATTCAAATAGGATGCTACACTATCTTATCTTCCGTTTTTCATTATCATTTGTCACATCTACCAAAGCAAACAAAGTTTACATCAATCTCCATGCGTGGAAACAGATTTTTCTTTTTCTTTTTTTTTCTTTTTTTTTTTTTTTTGTCCCAAATCTTCTTGCTTTAACTGGTCTTCACGCATTTGCATTGACCTGCATCGCAAACAAGTTGGGCGTCAATACAATGCCAATTAAAGTAATCTCGAGTTGTCTTACATCGGAGAGTTGCATTGAAATTTAGTTCGTGATTGCTGCCCTCACCATGAGTATCACATGGTTTTTTGTCATGAGCCGTAGCAGAGCCTGAAAGTTAAAATAATAAAAAAGAGAATCAATTATTATTAGTATCGAACAATTATCTTTCTATCAAATGTCCTGCATATTAAATATAAGCATACGTGCAAGACAAAATAACCAATAGTGTAATTCCAAAAGCAATCGTACAACGCGATTTCTCCATCGTCTCCCTGCTTTCGTTTTCATGAAACTATGACAAAGGTAGAGCTTGTTTTGATAATAAAGTTACTATCCTTCTGTAGATGAAGAGTGCTGTCTGAATCAGTCATGTGTAAGTCACGCGAGTATCGTATTATATATAGCCACAGAGTAGTGATATGAAGACAATACTCAGTGAGATGATTAAAGAGAGAATGACAGGAAGGAGAAATAGGCAATCGTAGAGACTCGAATACACAAGTAATAGACAAGAGAACCTAAAGGACCCAGGATATCAACTTTGCAGTTCTTAAGTAAACTAAGATCAATTCTTTTGCCTAAATGTTTAATCTTAAAGAGTAAAGGTTTCACAGTAAAACATTATTTCTCTGATCTCTAGAGTTGTATCAAATGAGGCGTGTCAAATGAGGAGGAATGACTAAATATTTATAGGCTCTTGAGCTTGATAACATTCGTCGGATCATCTAAGTAATCAATGAACAAGATGAAGCTTACTCGATTCATGGTTATTCAAAATGAGCTAACTAATGGGCTTAAAGTTAGTAACCTTTCTCATGATGCGTGAGCTTGCTTAAGAAAGGTTAGTAACATTTCTCATGATGCGTAAGCTTGCTTAAGAAAAGTTAGAGACAAACAAACTAGTCCAACGATCCCTGTTCCAAGTGTACCAAGCTAAATATTCTTAAATTATCTCAACATGTAGACTAAACTTCTTAAGCCTTATCACCTAGCTCAAGGAGTTAAGTCTAAATAAATAATAAGCTTCTCCCAATAATTAATATAGCAATTTTTTTTCTCTCTCTACATTTTGCCACTTAACCAAAATTCTTGGATGGAGAGCAAATATTTTGGGCATTGATCACTTACTATGAACAGCTAGGTCGCTACTTAGCACATATTCACTATGATGTAGTTGTATTGTTACCAAGTGCACTTATATAACTAAAGACTTCATTTTGTTGATGGATTGGAGGATTTAAGCCTAGCGTCAGTGTTGCAAATTAATTTATTATATAACCCAGTATGTGTGCTTACAACAACGTTTAGTTGTATGTGTAAACTTTGGCATGCTAGAGTGGTATTACCCCTATGGCAATGTATTAATAAAGTCTTCTTTCTTGAACAACTTCCATTACATAAGCTAAATTGTCTTCCCCTTTAAATAATCTGCCTTGGTAAATTGCCCCTTCATGTACTAAGTTTGCACTAGTAACTTGAATTGATTTTTCTGGTTTTGTTCCGCTACGATGAATTAGTAATTTCATAGCCCATGTACATACTCATTCTCAAGAAATCGGAATTCTAAACATGGGCAACTACTTCAAGATTAGAATCATTATACCAGGCTTAAGAATAAATTTCTTCTTCTTCTTTTTTAATGACATTTCATATGGTTTAAAAACATCTAAGATGAGTCATTATTTTATTCGATTTACTTCATAGGTAAGAGGAATCTCCTGTGAGAATCCGATGTCATGTCAATTTGATCCTTCATGACCCTAATAGAAGCTGTAGATGCACATAAGATAGAAGAATTCTCCCTTACCAAAATTATTCTTCATAACCTGACGACAATTGATAGATATTTATATATCTATACGAAAGGATCTTTGTTGGCCCAAATCGAAATGTTAGGCTTGCCATATGAAGTAAAGTCACCAAGATTATTTTCCTTCTCTTAGTTTTCTTCATTTACTGAAAAACCATCATCATAGTTTTTCTTAGAATAAAATACGAGCCTTATGAGCATGTTACTTCTTAGACCTTCCTCCTTTGCAAATCTAAATTAAAAGAAATAACTCCAAATCTCTTTGAATATCTTTTTTATATTATATATATCTTTGCTTGCCAAGAAAGCTTCAGCACAATATCGTCACTCTCTCATCCAATAACTTTTACAATCAATTCACATCTAACTAGATGCCAACAATTCTTTCAAATCTTTCAATTTCCAAGATTAAATCAACTTCATTTCGTTTTCAAGGCATCCTTGTAGTTATTATATATATACAATAGTCATTAATTTTTTGTACTCCACACTTGCATCATTTGAACTTCAATCTTGGATTAACGAGTTCAAACAAATTAGGTATCGAGTTATGATACTCCTTCAGAGGAAGTACCGATCAATTTTAACACACATTATCAATTATTTTTATTATTACTATATATATATATATATATTTATTGGGCTAAATACCAGAGTCGTGACCATTGGAGTTGAAGTATGCATGGACTCCACAAAATAGTATTCAATCGTTTGCAGTTGGAAATTCTCAACAACTGCAATCTCGTCTACAGCATCATAGTAGGTTTAACCACTTCTAACCAATTCTCCATCTTACATATATGCCCTTTTCTCTCAGCACTTTTTCTACTACTACAATAGATTTAACTCATGGTGATAGTATCTCTATATTATTTGCAATAGAAGCATTACTGCAGCCAAGTTATCAACAAAGACATCTTGGCAATTATCTATTGACCGTGCTGACGAAAGACCGCTCTTGGTCAAACTATGATCAACTTCTTTGTAGTTTCTGTCACACCACTACTTTTAATGATTTAAAGTATAGCAATTGTCGCACCTAGATGCGGCTATCAGTGCTTATTCATTCAGTTGTGTAGATGTCTAGTCGATCTTGGCTTGAAAATCGACAAAGCGATGGACGTTGTTATTTCGCATTCACAAATCACGATGTTCCCTTTATCAGTTTTCCCTCTCTCTTTTTTTTTTATATAACTGTTTCATTGATATATAAATATATATATATATATATATATCATGTACATGTATTCCTTTAATCTTCTCTTGTCTAAGTGAGTGTGCTTCAGAGAATTTTCCCATGCCAAACTGATAGCATCACTAGGAATTGATATACACTTTGATGGAGTACGAAAATATAGTATCTAGTAGCAACCGAATTTTCATACACATATATTGTTGTTAGTCATACCAAAATATGCTTTTAGGGATGTATTATTCAATTCTCCGTAGCCTTCTGATCTTCAAGTAATGCTTCCCTTAACAGGCATCCGTTCTCCGGTGGCTGGCTTGCTTTCATTGAATGACTTGAAATTCACCGAGAGGAGTAATCATAGTTAATATTTTCCTCGAAGCTCTCAGACCGTTGAAGTAGCCTTGTCTCTCTTCTTCTTCTTCTTCTTTGATCCCTCCTGCCTGATCTTTCACGTGGCTTTCCTTCGGTAAGTTATATGAGCTCGGATCACCAAAAGATAGGAGTAAGGATGAAGCATGCGACAGAGCTATAATGGCGATATGCATTGCTTGTCCTTGATACGTCACAGCAACAAGGACACAAATAACCAGAATCATATAATGGTAGGAAAGGTCCAATATATTAATGTCTTGCCCTTTGTGTTGTGTAAATTCATTGGTTATGAAACGTGCACATTCGCGCACGTGCACACATATATACATATATATATATATATATCTTTACCAATGATGAATCTTTTATATATAATATTAAACAATATTATAATACTTCAATTTACATTTCCTTATATTAGGATATTACTTGGACCAGTTTCTTCTTTCTTGTTTCCAATAATAGAAACTAAATCTTCCTAATCTTTTATTGTGATTTCTTCATGTGTGTACATTGACACTTGCAATTTGAAATTTTCTACCTTGTGCAATTGAATTGATTCTCTTTTTCTTTCTTTTTTATTTTTTTTTTAATTATTAGGTTTTCTCTCATAATTAACATTACTTCCAATAATATTTTCAACAAATGGAAAAGGATTCCAAGAATAACCAGACTCAAAACAAGGGACCGGTTAAGCAAAATGATTTACTGGTGCATTTGAATAAGTGTCCACTACTAATCCCATGCCTTAGGGAAAATAGGCTAAATGAGACCATCACATTTTGGTACAAGACCAAATGTCGCGAATTGCTCAAAACATCTCCTGTTGATGGCAAACTTTGCTTTATTGATTCAGAGTCTTATGCCTGTTCCATGGGCCTCATTAGTGGGGATTCTATGTTGTGACTTAGGAATAAGAGGAAAGAGTTATCTCTTTTCAATACCTAATTTGCTTTTCTTAGACAACCACTATTGGGATGGAGGTTTTGGGTAGATTACATTACCACAAGACTAGACTACATTGCCCTCTTGAAGAAAGCTAAGGTGCTTTAAGCCATCATCACTTCTACTTAACTATGGTTCCCATAAACAAGCGAGGTGGAAGTGTGTCGAGCTATTGTTTCTCGTTAGAGTACTCAAACCCACACATATATTACTTCATAGGGAGAGATCATGCCGACTCTAGAAGATGTAGTTATACTTTTGAAGTTTCATTACATTGATAGAACCAATATTATGACCTCCTTATTTTCTCACAAACAGCATAGCTTTGTAATATCTTTACAAGAAGCTTTGAAAGTTGCCCATGATAGAAAGAGGAAGCCATGCTTCACTACTTAGCTTGTATACTTTTTTTTAGGAGCATAGAAAAGATAGGCTTCCAGTATTGGGCCCGAGTCGTAGTCAAGAGTGAATATTCTCATTCTTGTTTACATATATATATATATTATTGATATTCCATGTCATACCTTTTGACTTATTCTTGTAGGTATGAACTTGCAGCTTTCATAGCATGTTAGCTTTCCCTATTTGTGTTTTCTAGAGGTCTTGAAGAAGGCATGAGTTTACGACTCTTCTTTTTAGCCATACGCATTGCCTAAGGTGAGTGCTTCGTATTAACTCCTTTTTACCTAGGTTCATTATATCGATGTTTGGACCTATATAATAAGGTTTTAATATGCTCAAAAGGTCGTTTTGTGAACATATGCCACATAAACCTCTAGATCCTTTAGCTTTTCCTCTATGAGCAATATCGAAACAATTTTACTGTTCCTACTGTTAATGATGAAACAAGTACTACTCTTCCTAGAGCATGGGCTTAGGTTGAGGGAACATTGAACAACCATTGTTGCAACTCATTAACATAGAGGACGAGTCTACATTTCATCCTTATGTGAAACAGATAGCCAAATATGATGATAATAGTGGATTATATCCTCTTGGCTCAAAGGATAAGGTAACCTTAGTAAGAAGATGTGAGAGTCTCTACAATTCTAAAGTAAGGTTCCTTCTATGGTGTTCCCTTGGGGGTATGCCTTCCCTTCTTGACAGTAGAGACTTCTCTAAGTGCTTTCTAGAGAACAGAGTTATGACATATTCTCTCATAAAGTTGCACGCCAGTTTGGCTTTGACCAGGGAGTTCCTCACCTCATCACTATTACCAAGAACTTTGATTAATGTTGTCAATCACTCTTGCCAAGTGATTTTAGGAAAATTTGCCTAGGGGTACGATAACTATCTTTTCCTTCATTGAGTTGTTACGAAGTTACCTCTACAAGCTAGCTGGCTCACTGGTCAAATTACTTAGATGTTTTTACGTCTTATGCTTTTGCTTTGGTAAGCAAAGTACTTCTAGCTCCTAGTATATATCAATATGAATTCAACCTCAAGTTGCTAAGGCCTATGCCCAAGTCAGATGAAGATGTTCATGAAGTTACTAAACAAGCATCTCAACAGTCAGACCCTTGTAATATTGTAAGAGCAGTAGAGTCACCTTCAAAAATCAAAGGGGAAACATGTGCCATCTTAATTAGAAAATCCCAGAGAAACCAAACGTGCATTTATCCAGAAGGTGACGTTCTTGCTTGTATCTTGTTGCTATTATGTGCACATTTTTTTCCCTTAAACTATTGCTTTTCTTCATATAACTTTCTTTCTTTGATTGTTACAAGCTTAGACTAACTCTCTTCCATCAACTGGTGTAAGGAAGGGTGTTGTTATTTCAAACCTTGAACTTCATTTAAGCCATCTTACTACTTCAATAATGGTTCCAGAAGAGGAAGATGATGGATAAGACATGGTGGATTATGGGGAATCATCAACCCAATTTGCAGGTGGTGAGGATGGTGATAACTATATTGAGGAGTTCAATGACTCCTTGGAGGTTGGCGAAGTAATCCTCGATACTAATGCGTCAGTTGTAGAGGTAAGGGGAATTGGTGATAGTTATGTTGATGCATTGCTTCATGCAGGACTTTATGGAGATGAGTTGTATTCAGCACCTGCTGATATCTATCCTCCCCAAGTTGATGGCATGTCTCCTTGAGACATGGTAGAAACTTTGAATGTTATTATAGTGCAGTAGATTGTGTTTTTTTCTAAAGGTTTACTATACCCCCTCATTTGTTAGATTCTTTAGAGAGAATTGATGCCATGGATAGAAACTTTTGGATTAAGTCCCCTATGATGGAGACGGAATTAGCCAACACCATGGTAAAGATGCTAGGAGAAGCCATGCTATTGCTAGATAAGCCTTGGAATTCTTTTTCAAATGTTCAATTGACACAATTGATTAAGTCTATAGAGGGAGCTCATCTTTTAAAGTTCAAGATTGATAACTTATACCCTATTGCTGACAAGGCTAGGCAAATATTAAGTTATCATGCTTCTATAAGACGACATGATGAACTAAAGATGAAGTTGCAAGAGATACAACAGGCAGTTAGAGCAACAAATCTTAAAGCAAAGGTAGTGCTGGGAGATATGGATTGAAAGTCCAAAGTAGCCTTAGATCACAAGCATTAACTTCACAGAGCACTTTTTATTTCGTTTACGATTCTTCTTCTTTCAGTGTTTTTTTTTTTCTTTAAACTATTTTTAGTGCTTTATATCAAGACATTTTGAATGAATAAACTTATATTGCCTATTCATTCATTTCTATTTGTGCATTTTAATCTATTCAAGCACCAAAATTTGTAGAAATCATCATACGCTTAAGAGGCATAGCCTTCTCTTAGCAATATCAATATAAATAGTGCTTATGATGAGTGGTCATAACTTGTATGATTATACTATCATGTATCGGAGCAAAGCTCTCACTAGCTAATAGCAATTAGTAGAACATTTATGAGGCCAATTATACTTTATTGGCCTTAACGATTAAGAGGGTATTTCCCAATACTTAATCGTTTATAATTTCTATTTCACAAGAGATTATTCTCCTGTCTAGTAGTGATGAGTTATCGTCAAGCACATGGGAGCATGGCTCTTACTAGTCAAAAATTAGTTGTCATTGCGCACTTTAAAAGGAAATGCTCCTACAAGTTACATTAACAACTAGAATTGTATAATATTTAATTTCCAAAAATTTTTCTTATGTGCTAAGGAGATGGATCTCTAACTTTGTAGCAACAAGAATAAAAAATTGAGATAATTAATTATTGTATGCGAAGGAGATAAATCTCTAACTTTGTGGAAACAATAGACAAGATAAAAAGAGAAACATATAAAGAATAGTGTGAAGTTGACATTGCATTCATAATGATTGCAAGTATACTATTGCATTTACATGTAAAATTTCTTAACATACTGAAAATTGATAAGAGGAGTTATGGCATTTGTTTTTGGATTAAGGAGCTTGCAATAGCTATTATCATAGACTCTATGTATAACAAATGGTCCTTCCCACTTGGGTGTTGGAATACCTCATCACATATGATCTACTGTGTGAAGTACCACATCGCCTTATCGAAAAGATTGTTTTCAAACTAAGTGATCATAAGCCATGCTAAGTCTTCATTGATAGTTAGCAAGATTATGCTTAGCCATGTCTCATCTTTCCTCTAGAGCCTCAAGGTCTAACATGTGCAAAGTGTCTGGCTCTAGGCTAGCATTGATGGCCAATCGTACAAACGGAATTAATACCTCTATATGCATCATTGCTTCATATCCATATACTAAGGAGATGGGTGTAGCCTGTGTAGGACCTCGCTTGAATGTCTTATAAGCCCATAGTGCTAATGGTAATTTATCATGGCATTCTTTGTGGTTTTCATAAGCCATCTTACTAAGCACCTTCAAGAGACTCTTGTTTGTTGCTTTCGCTTAGCCATTTCCCTTAAGATAATAAGGTGTAGACTTCACATGGTCAATGCCATATGAGGCTAGCAATTGTCGTACATATGAGTTGATGAAGGGAGTGCCATTATCAGATAAGATACGCTTTGGGCTTCTAAAGTAGCAAATGATATGCTCTTTTATGAAACTTGCTACCACTAAGCCTATTGCCTTCTTTAATGGGATTGCTTCTACCCATTTGGTGAAGCACTCCATACCTATAAGGATCTAGATGCATCTCTTAGATGGTAGGTGTACAAAACTGATCAAATCAAATGCCCAAATATGAAATGACTGAGGAGTAGGCAGGCCATGCAATGCAATAGAAGAAGCATGAATTGCATCACTATGTTATTGGCATAAGATACACTTCCTAGCAAAGTTGAACGCGTTGTTTTCCATAGTTGGCTAGTAATATCCCATATCAAGCAAATGATGATATAACTTCCTTCCGCCTTAGTGCTCTCCACATTCCCCTAAATGTGCATCGGATAGGATAGTTTATGTTTCAAGCGGCGCTATGCACCTAAGTGGCTTTCCTATGTATGATACCCTATACAACTCATCTTCATATACGATATATTTCTTTGATTTTTGCTTTACTAGTCAGGTAGCTATGTTGTTAGTAGGCAATAAATTATTCTTTAAGTAATCAATATACGGGCGTCTCCAATCGCCAGTGCTTGCTATAAAGTTGCATTCTCCCCAATTAGGAAGTTCGAAGCATTTTGGGCAACTCATTTGTAATTGAGAAGCATCTTTAGATATTGTTGGCTAGTAATATTTGACGCATTAAATGTGGTGATACAAGGGAGGCCCTTCTTCTCCACACCAAATCTTTTGGTACTTATCCAGCTTTAACGAACTTGTTTTGCACAAATACATTGAGAAAGAATGCCCTTTGGTCCCTTAAAGTACAAAATGCCATTTATGTTAGTAAAATTCTTCAAGTTGGTAATAAAAGCTACATTAGGACTCACCAACTGTACCTTGATAGGAGTATGCCAGTTGTCTTATGCTTCCTCCTCTTCATCTAATAGTTGCAGGGATGTACAAGGGATGGACTTTCTAATCACTTGGACATTCAAACTATTTTCTATAATTTAAATCGGAACTTTGGAGGCTAATGTTGCTAGTGCGTCCATGTAACGATTGGTGGATCATTTAGTATGCTAGTATCTTATCCAACTAAAGCTTGCACTGCAGCCCTATAAGGTGCAAGTTTTGGTTCTTTAAGAGCAAATTCTTCGTTGGCTTGTCTAATGATCAAATTTGAATCACTACATATACATAAGTGAGATGCTTCAGCATTTTGTGTAAAAATGAGTCCAAGCAAGAGGGCTTCATACTCAGCTTCATTGTTAGTACAGTAAAAGTCTAACTTAAAAGCTAAAGGTATCTCTTGGCCTTTAAGAGATGTCAATATTACTCCACCTCCTCACCTAGTATTACTCGAAGAGCCATCAAACTACACTTGCCATTCTCCATTTGCTTCTACTCTCATGGAGTCTTCATAGAATTTTGTGGGAATTGTATCTTGGGCATAGATCCCATGTGTTGCAGGAAATTGAGCTAAGAGATCTGCCAGAGCCTGAAACTTGATAGCTTTAGATAGCACAACCATAATGTCAAATTCTGACAAGAGGAGCAACCATTTTGCAATTTTGCTTGAGAGAACTAGTTGTGATAATAAGTACTTCAATGGATCTAAGTGAGTGATAAGGTTAACATTATGTGCCAAGAAGTAATGGCATACCTTTTGCATTGCCAATACTAACGGGAGATGTTGCTTCTCGCAAGCTAAGTAATTAGTCTCACTTCCTTGGAAGGATCAACTTAAGTAGTAGACTAATCGCTCTTTACTGTTTAGATCTTGTGCTAGTAAAACCTCAATGGACCTATTAGTGGATGTCAGGTAGAGGGTCATTGGTAGATCTTTAATAGGCATTGTCATTGTTTGTGGAGAAGTAAGTATCTCCTTTATCCTTTAGATGGCCTCTTCTTATGGTTTCCCCTACTCTAATGGTGCTCCTTTCTTCATAAGTTGCTATAAAGGATGTGAAATTTTTGCCAATGCCAGAATGAATCACTTGATATAAGAAACTTTCCTCATAAAGGACTTTAACTCCTTCGAGTTAGTAGGAGAAGGCATAGACTATATGGCTTGCGTCTTTGCTAGATCAACATCAATCCCTTGTTTATGAACAACAAATCCATGGAACTTACCAGATGCTACCCCAAATATACACTTTAATGGGTTCATGCGCAACTTATACAGTCAGCATCACTTAAAGACCTTCTTCAAATGTATTAAGTGGTTAAGTGCTTGCCTTGATTTAATGACTATGTCATCAACATAGTCTTCCATGAAGTCATGCATCATGTCATGGAATATAGCAATCATCGCCCTTTGATAAGTAGCTCTCACATTTTTGAGCTCGCAAGGCATGACAGTATAATAAAAGTTCCCTACTAGAGTCCTAAAGGTAGTACACTTAACATCTCCAATAGCCATCTTTATCTGGTTGTAGCCATTGGAGCCATCCATAAATGAGAATAATTCATGTCCATATTAGCTGTGGAAAATCATCCTTTAAGCAAGCCTTGTTAAGATCACAATATTACCCATTATTTTTTTTAACTAGCACAATATTGGCTAGCTAAGTAGGATATTTGATTGGCTTAATGAAGCTGGCTCGAAGCAACTTTTCAATCTCTTCCTTTATCTAGACTTCAATTTTTTGATGAAAGATTCTCAATCCTTACTTCACTAGTTTAATCTTAAGGGCAATATCCAATCTATGTATGACTAGATTAGGGTCCAATCCTAGCATGTCATCATACGTCCAAGCAAACACGTCCTTATATTCCTTCGACAAATCTACCAAGTGGACCTTAATCTCTTATAAGAGGTTTTTACTAATGAAGATAGGTTACGAACATTCTCCTGGTCTAGTGAGGTCAAGCTCCTCAATCTCTTTAGCCTGAGGCTTAAGTTGATCTTGCATTTGTGGGGGCATAGGTTGGGTTTCTTCTAATGGTACGGGATCCAAAGAAGATAAACAAGTTTCTTTAGATCCCGAGGACCTTTATAAGTAATAAACCCTTCATCCGTTTGCCCTAACAAAACTTTCAACCTCATTGATCTCTCTTCTCTTTTTCTTACATCCTTAAGAGCTACTCTTTCTTCTTTTCCTTTGATGTTTCTCTTGAGTTTCTTCCTAGGTAGGTAACGGTATTCTAGATTACTTTGTAATAGCTGTTTCCCCTTCCTCAGTGTATTCACCAAAAGAAGCTAGCCTTAGAAAGATATGCTTCATTATCTTCTAAGGGGTTCTTTGTAGTAGGTATAAATATATCCTTTCCTTTCCAATGGCCCTAAATACGCTGGTGCCATGTTGATAGTATGAGATTGTGATCATGCAACAACTTCCTTCTAACTAGTAAATGGTAGGTGTCGAGCCTAATTTTTCATTCTCCCGGTTCCTTTTATAAAATTAGGTCTTCTCTAAACTGATTGATACTAGACCCTACCTATTTAATACCGATCCTCAACTAGGGTTTAAAAGAAACCATTTTTTTCAACTTTGAAAAAACTTGGAGTCGCCACCCAATCGGAGTCGGGAAAAATCATTATGTTATAACCAATTGGGTGGATTGATTATAACTTAGCCACTAATCTGATGATTAAAACCGATTTTACAAAACGATTTTTAGAAACCAGAGATTTAGGTTTGGGGGTTAAGAATTTTACACCCTTGCAAGTACCATTGACTTTCTAAAATTAGAAATAAACTTAAAAATCACCGATTGATTTTGAAAGACAAGAATTAATTTAATTGGATAAACAAAACAATCTAAACTAAACGAAAAAGGGAAATTAGGATTTTCCGTTTTTTACTATCTGCTCATAAATGCCTATGTATTGGCTATTCAAGATCAGACGTATGTAGTTCTTTTATAAAAACTTTAGCGGGTTAGATTTGTTTTAATTTGAAAACAATCGAGTTTACATTTTAATCAATTTTGATTTGTTTAAGAAAATTCCTAAAACATCCTACTCATTTTTTTTTATTTTAGGAAACTCTAAAATAGTCCTAATTTGGAAAGAGATTTATTTATTTTCATTTACTTTTCAAAAAATCAATTTTTCTAAGTGATTAATCATATTTTATTTATTTTGATCACTTAACTTATTTATTATATTTTATCTATTTTTTATTAGAATAATAAAATAAAACAAACTTATTTTTTTTCTTTTTCTTCTTTCTTTTTTTTCTTTCCTTTTCTTCTTTTTTCTTTTTTTTTTTCTCTTTTACATTTACATTTGGAAGTAAATAAATAAAGAAATAAATAAAAAATTAGCAATATATAAATAAACTAAACAAAAAAAAAACAAACAAAATATATACATAAAAGAAAAAAAGAAACCAAAAAAAAAAAAAAACAAAACAAGGGTTCGGACCAGGGTGGAGAGCGTGGGTTGGGTCTTCGGATCTCAGCTCGAGTCAGACGTATGGATCAGGTCAGGTCGGATTCCACTATATTCAATACAGTAGTGGATTTGGGTCAATTCCGACTATTATGGTGGCCAAATAGAGGGGCTGAGCAGTTTTTTGTGAGTTTTGAATTAGGAATAGAGGGGTAGAAAGAGTGCCACTGGGTTTGGGGGTGGTTTGGTTGGTGTTCAGGTATGGTGGCTGGCGATGGTATTTAGGTGGTGTAGTCGGGAGTTGTTGGAGTTAAAGAGGAAGTGTAGTGTAGGGTTCTAAGTCTTGGGGAATTCAACCATGGGTTTGGTTTGGGTTGAAGATGGTTGGAAATGGTGGTTCGAGGAGAAAGGGTAGGGCGGTTAGGGTTTCAGTGGTGGTTGCTTTATGGTGCGGCTGGGAGTTATGGTGGAGGTCGAGAGCAGCTGGGTTAGGGAGGCTAAGTCGTGGGTAGCCTCCCTAGAGTGGTAGTTCAACTCGGGTTGGAGTGCAGAGAGAGAATCGAAGAGAGAGAGAGTGGGTTAAAGAGAGAAAGTTCGCAAGATTGAGAGAGAGGTTGTTTCGAGTGGTTGTGTGAGGTTATGTGAAATTGTCTATGTTTGTGTGAGCTCCCTCAGTACCATTTTATGCTCGAATTGTTCCTAGAAAACATGAAAAGCTTAGATCAGATTAATGAAAAATTCCTAAAAAAACAGCCTTTTCCAATTTTTGGAGCTCAAATTGAATGCTCCTTTGACTGCATTTAGACACGTTTTTTGTATCGATTCACAATAGGTTATGTCTATTCTGCAATTTCGCCATTGATTTGGTGAAATTGCAACAAGAAAGGGTCTAAAAATTGTGTTGAAGTGGGTGATTCGAAGAGGAAGGTACTGAAAATCTGGGGAGAATGAAGGAAAGAGGGGGAAAGAGAAGGGAAAGAGAGGAAAACGAAGGGAAAAGGAAAGAAGGGGAGTGAAAAGTGGGCTGACGTGGCGCCATGTCAGTCATGCCAACCAACCCTAGTGTGCCACGTGGTGCCACGTCAGCAGGGCCATCAAATCTAAGGATGCCACGTGTCAGGACACGTGACACAATTAGATCCTAACACATGACAGTCCCTAATGTGATTGAAAATAAAAAATAAGAAATAGGCTTCCCTGCCTTTGCCAAGTTTTGCCAAGTTTCTAACCTAAGACCTTATACTCAATGCTAATGTTATGTCCATATGCTTAAACGTCAGGTCGTTAGCCTATGCCTTGTCCATATGTGCAATCAAATTGCACATATGGACTCGGTTAACTTGAGTTAAATTTAAATCAAAGCCTAAGTTCAACGACCCATCTTCTAAACCAAAATTAAACTCTATCCTAATAACATATTATTTTCTAAAATCTTTTAATTGAATTGAATTTTTCTAATTTTTTTTAAATTTCTAAATTTTTAAACTTCATTTTCTAACTTTTTATCTTTTTAGGGTTTCTTTTTGAAATTTCTTATTTTTTGTGCTTTTTCTTATTATTGATAATTTTTTTTTTGTATTTTTTTTATGATCCTTATTTTTTCTAAATTTCTTAATTTTTTTGGGTTTTATTTTACTTCCTTATTTTTTGAATTTTTTCCAATTTAAGGCCTACTAAGAAAAGAAAGAAAAATAAAAAAAAATAAAAGGAGCAAAAATTAAGCGTCTATAACTATCCCTCTTTATGGTAAAGTGTGAGCAAAACTTTACTACAAAGACCAAACAAATACCATTTTTGCTCCTAAGACGATTAAATAGCTCTCTTAAAATCAATTTGGATGAAGAAATGAACCCTGGTTGTGCTTCTCTAAGCTTATTAACCTAAGCGGGAGTGTCTTTACGGGGCAAATGATCTTATGCTGGAATTGATCTAAAATTGTATCGTGCCTCATTAAGCTCACTAACTCAAGCGGAAGCGTCTCTTAGGGAATAACAACCCTAAAATTAGATTGATCTAAAACCTGGTTGTGCCTTACAAGGCTCACTAACCTAGGCGAGAGCGTCTCTCGAGGACTAATAATCTTAAAATGGGATCGATCTAAAACCTAGTTGTGCCTCACAAGGCTCACTAACTCAGGCGGGAGCATCTCTTGGGAACTAGCAACCTTAAAATGGGATCAATCTAAAACCTAGTTATGCCTTACTAAGCTTACTAACCTAGGCAGGAATATCTCTTGGGGACTAGCAACCCTAAAATGGAGATCGATCTAAAACCTGGTCATGCCTCATTAAGCTCACTAACTAAGGCAGGAACATCCCCTGGGGACTAACAACCTTAACATGGGGATCAATTTAAAACTTAGTTGTGCTTCACTAGGCTCACTAACTTAGGCGGAAGCGTCTCTCGAGGATTAGCAACCTTAACATGGGATTGATCTAAAACCTAGCTGTGCCTTACTAGGCTCACTAACCTAAGTGGAAACGTCTCTCGAGGACTAGCAACCCTAAAATTGGTGGTAATGTTGTGCCAATAGTAAACTGTGAGGAGAAGTGCCTTACAGGACTTGGTGAATAGAGGGGAAATGATGTACGGGATTGCTTGAAAGAAATCTAGTGAACAAAGGGACCCTATGGATTGGAAGGATGAACTAAGCTAGGATTATGTCTTCGTAGGTTGGCCAAACACTAAATGCAGAGAGTGAATGCCTTATGGGTTGATTAAAAAAGATTGTTGGAAGTAAAAATTGGTCTAAATGTAAGTACAAGAAAAGATTGGTGTGCTAACACTGTGTGGAAATACTTACCCAGTCTTTGTCGACAGCACCTAAATCGTCAAACCTTTTTGAAAAGTCCCCATCAAAAAATTACTGACCCTTGTTTTAGTCCTTTGTTATCAACCTAGATGTTCTTGACATACAACGTTCGAGACTTTACTAGTTCTTTTTTGGAGAAGTCATGGAAATCAGCTCGATGTAGGAAAACCACCTACTATTTTTGTTTCTTTGGAACTTTTATGAACCCAAAAGCCTTATTCCCATCTACCGTGATTGCTTACTTAAGTTTCGCGTTCCTCTAAAAAATAGACAATAAAACTCCCCATTAAAGGGGATCAATCTATAATAAATTATTTTAAAGAATTTTGATTACTAATGTTCTAGATCTCATTCCTTAACTCCTTTCATGTTTACAGTATATAGGTTCGATTAAATGGGGTAAAGGGAATTGGACCTTTCCATGGAGAAGGTGATTATTCCAACGACAACAACGGCCAAGGATACTAAATTTGCTTATAGATAATGAAAATTGGACTACAATAACATTCAAAATGACTTGCATTTTTACGTTTTGAGCAGAATTTCCACTGACTTCTTATGGATAATACAATTTTACAGCATCGGTATTTACGAGGTCTCTCAAATCTAGACCATCCATTTGGGACAAAATCAAAGCCTCTTCTAATAATACTCGCTTCATGACATAAGGACCCCCGTAATTAGGGGCGAATTTCCTTCTAGAGTCTTATGCATTGGGGAGAGCTTTTCTTAACACCAAATCTCCTTCTTTGAGGTTACGAGGTCTCACCCTTTTGTTAAAGGCTCGAGCCATTCTTTGTTGATAACATTGACTATAACACAAGGCCATTAATCTCCTTTCATCAATCAGATTTAGCTGTTCGATGCGTTTCTTTACCTAATCCGCTTCATCTAAATGAGCTTCTAATAGTACCCTAAGTGACAGGATCTCAACCTCTATTGGTAACACTGCTTTAATGCCATATACTAAAGAGTATGGTATTACCCCAATCGACATTCTGATGGAAGTCCGATAGGCCATGAGTGTAAAGGGTAACATCTCATGCCAGTCCTTATATGTGAAAGCTATTTTTTCAATGATTCTTTTAAGGTTTTTGTTTACTACTTCGATAGCTCCATTCATTTGGGGTCAATAAGTAGTAAAGTTCCTGGGAACGATTTGGAACTACTGGTACAACTCTGTCATGAGCTTATTGTTGAGATTGGTGCCATTATCAGTGATGATTGTTTCAGGAGTCCTATATCGAGCCAAGATGTCTCTCTTGATGAACTTAACTATGAGCCCTTTAGTAACATTTAGGTATGATGAAGCCTCTACCCATTAGTTGAAGTAGTCGATGGTGACTAATATGAAGCGATGCCCATTGGACGCTTTTGGAGTGATTAAACCGATGATATCTATGCCCACATTGAGAAAGGCCATGGTGCTGAGAGGGCATGTAATTCCTAAGGCAGGGCATTTATCTTATTCACATAAACTTGGCATAAATGATAGTGCCTAACATGTTTGATGTAATCACTTTCCATTGTTGACCAATAATACCATAGCTTCATGATTTTCTTCACCAGTATGTATCCATTCATATGAGGGCTACATACCCCTTCATGTACCTCTTTCCTTAACTTATCAACCTCTTCATTAGCTATACACCTTAAGAGTGTACCATCAAATGAGCATCAGTATAAGGTGGACTCACTTACTAAGAATTGAGTAGCTAATCTCCTAATCATCTTTTTGTCTCTTTTCTTGGCCTCTTCAGGGTATGCGCCTTGTAAGAACATCTTAATATCATGATACAACAATTTTTGGTTGTTCATACCCTCATTCGTTAGGCAAAAGGCAAGCTTGTCTTCAATTTCAATAGTAAGGGGCTAAATCTCGGCTCTACCAAATATCGAGATCATAGATTCTAGCTAGCTAAGGCATCAACAAATTGATTATGAGTCTTTAGTACATGATTGAAGGTGACTTCTTTGAAATTTTCCATTAATTCCATCAAATGTTGATCATAAGGAACCAACTTAGGATCTTTAGTTTTGTACTCTCCCCAGGCTTGGACAATAATGAGCGAGGAGTCTCCATACACTTCTAATTCTTAAATGTCTTTTTATAAGGTCATCTTGAGCCCCATGATGCATGCTTCATACTCAGCAATATTATTAGTGTATTGAAAAATGAGCCTTATGGCTATAGGATATTGAGTACCTTCAAGCGATATTAGTATTGCCCCAATTCCACACCTAGATACGTTGGCTACACCATTGAAGAACATTTTCCATTTTAACGACTTGTCATCTTCTCCTTTATCAAAGTTTCTCTCAACTACTAAGACACCCTCATTGGGGAAATTGAATTGTACTTCCTAGGGAGTGCTATCAAAGGGATTTTCTGCTAATTGACCTGCCAAAGCTTGCCCCTTAACTGAATTCCGATTCACATATGTAATGTCAAACTCTGATAGCAACATTTGCCATTTTGAGATTTTTCTAATTAGGATCGGTTTATTTGCCAAGTACTTTAGGGGATCATATTGAGTTAATAATTCAACCTGGTAATATAGTATGTATTGTCTTAGCCGATGCATTACCCAGACTAAAGCACAGCAGGTTTTTTCAATTTCTGAATACCTTTATTCCCCTTCAGTGAATTTCTTGCTCAAGTAGTATACAACCTGTTCCTTCCCTTCCTCATCCTTCTGGCTAAGCATGCATCGCATGGACTCTGGTAATATTGTTAAGTATAGGAATAAAGGCTTCCTGAGTTTTGGAGCTACTAGAATTGGAGGGTTCATGAGGTATTCTTTGATTGTTGTAAAGGCCTACTTGTACTCTTCATCCCAGTTGATCTTGGCATTCTTTTTGACAACTTAAACAAAGGACGACACTTATCCATGAGTTGGGATATGAACCGAGCTATATAGTTTAAATGACTCAACAAACCTTTGATTTCTTTAAGTATGTGCAGCAAGATAGGTCAACTATCACTTTGGCTTTGTTAGGGTCTACTTCAATACCCCTTTGGCTTATTATAAAACCTAATAACTTCCCTGAAGTCACCCCGAAAGTACACTTCTCTTAGTTGAGTTTCAATTGGAATTTTCTTAACCTATCAAACAATCTCCTTAAATTTTCTACATGATTTTCTCCTTCCTTGGACTTAGCAATCATATCATCAACATATACTTCAATTTCTTTATGCATCATGTCGTGAAAGATTGCTACCATATCCCTTTGGTAAGTTGCCCTGACATTTTTTAGTCCGAAAGGCATCACTTTGTAGCAAAATATGCCCCTATTCGTAATGAACGTTGTCTTGGCTTTGTCTTCTTCAGCCATTCGAATTTGGTTATACCTGGAAAATCCATCCATGAAATAGAAAATATGGTTTCTGGCTGTGTTATCGACCAATGCATCGATATGGGGCAAAGGAAGATTACCTTTAAGGGTTGCTTGATTAAGGTTTCAAAAGTTTATGCACACTTTGACTTTTCCGTTCTTCTTCATAACTGGTACTATCCACTTAAGATAATCAGACACCTTAATGAAGCTGACGTCTAATAGTTTTCTAACTTCTTCCTTGATTTTCAACAGGATATCTAGTTGGAACCTTCTTAACTTTTGTTTATTAGGCTTGATATACTCTTGTGTGGGTAAGTGATGGACCACGATCGATGGTTCTAATTCGGGCATGTCGTCATAAGACCATACGAATACATCTTAGTATTCAGATAATAATGTAGTCATCTCTATCTTTTGCTTTTCTTCCAAATTTTCCCCAATCTTCAACACCTTAAGGTTTTTGTTGGTACCGATATTAATGATCTCTATTAGCTCATCAATGGAAATTTTACTCATTTCATATTTTTGCCAGCTTTCTTGCACGTCATTATGGTCATTGACATCACTCCCAACGACTAACTCAATAGGGGCAAAAGTGATATTAACATTTTCATCACCTATCTACGTAAGGTATCTATGGCCTTTGTTCGGATCGTGGCATCTAGAGAATAAGAAAAGCATACAAAAGGAAAAACGTAAGTAAGGCAAGAGTAAAGGGAAAAGAAGCTGATTTTACTTTGGGGAACTCTCTTTTGAGTATAAGCATTTGAAGGACAGAGGTAATTTATTACAAAATTCCATAAAATACTAGATCATGATTCATCCTTTACCTGAGGGAAGACTTAATATTATTCACAGAGATGGAGAACTAATTATTCAAGTGTTGGGATTTGTTGAATAAGCCAGCCCCTTCGTTTCTGCTGGAAATGCCTTCTTTAATAGGTTTTGAGTTTTGGGTTTCAGCCCTGATGAAAGTTTCTAACAATGGAGGGAAGGCCATTGGAGCATGACACAACCTGTCACCCTTTTTACCCCTGGCTTGCATTCTTTGCAATTCTTCCATCGGGGCTGGAATGTATCTTAACCCATATGTCCCAAACTGGCCTTCTTTGAATTTCAACCCCTCTTCCTTCTACTAATTCGTGATCATGCACACCTCGTTAAACATTTAGAGTCTAAAGTCCTCTTGTTTTTCTGTACTAATATACGGCATAGCCGTCTCTTTATAGATTTCATAATCTTGGTCACCCAAAATTGTGATGACTCGGTCATTGGAGATGAACTTAACTTTCTGGTGAAGAGTTGACGGTATGACCCCTGCTAAATGTATCTAAGGCCTTCCTAGTAACAGATTGAAGGTCCTTGAAATGTCCAAAACCTGGAATGGGGTGTTAAATTTCTGTAGGCCAATATCGATGGATAAGTCGACCTCCCCTATTATCTCTCTCTTGGATCCATCAAAAGCTCTTACCGTTGTTAAACTTAGTTTGATAGCAGTTGTATCGATACCCAATAGATCTAAGGTGGCCAAAGGACAACCATTTAGAGATGACCCATTATCGATAAGGACTCTTGTTGCAATGGTGTTATTTATCCTCACTATTATGAACACAGGCTTTATATGCTAAGTACCTTCTTTACCCAGTTCCTTGGTGGAGAAGGAAATTTGATCTATGGTGAGGATAGAAATGGTGACAAAGCCAATCCTTTCAATCGAGATTTCACCAGGGACCTTGACATCCCTTAGTGTTCTGAATAAGGCTTCTCAGTATAGGTCTGATGCCATCAACAGACTCATGAGTGATATTTGTGTCGGAGTCTTAGCAAGCTAGCCCATTATTTTATGTTCGCTAGACTTAATCATCTTGTGAAGGTAGTTAATCCTTCCTCATGTTCAACTTATTCGGCGTTTGGCATTTCCAGCACGCCCTTCTTTTTTAGGTCTTCCTTTAGATCTAGATTCTACCAGAGTAAGTGATCCCCCCTACAAGCAAGCTTGATTGCCCCTAGTTTATTACCTGGTAGTTAAGGAAGGCAGCGTTATAATTTTTGGGGGCTACAAGTACGTGGAATGTGTACTTTTTAGCTTGTGGGACCTCTTTTTTGTAGAATTTATAATTCTTCGGTTCATGGTTTGGATCGATCACGTTGATAGTAGATTTTGAGTGATCAAATATCATATCGATGATGGGTCCATGGTTTACCAATGGGTTGTGGTTGATGTTTAGGGTAGAAGCCTCCATAAAATCCAGTTATACTGTACCTTCATCAATTAAGTCTTGGATTTTGTTTTTCAACCTCCAGCATGAATTAATTAAATGGCCCACTTGCTCTAAATGATATTGACATCTTGCATTAGGATCAAAGAACCTTAACCTGTACCTTTCACTAGGAGCCTCAAAATGGAGCAGATTATCTCTTCTTAACTTCTCGAGCACCTGACTGAGTGGAACAGGTATTCTGGTGAACTGTCTTGGGGCTCTACTAGCTTGTAGTTGGCTTCTGTACTGTGGTTGAGCTAGTAGGGGATTCGTCTTAAAAGAAACTCGAAGTTAATTCTTGTATTCGAGTTGAACATGCTAACAGTAGCTTCTCTAGGTTGCTGGTGGTAGGTTCAGCAGAAGGTAGTCTTCTATCTGCTATCTCTTGTAGCTTGTCGAAGGAAACAACACTCTTAATTCAACACTTCATTGCCACTACTTCTGCAAAGCTAAAAGAAGCTTATCCAATCAGGTGAGCAAAGTAAGGCCTCTCAAGAGTGTTAATGGAAGTTGCAATAAGCTCTTTTTCAATCATAGGGGTAAATACCCTTGCAGCTAGGGACCTCCACCTTTGAGCATATTCTTTAAAGGATTCATTGTACCTCTTCCATAGGGTAACCAAATCGATCGTTGTTGGTGCTACTTCGACGTCAAATCTACATTGATCATAGAATACTCTAGCCAGCTTCTCCTATGTATTCACTTGATTCAGGTCCAACTGAGCATTCCAGGTTAAGGTAGGGCCAATCAAGCGTCTTGAAAGGTTTGGACCATGAGTTGATCGTACTATGCATACTTACCCATCTTGCGTACATATAGCCAGGTGTATAGCTTGGGGCATCCAATCTCGTTATATTTTTCAAAGTTAGGTACTTTAAACTTTTCCAGAAAGCTTTCGTAATCATAAGCAGAGAAGTCTATTATGCCAGCATACTTAAATCTATCATACCTCTCGAACATTTTCATTTTTTCTGTAATTTGTTGACTCAGCTGCTTCTCAAGCTCTTTCAATTTATCCTGGTCAGCTTCAAGCTTTAGGTTGATCGAGAATGAGTAAGTATTCGGCTCAAAAGTTGGGTTGTCCTTTAGAAATACCCCTTCTGTTTCAAAGGATTCGAAGCCTTAATTAACTTTAGGGTAGGCTTCTTTTGTTTCAAGAGGTGGGGCTTCAGTATTCTTTCGATATGAAGCTTTTGAATTTTCTTCATTTGATGGAGCCATAGACCTAAGTAGAGAGATGTTGTCAGCAAGAAAGCTCAGTTGATCTACAATCTTTCCCTCTATTCATTCCAAAGATTGGAACCTCAACTCAGTGAGGTCAATAACCTTGGGTTTGCCATTACTGATGTTATTGTTGTTGTTGTTGTTGTTTCCTTGGTTGGCCATTTTGGTTTGAGAATGAGTTTTTATGACATTTGGGAGCTATCTTAACGACCTAGGTTAAAACCACTTTTCAACAAGTTAGCACACGAATATTTTGAAAGAAATGCAAATGAATGAAATGTAAGCAAATTACATAGATGAAAAGGAGAGGATTGACAAATGATTAATAGAACGGCAAGCTATTTATTATTTTTGGATTCTCAAAGTTTTATTACATGAAAGAAAGAAAAAGGTACAAATTTATCTATACTAATTTTCTTTTTCTTTTTCTGTGGGCCAGATGACATTTTCTTCTTCTTTTGGTCACACTTAGCCGCTTCTTCAAACTCTTAAATTTTCTTCTAGGCCATCTTCAGCTGGTGTTCCAGGGCATGTGACCTTTGTCTAGATTCTCAGCATAGGTTCGCCCATTTGTCTTTCTCATCATGGAGGATCTCTATACAAGCTTTCATTTAGTCCATATAGGTCACCATTTCAGAGTTAGAGTGCATAGGGGAGGTTTAAAGGATTTCTAGTGCCCAATATCACATTATGCCTACCTTGTGAAGTTGATTGTATAAATACTCTTTGGTAACTCGGTATTTGTCCACTTCTCCTATGAACTGACTCAGATCGATGTTTAGGCTTATGCTCCAAGCATCCCACCAAGCTTTGATCTTATGAAGTATAGATGTCTTTTTTGTGGAGTGAGGTCCTTCAAGATTAAGAGTAAATGGCTCTAATGAAGGTTTGTAAACTATGTCCTGAATTCCTTCAAATTGTCTTACTATGTTTTTTGGGTAGTAGCTTGTACACCAACTCATTTCAATTAGTAGTACAGCATGGTAATTCTTGCAAATTAGTATGACCCCAGTGTAATTGCTCCACCTGGCAATCCATAGTATGTCTTCTACTCGAAAATCTTATAGAACCTCTATCCAGAGAAGGGTAGGGATATCTTCTGGTAATGTGATCTTATTGACGAAAGAATCAATAAGGTCAATCTTATTCACAAATGCTCCCCTTATTAAGTCTAACCTAAAGCATTTGATGTGACGAACGAACTACACCATTAATAGTGCCATGCTTAACCTGATATTTCTACAACCCCTTTTCTTAAGGAAATTAAGATTCCTTATCTGCTCAGCAAGTAAGGCAAGAATGTAAGACCTACCTTCTCAAAATTAAGCCACTAACTTTGTTACCCTA
Organism: Lumnitzera racemosa; assembly: GCA_024138005.1. Lineage (NCBI taxonomy): Eukaryota > Viridiplantae > Streptophyta > Magnoliopsida > Myrtales > Combretaceae > Lumnitzera > Lumnitzera racemosa. Next base: position 15,778,851 of record JAMXBC010000008.1, on the reverse strand, counting down.
AAGTGTATAAGAAGAGACCCACTTAGAAATAAGATATTGGTGAATACTGCTAATACCTAAGCCTTGATTCGGTTTTCTTTCCAATTTCTAAGAAAAAACACTTGTTTGTTACAGATGGGCTCATTCTGGAACCAAAAGACTAGATCCCATATCTTGATGGCATGTTTGTTGCAGTCATCTAAGGCTTCATTTATCTTAGTCTTACAGATTCCTTAGAATCTTGAGAAAATATAGGTTGGGCCGAAGCTAAGTTTCGGGACGTATATTTCATCTAAAGGAAGAGCTTGGAGCAGTTGGGCTAATTAGATGTGGTCCAAATTGAAAAGCCACTTCTTTGGGCTCCCAAAAATGGACTAAGGCCCTTACTAATGTGATGTTAACCTTCACTTTAGCTAATGAGAGTATGGGTCTAATTTTGTTGGTAATGAACTGTTGCTCTCTTTGGTTAAAGGTTTGAAACTACTGGTTGAGTATGGGCTTTGGGTTTGCAGGTTTGTGGAAATGAATCTCGTTAGCGAAAACCCTGGCATTAGATAAGCTAGCCATTTCTGAAACATTACAAAGAAAGCGTAAATTACAAGGGAAAGAACAATTACAAGAAGAGAAAATATACAAAACCTCCTATGTACATCAATTCTAGGAAGAATACAGGGAAAAACTTTGGATCTTCTCATTTTTTTCTTTTTTATATAACGTTGCCGCTTTGTTAATTATTCGTTGACCCCATGAAATGTAATGCAAGAAAGATGGGTTCTAGCCTATCCTTAAACTCTGTAAACTTACACGTTTACGAAGAAGAGGTTCCTTGGTCACATCAAAGTTTAAGTGTGGTAGCCTAATCGATCTCGAACTGTGGATGTCCCACTACGCTTGAGACTTTACACAATGGCTCCTTTTTCTAAGGTCCTAGGACTACCTGGGTTCGACCGTATCTATCATGCATTCATAATGCAGTAAAATAAATCCCTCCCCTAAAAAATACATAAAACCAAACCTGCAAATGATATTAGCACAATTTATAATACAAAACAAGTAAATAAATTGTATTTAAGGTGATTTTAGAGATTAATTTTAAATTTGGAAAATTGAATAGCTAACCCTCTTGACGTCTCCAATGGAGTCACTAAGTTGTTGAGCTTGATTTTTCACCCTTTCGGTTCTTTTATAAAATTAGGTTTTCTCTAAATCGATCAGTACTAAATCCTACCCGTTTAATACCGATCCTCGACTAAGATTTAAAGAAAATCATTTTTTTTCAACTTTGAAAAGACTTTGAGTTGCCACCCGACCGGAGTCGGGAAAAATCGTTAAGTTATAACCTATTGAGTGAATTGATTATAACTTAGCCACTGGTCTAATGATTAAAACCGATTTTACAAAACAGTTTTTGAAAACTAGAGATTTAGGTCCGGGGGTTAAGAATTTTATATCCTTACGAGTACCATTGACTTTTCAAAATTAGAAATAAAATTAAAAATCACCCACTGAGTTTGAAAGACAAGACTTAATTTAATTGGATAAATAAAACAATCTAAACTAAACGAAAAAGGGAAAATAGGATATTTCGTTATTTTTCGTCGCCTCGTAAATATTTACGTACCCGCTATTCGGGATCAGACATATGTAGTTCTTTTATAAAAACTTTAGTGGGTTAGATTTGTTTTAATTTGAAAACAATCAAGTTTACGTTTTAGTCAATTTTGATTTTTTAATGAAAATTCCTAAAACGTCCTAATTTTTTTTTTTTAATTTTTGGAAATTTAAAATAGTCCTAATTTGGAAAGTGATCTATTTATCTTCATTTACTTTTTAGAAAATCAATTTTTCTAAGTGATTAATCTTATTTATTTATTTTGATCACTTAATTTATTTATTATATTTTATCTATTTTTTTATTAAAATAATAAAATAAAACAAACTTAATTTTTTTCTTTTTCTTCTTTCTTTTTATTTTCTTTCCTTTTCTTCTTTTTTCTTTTTTTTTTCTCTTTTACATTTACATTTGGAAGTAAATAAATAAATTTAAATAACAAAATCAGCAATATATAAATAAACTAAACAAAAACAAAACAAACAAAATAAAAAAAAATCGAAGTAACACAAAACAAGGATTCGGACCAAGGTGAAGAGCATGGGTCAAGTCTTCGAATCTCAGATCGGGTTAGGTCGAATTCTATTATCTTCAATACAGTATCGAATTGGGGTCAATTCCAACTATTATGGTGGCCAAATCGAAGGGATAAGCAGTTTTTTGTGAGTTTTGAATTGGGAATAAGGGGGTAAAAAAAGTGCCGCAGGGTTTAGGGGTGGTTTGGTTGGTGTTCGGGTGCGGTGGCTGGTGGTGGTGTTTGCGTGGTGTCGTTGGGAGTTGCTAGAGTTAAAGAGGAAGTATGGTATGGGGTTCTAATCATGGGGAATTCAGCCATGGGTTTGGTTTGGGTTGAAGAGGGTCGGAAGTGGTGGTTCGAGTAGAGAAGGTAGGGCGGTCGGTGGTGGTTGCTTCATGGTGTGGTTAGGAGTCACGAGGGAGGTCGAGAGCAACTGGGATGGGGAGCCTAAGTCACAGGTAAGGTCCCTAGAGTGGTGATTTAGCTTGGGTTGGACTGAAGAGAGAGAATCTAAGAGAGAAAGTGTAGGTTAGAGAGAGAAAGTTTGCAAGATTGAGAGAGAGGTTGTTTTGAGTGGTTGTGCGAGGTTGTATGCGATTGTTTATGTTTATGCAAGCTCCCTCAACACCATTTTATACTCAAATTGTTCCTTAAAAACATGGAAAGCTCGGATTGGATTAATGAAGAATGCCTAGAAAAATAGCGTTTTCCGATATTTGGAGCTCAAATTGAATGCTCTTTTGACTGTATTTAAACATGTTTTTTGTACTGATTCCCAATAGGCTATGTCTATTTTGCAATTTTGCCATTAATTTAGTGAAATTGCAACAAGAAAGGTTCTAAAAATTGTGCTGAAGTGGGCAGTCCGAAGAGGGAAGTGTTGGAAATCTGGGGGAAATGAAGGAAGGAGGGGGAAAGAGAGGAAAATGAAGGGAAAAGGAAAGAACATGAGGGAAAAGCAGGCTAACATAGCGCTGATGTGGCGCCATGTCAGCTGTGCTAGCTAACCTAGCTGTGCTACATATCATTTATGACACGTGGCAGTTGATGTGGCATGCTACATGGCTACATCAATAAAGTCATCAAATCCGAGGATGCCACGTGTTAGGATACGTAGTGTAATCAGATCCTAATACATGGCAGTCCCTGATGTGATTGAAAACAAAAAATAAGAAAAAAACCTCTTTGCCTTTGCTAAGTTTTGAATCCAAGACCTCATGCTCAATGTTAATGTTATGTCCATATACTTAACCGTCAGCCTATTAGCCTATGCTTTGTCCATATGTACAATGTAGATATAGACTCGGCCAACCTAAGCTAAATTTAAATCAAAGCCCAAGTTCAACGGCCCAACTTCTAAACAAAAATTAAAATATATTCTAGTAACATGTTATTTTCTAAAATCTTTTGATTGAATTTAATTTTTTTAAACTTCCTTTTCTAACTTTTTATCTTTTTAGGGTTTCTTTTTGAAATTTCTTATTTTTTATGCTTTTTCTTATTATTAACAATTTTTTTTTATTTTTCTGTGATCTTATTTTTTCTAAATTTCTTAATTTTTTTGTTTTCTTTTAATTCCCTATTTTTTGAATTTTTTCTAATTTACGGCCTACCGAGAAAAGAAAGAAAAATAAAAATGAAATAAATGAAAAACCAATAAAGGGGGCAAAAATTAAGTGTCTACAATAAGATATGGGCCATCAATCACATGGAACTGGGTAGAGCCTTAGATAGGGCCAACCTTAAAGTCCACATTAATATATCCTATTATATTAATGGATGATTCAATGAAGCTATTGATTGAAATGGGTTGTCTCACCAATCGTTGATTGTTTATTTTTGCAACTTTAAATGTGGACATAGGCATGATGTTTATAGAGAAACCATTATCTATGAATGTCCTCTTAATAGGATAACCATGGAGAATACTTTCCATGTAGAGTAGGTGATTGTGATTAGGATTCTCTGCGTACATATGCGCATTTGTGAAAAGTGTCGCATTGCCATGCGTACTGGCCATTCTTCAAACAAGTTGCACTGCGCTACATTCCCCGATTGTCTTTCAAAGATTTGAATGAGTGCAACTACTGTTGGAAGCCGTGAATCTTCGTCAAACCCTAACAAATCAAAGAAGTTCCTAAAATTAGAAATCTTCATTAAGGCAATTGCCTCTGGTTGATATTTATCCTTATTAGTTTCTACCATCGACTCCTTTCCTTCTTATATCTCTATCTACAAGATGTCTTCATCTTCTCTCCTTAGATCATGATTGGCAACATTCGCAGCATTTCTCTAGTTATCAAGATTGTTACGAACATCATTATTTTCAATAACAAGTTCCCCATTACAAACCCCATCATTAAATATCTTCTTTAGGGTCCAACATTCTTTAGTAGGGTGGTCCACAGTCCTATGGAATCTACAAAACTTAGGATCATTCTTCTCACTTGCATTCGATAAACAATCTACTCTTGGAAGCTTAATATTCCCATCCCGTAGCCATTGATCAAGTACAGCATGTACCTTGCCCATTGGATAAGGGAACAAGAGAGATGGGGTTAAGTTTCTTAGTCTTTCATCTCTTAGCTTTTTACTACCCCTAGAGCTCTCACCATAGGCTGAGCTAACAAATGCTTTCCGTTTCCCAAATCTCCCACCTTCTCTTCGTTGTCTTGCAATAGAATTGTTAGTTCTTTTTGCAATCTCAATAAGTTTAGAAAAAGAACTTAAGTTGAGATTTTCTAGGTGAACAACATCGTCTATGAAAATTCTATGGATGCAAATCTTCATTAATTTGCCCTCATCACATACATCTTAGATATCCAAAGTACACTCTCGGAAGCACTCTATTTAATCCATCAAATCTTCCTTTAGGTTTTGTCTTGTTTGTCCCATGTCAATGATTGTAACTCTTTCTTATGTAGAGAAATTTTTTTCTAAAAACAGCTTATGCATAGTCCCCCATGAATTAACTAACCCTGAAGGGAGGTTGACATACCAGGTGTGTGCCTTCTTAATCAATGACTTAGAGAACTCTTTCAATTTTAAGTCATCTTCGAGTCTATATGGCTCCAAGGTTTCGATGAACTTTGATAAGTGTTCTTTAGCACTGCCCTTTTTACTTTTGACTAGCATAAACTTATGACCTACGTAATCCTTAGGATAAGGTTTCGCAGCAATTCATGAATGATAAGGAAGCTTCAATGTAGGCACTCCTATGGAAGACTTGGCCTGAATTTCCTTCATATATTGATATAGGTCTTCCTTTGTTACAAAGGAAGTCCTTGAGGCAGATATTGTGGACATACGAGCAAGGACCAGATGGTCTGTAGATCCACCAACAAACATACGAATGGGAACTTGAGAAGATGAAGAGCCACCGATTTGGACTCTTGTATTCTCTGCTTTAGATACTAGATTTTGTCTAGTTATAGGCTATGGTAAGGGACTTTGCTTATGCCTTCCTAAGGGTATACCCTATGTAGTAGCGGGAGGTTTAGATGTTTAAGTAGAGGGGGTAACACCTATTTATGCAGCAATAGCATAGTTTGGTGGAGCTACTCCATGTTGTGCAACAGTAGAAGCGGTCAATCCCGTCATAAGGGGAGCAAATATAGCCATGAACTAGTTTAATGTTCTTATTGCCTCTTGCATAGCTCACGTCACCTCTATAATATCTTGAAGAGGCTCAAGGATTAGATTATCTTGATTAGTGTCTTAAGGTAGTAGAGGTGGATCTTGCTCAACTTGTTCAACATTAGCATCTTACTCTTGAGAGGTAGCTTCACTTGTTGTAGTCATTCTCTTCCTAAGGGATGCCATTGCTCTAATATCACACTCTATCCCCAGTAGAGTCGCCAAAATGTATATAAAGAGTTCTAACTAGATCGATCACGTGCAAGTCATACGAGTATTACATTACGTGTAGACATAGAGTAGTGATGTGGAGATAATATTCAATAGAATGATTGCAGAGAGAATGGCAAGGAAGAGGAACACGCAATCCTAGAGTTTCAAATGCACAAGTAACAGACAAGAGAGCCTAGGAGACCCAGGACATTAACCTTGCAGTTCTTGAGAAAACTAAGATCAATTTTTTTGCCTAAATGTTTAATCTTAGAGAACAAGGTTTCACAGTGGAATACTATTTCTACAATCTCTAGAGTCATGTCAAATAAGCAGGAACGACTAAGTATTTATAGGCTCTTGAGCTTGATGACATCTATCGGATTACCTAGGGAATCAACGAATGAGATGGAGCTTACTTAATTCATGGTTATCCAAAATAAGCTAGCTAATAGGCTTAAGGCAAGTAATATTCCTCACGGTGCGTGAGCCTGGCTAGGAAAGGTTAGAGACAAATGAATCAATCCAATGGTCCCTATTCTAAGCCTACTAAACCAAATCTTCCTAAATCATCCCAATATATAGAATGGACTCCTTAAGCCTTGTCACCTAGCTCAAGGAGTCAAGTTTAAATAAATAATGAACTTATCCCAATAGCAATTTTTTAGCCCTCTACACCTTTATAAACTTTTCAATACATCGCTACTACAAAAAGGATTTATGGTGGTAATATACATAATAATGGTTTCATAATTATTGTCATAAATTTCATATATTACAGTTAAGGTGCCATATACGTAATAACGATTTCAAAATTATTGTCATAAATTTCATATATTACAGTTAAGGTGATGGATGAAAACTATAGTAACAATTATTTCTCTCAAGTAGTAATTTATAGATGGAACAATACCATAAATGTTTTATGCAAACATTATATATAACCGTAGCTTCCCTTAAGACTATAAATAAGTTAAGTTGAGACGATACAGTGCTAAGCTTGAACTTGACTTAAATGCAAAAACTCGAAACTTAAATTCGTTCAAGTTTCAATTTATAAAACTCGATCATAGCTTGAAATGAAACTCAATAAGTTCAAACTCGACTTGGTTAAGCTCGTTTAGACTTGATAATCTTTAAAGATGTTATAAATTTAATAATAATATTTAAACTCGACTCAAATTCGACTAACATTTAAACTTGACTCAAGTTTGATTAAGTTTATGAGTTTATCAAGTCAAGCATCACAAAACTCGAGTGCGACTCGAAATGCTATTCTAATAACCCGAGCTCGACTCGACTATGACTGAGTCAAATTCAAGTAAATATTGAGGCGAACTCTTGCTCGCAAGTAGTGTAAGTCCCACAACTAAGCAATCTGAGGTTTCAATCGGTTGAACGACCCGATCGAGTCTAAATTATAAAGTAAAGCTAGAAATATTAGTAAACCGATCCCGTAAAATTGAATTTAGGAAAATAAGTAATAAAATAGGAGACTATAAAATTTTCAAATTTTAAGCATAATAAGTACTAATTATGGAAAATGCGAAAAGTGTAATCAAATAACTAATAAATTACTAAAGATAGATTATATGCATACTAAAAATTTTAGAATGACTGAAATAATAATTAGGAATGTTCACATGTACCCCACATATATTTACGTGTAGAAAAAAATACGCGAAATTACCTAAATTGGCCAAAAACTAAGTAAATAATTAAACAAAACTATAAATTAATTATGGAAAAATTAGAATAGGATAAGATGAATCAAGATCAGGTCGTGGCAGGTCCAAATCTGCAAAAGAAAAATAATCCAATAAAAATTTGACAACATAAAAGCCAAAAATCAAGGATAATGAGCAAAGTCTTGTCAAATTAATGCATAATAATTACAAAAATTGTCTATAAATAGCAAAAAAAATTCAGAAGCTCATTTGGCCAGATAGAAATAAGAGAAAATTAGAGAGAGGCAAAAATTGAGAGAAAAATTCGGTTTAGAAAAAAATTAGAAAAAACTGTACAATTAGGGCTTTCAAATGGAACCCAGACCAGACGAGCAGCTAAGAGTGAATGGCCACCACCACCACACGGTGGTGGTAGCGCCCAGGCCTGCCAAAAGGCCACGGCGGTCGGCAGTCGCCGGAGCCACCAAGATCGGTGAGTTTGATTTCCAACCCGATTCTTGTGTAATTTTGTAAAAATAGTAAATATTATTAAAAATTGTGAAATTTATTATTTTGGAATATTTTTGTATGTAGTTTTTAGAAAAAAACGTTATTTTGATGAAAATATGTCTCGTGATATAGGGTCCTTAAGAAATCGTGCAAAACCGAGCATGTTTTGGTTTAGAAATAAATGACCTTAGGAGTGTAGTTTCCAGCCCAAAATTTTTGTGTAGATTACTTAGATGATATAGAACAATGCTATGAAGCCCATTTTGAAAAATTAATTTTCTAAATTTTTAGATAATTTTTAGGCCCTAAAATGAGGCATAAAATGGGTAATTTAGGGTTAATTAAGTAATTAAATGATTAATTACCGATTTAGTGAATAATTATATGTTTTAAGATGTTGAAATCTGATGGAGTATGATACTTTTAGCATTTAGGGTGTTATATGTAATTATTAGGTTAATTATGTAGTAAATGATTAATAAGGAAAAATAGTTAACTTTAAGTTAATTTTGTAAATCAGGGAAATTAGGAGTAAAATCTGATTTAGGATGAATTTAGATATTTTGAAATGATAATTGATGTTTAGGGATGGTAATTAAAGTGATAGAAATATTAGAAATGCATTATGTACATAATAGGCAATAATGCATAATATGTAATTTTTGAAAATATAATAAATAGAAAATATTAGGATAAAAATTGATATTATATAAATAATAAGGATATATAATAAATCTGATAAGAAACTTGAATTTATGTAATTATATGAAAAATGTAAAAATTTCTCACATCAGGAATAAATTCGGTACACTAATGAGGATATAAGTATACCGGATGAAATAAACTACTGACTAGAGGTAATAATGATATTTAGGAGATTAGGAAGTAATGTGATTAATTTCACATTATGAGTTGAAATGAATTTGCAGGGTTGGAATATAAAACATTACTTAGAAATCGAACTAGAACCTAATTTATAAATCGATGTGGAAACCAAACCCGAACCTAACCCCAAACCTAGAATAATTATAAAAGACTTAAGACCTAGATAATTAGGCATATTAAAACCTAAATAAAACCTAACAATAAGTGTTATAGGATAAAATGAACCTATAATCATTATATGAAAACTGAAACCACGTTTGTGTTATAGGGATGATCGGCGATGGCTTGAGCAAATCGGACCTCGAGTGAGTGAGCGAGGAGTCGAGGTAAGTTGGGATTAATACAATGCTGTATGTTGGGAGGCTTGAGATTATGCTTGGTTGTGCTTGTTAGATAGTTGGATGTGTGCATGTGCTTGATTATGGGTGATGCTATGATTCTGTTTGTTGCTCTAGCATGTATTGTATGATTTTCATGAAATGATTGATCACCCTAAACTGGACTTAATCAAATATATGACCAGTAATCATAATCAGACATGCATGGCAACCCGTTAGGGGAACTTAGGACTCTCTGGCCAAATACTGACCCCTTTGAAAGGGATAGCGCAGGATTGCAAAACGGTCCCTTTTTTATCCTCAGTCGAACTAAGTGGCAGGAGAGGAGGTCGCGCGAGGGTGAAGACAATGGTTCGAAGGTAGTCACAGGAGGAGCAAGGTCTCCATTACACAAGCCTGGGTTTGGTCGTGAGCTGTTGCATTAACGGTAACTCCTCAACCCGGATTAGAGTGTGCACAATTTCTCTAATCTCACGACGGGCCGGACAACGTTGTGCGATGGCATTTGCTTGCACATGCATTGTACCTAATAAGTGATTGAAAACCTTGTTGTGTATATGATATAATTTTAAGTCCTCCGTCCTAACTTACTGAGCTGTGGTTGCTCACATCCCTATAGACGTCGTACAGGTGCTGGCTAAGAAGCTGCAACAACTACTCTGAAGCTAGCAACTGCTAGATCCTGAGGAGTGAGGAAAAACATTGAAGAATCAACACATATATTATTACTTTTCATTTCTGAATAATGTAATAACTGAATTATAGTGATTATATATAACTTTTCTCACTTTCTTAGGTAAATGAATTATTTAAATTACAAACTGTTTACTTCAAAGCGGGTTAGTCGTGGACGCCTTGTATAGATCAAGTTTAAGATAGTGGTTGTAATACAAACTCCTATCTTAGAATGGTTTATACGGCAAGGCTGTTACGACTCTGCCGCTTCAGGGCGTGATAAGTAGACTCCTCTCACTTAGACCCTTAGTTTCTTCTATAGAAAAGGGGCATATATTTATAAATATATATATATATATTGTATGTTGTTTTTAGTAAATTACTAAATAGTATTGACAAGTATCTAATTTTTAGCAATTTGGGAAGTGTTTGGAAAGATTGGGGGAAAAGGGTGCCTGGAAAGAGAACTTATCACTCTAAGAAAAACAAAATTAATAAGGATAAAGTTACTTATTACATAAAGCATGTAAGAAAAAAAAATATGAATATTGTTTAGCTCAATAAGAAGAACAATAAAAATATCCATCAATATTTTGTCCAATAATAGCAAATATAAAAAGATTTTGCTAAACAAATAAAGACAAATTATATAATGTAAACGCATACAAGACTTCTATTAATATTACATCTCTTAAAAACAAAATTTTTTACCTTTCAATTTCTCCAAATACCCTTTAAATTAATAGTATTTCTCTTTTCTAATTAATAGTTTAATTTTTTCCATTTAGTAGTTTATATTTTCCTATACATTAAATACATTACAAAACGTTCTTATGTGGCTGTGATATTTCCTTTCGCAATAAGCCTTTTAGCGCGTGGTTAGAAATGAATACCTCATGCCTTACAGAGTTGTAACATCTTGAAGGAGTCAGACAAGTGTATATGGGCAATGGGCATTCGAAAGTTAATTTCCCGTAGTGAAGTATAATCATTCAAATATTTGCTACTGGTATCCCATGGTGTGAACTTTGAAATAAGAGATTGAATTTGAACATCCAGATAACCAATGCCTTGAATTTGAACAAGTGAAGGTTCGCATCTGACATGGACGTAGAACTATACAATTGAGGATTCATATTTATTCTAATTAAGTTAATATTAGAATTATTGGTAGAAAAATATTTGCTTTATTACAATTATATTGCATCTAGTATGTATATTATGATTATGTTAATGATTGTACCCGAATTATATTATTAACTTTATAGAATGGGAAAGTTTTTTTAAAAAATTATTAAGAGTACTTGATGTGTTTTATAAGAGGTTTAAAGAATAAACCTTTTAGCTTTTCTTTTAATGTATGTACTAATTGAAGTATAACTATCTATTTATTGAGAAAAATAAAAGTAATATATAAAATTTGTATAAATTTTTATTTCAATAAAAACATACTAGAAAAATATCTAACTATGAAATTGCAAGTAGAATAAAAAGAATAAATAGACATAAATATAAGTTTCTTCATATCCTTTTCTTGTAGTTTGTTTGTTCTGCAGCACACACGTAACCTTCGCAATCAAACTCCTCTCATAAAATATAATAGCACAAGAGATTAGAGGAGCATGGATTTTTTCTTTTTTCTCTAGTCATTGAACAAATGTAGAAGAACTTGTATTTATGGAGTTCATTTCGATCATTGATTACAAAATAATAAAGTGACATATATATCCATATGTTTACAATAGTAATAGATATCCATAATTATATATATTTATAACACTTCCCCATAGATGTTTATTTTGTATGCAAATAATGCACTGCCCCATTAAAAACCTAACCAAACCCATTAGGACAAAAACCTTTGGTTAAGGAAAAAAGAGTACAGTATTGAAGTCCCCTATATCACTAAAGGTCTTTGACATAACATATACGAATTTTATGGACTAATTTTTTAAATGTTGTAATAGGTAATGCCTTAGTGAACAAATCTATTAAATTATCACTTAAATGAATTCATTGAATATTAATCTCACCACTCCTTTGAAGATCATGTGTAAAAAAGAATTTTGGTGAAATATGTTTTCTTTTGTTTCCTTTAATATATCCTTCCTTCAATTGATCAATGTAAGCTACATTATCTTCATATATTGCTATTGGAATTTTTTATTTAAAGATCAACCACATGTTTCACTAATATGCTGAGTTATTGATCTTAGCCACTCACATTCCTGACTTGCATCATGGATGGCTATTATCTCAACATGATTTAAAGAAGCAATAGATACTGTTTGCTTTGTAGAATGCCAAGATATAACTGTATTTTTCATATGTGAATAAATAAACTCTTTGAGGTTGTGCTTTATGTAGATCAAATAAATACCTTGTATCTGCATAACCAACTAACTAGGGTTAGATTCGTCACCAAGAAATTTTTTTACACTGGCAACATCCCTCTCAATGAAATCATCTTGAATTTTTATTTTTCCTTTTTGAGGATTCTTATCCTTAGAACCAATAGGTCTTCCACACTTCAAGCATACTTGAGTTTTATTATCAAGTTGCCCTTCTAAGACAATAACATAGATTGGAACAATGATCGCTGATATATGCGATTTCGTTAGTCATTTTCGATTAGCAGGTGCATCTAGTAATTGATTTGCTGGATTTTGCAAGTAAATTATCCTTCGAACTTCTTGTTTACACTATTTTTTTCTAGAGTCCATACGAAACGATGATGGAGTATTCCATCCTATTTTCTTTTCCGCATTTTTATTTTCTCCTCATAATGATAGAAATGTTCTTTCGTTTTAGTGACTATTTGCAAATTGTACCTTAAACATATCTCTCGTTAACGGCTCATGATAAATTATTGTGGGAGATTCATATCCAACATATATTCCTAATTTCCTATAAGGACCCATCTTGGTACCTTATGGTGAAGCAATAGGAACATATATTGCACATCCAAAAGTTCTTAGATGAGAAATGTTGGCTCTTGACTGGGTGTTAGTTGTAGTGGGGAAAATTTGTGATAACTCGTTGGTTTAATATGTATAAGTGCTACAGCATGTAAAATAGCATATCTCTATATGGAAGTAGGGAGCTTAGTTTTCATAAGTAATGGTTTACCTATTAATTGGAGGCGTTTAATAAATGATTTTGCTAAACCATTTTGTATGTGAATATATGCTATAGAATGTTCAACTTTTATCACAACTAACATCCAATAATCCTTAAAAGTTTAGGATGTAATTAACCAACATTATTAGGACGAATTGTCTTAATTGGATGATTTGGAAATTTTTCTTATAATCGAATTATTTGAGCAAGTAATCTCACAAATGCCAAATTGTGCAATGATAATAAGCACACATGTAGCCATCTAATTGGAGCATCTATTAAAAACATGAAGTATATAATGGTCCACATGATACCTTGAATATGTTCTAAAACATAGGTGATTCAATGCCAATTTTAGCTAATGATAACCTTATGATTAATTTTCCTGGAGCACAAGCAACATAGAAAAATTCATTTTGTTAAAAAAATCTTTTGGTTTTTCAAAGGATGTCCATGGGAGTATTCTATACTTTTTCTCATAATTATTGAACTTAGATAGCCTAATTGTTCATGCCATATCATAAAAGTATTTAGATCTATAAATTTCTTGTCTACAATAAGATTTGCTTTCATTGTACAAATTTTTGTATAATATAAAATAGAATAAAAAGTAAGAAATTATTCTAGTACACATTTTTCGCTTGAAATAATGCTTATAACATAGAGGTATTCAAGATTTCTCTCATTGTTAGTCTCTACATGATATGCATTATTACGGATATCTTTGAAACTTAATAAAGGGAAAATAATGCATTATTTATGACAATTTTTGTTCCCCTTAATAATAACATATGGGCTTTCCTGAAGCCTTCAATTATGCTTGTGTTACCAAATATTGTAGTGACATGGGCTTTACCCATATTCAATGAAGAAAAATATTTTGCATTTTTAGAATCAATATGTATGGTGGTGCTATCTACAATATATATATCTTCTTTATTTGCCTTAGATTCAATCAACAATTGAGAAGTACTCATTTCTTCATCAATATAAAGAAAAGATATAATTAGTGATATTAATTAATAACAGAAAACATTGCATTAAGAAGACATTACATGAACAATCAAACACACAACTTAAAAAATAAAACTTGCATATAAAGTAAAATAAAAACTTGTAAACAAGATAAACTTTGATGATATCAATTTTGTTTCTCAATTGATTTAAAGAAATCAACCATATCCAATTGATTGATGTCAAAGGATCATCATTTGGAAAAACATTATTAGTCTCTATATTTTTTCCCTTCTCCTTCAATGATACTTTCCAAAGCTCAACAAGATGCTCAGCACTATGACAAGTACGTAACCAGTGACTACTCCTATCATAACCATAATATTTGCTTTCATTATTTTTGGAATGATATCTACCCACTTCATTGTCTTAATTTATGTCATCGATATACTACTTCTGGTGGTAAGTTGTGAATGACTATAATTATGACCACGACCAAGACCACAATTGCGACTATGACTACGACAATGACTACAACCACATCCTCTTATATTTTCATTATTATTATATGTCACACCATTCACCCCAAGGAATGGGTTAGATCCAATAGTGCGTGCCTAGTGATTTTTTATTAATAGTTCATTATTTGGTTTTGCCACAAGTAGGGATGAAATTAATTTGAATTTTTTTTTTTTTTTGAAATCTTTCTCTTTAAATTGCTACTGCACGTGAACATTTGATGCATGAAAAGCTAAGAAGGTTTTCTCTAGCATATCCTCATCAATAATTTTTTCACCATACAATTTTAACTAAGAGCTAATTCTAAAAATTGCATAATTATATTCGCTCACAATTTTGAAATCTTGTAATTCTAAATGCATTTAGTTATAATGAACTTTTGGAAGAATCCATGTATTTTGGTGGTTATACCTTTCCTTCAAATTTTTCTAAAGAATAAGGGGATCTTTTCCATGAAATATTTAGCTTTCAGTTCTTCGTCAAGATGGTGTCAAAGGAAAATAATTTCCTTTGTGTGATTTTGTAATGAAATATCAATTTGTTCTTTGATAGTATCTTTAAGACCCATGGCATCCAAACGGATTTCAATATTTAATATCCCCTAATGCCACAAAATCAAGTTTTATATGGTTTGCCATGGTGAAACTATCATATAAGAAAAAAAAAAATTAGATATTGGTTTATAAAAAAGAACAAAAAACATAAATGATATGACGTGATAATATATGGAAAAAAATTAAATCATAATCTATTTGAAAAAAAAATAATTAAATGGCAAAAATAGCAAGGAGACTAGAATAAGTGAAGCCGTAACACAATTATTATACATTTTCATATGTAATATTCCATTTACATTAGACCATCAAAATCAATTTTCACATCATTCCAAATTGGAATGGTCCATGAATCCAAAACCATATCATATACGTGAATTTATTTTAGAAATGACACCTACAAATACAAACTTTTATTATCAGAAAATTGTAGAACACGAGATATAATGTATTTGGGGCAACTCACAATCTACAATTTTGATATAAACAATTCACTTATTCTTAGCCTAAATATTAGCAAACAAGCTACAATTTTGCTACAACCTATATATGAAATCAACTTGTAAGTCAAACATAAAAATCTGATTAGCATATAACTAAAGTAACGAATGAGTAGTTGCAATAGCAATTGTACATACCATATACATCTAAGAGCTCCATGACCTATCGATACATTTGTGAATAACTTGCTGATATTAGGGAACGTAGTCAGGATGAACGCCAAGTAGTGGCTAGATTTGTACAATCCGATTTCAACTTTCCTCCCATTGTGTTATCCATGCTACATGCTTAGTTGCTTAGTTGATCTCGATCCAGGCCCCTTAAGTCTATTTCGTATAACACCTGTCCAGTGTCAGGGTAAGTTGGGATCTCTTGCATACCACCAAACTAGCAAGTAAAGTAGTTGGGATAATGTCATAACCCTAAAAGGGGCCTAATAGGATTTATAAAATTTTCATATTACGTATACACCCATGATACGAAAACTACCTTGTAAGACTCTAAAAAAATTAGTCACTAAAGTTTTTTATTTTTAATTTCATTAACTTATTATAACATATAAGTGACTATGGATATCCAATAAGCCACAATTTATCAAAACCATAGAGAATCGATATCCCTTACCAAATGATAAGGTTAGGTAGTAAAGTTTTAAAACTCAAACTTACGAAAATCACAAAATCTAACTATAGTATTAATAATTATATGTAATATTTCAAATCGTTTACACAGTCTATCCTCAGATTCTAACTTTTAAGCACCTTGATATTGGTACTCAACACTCGACTCTTAGCCCATACTCGATTATCTAACAACTTGCAAAACAAAACTATCAAAGAGTAAGCCACATGAGCTTAATGAGTTATTCCTCATATTATACTAGCACGCAAGTTATCAAACAGTTTATTAACAAACATATGAATATATGAACAAGCAATATACCAAACAATATATATGTAGTTGACCGGTGCTTCATACAACATTAGATTTAACGCTTTCCGAAATAAGAGTTGGAGATATATCGACACCAATCACAACTAGGCTTTAGCACTTAGGTTTTTAACCATATATAAATATATGTAAAAATTCTCTATTTCACGAAACAAGTTTTTATTTTCAACAGTCAATAGTACACAAATATCCAGGTCTAATGGTGAGATGGCCTTCGTAGTCCATGCTCATACCCTACAGCGGTGGTCTCTAAATGCGACTCCTAGCAACCTATGGTTAGAGTCTCTAGTGCCAATAAAACCTATGAGCCAAGGGTAGGGTCTCATGGTACTAATACTTCTCTACTGTACTAATACTTTTGTACTGTACTAATCAAATCATGTAGGAATCATCCCTCAAAAGCCCTTTATTACCAACCACGTAAGGTGACGACCAGAGCATTATATGCAATGTTCATGCTCTATGCATGATCCATTTAATTTTAGTTGAGTTGAATATGATTAAGTCAATTTATGAGGTGGTCAAACATTATCAACAAATCATTCAAATTATACAACAATCAATCATATAACCAAATCTTCAACTATCATATTTAACAGTATTTTGCACAATAATCAATCGATATCAGTCACATGCATAATTTGAACCCCCATGAATCAAGTTATTAATATTTGATTCATATGCACTAACTACAAGTACAAAACAAGTATAGAGTCATCAGGAGTACTCACTTGGTCATTGAGTCTATCAACGGATGTAATAGTTCACTTGGTAAATTAGTATCCGTATCGAAATCACTTGACATTTAAAGAATATGAAAAGTAATAAGTTTGGGATTAAAATAACTAAACTAGAATGCTAGGTCGTACTGTTTACTTAACTTGGTTATTGATTTGAGTAAAATTGTCAATTCGAACTTCTTTTTTTATCAAATCGCATATAACTTTTTTTATCTAGCTCGAATCTTTACAAACTTATAGTTCATTTCGATTGTTTTTTAGCGTACTTTCTTGTAACGAAGTTCGTTTTAGACATTGTAACTCGTAATTTTAGCTGTGATATAAAAATATCACAAAATTTATTAGTTTGACTTAAAAAGTTGTAAAATATCAAATTAGGCTTTTCTTAATATAATTACTAATTAATAATTATTTATATTTTCTATTTTTGTAATTTTCTTATTTTGAGTATATTTTACTATAATTACTTATTTTTGGGGTTTAATATTTATTAATTCGAGTTTTTCAACTTAATTAATTATTTATTATTAATCACAAAAATTACTTAATTTATATATATATATAATGACATGGCAGCATGTGAGAGTTACGTATCATACTTGCACATTTTTCATAATTTTCAATTATTTTCTTATTTTACGGTATAATTATATATATAAATCCTTATTATTATATTTCATTAAATTTTCTAATTTACTTAATTTTTATCTTTTTTCATAATTTATGGTAGTTATGTATATATATATATATATATCTACTAACTTACTTTATTTATTAAATTAATATTATAGTCTATTGTATATAATATTTACATATACTCATATTTTTACTTTTACGTATACGTTACTATTCATATACGTACATTTATCCATATAATATACTTTATATAATAAATTATTCTAACTTTACTTATACATTATGTACAAGTATAATATACACTTATTTATACTTTACATACTTATATACATATACGATCATACTATATACGTATATATATACTAAGATACAAATATTATTAATAATATGTATATATATACTTACACGTCAGCAACATAATTACATACAAATTTCATATACTTGGAAATTATTAAGTATATATACATATTATTATTCACATACACACATATATATATAATACAAAATAGATATATATACATATGTACACATATATACGGAATTGTATAATACATGTATATACATTTATATACTAAAATAAATATTATGTACATATACAACTTTATATATCCATGCATATATATACATAATTAATTAAGTAAAATACTAAATATATATACATGTATATAAGGAAATATTTGGTATACATATATATACTATACGAGTATTCCTACATATGTCATATACAAAATACCAATCATCCATACAGATATAATACACACACATAAACATGTACAAGAGCACATGTATAGAGAAAAAAAAATACATAGTATATGTACTACTACTTATACTTATATATATATACTGTATATACTCACTTTTAAATACATATGTATATACATAAATAAAGTTACATACCTAATACATATGTATATACACAAATAAGTAAAATACATAATACATATGTATATATCTATTTATGCATATATATATATACATGTAAATAAATAGATCAATAAAATACTTAGTATATACATAGTATATAATACATATATATACAAAATAATTAATTAACCTACCTAAATCTTTTTTTGTTTTTCCTCCTCCTCCTCCTCCTCTTCCTCTTCTTCTTCTTCTTCTTCTTCTTCGTAGTTTTGCTTAGTTTTCCTTCTTCTTTTCTTTGTTTCAGTTTTTGGTTTGCTTTCTTTCTTTTTTTTTTCTAGTTTTTTTTTTTTTTTTTTGCTTCCAGCATTCAAATGTGGATGAGAATGAAACAAATGCAAATTGAAATAAGAAGAAAATCTACTTAAATTAAGCATTAACTAAGATAAGACATTTACTTTAATTAATTTATCCTTTGTTACATAATTTGGTGACACTTAGATAACTTAATTTAGCACATGGGCTGTTGAACATGTCAACTGGAAAATCACATGGAACAAAGGAGAAAAATAGGAAGAAGAAAAAGAAAAGAAAAAGAAAGAAAAGGGAAGAAAAAAGAAAAATAAAAATTAAATATATGTAATTTTTCTAATGATAAAAATAATGAAAAAATTTATAAATTAATTTTGGGATTTTATAAAAATTTATCAATTAAATTGGTACCTGTTACAATTATAATTTTTACGAGTTATTTTAATATTTTCATTAAAAGTTTTACGTGATTACGCAATCTAGTCGATAATTGTGATCAACTCTGATTATATTACTATTAAGTGATATTTATTCATTTTATAAGTTTAAAGTTATAGTTTAGAGTTTCAATCAAGTTCGGGTTCGATTTTGAATACTTTCGCATACATCGGATTTATGGTGTTTGTATGCGATTTTGGTTTTGATCAATTTTCTAGGGTTTTTACTACTTATAATATATTCGAATTTATAATTTATTAAATTTTTATCTTGCTCGATTTTAATGACTTATGAAGTTATTTATAGTATTAAGGTTCAATTCTACTCTTAAATAACTAAATTTGTAGAGTTTACAGATAGTGCATCTCAACAATTTAGAAGCATATCAGTAGGACTTGAGCTAACTATACATCACTCCTATCTCGACAATAAGTAGAAAGTCTGGCCAGATCCTCGTATGTATAGGGTATCCTAACAACTTAAAGTAAACATCAATCATGAGGTTAAAAGAAAGTAACACTTTGGAAAATTATAAGTAACCAGATTTATTAAATACATATCTACTTCGGACATTATCAACCAAATGCATCTCTATACTAGCCAACTACATGCGTAGGCAGCTCTGTAACATCAAACTTCCCTCTCCATCGGCTCATAAGTGGTTAATCATCAATCACTGATGTAATTCAACACTGTAAAGGGGCAATGTGTGGGAAATACTCCTATGCCCTCACCTGAAGAGTCAATAGTGGCCCTCTAATCATTCTAACCTCCATCTTAGAAGCGAGGCACAATTAGCATAGCCATGGCAAATAAGCTGTTGCCCAAGCATAATGCTTGTCCATAGTAAGGTCCAACAGGAGTAAGAGGAACATGAGGTATACCATGTTGTTGAACTTATCTAAGAACAGCATAACTTCAACTAATTGCATAATATGTTCCCTCGTATAGTGTTGTATCGTAACGTGAGTCCACATCAAATGGAAAATCGGTGAAATTATTCTTTAACCAGGATAATTTCAATCATATACCCTTCATGGCACTCTTTAGTAAGCGAAGTCCTAGTAGGCGGTGGCATAACCTTCCCTACCCAATAGATGTCGTCATGCCTGTAACTGCATCACCATTAGAAAGGAGAACAATGAGTAGAGATATATCTTATAATGTGACTGTCATCTCACTAGTGTAAAAGTGAAATGTATGTGTCTCTTCTCTCCATCACTCAACTAGGGTGGTGATTAAATGGCAGTCCAACTATATTAAGGGAACATACCATACACCAATGAAATCCGGCGACTCTAAATATGGGATCATGTAGGGATCTATCAAGATCTCCTTACCATCCTGATGCCTAAATATTGCCTTACGTTTATGACATTTAAGCCAATAGTTCTCTTATAATCAAGGAAGAAGAGCTAATCTTAGAGGCATTACATGAAATGAACATATCGCAAGTATGCTATCAATTTACTATTTCTTATCTGGCCATCCCACACCAACTCAAAGCTATGGGATGGTTGTAATTGAAGCAATGACCTATTAGCCGATCCTTAATCCATTTGCCTTTGCATGTCTAACAAAAAAAAAAAAAGTAAGTTGACTATCACATTCATTAATGAAAAGCAAAACATAAGCAAAGTAAAAATTTCTTAAATATATTTCAATATATATTATCAATCAACATTAGCATGGCTTTTCACTTTAACTAAGGCATATACCAGTAGATCCACTCGAAGTTAATTGTCTCCCTCGCTGTAGGCATCTTCTCCTATTATGTATATCCTTACCATATAGTTTACATGTGTAAGTCGACAGTTCTTCCCAGATGTCCATCTAATTTTAGAATCGCTTCTCTTATAGCACCTTCAAATTCCTAACCCTGTCTGAAGTTTGAACTGGATGCCACACAAGAATGTCGAGATCAGACCAATTGGCCTTGTCTACACATAGCATGAAGGAACACGCATATAAAAGTAGTTGATTCTATAATGTACACCAATCCTAATATGTGTAGCACAATCTATGCTCATTTTAGCCATAATAGCTATAACATGGGAGCATGAAATCTTGTATGTTTTCTACTTATTATAAGTACATCAACAAGTCCTAAGTGCGACTATGTAGCTGTTCTCTCCCTTTTTCTTGTGTGACGTTGGTCATGACATAGTGATGACCTTGAATATTTGTTTATTGTAGTAAAAAATCATGATGCAATGACCGCTGGCCACTTTGTGCCACCTATCAAACTTTCTTTCTGTAAATTTAATAAGTACCTTACCAATGTACATTAGCTCTACTAACTCGATCCTTCGTTTATTGAAATAGTTGTTGTAGTTGTAGAAAGTTTTCTTTAGTAATACCATAATGGGTAAGTTCTTAGCATCTTACAAAGCACTGTTGTAACTCTCAACAATATCGGTTATACCATGTCCAAACTAAACTCCATCATCATATGTCAATGTCCACATCTTAGGATGTATTCCTCTAAAGTAAACTCTAATATAGGGCCTCATTGTCTTAGCTTCATCATAGTAGGTGTGAAACTTTCAAGATTGCAACTAGTAAGTGACCTTTTTTATTGACTCTTTGCAATCTTTGTTCTTAGCTCGAGTATTGAAGTTATTGGCGACATGTTAGACACATCACCGCTACAGCTAACCACTTGGCCACTTTGCATTCTCTCTTACAACTACAAACTAAATCCTAACATGATGGTCTAAAATCAAACATATGTTGATGCAATCTCTTATAAAGTGCATGAGCACACATTTCAAGAACCAACTCCAGCTATCCTGATATTCTTCATCGACTAGTGCAAAACCCAATGGGATAATGTGATTTTGATTCCAACTCAAATCACAATTAGTAGTTTATGTTTGTACTTACCATAAAGGAATATTCCATCAATAGTAATGATAGGCCTGTAATGTATGAAGGCCTTAATACATGTCTAAATGCCTAGAAGATTCTGTTGAAAAAAAATGCCCGATAGTATCATTATCTCGCCATCTCTACTCAACCATAATATCGAGATTAGCCTCTCGAATGGCATTTAGTAGATGAGGGAACACTGCATATGATTCCTCCCACCTTCTATAAACCTATTCAATTGCTTAATGCTATGCTTCCCTAATTCTCTTTATGTACATAGTATAACCATATTGTTTATAAATAGTCACCTACAAGTGTTTTACCTTAACATTCGATAACTTTTGTACATCCCTTATCAAAAAGTAAGATAGGGTGTTTGAATCTAATTTTAGGTAATCCTGGCTAATAGTAAGATTAAGGTACGTGTGTGGACCCACAAACCTGGTTATTAAAAAGCATCCAACATACAGCTTCTTACAAGCTCTAAGTCTCTACCTACATCCATTTTCCCAATCAACACATCTGATAAACTAAAATGTAGGTTCTTTACCACAAAGTCGTAGTGGTTCATAACATGATACATCTTTACAGCTGTCTATAAATTTTTTTTTTTAATTTTCAAACTACATGCCTACCTTCAATTCATCGCTAAAACTTCACTCATCATCATTTATATTCTCTTCAGATGGCACCAGTCTATCCCCAACACTTACCGTTTAAAAAGGCACAAGTTCCAACATCTCGACCACGACCATGTCTACATTTGTAGCTAACCCCTACCTCCAATTGCTTTTTCCATGTAACCCTTATGCTTCTTCTACTTCCTACAACCTGCATTCAGATAGACCAATGCCAATATTAGAATCTGTATCATTGGAATCTTCATCAATGTCCTCGTAAACTAGCTCATTCTCCACATTAGTATCTTTATTAGACTCACTAGTAATCAATATATTAGGTTTATAGGACATGCAACTGCTACTCGATACATGACTCAATGGGACTGGTTGGAATTTGAACACCCGAGTTTCAACTTGCACTTCAACGTCGTTACTGTACCCTCTAATATCATACTTAGTTATGGGGGATCGATGGTAGGCTCAATTCATGAATTTCAATATATAACTCCACTAAACCACTAATATGTCTCTAATCCTGCTTACAATGAGGCATCTGTAAATCAACTTAACCAGATGGGTCATCATGTCAACTTGAAGTCAATTATATATCAATCTAACCAACTAGTCATACATAGTCCCAAATGGAACTCTAACTACTATTCTTGGGCACCTATCGTACCAGAACCCATCCTCTTCTTCTACAATATTTCCACCGACATAACAAACCAACCTCATATTATCTATTTTACACTTATACGCCATATCAACTTTATAGACTTCAGCGTCTGAAAATAACAATACTACCTCATACTAGTAGACACACTGTAGAATTTCACAAACACATCATCCTATTTTGAGTTCACTACCATATGCCTCTAACGACACTAGATTCATTACTTACTCCAATTAAAAAAAAAAATAAACTAACACCACCTCGCCTACATCCTTCAACAATAATTAATTGTACACATCACTTAATATACGTATACATAAAATATAGTAAAGAAGACAAATTCGCATAAAGAAAAACTGTATATACATATATAAAAAATATATTAACTAACGAACACAACTTTATTAAAAAAAAAAAATGTAGACACATATAAATAAACTATCCTAATGAATGCAAATTTACACAAATAAAGATGAAAATTATTGACAATGGAGGACTAAAAATTCAATGCACATATATATTAGAGAAAACATGAATAGTTTGTCTCGTCTAAAAAATATCAGTAGACAATAATATACCATAATGTATCAATCAAAAACACTAGTTCTTCAAATTACATATGCTTAAAATAGATTAAAACAAGAAAAACGATACATTTTCAATATAGTTGTTTAGAGAGAGAAAGTGATGAAATCGCACAAATTGTTTCTTGGTTTCAAAAAATCTTCTCACAATTGTGATCTATATTGGGCTACTACTTTGAATCTATAATTGATTCGCAAAAAATAAAAATAAAAAAGGATCAAAATGATGGATTTGGTGATGAAAGTATTGGAATGGTTTAGAGAGAGGAAATGAGAAGTTAGAAAGACGAAGCACAAAATGAGAGCATATACTAGGGAAGGAGATAAATGCTTGTGAAAATCGTCTCTTCAAAAGGTAATTTCAAATACCATATTTCTAGGAATATTTCCTTAAGAATGGTATTTTTGTAATATTTATTTTCACATATTTTTTTTTCCTTTTCACAACAATACATAACATAATACTTGAATTTTGTTCCTTTGGTTAGAATCATGCCGATAACGCTTTATATAATAAAATGGTCAAACATGTAATAACGAAATCAAAAAATATAAATAGCATGAACCTTTTCTTTCTTTTGTGGTCAATACTAGCATAAATTGATGGACGCTTCTTGTAAGATTAAATAAATTAGATAAATGGGCACTAAACACCTTGAGTTAAATTTTTAAAGCGACCTATGCTATATATAATGGACTTTACTATGAAATGAAATGGTTTGTATCGTCTTGTATAAAATAGGATGCTACACTCTCTACCTTCCGTTTTTCAATATCATTTGTCACATCTACCAAAGCAAACAAAGTTTACATCAATCTCCATGCTAGGAAGCAGATTTTTTCTTTTCGTTTCTTTTCTTTTCTTTTTTTTTTTTTTGTCCCAACTCTTCTTGTTTTAAATGGTCTTCACGCATTTGCAATGACCCGAATCGCAAACAAGTTGGGCGTCAATGCAATACCAATTAAAGCAATCTCGGAGAGTCATACACCGTAAAGGTCCATTGTAATTTCGTTTGTGATTGCTGCACTCACCATGAGTAGCACATGGTTTTTTGTCATGAGCCGTAGCAAAGCCTGAAAGTTAAAATAATAAAAAGGAGAATCAATTATCATTAGTATCGAACAATTATCTTTCCATCAAATGTATTGCATATGAAATTACGTACAAGACATAATAACCAATAGCGTAATTCCAAAAGCAATCGTACGACGCAATTTCTCCATTGTCTCCCTGCTTTCGTTTGTGCGAAACCAAGACAAAGTAAGAGCTTGTGTTGATAATAAAGTTACTATCGTATTATAAAATTTTCAATACATCGCTCCTACAAAAAGGATTTACGGTAATAGCATACATAATAACGGTTTCATGACTATTATCATAAATTTCATACATAACAGTTAAGGTGTCGGAACATAACTGCAGTAATAATTAGTTATCTCAAGCAACAATTTATAGATGAAAAATGTTTTATGCAACTGTTATTTATAACCGCATCTCCCTCTGTACAAAAGATATATATATATATTTATGCACTGTGTGTTCTTTTTAGTAAATTACTAATTAGTATGAACAAGTATCTAATTTTTAGCAATTTGTGAAGTGTTTGGAAAGATTGGGGAAATAAGGTGTGTGGAAAGGGAACTTATCACTCTAAGAAAAAAACTAATAAGGATAAAAGTATTGATTACATGCTTTAGGATAAAGCATGTAAGAAAAAATATGAATATTGTTTAGTTTTTTTTTTTTTAATATTGTTTAGCTTATTAAAAAGAATGATAAAAATCCCCATTAACATTTTTGTCTAATAATTGCAAATATGAAAAGTTTTTGTTAACAAAAAAAGACAAATTACATAATGTTAACACACAAGAGACTGATATTAGTATTGCATTTCTTGAAAACGAAATTTTTTTCCTTTTAAATTTCTTCAAATATCATTCAAATTAATAGTATATCTCTTTTCTAATAAATAGTTTAATTTTTCCAATTTTGTAGTTCGTATTTTCCTATACATTCTATGCGCTACTTTTGATAGAAGGAATAAATTCCAACCAATCAAAATATGAAAGGAAAAAAAAAATTCTAAGCACTATGGGTATTAAAAAGGTGGTAGGTAATTAAATAAATTAACTATAGATAAAATTGCTTAAAATGCAATTTCTTTTCCTTTATTGGAAGAAGATTAGATCTTGTCTTTATATAACCGCCCTAGATAAATTCTTCGCATCACTGTTTTCTTGATATAATTGCCCTAACTAATTCTCATTCTTAAAAGAATATAGATGTAAGATACCAAACCATCCAAACACTTTAATACTATAGATATATACAAATGTAGAAGAACCTGTATATAGAGAGTTTATTTTGATCATTTGTTACAAAATAATAAGGTGACGTAAATCCATATATTTACAATAGTTACTGACATCCATAATTATATATATATATGTATCTATATTTATAATAGGACATGTATTAAACTAAACCTAAAAAGACTTGTGATAAGTTTAATGGGACTTTATGACCGATGGGTTTCGTTAATCTAAATTTTCCTACTCGATGGATTAATGTAATATTTCATGTGTCTCTATTTCATTAATAAAGGTTCTACTCAATGGGTAATCTCCCTCAGAATTTTTACTCTAATGGGGCATTTGTCATGGTGATCCCTTGTCATCAAATCTCATTATCCTTTATTTGGAGTTCCCTAGTAAACTGATATAGAATGAGAGGTTTCTAAGGTGACATGGAAGTAGATAAAAATTAAAGCATCTCCATTGTACATCTTCACTGTGACTGATACTATATTATTGGCTTAAGCTACTCCTTCAAATGTGGCGAGGATCTTCAATGTGATTAACACTTTTGTAGATTGGTCTGGGCTAAATATGAATATGAATAAATCACCTATATTTTTCTTAAGAAACAAAATCCCCTCTATTAAGCTGCTTTATGGACAGTTTTCTAACACCTTACCAACTGTAGATAAATTCGGCAGTTTGGCTTACATAGAGAAGCAAATTGTTCTCAAATATGGGTCTTCTAAATAAAGTTTAGATCACAAGTTGAGGAGTAAAGGTGAACGGGTAATTATGCATACCCAACTTTATCCTACTTGATTAGGTGAATTTCAAGTGGATACTAAAAGTTATAGGGTAAAGATTCCAAGTCTTCATTCTCTATACCTACCATGAAACCTATATTCTAAAATATAGAGTTTATGTTTCAAAATAGCTAGTATTCACCCTATAAAAAATATATTAAGTAATGCTAGTGAATGAATAATTAATCATAATATTTTATTTTTAAGCAAATAATATTTTAGTAAAAAGGAAAAATAGAAGGAACCCAAGCCCATAAATTAGTAGACCCAACAGCCAAATTGAAAATTGCCAATCTCATTTCCACACTTTCCATTAATGAAGGTGTAAAAGAATTTTTTTTTTTATTTCACATATTTTATTATAGGTTTTGCATGCAAAGATCTTATAATATTACATATGAATTATTTTTCTAGTATCTTCGTAAACTTGAAACATATGGGAACAATGGAAAAATTTATAAGTTTTATAAGGTACACTATATCTAGAGGGTTTCCGGTAGATAGAGAGCAAGGTGGTGAGATGTTATAAGATAAATTTCAATTCTAAAATTTAAGAGCCTGTAATAGGAACAAATAAAGCCCCATACCTTATCAACCTTATACCTACTTACCTCTATTAAGGAGTTGTGTTTAGAATATGTTTTCAACATTTTTAGCATTTGAATCCTTATATTGCAAATAAAAGCATTGATTTATTAGAGTAGATAAAAACTAATGGCTTTCCTGGTCAACATTTGGAGGTATGTTCAAATTAGGTGATCGAAATTTCATTTAATTCAAATGATGGATTAAAGTTTTAAAAAGTTGTTTAAACAATAAATCCTATTAATTGGTCCATTATAACACCATTAATTTATGTTGACGTATCATGTTACTACTTCATTCACATTGACAAGGTGTTAATGAAGCATTAATGTGTCCTTTTCATCATAAATAAAATTAGAAATAGAAAAATAAAAATAAATAGTGTAAAAAATGTAAAAAAGAAATGAAAAATGAAGATAATAAAGAAAAATTAGCAAAAAAGTGTAAAAATAAATAAATTTCTATTTATTGATTGTGGTTCTTGACCACTAGACTTAATGTAATATCCAATTTTTATATGAATAAATTTTTTATTGAGCCAAAAAAATAATGTTAAATATATAAAAAATAAATTAAAAAACAAAATTTAAAATTTAAAATGAAAACTTGAAAATTTGAGGAAAAAGATTGAAAATTAAAAAATAATAATAATCATTCTACACACCGTAAGGTTAAGGGGATAGCCGGGAAAGCCATCATATACAATTTGGTCACAACCCACTTATACATGGTGGCTTTTCTAGCTATCCTAAGGTTAAGAGGTGGCTAGAAAGTCTTTTCTTAAAGTTTCCTTTTTTTTTAATTTAATTTTAATAGTATATAATTAATTTAATATTATTTTTTTATTTTTCAAATTTTTTTCTTTTTTGTATTTTTTTCCTTGTCTACTTTCATTTTTTTTTTTAATTTTTTTGACTTACTTGTACATGGTGGCTTTTACAGGTATTCTAAGGCCAATGGGTAGGTAAAAAGTCATTAATGTTTTCCTTATTTTATATTTTAATTTTTCAATTTCAGTCTAATAATATTTAATACATTTAATATTTTATTTTTAAAAATTTTTCTATTTTTTATTTATTAACTTTATTTTCTTTTACTCTTTTATAATTTTATTTATTTTTTAAATATTTTTATATTTCATTTATAATAAAATAGCTTCATTAGAGCCATGTTAGTGCTAATGCCACACGTCAACTAACGTGCTACATTAGCGCAACTTAACAACATTATAATGCCTTCATAGCTAAGTCCCCCTATTTGATTAACTCAATTGTTTATAGGCCTTTCTGGCTTACTGCTCTAGAGGCACAAGCCCAAGCAGCTGAACCTATTCGAAGCCCTTCAAGCACCTCTCAAGCTAAGCGCCTAGACCCTTTTTCCAATAGACTAGTCCAAGCCCAAATATGAGTAGACTATCAATGCGTTAAGTCTCCCTTACCTCCTTACCTTTACCCCATTTAGAGGAAACCCTTAAGTACTCCTTCAGCATTAAGCTAGAAAAAGAGATTAGAAACCTTTAGTAAATTCCATACGATGCTTAACTCCTCAGTCTTGAGCTCCAAGGACCCGAAGACCTCAAGATGACCAAATCTATGGCCCAGTAAGCTAATTCCAACTACAGGACCTCAAGCACGTCAAGCCCTCAATATCCGAACCAAAGTGTGCACCATAGATGCATACCCATCTTTTTTCCTCTCTCTCTCCTCTCAATAAATGCAACATGACAACTTACTATATAGCCCAAGGATCTAGCCACCAAGGCTACTATGATTACCTATGTTGATGTAACGAACTCCCTTCCCAAGATCTACCAACTAGCAGAAAGGAGCTATCCTCTCTCATACTGAACATGCCCCCATGCTTAGATTTCATATGGACCAATTTCTAGTCAACACATGGCTTTAGCAAGTAATCTCTATACCATATAAATAGGGCATGAACCTTCACTTACAAGGATATTCTCATGAGCACTCATTGTATACTTCTATATTTTTCTTTTCGCTCTCAAATACCCTTCTAGCAAACATAAGTATTGGAGGATCCTTACTGGCAATGCCATAAGGGGGCTTTCTTACAAGTTTATTGTCACTTATGGCTTTCGAACTATCAAGAATGCACACGAGAACCACCCTAGTGATAAGCATTATCACCATTTAATGCCCATTGTCTACATAAACCTACCAACATGGTCAAGAGCAAAAATAAAAACCCACATCCATCACTCCACGATAGCAGTAAACAATCATTAACACCACCACCACCACGAACAACTCAACTACCATCCAAACTTGACCAAATAAAGGCTATGTTCAACCAACTAATGGAGGTTAACCAAAAAGCCCTCCAAGAAAACGCATATTTGCAACAAGAACTAGCAACCTTACATAAGCTCAAAGGTAAGGCTAATCCTGAAGACCATTCTATTAGCTCATCAAGCAGGCTGAGCAAGTATACCAGCTGTTTATTGATACCTCCAATGAACCTTGTGCACCCTATGCGAGTATGTACAATATGAACATCATCCTGTAGAGGACTTACGCAACAAATTGAACACCAATTGCAATAAGGTGTAAGTATAGGGTAAGCTATCTAGCACTAGTACAATACGAAGGGTAATAGGAGTCAAACCATCAGACCCTTGATCCAAGCCCGAGCCCGAAGGTTGGAAAGCATGGCCAGGTGAATTCTTTCCTTACAACCCACCATTCCGAGCTACTGTAATCTATTGACCCGATGCCCTAGCTGAGCTAAACCCTCTCGTACTCATTGATTATCTCTAGCTACTGATCAAAGTTACACTCAAGTAACAACTTGGCAGATCTAACCACCCAACCAACCAACTTGAATCCGAGCCATACTGAATGCATCCAAGGTAAATCCACCTCAGAAGAATTATCTACTTAGCTCAACATAACTAACCTACTACCTCTATTCGGCACCTCAGCTCTACAGTCACTACCCTAACCATACAGAATTGTCTTTTCTACCAAAAAGTTATCCATCCATGAAGAGCTACATGTCTAAGTGATCATATGATAGAATCCTCTATATAAGATACCTTCTTTTATTGTATTTTCAATTATACCCTTTATTATTTCTTATAGATTACTTCTTTTGGATATTACTCTTTTTAATCTTTTCCATTTTGGGTAAGACACCCTAATATTTCAGATACAAATACCCCATTGTAATGTAGCTGCATCATCTCATATATCATCTTACATCTCTAGATATTAAATATATTGCTCTACGTAAACATTGCTTATAGCTTTTTTGCTTACTTTACTTTTATCCTAACCCTTAAGCAAAGTTAGGTGGTAAGCACTCTTATTAGATCAACTTATGCATCATATCAAGTTGAGCCTTGAGTTTTCGAAAGTTCCTTAGTGTATCATATCCTTGGAGCTGTTTGAGGGTTTGCTTATTTACTTTTCCTATTTTGTGCAATTCCCATTTTATTCTTCAAGCCTTCTATAAGCCTGAACCAACCCATGTGACTGTCCTTATCAATCCTTCAACCGATTCATATCATTTTGGTATCAAAATAGAGTTTTTGTTTAGGTAAGTTATGTTTGAACTTTCTGGTGAATAGTGATTGTTATAGTAGTATGTTATGATTAACCAAGAAGTTAGCTATATGTGTTTGAGTAAGTAAAAGGAGTAATAGTTTACCGTGGTTATATACTTTGTTTTACCCTATTTCAAGAATACAAAAATAGAGCAAGTTTTGGCTAGATTTGTTGTTCTTTGAAGACATTCACTATGTTGATAACTAGCTTAAACTTTCATGTGAAAGGAAGGTATGCATAGTTTGATTGAGTTAAGAAGGAAGTTTCTATTGTTTTTAAGGACTATGAGTTTGTATATTGAATTTTATCAAAAGAATGACGGATCCTAGCGTTAACACCTGTATTGGAGATGACAATAGTGATGGTGCTCACCATGGCCAATAGCATTAAGGTACCCCTAGGAGTACATATGAACAATTTGATGAGGTATCTAACTATTAACTAATTTGACTTGAGCTATTCATGCAATAGCTTATCGACCTATTGAGGCCGTACAAAATACTCGACATGCTGCTCAACCTACTAGAGGATAGATCCCAGCTTAACTAGTTCAAGGTGAAGGAGTAGGAGGACAGGTATTAAAGAGTACTTACTTAGGAGATATAGATGATGAAGGAGAAGAAGAGCGCAAAGAAGAAGAGGAGCGAGCTCAAGTACCCCAAGCTACCAACCATGTGAAGCTTCAAATTCCAAGCATCAATAATTTTACAAGTGTTGACGACTACTTAGATTAGGAAGAAAAGGTAAAGTGAGTTTTGTATTATTACCAGTATGAGGACCATGAGAAGGTGAAAACTGCTACTATAGATTTCTTAAGTTACGCTGCAATATAGTAGAAAGACTTCCAAATCATGAGGATACAAGAAGGATTTTGTGAAGTTAACACTTGTCTTGAGATGAAGAGGATCCTCAAAAAGAGGTTCATATCAGATACATATTTAGAAGACACTTTTGTTAACTTTAAGAGCTGAGACAAGGAAGCTAGACTATTGATGAGTATGTTTAAGAGTTCCAAATTCTCATGATTAGCTGCAAAGTAGAAGAGCCATCAGCGCAAACAGTATCCAAGTGTCCTGTTAGGTTAAGAAATGACATCCAAGATATCGTGGAACTTTAGCAACTTACTACATTGGATGATGCTATAAGGATAGCCTAACGAGTGGAGAGGTAGAGAAGGAACAAGCCGACCCGACCTCTAATGAGCTAACTTAGACAATCAAGCTAACCTGTTCAGGGAAGTTATCTAGCTCATCTAAGTACCAAGTTGACCAAAAAGGTAGATGCTAGCCAAATAGAAGGGCCGACCAGTTGATGGTGAAGTGTCATTGAGAACTTATGAGAAGGGATAAGGATTTGAGAGGAAGACAAGCCAAATCAAGTGCTTTAAATGTAAGGGGTTTCGGCACATGGATACTTAGTGTCCAAACCGAACAACCATGATTATAAAGGGAGATGTACCAAAGATTGAGGTAGATGGCACAAATGAGGAAGTAGAGGAGAAAAAAGAAGTAGAAGACGAGGTTAAGGTTAATGCTGACCTGATTAAGGAAGATGTGTTTTTAGAAGACCTGGATAAGTTAACTTTGGTTTTCTAACATGCAATGAGTTTAGAACACTCTACTAAGGAAGAGTAGAGAGAGAACTTATTCCACATCACTTGTAAAGCGAATGAATAAGTCTGTACACTCATAGTGGATAGTAGAAAATGCACCAAAGCAACGTCTACAAACCTCATTAAGAAACTCAAGTTGCTGACCATTTCACATCTGAATCCATATAAGTTACATTGGCTAGACAAGAAGGAAGCATTGCATGTCACCCAGCAAGTGTTGCTATTGATCTCAATTGGGAACTATTCCAACGAAGTTCTTTGTGACATGCTACCCATATAAGCATCTCATGTACTGCTAAGTCGACCTTGACTTTTCGATGGATACGTTATCCATAACGGTTTCAAGAACATGTATGTGTTAGAGAAAGATGGGAGGAAGATTACGTTGAACCCTATGACACTGAGGCAAGTTATCAAACTACAAGCTAAACTCGTTCAAGGATCAAAGAAGGCTTCGGTGTTAAGTACAGCAAAACTCCAAGAAGCTATTAAGGCCAATACACAAACTTTTTGTTAATCAAGCGACTACTAAAATTAAAGGAGTAGGGTAAACCACCTTAGAAGTCAAAGAGCTATTAGAAGAGTATACCAACCTGTTTCTCGAACAATCGCTCGAAGGATTACCCCCCTTTCAAAGGCATTAAACATTATATTGACTTAATACCTAGTGTTACCTCGCCGAACAAACCAGCTTATAAGATGAACCTTGAACAAGCTACTAACTTCAAAGATAAGTCAATGAACTACTGGAAAAGGGATATGTGAGGGAGAGTCTTAGCCCCCATGCTATGCCTGCACTGCTTATACTGAAGAAGGATGGAACTTGGCGTACGTATATGGATAATAAAATTGTCAACAAAATTACGATCAAGTATTGATACCCCATCCCAAGGATAGAAGATATGTTAGATGAGATAAGTGGCACAAGAGTATTCAGTAAGATTGATTTGAAGTCTAGATACCAACAAATTCAAATAAGATAAGCGGGTGATTGGAAAACTACCTTTAAGACCTAAATTATACAAATGGATGGTCAAGCTTTTCATACTATCAAACACCCCAAGCACTTTCATGAGGTTGATGAATCACATTTTGAGAGATCTAATCAAGAATTTTTCGTTGTCTACATTGATAACATCCTTATCTATAGTATCGACCTAGCAATGCACATTGAACATCTCAAAGCTGTTTTCAATGTCCTTCGAGCAAAGAGGTTGTTTAGAAACTTATTGTTGAGAGGCTGACCTTAATTTCATGTGCCGAGGTAAGAAGTTTCCATGGATTGGTATCATTTTACTAACACTTTTTCCAAGGATTCAATACCACAATCACACCTCTGACTGAGCTTACAAAGAACAATATGGAGTTCAAGTGAGGAGAGAAAGAGGAGAGGAGTTTTATTGAGGTGAAAGCAAGATTGACTTTTGCCCCAATCTTAGCTCTACTTGACTTTGATCGAGTGTTTGAGCTTAAATGTGATGTGTCAAGTGTCAGCATCAAAGCCGTGCTAATGTAAGAAGGCTGACTTATCGCTTATCATAGTGAGAAGCTTAGAGGAGCACAATCAAACTATTCTATTTACAAAAAAGAACTTATGACCCTAATTCGAGCTCCTCATGTGTAGCGACATTATCTTTTGCCAAAGGAATTTGTCGTATACACAGATCATGATTCTTTGAGATATTTGCATAGCCAATTGAAGCTTTCCAAATGCCAAGCCTGATGGATTGAATTTTTGGGGGGATTTAACTTCATCATCAAATACAAGCAAGGAAAGAACAATGTAGTTGCCAATGCACTGTCAAGAAGACATATTCTTCTTATTAAGTTACAGACTAGATTGTTAAGGTTTGCAAGCATTAAAAAACAGTATTAGAATAATCCTCATTTTGGCCCTATATACAAGCACTATAAAGAAGGAAGAGCAATAGATGAGTACCATGTGAAAAATAGTTATCTATTTAGAGGTAGTCGGTATTATATGCCGACTTGTTCAATTAAAGAGCTGTTGGTGAAAGAAGCCTACAGTAGGACTCTTTAGACATTTTAAGGATTGAAGAACGTATGAGCTGTTGAATGATAAATTCTTCTGGCCTAAAATAAAGCATAACATACATCGTGTGATTGAAGAATGCGTTGTTTGTAAGAAAGCAAAAAAACAAGTAGATAAAGGAAAAGCAATGCCTCTACTTTCTCTAACTAAACCATGAGCCGACCTGAGTATGGATTTTGTCCTCGGATTATCTTAAACTACATGAGGCAAAGATTTTGTCATGGTTATTGTAGATAGGTTCAGCAAGATGGCACATTTTGTGCTATAGACCAAAACTAACAATGCTTCAACTATTGCTTCTTTGCTTCTTTATTTTTGTAGGAAGTAGTTCACTTATACGATGTACCAAGGAGTATGGTGTCAGATAGAGACCCAAAATTTCTAAGCCATTTTTGGAGAACCCTCTAGTATCGAATGGAAACTAAACTACTATTCAACACCTCTTGCTATCCCCAAACCAACAACTAGATAGAAGTGGTTAACCGCACCTTAGGATCACTACTCCAAGCTGTAGTGGGGAAGAACTTAACCAACTAAGATTTTTGCTTACCTATGGTCCAATTTGTTTAAAATAAGATAGTGCATGCCACCACCGAGCATGCCCCATTTGAGGTCGCCTATGGTTTCAACCCCAAACTACCCCTTAGTCACACCTCTATGCCATCCACTAACTAAGAAGATCTGGAAGCAAGAACTAGAGCCCAATCCATCTAGTATATCTACCAACGAGTTGCCTAACAAATTTACTGAGCCACTAGAAAACTAAAGGAGAATGGAAAAGGAAGGAAGACCAAGCAATTTTAGCCCGGGGACCAAGTGACTACACTTGAGCAAGGAAAGATTCACTAATAAAAGGAAGCACCAGTTATCTACTTGAGCTAAAGGACCATTTAGGATACTCCAAAGAATAAACGACAACGCATAACAACTAGAGCTTCCAAAAGACTTCAAAGTATCAAACATATTTAACGTTACCTATCTCAACCCCTACAAACCTGAGGAGAACTTAGATGAAGACCAACAAGATTTGATCTCAAATCCCAATCAACCTAATAGGAATGATAGGAATCAAACTATTGGACCTTGACCTTAGCTTGAGGGATAGAAAGCATGGCCAAGCTAATTCTTTTCTTATGACCCACCATTGAGGAGTCCAAGCTACAACAATCTGCTGACTTGATGCCCTAGCCGAACCGAGCCTTCTCATACTCATTGATTGTCTCTAATTACCAACTAAAGCTATACTCAAACAATAGCTTAGAAGATCAGACCACTTACCCAACTAACCTGAATTTGAGCAATACTAAATGTATCCAAGGTAAATTCACTTCAAAAGAATTATCTACTCAACTCAACACTGCTGACCTTCCACCTCTGCTAGGCACCTCACCTCCACTATCACTACCCTTGATTATATAGAATTATCTTTTCTGCTAAAAAGTCATCCATCCATAGAGAGCTACGTGTCTAAGCAATCATATGACAAAATCTTTTGTACAAGATACCCACTTTTGTTGTATTTTCAATTATACCCTTTATTATTCCTTATACATTACTTCTTTTAGATATTACCCTTTTTAATTTTTTCCATTTTAGATAAGATGCCCTAATATTCAGGTATAAATACCCCATTGTAATGTAGCTGTATCATCTCAAGTATCATCTTACATCTCTAGATATTGATTATACTTCTTTCCACAAACATCACTTACAATTATTTACTCACTTCACTCTTATCCTAACCCTTAAGTAAGGCTAGGTAACGGGTACCCTCATTGAATCAACTTGTGCATCATATCGAGTTAAGCCGTAAGTCTTCGGAAGTTCCTTAGTATATCATATCCTTAGAGCTATTCGAGGGTTTTCTTATTTACTTTGCTTGTTTTTGTGCAATTCCCATTTTAAACTACAAGTTTGGACCCACCCCTACAACCATCCTTGTCAATCCTTAAACCAATTAATATCAAAGGGAAATCCCTCTAGGGTGCCTACAAAAGCCACTAAAGGAGGTGAAGTTATAAGAGCTCAACAAACATATTTGTTGTGCTTTGAGCATGTATGAGCAAAATGCATTAAATCCTCAACTTAAGTGTTAGGAACTGTTACAAGTAGAAGCCTTTTCACACTAAGAATCCTTGAAGATACCTTTCCATAAGGCATCCGACTTCCATACCTCAACACCTATGATAGCTTAGGCAATCTAGATGACTACCTAATGTACTTTTACACCATGATGAGCTTGCATAACTTCTCTAATGCAATAATCTAGAAAGCATTCCTGAGCACATTAACCAAGGCAGCATTGTTGTGGTTTAACCAATTGCAGGACAGCTCGATCAACTCCTTCGATGAACTAGCGATCATGTTCTAGCATCATTTTTTGAGCAATAAAGTGTCATACAAGGACTCATCCACCTTGTACAACATCCAACAAAGGCTAAATGAAACCCTTCGAGCCTTCCCCGAGCACTTTAGCCAAGCAAAGCTCTAAGTCCCGCAACTCAACATCGAAGTCACTTTCTAAGCCATCATCTATAACCTAAACCCTAATAGTAAATTTTTCTAAGTCGAAAAATAGCTACTCAAGAAGGCACCATTCAGGCATATTTGGAGAGCGACAACCACAATAGGGGTCCCTTAGTAAAAGATTGCCTTGACCCCCTAGAAGATCACCCATCCTCTTCCAAATAGTACTAAAGAGGAAAAAACAAAAGGTTGCAAACTATATGAACTACACCCCATTGAGTCACCCTTTTAGTGAAATACTTTATGAGGTTCAAGGACAACTTCCTTAACCTCCCATGTTAGAGAAACCTCTAAAGCTGTAACTTTGAGCAAGTTTTAGAATTACCTTAGTATACAAATTATCACGCCTCAAATGTTGTCAAGTAGTAATAGTCTACCGTATATATCAATTTTATGCCAGAAACTATCTACTCAATCACTAGCATAACCTTGATATACACGAGGCTTATACAACAAACCGCTTTAAAGCATTCACAGTTACATAAATATACTAACATTATATTCATAACAAACTTATATTTATAATAAGGCTAAGTATAGAGTATTTATAAAAGTATATAAATATGTAATACGACTTAATTGATGGGTTTAACATGATTTTGGATTGATGGGTTTAGCACCATCTTAAATTGATGGGTTTTAACTTGAACTAAGTTTCCTAAAAATTTTCTCAACTGTGCAATTTTCTCGAAGTTGATAGAATTTACCATAAAGGTCAATCTATGAGAGACTAAGCCATTAAGATAACTTAAACTAGCTGCTAAGGGCAAAGCCTCCTAAATTGGGAAAAAGAGATTTTGGATTAGATATTAAGAACTGGGTCCCTTCATTCAAATTTGGGTAAAACTCCTAAAATTGATGAAAATGGTCACTAGGACCGAGTGGAAAGAAGAAAACCATAAATGAGGGTAAGACTTGTGCTTGAAAGTATCAAGACTTAGCACTAGGGCAAAACATGGCCAAAGTTGGGTAAAAAGACCAGTCTGGAATTGATTTAAAGAAAACTTATCCTTTTTCTCTTCTCTTTTTTTTTTTTTAAGAATTGCTAATAGGTTTAGGTTCTTTATAAGTCCTAACGCCACCAATTTATGTAGGTCTTTTATAATTCACTCTTTTCTTGACTTTACTCAAATCACCTAATAATCTTAACTTCAGGGATCCTCTTTTCTTAAGCTATTTGAGGCACTAGCTTTCAATCTGGGGTTGAGTGATCGTTTAATGTCACCTAGGTTGACCATAAAGGCAATGACTCTTCTTGAAGACTTTTCAAATGTCTTTTAACCACAGGAATAATATCTCATAATTATTCAGTTTAGTCTAAGAGGGCATCCTTACCTTCTCTCACTTTAAATTATCACTCTTGACTACAATTCCAAAAATTATGATCGATCTTGCAAGTGATACACTTCAATCAATCTATTAAGTCTTTTTGGGTTGTAATGTAATATCAGCTTTTGGTCATTGGCTTCAAAATGGATAAATAATGAATAAGCCTTTTTCGAAAAGGATTCATTTACTCATTCCAGTTTAAAGTCAAGAACCCTATAGATAAAATTAAATTGTGCTTACCCCAGTTTCAAATATAACTTTTACCAAAGATAAACTGTTTCCTCCAATTAGAAGGGCTTTTAAGAAGGGGTAAAATGGTAGATAGGCCTTAGTTTGCAAGATGAGTGAATTTTAAGAGTCTTGGTTTTTACTCCTACCCTTTCAAATTTAAGGACTTTTATTTTGAAGGATGGGCCTTACTTCAAAGTAGGCCTTTTAAGGTACATGCCTCTAATTAGTTTTAGGTTTCAAGGCATTGGCTTTGATTACTTTGTTTTTGTAGATTTCTTTCTTAAGCATACTTTTCATTTCCTCAATTTTCCTCATGCACCCCCCCCCCCCACCCCCCCGCCGCCGCTTTTTTTTCTTTCTTTCTTATTTTCTCTCTCTCTCTCTCTCTTTTTAATATGTGATCAAAGGCAAAGGTGATTGTCCCCCTTTTTTGGCATATGACTCACAATATATGCGATTGGTGTATAGTATTCAAAACAGAAGCCCTTCTTCATCTTAAAGGAACTAAGTATCTAGAAGTAATAAGTATAGTTGAATTGAGGTGACTAAGGCAAGTAAAAATTAGTTTTAACCTTTTCTCCTTTTCAACCTTTTCTCCTTTTCAATGACCCTAACCCTCATATTGCCCCATTATAATGTGGTTCTTGATAAAGTTTAATTTTTTTAAATACTTAAATGCTCAACAGAGTTGACAAGGGATATTTTGTGTTTTAGAATAGAGAAATAAATGCCTAAAATCACTTTGATTTGCGTATCAATTTCAAGATGAACTTCCTTTAAGGAACGAGTCTAAATCCTCACTTTAATGACACTTGACACTTAAGTGTTTAAGGGTTGCTTTTAGGATTTGGCTTGCCTTTTTTCATTCTAAAGTTTCAAAATGAGATATCAAAAATGTGTGTTTATTCAAGAAATAAAGAACTTTTATTTAAGAAATTTCTAACATTATCAATCATAAAGTACTTGAATTTCCTTACTAATTATCCTACATTCTTTAGTTTCTTTTGAATTGGCCTAGCTCCCCTTAAGTTAAACTCCTCCCCCTCCTCTGTTTAGATGTTCCTATCATGTTGATGCATGACCTAATGCATTGTGAAGGAATATTTACCTTAAGATCTGGTTCATTTAGATTGGTAAATTCTATTTGAAGAAACCCAGTATTAATTAGGTCTTGAATCTTATGCTTCAATTTCTAACAGTCTTCTATAAAATGACCCATTAGGTACATGTTGTATTGACATGGTGGGCCAAGATCTGGTCTTTGGAGCTTGTGTCTGAGTAGAGGAGGTGTATGGCTTAGCATTCTTACCTCTCTTAATTGATGAAGGAGTTGAGTTATTGGGATCATGATTGGAGTAAGATGTCTTCTAAACATCTTTGTTTCAATGTCTGTTGAATTTATAGCCATTTCGGGACTTATCGAGATAACTTGGTCTTTAGCTAACTTTCTTATCTTTATCGTCTCCTCAATGCAATTGCCTGTTAAAACTACATTTGTAAAGCTAGAGGTCAAATTCCCCAAGAGACAGTTAAAATATGTCCCATTCAGTGTTTGGATAAATGCTTTAGTCAGTTCCTTCTCAAATAAATGCTTTAGTTAGTTCCTTCTCAAATAAATGCTTCAGTCAATTCCTTCTTTGATAAATAGACGGTGCCTTACCCCTCCATCTTTAGGCATATTCTTTGAAGGACTCGTTGTCATCTTTCCTCATATTGCTCATGTCCCAAATAGATGGTGCTATCTCCATATTGAATTTATAATGTTCAAAGAACATTAGAGCTAACTTGTCCCATGTATCAACTCGCTCCATGTCTAATTCGTACAAAGACAAAGCTAGCTTAATGAGGCTATCTTAAAATATTTGAACCAATAGTTGCTCGTTTTTAATGTAACGAGTTGTCTTGTATAGATACAACCTGATGTAAAGCTTGGGACATCTGGTCCCATCATATTTCTCAAGTTTTGGTCCTTTGAATTTTTCAAGATAGGCATCATATGTAGAAAGGCCGGTGATGCCAACATGTTCAAATCCATCATAATCCTAAATGCCTTCATCCTCTCATCAATTTGTTAGGTCAGCTTCCTTTCCTACTCTTTAAAACTGTCTTAACTGGTCCTAAGTTGATTGGTCTTGAATTTACCAACTCTATATCATCCTTAAAAGGATTAGGATCCAAAAGTAGATGCTCTTCATTTGCTGGCACTGTTGCTTTGAACAAGTCTATGCTATCAACCATGAAGTTTATCTATTCGGTTACTCTTTCCATAGTTTGCTCTAATGAACGAAACCTCACTTTTGCAAGGTTGGTACCATCAAGGTTGTCATTGTATCTACTACTAGCCATTGCTCCTAGTAAGAATCCATACCTGTTAGCAATTCTATGGATTTTCTTCTTCTTTTTTTAATTAGAGTCAAACTCTCTCTCTCTCTTAACATGAGCCTAAAGACTAATAGCCTGTAGGTATTTAAAAGATTACCTACAAGAAATATAAGGAAAATTTTATGAGATACTTGATATTTACACCTAACTACCAAAAAAATGGGATGGAGAAGTGACTATTTTATAATAAAGGTACAAGAAACTATAAGGAGACAAGAGTAAATGTGGTTAGTTAAAAGCCAAAAGGGAAACATATATTTACAACTAAGAGACTCTGTACAAATGAATAATATCGATGAATTAGAGGAGATTTTTAAATGACTTAGATGGAAGATTATAACTTTCTACCAAATCATTTACAAAAATCAAAGATAAAGGAATTTCTAAAACTAGTGATCATTTGTGAAGACTATTTAAGACTTAACACCAATGTGATTTATCAAAAATATTCTAACTTGAAGGTTATAAGGAAAATGGGCTTAGGAAATTTTTTATTTAATTATTATGAGCAAGCAAAAAGACATAATCCTTTGTAAGTCTAAGTGATTTTTTAGCATATTTAGCAAAACAAGCATAATTATTTACAAATAAAAATAAGGAAAATCAAATGTGCAAGATGAAAGCACATGTTTGCAGATACAAAGTGGTAGACAATTAATTAGTAATGTAGCAATATCGAAGATTCAAGGCTGTGATTTTATTAGAACTCCATTATGGAAAATAGAAATTGTTACATAGAGATAGAATTTACAAGGAAATTCCACATTTACAAAATGGCTTATATAAATCAAAATACAGGCAAATTAGAAATTTACAATGAACAAGCCCTATACAAAGAACTAAAATACATGGAAATTACATAGATAGTATAAGGAAAACATTTTGGAGTTTAGATAAAATAACAACCCTTTGTTAGTGTAACACCCCACATGGGGGCCTATTAATTTCTCTTAAAATCTTTATATCACTGTGCATCCATGATATAAATAACACTTTACAAGTCAGAGGTTGCAATACTCTAACTATTAAGTTTTAAAAGGTGCTTATTCATTTTGCTTACATTTACTTATTTATATAAGCAACTAGGGTAACCCAATAATCCATAGTCTACCAAGACCGTAAAGAGTCAAAATCACCTACCAAACAATAAAATGGAATAATTAAACTTCTACAACATGAAGAGTTACTAAATATTATAAAGATTTATTATAACTAATATAGCCTACCAAAGTAATCTTATCTATCTGATCCAACTGCTATAGGACACTCCGTATTCTGATTTTAGCTTATTCCTAGCTTTTAAATACCTACAAAAAGGAATTGTTGGGGGGTGAGCATACTATGGCTCAGTGAGTTTGTCTCTTACCACTACCATTCAAGTAAGTTATCAAGCATTATTAACAAACATGCAGTTTCGTTACATACGAAGTAAATGCACACACAATGAATGCAAGTAATACATCCATAAGGCTCCAAAATCATGGAAGGCATAGACTTACATCGTCTATACATCGATTATCCCCCGTACTTAACCGCATAGGGCACCTTACCTTACCCACATAAGGCTGTCTGTGGGTATTGTCCCAATAGATA
This sequence comes from Lumnitzera racemosa, assembly GCA_024138005.1. Classification (NCBI taxonomy): domain Eukaryota; kingdom Viridiplantae; phylum Streptophyta; class Magnoliopsida; order Myrtales; family Combretaceae; genus Lumnitzera; species Lumnitzera racemosa. The sequence goes on along the minus strand of JAMXBC010000008.1, from coordinate 15,735,504 downwards.
AAACTTGATTATTACCCTAATCGAGAATACCATACTATTCAATTAGGTAGACCTCATCTAGGGCTATCCACTATCAACAATTAGCACAATGCTCTACAAGCTCACTATCAACAAATCCATATAAAGCCCCATGAGCTAAATCATGCGAGTCCTAACTCAAGCTACTCTTTATCAATCAACCGAAGAGAGTTTACTAGCTTTGCCTCAATAAATAAAATGTCATAGGAGACTGCTATGAGTACTCACTAAGTTGATAAATCTTTCTTTGAACTATAAAGTATTTCAAAAACATATTTTATCAATTTTTTTAGAAAACTTGGCAAAGCTATAGACATCACAATCCACAACTAATGGATTACAGACATGCAATAGGTATATCCGGTTATTTTGGCCAAATATTTAAACTTACTAATTTTAATAAGGCGATCACGCAAATGTTAGCATACAGAATAACCAGTCACTTAACAAATAACCAAATGTAAGCAATATAACATCAAGCAATTATCAAACACAAGCAAGTAGCAGTTCATCGAAACTCTATCACCTAGTTTGCTTGCCTACTTGTCTTAAGCTTCGAGATTGCTGAATTAAAAATTAAGCCACTTAAAACATAATGATAATGTATATGTAAGTAATTGAAAGAGGGTTTCTTTAAGAGCCTAAAAGTCTACCTAATTACTGAAGCTCGTCTTAATCCCCAAGTATGGTTAAAACTTGTTTTCATTTTAACTTCTTTATTTTAAGTTTGTTTTTCACATTCTTATAGTCACTTTCATCGTTTTTTAGCATTCCTTCATTTGGAAAGGTCTTTTTTGGGCTTTAAGGTTAGCAAGTTTTAGATTTAGGTAAGTAAGTTTTCGATTTAGGTCTTATAAGTTCATGCAACCAAAACATAAGTGTTGTCACTTTAGGGCTTTGGGATTAGTTTTTTATCTTGGGCCTTGCACTTAATATTTTAGGCTTCCTTTTAAGTATTTTTAGTAAATTTTTTCTACCTAACACTTTAAATTTTCATCTTGGGCCTTAGTGTTGCTCTTAAGGGCATAAACAAGCATTTTTCTTAAGTTTAAGACTTCAACTAATTAGGGGGCCTATAATGAATGTCTTAGATAGGCCTTAAGGTTTAGTGAGCCTTTTGAATATCTTCCTTTGAGTCTTTTTAAGTTAGGTTCAGATCTAGTCATGCATTATTTAAGCTTGTATTTTGGTTTTCTTAAGGCTCTTTAGGCTCATTTTACAATTTAGGGCCTTAAGCCTAATCCTACTTATCTTTTTGGACTTAAGCCCATCATTGGCCCTAAGTTTAGTCCACTTTTCATAAAGTTACAAATCTGGCCATGAGTGATTAAGTGGGCTCAAGGCTCGGTTTGTGGGCATTTTAGTTAAATTTAGGCCTAATTCAGGTCCTAGGGCTCATATCTTAACTTTATTCTAATCCAATAGGCCCAATAGTTTACTAAAATGATTAAATGACCCATTTTATCATGAGTTTCAGATATGAAACTAATGGTTCATTGGGTCTCAAATGGGTTTTTCTAAACCTATTGTCCATTTTAGGTCTAACTACTCACTATAGATCTTGTTTAGCCTCTTATTTAGTAAGATTAATTCCTAAATCATAATTATCTTTAATTAATCATGTAACTAACCCATTAATAAACATTTTACAGCAAGTTGTTCAATATGTTTCAGGTGGTTTAAGATGATTTCCTATGGCTTTCTACACATCATGTACTTAACTTGCTAAAACAAGCGTCAAATTACCACTAAAATGCACCTAAAACCATTTCCTACAAAAAAAAAATGAGAAATAAAAAATATAGTAAGGAACATGCATATGTTTTGGCCCTATCGAGCTTGAATTTTTTATTTTCTTATTTTTCATCCGATTACCTAGTTTCTGATTAATACTAAACCTAAACCCTAACCCATTCAGCATTAATACTCAACTAGAGAAATTAGAAAATTTCGGTTCTTTTATTAAAAAAAAAAGTTGTAGAGTCGCCACACAACCAAAGTTGAGGGAAAAAAAAAAGAAAAAAAATCGTAATCAATTGGGTTGATTAACTAAAATTTAGCTACCGGTCTTTGATTTCAATTAAATAAAAACTAGAGGATTCCAAATTTGGGGGGCTAACATATTAAACCGTAATGGGTACTGCAATCCATTTTCCAAAATTAGGCTTATTCATCAAAAATTGTCCTTTCCTAATATTTTTTTAAAAAAATGAAAACAAAAAGAAAAGAAAAAAAAAAACCTAAGTTTCTATAAATTTTAATGTCACCCCGAACGTGCCTATATACCCGCTAGTCGAGATCAAACGACCTTAGTTCTTTCCAAAAATTTTAATGTATTGGTGTCAAGCCTTTTTCGATTTCTTTTAAAAAATTAATTTCCCATTTCCTGATTAATACTAAACTCTAACTCATTTAATATTAATCCTCGACTAAAGAAATTGAGAAATTTCGGTTTTTCATGGAAAATAATTTTTGGAGTCGCCATCCGACCGGAGTCGGGAAAAAGGAAGAGAACCGTAATCAATTGGGTGGATTGATTACGATTTAGTTACCGGTCTTTGATTTCAATTTTAATGAAGAATCAGATGGTTCCGAATTCGAGAGCTACCCTGTTAAACCCTAATGGGTACCACCATCTATTTACCGAAATTAGGATTATTCTTCTAATTATAATATTTTAAAGAAAAAATAAACAAATAAAATCAAAAGAAAAAAGAAAACCTAAGTTTATACATATTTTATCGTCGCCCCGAAGGTGCCTATGTACCCGTTAACCGGGATCAAACGATCATAGTTCTTTTCAAAAACTTTAATGTGTTAGTTTATTTTAATTGTAAAAACTGCCCAAGTTTACGTTTTTAATTTATTCGGTTTATTTTAAAAAATCTAAAGGGATCCTAACTCTTAAATGTTATTGTTTTATAAAAAAAAAAATCTCTAAAAAAGGATTTTTTATTAACTTATTTAAAAAAAAAAACAACTTTCTATATGATAAATCCTTAAACAAGATCAAATCTTAACAAAAATAACTAATTCTAACAACTCCTAAACTAACATAAAATATACATTCACTTAAATCAATACCTAATTTATCTAATCAAGAAAACTAATGTTAAAAGAAGAATACCTAAATTAATATATACATATACATATTTTTTTTATTAAACAATTATTTATATATAAAAGACTAAGAATAAAAGCTCCTAAAACTAATATGTTCATATTCATATATATTATATTCAAGAGCTAAAGATCTAAATAGTAATAATAATAATAATAATAATAATAATAATAATAATAATAATAATAATAATAATAAATAAACAATTAAACAAACAATTTTGAAATTGGAAAAAAACGGACCTGAACTTCTTGATTACGTGATGAAGAACGATGGCCGGCATATAACGGAGTTGCTATTGCATGTGGCTACTGGCGTTGGATTATTGTCTAAGTTTGCTTCGTTGTTGTCCGCCTTGCTGCTGTCCTATTTACCGTTGTCCGCTTTGCTATTGTCTACCTTATTCGCTGCTGTCCGCTGTGCTACTGTCCTATTCGCTGCTGTCCTGTTGTCATGGGTTATGCGGATCGATGCTGTAGTGGGCTGTTGTTGGGAGAGAACTTGATCAGCCTGTGTGTATGCTGTCGGCATGGTGTAAGGGTCAGTGTTGTATGTATCCTATTGGCATGGTTGCGCTATTCGCCTGGTGTTGCTACTGTTCGCCTGATCGTACTGCTGTTTGCCTTATCGTGCAGCTATTCACCTGGTGTTACTGTCACGCCCCGAAGCGGTAGAGTCGTAACAGCCCCCGCCGTGTAAACCGCCCTAAGATAGAAGTTGGCCTTACAACCGCTATCTTAGACCTGATCTACACAAGGCGTCCACGACTAACCCGCTTTGAAGTAGACAATTTGTATTTTAAACAAATCATTTAAGAAAGTGAGAAAAGTTATACATAGTCACTATAATTCAGTTATTACATTAATCAGAAATGAAAAGTAAAACATGTTTTGATTCTTCAATGTTTTTCCTCACTCCCCAGGATCCAGCAGTTGCTAGCTTCAGAGTAGTTGTTGCCACTTCTTAGCCAGCACCTGCACGATGTCTATAGGGATGTGAGCAACCACAGCTCAGTAAGTTAGGACGGAGGACTTAAAACTATACCATACACACAACAAGGTTTTCAATCACTTATTAGGTGCAATGCATGTGCAAGTAAATGCCATCGCACGACGTTGTCCGGCCCGTCGTGAGATTAGAGAAATTGCGTCCGCTCTAATCCGGGTTGAGGAGTTGCCGTTAATGCAACAGCTCACGACCAAACCCAGGCTTGTGTAATGGAGACCTTGCTCCTCCCGCGACTACCTTCGAACCACTGCCTTCACCCTCGCCGCGACCTCCTCTCCTGTCACTTAGTTCGACTGAGGATGAAGAAGGGACCATTTTGCAATCCTGTACTATCCCTTCCGAAGGGGTCGATATTTGGTCGGAGAGTCCTAAGTTCCCTTAACGGGTTGCCATGCATGTTCGATTATGATTACTGGTCGTATATTTGATTAAGTCCAATTCAGGGTGATCAATCATTACATACAATTCATACAATATGTGTCAGAGCAACAAACATAATCATAGCATCACCCATAATCAAGCACATGTACAAATTCTCTATCTAACAAGCACAACCAAGCATAATCTTAAGCCTCCAAAATACAGCATCGTATTAATCCCAACTTACCTCGACTCCTCACTCACTCACTCGAGGTCCGATTTGCTTAGGCCATCGCCGATCATCCCTATAACACGAACGTGGTTTTAGTATTTCATATAATATTATAAGTTCGTTTTATCCGATAACGCTTATTGTTAGGTTTTGTTTAAGGTTAAATATACCTAATTATCTAGATATTAAGTCTTTTATAATTAGTTTCGGGTTGGGTTTAGGTTCAGGTTCGGTTTTCGCATCGATTTCTAAATTAGGTTTTTAGTTCGATTTCTAAGTAATGTTTTAGATTCCAATCCTAGAAATCCGTTTCAACCCATAATTTGAAATTAATCACATAAATTCCCGATCTCCTAAATACGATTACTACCCCTAGTCAGCATTTTATTCCATCCGGTACACTTAAATCCATATTAGTGTACCGAATTTACTCATGTTGTGAGAAATTTTTACATTTTTCATATAATTACCTAAAATTGAATTTTGTTTCAGATTTGTTATGTTCTGATTTTCATTATTTTATTATCTAATTAAACCTAATTTTTCCATATTTATTAATTTTTAATTCTACATATTCCTAATTTTCTACATTTACCACATAACACCTTCATTACTTATACTTAACACTCCATACACTAGGATCAGGTTTCCACATCAGAGATTAACATCCCTAAACATCTAATTACTATCTAAATCAGTAATTAATATCCTAATCACCTAATTAACTCCCAATTACTCAATTTTTCCATCATTTTAGGGCTAAAAATTAACTTAAAAATTTCAAAAATTAAATTTAAAAAAATGGTTTCATAGCACTATTCTATACCACATGAGCATCCTACAGAAAAAAATTGAGCTCCAAACTACACTCCTAAGGTCATTTATTTCTAAACCGAAATGTGCTCGGTTTTGCATGATTTCTTAAGGACCATATATTACGGGGCATGTTTTCATCAAACTAATATTTTTCCTACAAACTAAATACAAAAAAATCCCAGAATAAAAAAAATTCATAATTTTCTAATTATATTTACTATTTTTACAAAATTTCACAAGAATCGGGCTAGAATTTGGACTCACCGGTTTTGGTGGCTCCGGCCACCAAGGGCCGCCGTGGCATTGTCGTCCAGCCTGGGCGCTGCCACCACCGTGTGGTGGTGGTGGCCGTCCACTCCAAGCTCCTCGTATGGTGTGGGTTCCCTTTAAAACCCCTAACTGCACAGTTTTCTTTGTTTTTTTTTTATTTTTCTGGATTTTCTCTCGATTTTTCTGCTCTCCCTAATTTTCTCACTTTCCAAACTGTCCAAATGAGCTCTGTAAATTTTTTCCCTATTTATAGACATTTGCTGTAATTAATATGCATTAATTTGACAAGACTTTGTCCAAATTCCTTAGTTTTTGGCTTTTGTGTTGTTCAATTTTTATTGGCTAATTTTTATTTTGCAGCTTTGGGCCTGCCACGACCTTATCTTGATTCATCTTATCATCTTCTGATTTTTTTCTTATTTTTCCATAATTATTTTATATTTTTCTTTAATTATTTGCTTAGTTTTCGGCCAATTTTAGTAATTACGCATATTTTTATCTACACGTAAATACATGTAGGGTACACGTGAACATTCCTAAATATTATTTTGGTCATTCTAAAATTTTTAGTATACATATAATCTATCTCTAATAATTTATTAGTTATTATATTACACTTTTTGCCTTTTCGGTAATTAGCAGTTATTATGCTTAAAATTTGAAAATTTTATAGTCTCCTATTTTGCTATTTATTTTCTTAAATTTAAGTTTACGGGGTCATTTTTACTAATATTTCTCTCAATAGTTTATAATTTGGGTGTGATCGGATCCTTTAGCCGATCGCCCTAAACCTTGGGTTCTAAATTCAATCCTACGGTTACTTGGCTGAACTTTGAGGCTTACAGTTACTGCTGTTCGCTTGGTGTTGCTGCAGTTGTAGGCTGATCAATGCTCGGCGAGAACTGTCTAACATGCGCTGCTGCTGCTGTTACGGTGATCTGTATAATAAGGACTACAACGTTGGAAAGTGGCGACCAGCGTAGGGTTGGTTTAGATGTCGGCTTGGAACAGAGATGGCAGCCTTTGTGTAATATGTCTGTGTAAGTCGCGTATTTACTGTTTTGACGAAGGAGATGGCCTGTTGTGTGACAAGGATTGATTTCGTTGGATAGATGAGAGAATCCTGATTCTTTTTGGGAGTTTTTGTATTTATAAAAGCTGAATAAGATCATATCAAATCATATTTATTGTATCTAATTAAATTAGACTTGAATCCTTGATATCAATCCAAATCTGATCAAACTAGATTCAAATAAAAATAAAAAGATTGAAATAAAAAATACCTAAGTGTCTAGTGAGATTCGAACCTAAGACCTCGAATTACATCCAATCCAATACTCCAATGCTTATCCGTTAGATCGTTAACCTACGCCTTAACATTCAGTACAATTAAACTGTACTTAAACAACTCGATCCCCTAAAATAATTATTTGCACTAAGTTAAACTAAAATTATTTATTCCTAATATAAGTTACTTCCAAAAATCTACGAAATTTTTACAATTTTTCCTTTTCTTATTTTTTTGGTATTTTCATCATCTGTTAATTTTTATTATTTTTTATCTTTTATTAATTTTTTTGTTTATTATTTTTATTTTTGAATTAGGACCCTTTTTGTAAAAAAAAATAAAAAATTAGGATTACAGAGGGGCAAAAATTAGGTGTCTACAGTTGGTTTATTTTAATTTTGAAAATTGTCACGCCCCGAAGCGGTAGAGTCGTAATAACCCCACCGTGTAAACCATTCTAAGATAGAAGTTGGCCTTATAACCGCTATCTTAGACCTGATCAACACAAGGCGTCCATGACTAACCTGCTTTGAAGTAAATAGTTTGAAATTTAAATAAATCATTTACCTAAGAAAGTAAGGAAATATATATATACACTATAATTCAATTATTACAATTAAAGTTTACAATATTTCTACGTAATATATTTCTAGTTATTACATTATTTAAAAATGAGAAATTCTAAAGTAAAAGCTTAGACCTTAAAAATATATGTTTATTCTTCAAATGTTTTTCCTCACTCCCCAGGATCCAGTAATTGCTAACTTCAGAGGAGTTGTTTGCCGCTTCTTAGCTAGCACCTGCACGACGTCTATAGGAATGTGAGCAATCACAGCTCAGTAAGTTAGGATGGAGGACTTAAAACTATACCACAAACATAACAAGGTTATCAATCAACTTATTAAGTGCAATGCATGTTCAAGCAAATGCCATCACACGACGTTGTCTGACCTATCGTGAAATTAGAGAAATTTTGCCCACTCTAATCCGGGTTGAGGAGTTGCCATTAATGCAACAGCTCACGACCAAACCCAAGCTTGTGCAATAGAGACCTCGCTTCTCCCACGACTACCTTCGAACCATTGACTTCACCTTCGCCGTAACCTCCTTTCCTATCACTTAGTTCGACTAAGGATAAGGAAGGGACCATTATGCAATCCTGCGCTATCCCTTTCAAAGGGGTCAGTATTTGGCCGGAGAATCCTAAGTTCCCCTAATGGGTTGCCATGTAGGTCCATTTATGATTATAGGTCATATATTTGATTAGGTCTAGTTAAGGGTGGTCAATCATTTCATACAAATCATACAATACAAGCCAAAACAACAAACAGAATCATAGCATCACTCATAATCAAGTACATGCACACATCCAACTATCTAACAAGCACAACCAAGCATAATCTTAAGCCTCCAAAATACAGCATAGTATTAATCCCAACTTGCCTCGACTCCTTGCTTACTCGCTTGAGGTCCCACTTACTCAGGCCATCGCCGATCATCCCTATAACACAAACGTGGTTTCAGTTTTTCATATAAATATTATAAGTTCGTTTTATCCTATAACGCTTATTGTTATGTTTTGTTTAGGGTTTAATATGCCTAATTATCTAAGTCTTAAGTTTTTTACAATTATTCTAGGTTTAGGGTTAGGTTCGGGTTCGGGTTCGGTTTCCGCATCGATTTTTAAATTAGGTTCTAGTTCGATATCTGAGTATTGTTTTATACTCGAACCCTAGAAATTCATTTCAACTCATAATGTGAAATTAATCACATTACTTCCCGATCTCGTAAATACCATAATTACCTCTAATTAGTATTTTATTCCACCCGATACACTTAAATCCTTATTAGTGTACCCAATTTACTCCTGATGTGAGAAATTTTTACATTTTTCCTCTAATTGCATAAATTCAAGTTTCCTATCATATTTATTATACATTTTTATTATTATCATAATATCAATTTTTATTATAATATTTTCTATTTATTATATTTCTAAAAATTGTGTATTATGTATATCACTATTATATATATAATACACATCTAATATTTCTAACACTATATTTACCATCTCCCAACATCAATTATCATTTCAAAATGTCTAAATTCATCCTAAATTAGATTTTAATCCTAATTATCCTAATTTAAAAAATTAACTTAAAATTTACTATTTTTCCCTATTACTCATTTACTACATAATTAACCTAATAATTATATCTAACACCCTAAATACTACAAGTATCATACTTCATCAGATTTCAACATCCTAAAACATATAATTATTCACTAAATCAGTAATTAACCACTTAATTACTTAATTAACCCTAAATTACCCATTTTATGCCTCATTTTAAGGCCTAAAAATTATCTAAAATTTTTAAAAATTAATTTTTGAAAACTGGCTTCATAGCACTTTTCTATATCATCTAAGTAGTCTACACAAAAATTTTGGGTTCAAAACTATACTCCTAAGGTCATTTATTTCTAAACCGAAACATGTTCGGTTTTGCATGATTTCTTAAGGACCATATATCACGGGATATATTTTCATCAAAATAATATTTTTCCTAAAAACTACATACAAAAATATTCTAAAATAACAAGTTTCATAATTTTCTAAGAATATTTAATATTTTTACAAAATTACACAAAATCAGGTTGGAAATCGACCTCATCGATTTGGGTGGCTCTGCCCACCGTGTCTGCCCACCTAGGTGCTGCCACTACCGTATGGTGGTGGTGTCCATCCACTCTCAGCTGCTTGTCGAGTCTGAGTTCTCCTTACAAGCCCGAACTGTACAATTTTTCTTTTCTTTTTTTTTTCTCTAGTTTTTCCCTTGAATTTTCAAGTCTCTCTATATTTCTCAAACCCCTAACTATCCAAAGGAGTTATCTGAATTTTTTTCCTATTTATAGACATTTTTGGAAATTAATATGCATTAATTAGACATGACATTACCCAATTTCCTTGATTTTTGGCTTTTGTGTTGCTTAATTCTAATTGGATAATTTCTCTTCTTTAGTTCCTGACTTTCCATGACCAGATTTTCATCATTCCCTATCCCTCTGATTTTTTCTCAATTAATAAAAATTTTTCTTTAATTATTTATTATTATTTTAGCACAATTCGCGTATTTCTACATACATGTAAATTCATATATAATACAAATAAATAATCCTAAATATTATTTAGGTCATTTTATGATTTTTAGTATACATATAATTTATCTCTAGCGATTCGTTAATTATCGGAATGTATTTTACGCATTTTCAATAAATAACGAGTTATATACTTAAAATTTAAAATTTTTATATTCTTTTATTTTATTGCTTATTTGCTTAAATTCAAAATTACGAGATTATTTTACTAATATTTCTAACTTTACTTATAATTTAGGCTCGATCGGATCTTTCAACCGATCGAACCCTTGCGTAACTGGTTGTAAGGCTTACAAAAACCGACTGAGTTTACCTTGTTAGCAATTTAGTTTATTCAAATAAAATCTAAATGGTCTAAATTCTTAAATGTTTTTTATTTTATAAAAACTCTCTAAAATGTTCTAAATCTTTTCAAATGGTTTTAATTACTCTTTATATCTAAAAAAAACATAATTTCCTAAATGAGAAATCCCAAAAAAACTAACTCAATGCTAAACAAATCTCCTAAGCTAACATCTATATATCTATAGTATTACTTTTGCCTTCAGTGATGACTTTGTCCTAAGAAACGCAACAAATAGCTATATAACATAAGTGTGGTCCGTTAGGGATTTGGTGACAATGAGCTTGAAACGAATAGTAGTAAGGGTAGTGCCTCTATGGGCTAGTAAAAACCCTAAAGAAAATATTAAGAACTTAGCCATATCCCCTATGGGCTAACTAACCAAGATGGGCAAAGCGCTCTTTGAGCTGGCTAAGAACCTAAAAAAGAAGATTTGAGAACTAAGTCATACCCCTTATGGGCTGACTAACCAAGACGAGCAAAGCACTCCTTAAGCTGGCTAAGACCCTAAAGTTATTAAGAACATAGTTATGCCCCCTATGGGCTAATTAACTAAGGTAGGCAAAGTACTCCTTAAGTTGGCTAAAATCCTAAAAGATATTGAAAACTTAGTCATACCCCCTATGGCTGATTAAGTAAAGCGGGCGAAGTACTCCTTAAGCTAACTAATATCCTAAAAGATATTGAAAACTTAGCCATGCCCCCTATAGGATAACTAACCAAAGTACGCGAAGCACTCCTTGAGATGGCTAGGATTTCAAAGAGATTGAAAACTTAGTCGTACCCCTTATGGGTTGACTAACCAAGGTGGACGAAGCGCTCTTTAAGCTAGCTAAGATCCTAAAAGATGTAGAAAACTTGGTTATACCCCTCATGGGCTGACTAAATAAGGCGAGTGAAGTGCTCCTTGAGCTGGCTAAGACCCTAAAAGATATTGAAAACTTGGTCATGCTCCCTATGGGCTAACTAACCAAGGCAGGCAAAACGCTCCTTATCTAACACCCTAAAGATATTGAGAAACTTAGTTATGCCTCCTATGGGCTGACTAACTAAGGCAGGAGAAGCACTCCTTAAGCGGGCTAAAACCCTAAAAAATATTGAGACTTAATCATGCCCCCTATAAGTTGACTAACCAAGGTAAGCAAAGCACTCCTTCAGCTGGCTAAGGCCTTAAAGAGAATATTTGAAAACTTGGTCATGCCCCTTATAGCCTAACTAACCAAAGCAAGCGAAATACTCCTTAAGCTAGCTAAGACCGTAAAGATTTGAAAATTTCGTCATGCTCCTTGTAGGCTAACTAACCAAGGTAGGCAAAACACTCCTTGAGTTGGCTAAGACCCTAAAAAGATGTTGACTAACCAAGATGGGTGAAGCACTCTTTAAGTTGACTAAGACCTTAAAAGATATTGACTACTTGGTTATGCCCCCTATGGGTTGACTAACCAAGGCGGTCAAAGTACTACTTGAGCTGGCTAAGACCTTAAAAGATAATTAAAACTTGGTCATACTCCCTATAGGCTAACTAACCAAGGTGAGCGAAGCACTCCTTAAGCTAGCTATGACCCTAAAAGATATTGAAAACTTGGTCATGCCCCTTATGAGCTAACTAACCAAGGCGGGCGAAGTGCTCCTTGAGCTAAGTAGAACCCTAAAGAGATTGAGAACTTAGTCGTGCTCCCTATGGGCTGACTAACCAAGGTAGGCGAAGCACTCCTTGAGTTAGTTAAGACCCTTAAAGATATTGATTACTTGGTCATACTCCTTATGGGCTAACTAACTAAGGCGGTCGAAGTGCTCCTTGAGCAAGCTAAGACCCTAAAGAGATGTTAAAAAACTTAGTTATGCCCTCTTTTGGCTAACTAACCAAGGCGGGTGAATCGTTCCTTGAGTTAGCTAAAACCCTAGAACATATAGAAAACTTGGTCATACCCTCTATATGCTGACTAACTAAGGCGGGCAAAGCGCTCCTTAAATTGGCTAAAACTCTTAAAGATATTGAGAACTTAGTTATGCCCCTTATGGGCTAACTAACCAAGGCAGATAAAGCGCTCCTTGAGCTAGCCAAAACCTTAAAAGATATTAAGAACTTGGTCGTACCTCCTATAGGCTGACTAACCAAGGCGGGCGAAACACTCCTTGAGCTGGCTAAGACCCTAAAAGATATTTATTACTTGGTTGTGCTTCTTATGGGTTAACTAACTAAGGCGAGCGAAGCACTCGTGGAGTTGGCTAAAACCCTGATGAAGATATAGGTAGGGACGGCGCTCCATGAGCTGGCTAAACCCTGAGAAAACGGATAAATGGTAAGCACCCTATGGACTCACTAAAACTCTATATGACAGTTGAATGTAAAATCAACGAACATGACCGATTTGAAAAACTCTTGATTTAAGAAATTTACAAAGGAGGACATTAGTGAAACTGTTTATGAACTGAAGATTTGGCCATCAAGGCCAAGATGCATGAAAAAAACTTATAACAAGCCTTTACTTTCTCCCCCTCTTTTCTTTCTTTTTTTTTTTTATCTCTCTTCTTTTTTTCTTAAAAGTTTACTGACAAATACAAAAGCTTATCTAAAATACAAGTGTTATAACCATCCCTTTGCTTAGTGACCATGTGGGGTATCTCGTATCTATCCTAGTTTTTAGCTTTGGTACAGAGCTTTTTGGTTAAGCCTTATGATTTTAAACATTTATTTCCTAAGGAAAGGGTAACTCACAATTAGTCTAGTTAAAGAGGACTTCCTTATACACTCTCAGTCGAGATTTCACTCTTGATTGTTATTCCAAAAATTACAATCCAATTGTGAGTGATTACGCTTTAATCAATCTGTTAGGTCTTTTTGGGTTCAATATTGTAAATTAGACTTTTGGTTAAATGGTTTCAAAAGAGCTCAATAAGAGGGCTTATTTTGAAAGAAATACTTTTATCCAACTTAGGGGTACAAGTCAAGAACTCTTAGGAAAAACTAAAAGTGTGCTTACCCTAGTTTCAAAAATAATTTTTATTAAAGATAAATTACCGCTCAAAATCAAAAGAGCTTTAAGTATGGAGGTATTGTGAGTGAGAGGTCTTGTGTTTTAGATTCAAGTGGATAAAAAGGTTTTGTGTTCATAATTTGGAGTATCATTCTGAAATGGATATGGGGTTTTGTGTTATTGGTTGTAAATGTGATTCAAGGCCTTATGTTTTTAGAGCAACTTCAACTTTTAGGCCTTCTTTCATTGGGGCTTTTCTCAAGCCTGATATTTGGGCCTTTTTTGCTTTTTCTTTCTTTTGTTTTTTTTTTTCTTTTTCCCTCTTTCTAAGTTTACCCCATTATTTCTTGTTTTTTTCTCCCTAGAAGCAATTATCACATTTGTCGAGTCTTTGTCTTTAGACGACCCAAGGCCCTAAATCTATAGGTTTCAAGTATATGAGCTTGGATAAGGTATGTGTGATCTTGAGGTATTTGGAAAGTATAGGCTCTTCTTCAAAAGAAACAATTTATTAAAAACAAAAATTATTCTTGAATTATTATTACTAGGGTAAGCACAAACCAGTTTTATCATTCTCTCATAATCAATAACCCTAACCTCTAAATTGCCCCCACTGTAGGGTGGTTCTTGACAAGGTACATTTGAAAGGACTCCAAATCGATTCAACAGGGTTAACAAAGGATAATTGTGTTTGTGATTTGAAAATGAATACCCAACTTCATTTCGATCTACGTATCAAATTCAAAATAGACTTCCTTTAAGGAATGAGTCTAAAAATCCCTCACCATTATGTCACTTAACTCTCAAAGTGTTTAAGGGTTAGTGTATAGGATATAACTTACCTCTTTTTATTCTAAACATTTTAAAAGTAAGTTACCAATTTCCTAAGTAAGAGCCCATGTTAGTTTGCCCTAAGGTGGAGATTGATCTTACACCCCTAATTTCTTGAAACATGCTCCCAGTTGTGAAATTTCAAAGACTGAATGCCCCCATTGCCCTAAACTCATAGGTCTTAATGCTCCTTAGCTTCTATATGTGATTTTGGGCTTGGTTCCTTAGAGTTCAAATGGGTCGATATTGATGACTTTTAAAGTGAAAGGAACTAATGAATTGCCCTTTTTGTTTGTATTGAGGATCAAGCTCAGGATACCATTTCATGGTCTCTTGTTTTGACTTAGTTCATGTTTGGACTTGATGGCTCAAGGACTTTGAGTTGGTTTAGCTACCTCAATGGGCAAGGGGTTCATGTTTGGTTAGTTGCCTTAATGAGCCACGTAGTTCATGTTTGGGTTCGAAGCCCATAAGTATTTGTAACCGTTAGCTACTACTTCGTTTTCTTCTTTTCTTTTTCTTTTTTTTTTCTTGAAAGAGAGAAAAAGTTAAGGCTTTTATATTACAAAAACCAATTGATTAAATCGTAAATGGGGAATTGCTTTCTTAAGATTTTATATACAAGCCTATGGAATTTATATAAAACAAGATAACTGAGGACCTATTTGTAAATGAGGAATTCTAAAGGATGAAGAATAAAAGACTAAATAAAGAAAATATCTAAATCTTATTTATTTCAAATGAGAAAGGCAATTTACAAAGTGCTAATCTATCTAAAAGAATGAATATTTCTAGCTAGTAGAATATTAGGCAAAATTGTAACTACCTAAAATTATTTTACAAGTTTTATTCTTTTTGTTTTATCGTTTTATTAATTTTTTTTATTTTTATTTACTTTGTAAGGGTTAGGCTTAGCTAATGTGGGTTCAAAAAGCTACAAATCCAGGTTCTCATAGATGAACTAAGGCCCGCACTAAGGTATATTTACAGGGTCTTCTATAGAGACAGGATAATCCCAATCTTGTTCTTAATAAACTCTTGCTAATCTAGGCTAAAAAGTCATAACCACATCTAGAGTATTTTGAGGCCAACAAGGTAGGTAGATGTGGATCTATTCAAAAGCCCCTTAACCTGATCGATACACTCTTATTTAAAGGAAAATCACAACCTATTCTAAACTTTTCATGGAATTATTACAGGAGATTTATAGGGAAATATTACAACAGGATTATATAAGTAAAACCCAATATAACTTCACGATTGCCTTTATCCATCTAGGTCTACCACATTATGGGTACTCATAAGTTTTTTGAAAATGGTTTTCATGTATGCAAAGAGTGGGTTCTAAAGGTTCTCAAGTTCTGTGACCACTACATTTTCCAAAGTAACGGTTCTATGGTCACATTTGAACTTGAGTAGAGTAACATGATCGACCTCGAAAGATGATTGCCCCACAACTTTCGAAGCTTACACAATGCACCCCCCCCCCCCCCCCAAGATCTTAAGATGGC
The DNA here is from genome assembly GCA_024138005.1 of Lumnitzera racemosa. NCBI lineage: Eukaryota > Viridiplantae > Streptophyta > Magnoliopsida > Myrtales > Combretaceae > Lumnitzera > Lumnitzera racemosa. The sequence goes on along the minus strand of JAMXBC010000008.1, from coordinate 15,719,569 downwards.
TTGGTTTTGATTGTATCTACTACACGTATTTATGATACAGAAATAAAATAAAACAAAATAAACCCCCAAAATTATGCCTCTAGACAAGCTGCAACACACATGTTAGTACATAATATAACAAAAACTAGGATAAGATAATATAATAATTAACTCAATTTTTTTTTTGTTTTTTCTTTTAAAAATAATACTAATTTCGATAAATTGTAGTGGCTAGCCTTCTTAATGGTGTCCTTAGTGGAGTCGCCAAACTATTGAGCCTAAATTTTCGGTTTTCTTACTTTTCATCTAAATTCCCACTTTTCAATTAACACTAAACCCTAATCCATTCAGTATTAATCATCAACTAAAGAAATTGGGAAATTGGGAAATTGGGAAATTGGGAAATTCTGGTTTTTTATTAAAAAAAAAAAAACTTTTGGAGTCGCCACCCAACTAATGTCAAGGAAAAAATATAATAAAATTGTAATCAATTTGGTCAGTTGACTACGATTTTGCTATCGATTTTTCCTTTTAATTTGATAAAAATCAGAGGATTCTAAATTTTGGGGCTAACATATTAAACCCTAATAGGTACTACTATCTATTTTCCAAAATTAAGCTTATTCATCAAAAATTGTCCTTTTCTAATATTTTTAAGAAAAATGAAAACCAAAAGAAAAAAAAAAAAAAACTAAGTTTCTACAGATTTTAACGCCACCCTAAAAGTGCTTACGTACCTACTAGTTAGGATCAGATGATCACAGTTCTTTCCAAAAACTTTAGTGTGTTGGTTTATTTTAATTTTGAAAACCAAACGAGTTCACGTTGTTAACAATTTAATTTATTCAAATAAAATCGAAAGGGTCTAAATTCTCGAATGTTTTTTATTTTATAAAAACTCTCTAAAACGTCCTAAATCTTTTTAAAAGGTTTTTATTACTCTTTATTTCTAAAAAAAAAATTAATTTCCTAAATGAGAAATCCTAAAAAACTAACTTAATGTAAACAAATCTCCTAAGCTAACATCTACATATCTATATTATTACTTTTGAACAATTACCTACATAAATAGATAAAATATAATATACTTAATCTATATAATAAAAAAACTAATACTAAAGAATCTCTTAAGCTAACATCTATATATCTACTTATAAAATATGTTAAATAAATAAGGATCTAATAAAATAATAATAATAATATAATAAATAAATAAATAAAAACTTAAAACCGAACTTGATTTGGGTTGATTGGTAAAGTAACTACTCGTGTGTGGGTTGTTGTAGTATGGACTTTGGGATAGTAGCTCCGATGGGAATCGGGTTACCAGACCATTAACCCGAAGCCAAGCCTAAGGACAAGAAAGTCTGGCAGAAAAGATCCTCTTATTCTAGCCGACTCCTACCAAGGCCAAGTATCTCCTTACCAACCCGTTCTACATGCCGAGCTGAATGACTTCCCATCTCTTACATGTTGAGTGCTAAAAATTTGGAGGTCAAGATGACAGCCTATCGTCATTCTCGTACATACCTTACCAATTACCTGCTCAGCTTCACTCCTACCAGAATGCCGAGAGAGAGAGTTCGGACTGACCAAGCTACCCCGACTTGGACAAGCCAACTGTTCGTACTTTTTGTCTGCATCTTCTAATAACCTCACTAATGTAGTATCGCCACGTATACAGTATCATGTATAAAATCCGTTGTACCAATTATTATTTTTCTTATATATTTATTTTTACCCTTTTGTATCTTGTACATTATTTTCGTAGGAAATGTCCTTTTTGTCTTTTCCTTTTTAGGGAAGTTATCCTAACTTACGGATATAAATATCCCTATACTTTGTAGCTGTAAATCATCGAATTATCATCAATATACTTTGAGTATTTTCATCCTTGCGTAAACACTTTGCTTACTTTCGACATCACTCTTATACTTTCCCTTAACCAAGGTTAGGTGGCGAGTAACCTCACTGGATCGATTTGTGTGTCATATCGAATTGTGTCGTGAGTCATCGGAAGTTCCATTAGTGTGTCATATCCTCTAGAGCTATTCATGGGTTTTGCTTACTCTTTTCTATTCTCATTTTCTCCTTTACACACACACTCAATCACTTTATTTTAAGCTTTCTACAAGCTTGGACCCATCTAGCAACTAACCTTATCTGTTCTTGGTCACGGTTTGTGATATCTTAGTATCAAAGCAAAGGTTTTATCTTCAGTTGTTGGTTTTTCTTGAAGTTCTGTTATGATCTGTTTTGCATATGTGAAACAGAGCAAGTTATTGTGTTAATTTAATTATCATGTTGTTAACTGTTAATTTCCTAAAGTGTTTATTTGAGCTTTGAATCTATGAGGGAAATGACAAACCCAAGTATGAATGTTGGTACTAATGATGACAGTGGAGTTGTCCATCATAGACAATAGTCTCTGGGAACTCCCAAAAGTACTAATGATAGACTTGATGAGGTAGCTAACCTCTTAGTAGATTTGACCTGAGCTATTCATGCACTGTCTTGCCGCCCCACTGAGGCCACACAAAATACTCCATAAGCTGCTCAACCTGTTAGAGGTCACAACCCAGCTCGACCCATTCAAGGTAGAGGAGTAGGTAGATGAGTGAGGAGAAATATTGATTTGGTAGACATGGGAGACAAGGAAGAAGAGTATCTTAAAAAAGAACGTGTTGGAATCTTTAGAGCATCTAACCATGTGAAACTTTGGATTCCGAGTTTCAATAGATTTGGGAATGCTGATAAGTATCTAGAGTCGGAAGAAAAGGTGGAGTGTATGTTTGATTATTATCAGTATGAGGATTATGAGAAGATAAGAACTGCTACTGTTAAGTTCTTCGGATATGCCGCCATGTGGTGGAAGAACTTCTAAGCAATGAGAGGATAAGAGGGCTATTGATAGGTCGACACTTGGCTCGAAGTGAAAAGAGTGCTCAGAAATAGTTTCGTGATGAAAACTTATCTACAAGATACTTTCACTTGATTTCATGAGCTAAGATAAAGAGGTCGAACTATTGATGAGTATGTTTAAGAATTTAAAATGCTTGTGATACAGTCTGAAGTAGAGTAACCACCAGTTTAAACAATCTCAAGATTTGTTACTGGATTGAGAGGAGAAATTTGAAACGTTATGGAGCTCCAACAATTCGACACGATGGATGAAGCTGTTAAGATTACCCAACGAGTAGAGAGGCAAAGAAAGAGCCAAGCACCAACAAAGATGCTAACCGAAGGGTTTAATTAAGTATAGAGCTGAGCAGAAGGGTTTAATGTAAGAGTCGAGCAAAAAGGAAAACTGATGGTGAGATGCCAACCGAACTTATGAGAAGGGGCTAAAGTCTAGCAGGAAGACCAGCCAGATCAACTGCTTCAAGTGCCAAAGGTTCGGATATATAGCTACTTAGTGCCCAAACTAAAGAACGATGGTCATCAAGGGAGACATTCTGAAGCTAGAAGTAGACAATATTGATGAGGAACCTGAAGAAGAGGAGGTTCCTGCCAAAAAAGAAAATGCCAAGAAAGAGTTGATTGAGGAGGACGTGTTTCCTGAGGACTTGGACAAGTTACTCATGGTCATTCGACACACTATGAACATGGAATCTTAACGAGAGTAAGAGCAAAGAGAGAACTTGTTCAATACCACCTGTAAGGTTAATGATCAGGTATACACCCTCATCGTAGATAGTAGAAGCTGCACTAATATAGCATCAACTAATCTTGTTTTGAAATTGAAGCTGCTGACTGTTGCACATTCGAAGTCGTACAAGTTGCACTAGTTGAGTGAGAAGGGAGCTTTACATGTCACCTAACAAATACTACTACTGATCACTATAGGGAATTACTCTGACTAGATTCTCTACGACATGTTGCCTATGTGCGCTTCCCACATATTGTTGGGTAGGCCGTGGTTGTTCGATAGGCGAGTTATACATGATGGCTACAGGAACACGTATGTGTTCGAAAAGGATGGCCAAAAAATCACGCTAAATCCAATGCCGTCAAGAAAAGTTAATAAGTTGCAAACAAAAATTACTCGTGGATCGAAGAAGACTCTGGTGATAAGTAGAGCTAAGCTCCGAGAGGCCATCAATGCTGAAGAGCCGACCCTATTGTTGGTCAGGAAACTATTAGAAATAAAGGAGCGGGGCAAACTACCCTAGATCAAGGAGTTATTAGATGAATATGCCGACCTGTTCTTAGAACAGTTACCTGAGGGGTTACCCCTAACTCAAGGCATAGCGTATTGATTAACTTAATATTCGATGTCACATTGCTGAACAAGCAAGCCTATCGAACGAATCTCGAGTAGGCTGCTGAACTCCAATGTTAAGTCAATGAGTTACTAGAGAGAGGCTATGTTAGAGAGAGTCTCGACCCTTATGTTATGCCTACACTCCTAATATCGAAGAAGGATAGGACCTGGCGAATATGTATAAACAGCCGAGTTGTGAACAAGATCATATCAAATATAAATATCCAATCCCGAGGCTAGAAGACGTGTTGGATGAATTGAGTGGAGCTAGGATTTTCAATAAGCTTGATCTCAAATCTGGCTACCATGATCAAATACAAGTATCCGATCCCAAAGCTAGAAGACATGTTAGATGAATTGAGTGGAGCCAGGATTTTCAACAAGATTGATCTCAAATCTGGCTACCATCAAATCCGCATAAGGTTAGGCGATGAGTGGAAGACTATGTTTAAGACTCGACATGAACTTTACGAATAAATAGTCATGCCTTTTGGCTTGTCGAATGCCCCGAGCACTTTCATGAGACTAATGAACCATATGCTGAGACATCTCATAGGGGAGTGTGTCATGGTGTACTTTGATGACATCCTAGTCTATAGCACCAACATGCCAAGTTACTGTGAACATCTCAGAGCAATCCTAAATATTCTCCGCACTAAGAGACTATTCGGCACTATAAAGAAGTGTTGCTTTTGCTAAGAGAAAGTGGTATTCTTGGGTTATGTAGTCAATGGAAGAGGCTTGTAAGTCAACAATGAAAAAATCTAAGCTATTATAGAGTGGCTGACTCCCATTACTTATGCTGAAGTAAGAAGTTTCTACGAATTAACTTCGTTTTACTTAAGATTGATCATAAATTTCAATACCCTCGTTGTGCCACTTACTGAACTAACGAAGGAGAACACCGACTTCCAAGGGGAGAAAGGGTGGAGAGGAGTTTTGCCGAGATAAAATAAAGATTGACCTCCGCCCTGGTGTTAGTGCTATCTGACTTCGACAAAATTTTTGAGCTAGAATGCAATGCGTTGACCAATTGTTTTCCATAATGAGAAGCTCTGAGGACCCCAGTTAAATTATTTTGTATATGAAAAGAACTTTTGGCACTGATCCGAGCAATGCGAGTATGACAGCACTATTTACTATTGAGAGAATTCGTCATATACGCTAACCATGAATTTCTAAAGTACCTCCGAAGTCAAAATAAGTTATCGAAACAGCAGGCGAGATGGGTTGAATTCCTTGAAGGATTCAATTTTGTAATAAAGCATAAGTAGGGAAAGAGCAACGTAGTTGCAAATGCTCTTTCAAAAAGATATGTACTTTTATCAAAAATGTAGACCAGACTGTTAGGGTTTGCAAGTATCAAAGAATAGTACTTTGAGGATCCATACTTCGGACCCATAATTTCACAATGCGTTAATGGAAGGACGGTGGACAAGTATCATGTGAAGGATGGTTACTTGTTCTAAGGCGGGAAATTATGTGTGCCAGTTTTTTCACTAAGGGAGCTACTGATCAGGGAAGCTCACATTGGATGAGTCTCTGGACATTTTGGCAAAAGGAAGACCTGTAAATTGTTGAATGGCTTATTCTTTTTGCCGAGAATGAGGAGAGATGTGCATTGAGTTATTGAAAGTTGTACTGTGTGCAAGAAGGCCAAGTACCGAGCCAAGCAAGGGAGAGCAATGCCCCTACCTGTTCTAATGAAGCTGTGGACTGAATTGAATATGGACTTTATTCTTGGACTGTCGTGAACTACCTAAGGCAAAGATTTTGTAATGGTTGTTGTGGATAGGTTTAGTAAGATGGCACCCTTCGTGCCCTACACCAAGAGTAACGATGCTTCGGCTATTGCTTCTCTTTTATTGCAGAAGATTGTACGGATACACAGTGTACCGAAAAGTGTAGTCTCCGACAAAGACCTAAAGTTCTTGAGTCATTTCTGGAGAACCTTATAGCGTCGGCTGGGAACTAAATTAGTCTTCAATACCTCATGTCACCCCCAAACTGATAACCAAACAAAGGTAGTTAATCGTACTTCGGGATCACTGCTCTGAGCTATAGTAGGTAAGAACTTGGCTGATTGAGACATCTGCTTGCCAATGGTCAAGTTTTCATACAACCAAACAGTACATGACACCACTAAATAGACCCCCTTCGAGGTGGTCTATGGATTTAATCCCAAGCTACCCCTCGACCACGCCCCTGTACCGATACCTGTGCCCATGCAAGAGGACCCTGACACCTTGGTTAGAGCACAATCCCTTCAGCACATATACAATAAGGTCACTCGGTACATTGACCAAGCTGTTAGAAGAATGCGAGAAAAGACCAAGGGTAGGATGGCTAAATAGTTTTAGCCGGGAGACTTGGTGTGGCTACACCTCAGCAAGAAATGGTTCCCAACAAGAGGAAGAACAAATTATCTGCAAGAGAGGACGAACCTTTCAAAATCCTCCAAAAGATCAATGATAATGTCTACAAATTGGAATTGCCCGAGGACTATGGGGTATCTGACACCTTTAACATTACCAACCTAATTTGTATAACCTTGATGGAGAATTGAGTAAACACCATTTGAATTTGATCCCAAATCCAAAACAACCCTGAGGAAATGATGGGAATCGGGCTACCAGACCATTGACCCAAAGCCGAGCTCGAGGACTGGAAGGTCTGGCACAAAGGATCCTCTTATTCTAGCAGACTCCTACCGAAGCCGAATATCTCCTTACCAACCTATTTTACATGCCAAGCCGAATGACTTCCTTCCTCTTACATGTTGAGTGTTAAAAAACTGGAGGTCGAGATGATAACCCATTGTCATTCTTGTGCATACCTTACCAATTACCTACTCTGCTTCACTCCTACCAGAATGCTGAGAGAGAGAGAGTCCAGACTGACCAAGCTACCCCAACTTAGACAAGCCAACTGTCCGTACTTTTTGTCCGCATCTTCTAATAACCTCACTAATGTAGTATCGCCACGTATACAGTATCATATATAAAATCCGTTGTACCAATTATTATTTTTCTTATATATTTATTTTTACCCTTTTGTATCTTGTACATTACTTCCGTAAGAAATGTTCTTTTTGTCTTTTCCTTTTTAGGAAAGTTATCCTAACTTACGGATATAAATACCCTTATACTTTGTAGCTGTAAATCATCGGATTATCTTCAATATACTTTGAGTATTTTCATCCTTGCATGAACACTTTGCTTACTCTCGACATCACTCTTATCATTTTCCTTAACCAAGGTTAGGTGGCGAGTAACCTCACCGAATCGATTCGTGTGTCATATCGAATTATTCCATGAGTCCTCGGAAGTTCCATTGGTATATCATATCTTCCAGAGTTGTTCATAGGTTTTTCTTACTCTTTCCTATTCGCATTTTGTTCTTTACACATACAGCCCATGACTTTATTTCGAGCTTTCTGCAAGCCTGAACTCATCGGTAATCAACATTGTTTATTCTTAATCACAGTTCGCAACAGGTTCAGTGTATGTGTGCTAATACTTGGGACATGCGTCAAAGTGTGCAGCAGTAAAAGAATTAGACCGTAATCGGTAGTGGGGCTGCTGATGTTGGTTGCTACAATGGATTGTGGTCGCATGCTTACTGATGAGAGTGTTCATCGTAGGTATATCAGTTTATAGCAATGGGTTGTTCATGAAGTGGATGTATGAAGTAAGGATGATGAAGGTAGATGATATGTGCTATTCATTGCAATGTTGGTGTATCCAACAATAATAGTAGGCAAGTGGCTAATCAGGGAAGTAACAATAGAAGGGTGTGTATTGTACGATGAGAAGAATGCTACTATTACGTGGAATCCAACATAAGGATCTAGCTACTACTATGGCTCGTTAATGTAGTGCGTCATACGAGTTCGATCTATTGCCATGGAGGATTGGTCACTAAGTTAAGGTCTGGAGTTTATGTCCAGTGAAAGTTATGTGTGGATCAGATGACTAGTGTGTAGATGAGTGTAATGTGTTACGTTGTTGATCGTGCGTAATGTTACAGTGAAGTGTGGTTAGGAGGTGATGCATTCGAGAGAAAGGACTGATCTGTTAGGACTATTTGAGGATGCTGGCATGGTTTAGTATATTACTATGCTATGGATTGGGTTGTTGGACAAAGGGAATTGTTTGGTATTGCAATTCTGTACGTGGATGGAAAGTAGTCAGCAATGTGTTGTGGCATGTTGGAAAGTGGACAAGGAGTTGCTGGACGTACTTCGATGTGACGTGCGTACATGGACTGCTGTCGTACTAGTGAACTTGATCAGTGACGTATGGCTGGACGTAGACACGCAACGCTGATCAGCGCTACTGTAGTTGGAGTAGTCATTTGTTGTGCTGATTGCTATTAGGACTTACTTATGTTTATTTAACGAAGGATCAGGAAAGGACGAGTATGGTTATGTGTAGAAAATCAAATTGGTTTTTTCTTTTTTAGGCGAGTGTGCCCTCCTTCTCTTTATGCCACATGATCTATATTTATAATATTCATAACTAAATTTTTTAAATCATATAAAATTAAATCTTTTGTATCAACCGGATTTGATTTAATAAAAATCAAATTAGATTTAAATCATTTATATCGATTTAAACCCGATTTAATAAAAATCAAATTCAATTTGAATTTTTTATATCTTTATTGCATTAAATTCAAAAGATTTGATAAGATTTAAAATTAGATTTAAATTTCGTACGTTCAACCAATTTTTGCAAAATGAAAGAACGAAAAATAAAAAGACATGTGTGTCTAGTGAGATTTGAACCCATGACAACAAGCTAACCTAATATCAATATTTGAATGCTTATCTATTTAGCCATTAGCCAATGCCTTAACATTTAATACAATTAAATTGTATTTAAACCACATAACTCTCTAAAATAAGCTATTTGAATCGAACTAAAACTAAATCAATTGATCTAAAACATTTTACTTCTTAAAAATCTAGAAAATCTTTATAATTTTTTTCTTTTTTCATATTTTTATCATTTTATTTTTTTAATTTATTATTATTATTTTTATTTGTGAATTAAGACCCTTTTTAAAAAAAAAACAAAAATTAGAACTACTGGGGGCAAAAATTGAGTATCTACAAGCCCTAGCACAGGAATGAAGGTATAATGATGATTCTTCTACTTTTCTTCAAGTTCTCGTTTTACTATAACTTATATGCTTCTAAAGTTATATGTAACATGTTTACTACACTAAAAAACTAAGAAAATACACATGTATAGGCATGTAAACATGGTAAACAAATGTGGCATTTTAAATTCAAGTGGTTTTGTATTGTTTGGAGATGGTGGTGGAGAGTTATAGCTTGGAGCATTCGAGTGTGCATCCAAGTCCAAGAAGCTTACTCTTGTTTCCTTCCTTCTTATTTTTCTTTTGTTTTTGAATTGTGTGTTTAGAGAGTATTTTTAAGGTTTATTCTAGGGAAGAAGATGAAGTAAAACGAGGATAGAGGGGTCACAAGGGGTTGACTATGAGTAGGTGTAGTAAGGAACAAATCCCTTCCATTCTTGGTTGTATGGTATAAGCACAAGTGGGGACCAATTTTCTTTTTATAATTTTTTCCAATTGAGGCACTGGTTTGTCTACTAAAGGTAAGTGGTCCCTTGTTTTCCCAACTAATTATCTTGTCATACATAGTTAATTGTGATTATCTTTAGGTAATTATGATGCATGAATGCATATAGATGATTAAAATGCAATTTAAGCTTACGACTTTAATTACTGGTATAGATGACCATAGTTAGACATAGTTTAGGGTTGTTCATGTTTAATTAAGCTAATCAAGCCCATTAGATCATTTTATCTAATTAATTTAGGGGTTCCAAGGGTTGCAATCAATTATCGCTAATCAATTATGATTTCAGAAGGCAACTTGGGGTTGCTCCACTAATTGAGTGAATTATTAGTAATTACTTAATAATATGGCTATATAATTAGAGTTTATTAATTAAATTGGAGCTTTTGACACTAAATTATAGTTTCTAATTCGTTTTAGGGTTTTATGAGGGTTTGAGAGCTTTGAAGGTATACTTACGATTTTAGCGTTATTTTTAGAGAAAATATATCATTCAAGATAAATTAGTAATCCCATTAATTTATTAGCTTAATTGATATAATTTGTTTAATCGTTATCATTTGTAAATATCTCCTACTATTCTTTATCAAGTTTATGCAATTTACATAATTCAAGTGAAATGCTTCAATTTAGGGTTTTCCTTACGTTTGAAGTTTAATATGAGGTTTTACGACCTTAGGGTTTAGGGTTTTAAGTTTTTATTCAATTCAGATTTTCAATTTATGGTTATGCGTACTTGAGTTTAAAGTCTTTGTATGCTATTAGGGTTCATAGAACTTTTTTTCCAAGGTTTTTAAAGTTCGTTTTTAAGGTTTCGATTTAAAATTTTCTCAATTTTAATTTATTTGGTTTGATTGAGTCTAGGGAATACCATTGGTTCTTTAAAATCAATTCTAACTTTAAAACATAGAATTTGTAAGGTTTACACTTAGCATACCACAATGCTATTTATTCGTAGGTCCGTAAGTCATGTATGCTAATAAGATAGGTTCTAAAGGTCCTTAAACTCTATAACATCATATGCTTTTAGAGAAACAGTTCATTTGTCACATTGAAGCTTAAGTGGGGTAGTTTGATCAGCCTTAGAAAGTGGTTACCCTACATCTGAAACTTACACAATGGTCCCTCGCTTGAGGTCCTATGATGGCCTGGTTCTGACCATATTTACCACATATTTATGATAAAATAAGCCCCCCATTATGCTCTTAATATTCTCGCGTAAAGGTTAATACAAACATATACAAAAAATATATATTTACAAAAATTAATACAACATGGAAAGGGTATTTTGAAAAACAAGTACAACTTCGAAAAGTTTAAGTGGCTAGCCTTCTTAACATTCTCCAATAGAGTCACCAAGTTTTCGAGCTTAAATTTTTCCTACTTTTTATTTTTCTTAACCCGATCTATATTGAACCCTATACCCATTTAATATAGATCTTCGACAAAGGTTTAAGAAAAATCTAGGTTTTTAAAATAGATTTTAAAAAATACTTAGTCACCACCTAACCAAGGTCGGAAAAAAAAGTTAAGTTAGAATCAATTGGGTTGATTAATTCTAATTTATCTACTGATCTATAAGAAAATCATTAAAAAAAAAAAGATTTTCAAGTAACCATAGATTTTGAGTTTAGGAGCTAACCTATTAAACCCTAAATGAGTACTACTTTAACCTTCTAAATTTAAATTCATTTTCCGAAAATACCACTTGTAGCACAAAAGAATAATTCTAGATTTACAAATAGATAAGATTAATTCTATTGACACACAAAAAGAAAAAAAATAATAAATAGAATGTATGTACAAAAAGGAAAATTAAAAAAAGAAAAAGTTTCCTTATTTCAAGTCATCTCATAGGTGCCTATGCACTCTCTAGTAGGAATTAGACTTCTCGTAGTTCGTTCTCTATAAAACTTTAATGTATTTGTATATTTTAATTTTTGAGAAGTATCGAATTTACATTATTTGACCATTTAATTTTATTGAAGAAAAATTCTAAAAAGGGTCTTAATTTGATATTTATTTTTTAAAATAAAATTTAAAAGAAGGCCTATTTTTTTAAAAGATTTATGAGATTTCATATTTTTTTTTTCAAAAATATATATTTTTTCTAGGTAAAAAAATTACTTTTATCATATTTATTTACTTTTTCAAATAAAAACTCCTGAAAATACTTTACAAAAGAGGAAAGAAAATAAATTAAAAGAAGCCCTAAAAACAGGGTATATCATTTTGTTTATTTAAGAAAATATGTTTTTTTTTAGTGTCAAAATGCTTTTTATTGCTATTATATACATATCCTTTAAAGCAAATATATGAGATAATTTATTTGAAGAAAAGAAAGGAAATATATATATGTATATATATATATTAAAAAAAAGAACCAAACTAAGAAGGAGAGAAGGAAAGGATGCAAAGTAGGTCAAAGATCAAGGCACGTGGGTTGGTTCACTCCGTCGAGTCAAAGCGGTTCAAGTCAGGTCAAAATCATGTCACGAACATGAATTCGGGTCATAAGGAATAAGAAAGGCAATGGTTGAGCTAGGTTTATTCTGATCAATTGAAGCATCAAAACAAATAGGTATAAGCACTTTTATGAGTATTTTATTGAGGATAGTAGGTGTAGAAACAATGCCACAACCAATGGTGGTCGTTTCGGAGGTGAACAAAGTTGAGTAATTAGGGCAGCGAGACAAAGAGTCATACCATGGCTTTAGCATTAACTTGCGGTTATTTGAGAGTGCTACCCCAAGTTTTTGGTAGTAATGAAGCTAGTGGAGGAGGTAGGTTTGCTCAAAAACTACTATAGAGTGGTGGTTTTGGAGAGAGAAATAGAAGCTCACTAGCTAGAGAGAGAAAGCTTCGATTATTGCATATAAAAAGTGTATCAAGGCTTGGTTGCTATTGAAATATAATCCACAAGTCCTTTTTATACTATTCCTAGCTTGAAGAAGTTCAGGATTGTCCAAAATCACTATTAAATTTGGAATAAAAAATTAATAGGTATTGATTAGTATGATACGGATTTGCTTAATATTGGCTAAATAATTGTTTAAATGAGATCCTTAGATGTTCTTTGTTACCTAAAACAACCAATAGAAGCTTTGATTTTCATTAAAGGACTTAAATTAAGGTCAAGTCAATGGTATGCATTTTGGTTTTTTTCATTTTTTGATTATAAACTTGTCCTAGTAAACCTTTAAATCTGGACATGTTTTTAGACAAAGTTAAAACTAAGCTATGCCTTATATAGGATTCTACCATTAATTTGGGTGGAAACATGTGCAAAATGCACAAAAAAATGGCTCAAACACAAGCCACTAAAGTGGGAAAATGGAGGATTTTGGCTAGGAAAAATTTGCAAAGTCAATGAAAAGTGCGAGAATTGCTGAGAAACTCACACTCGGCACGTATGGCACATGCGAACATGCTTACGTGAGAAGAAAATTCCATAGGGACTTTGCGCCTGCATTGTAGGCTTTTCCATCCTCAAAGGACCTGCGACCCTGCTTGTTTGGTTCATGGACCAGGTTTTACACCTGGTCCAATCCCTTTCCTTAAATAAACAAAAAAAAAACTAAAATAATAAAGAAAAAAAAAAGAAAAAATAATAATAATAATAATAAAATAGAATAAAAGCACTAAACCTAGTTCCAACCTAAAATTAAATCCTAAATGACCAACCCTAAAACTCAACCACATATACAATACATACACTAAAAGAAAAAGAATAATAAATAAATAAAAATTTAAAATCACACCCAATTTAACAATTATGTACACTTAGACCCTATTCAAACTCGAAAATAAATTACTCGATCTATGTCATCTACTAATACTAAAAACAACCCAAGACCTAAAAGAAATCTATTTTTCTTAATTTTTTTTTATTTTTCAATCAATTTTTTTTGCTTTGTTTTTTCTATATTTTCTATTTTTTTTTTTTTGTATTTTTCTTAAGTAAGACCCTTTTCCTTTATTCTTAAAATATATTAAAAGGGGGCAAAAGCAAGGTATCTACAATTGTCATGCCCTTCGACCTCAAAAATATCGAGGCAATATATCAATGGATGGTGATAAAGTTGTTTGAGGCCTAACTTAGGCGGAATATAAAGGTGTACGTTGACGACATGATAGTCTAGAGCAAATAGCCCAGTAATAATGTCCAGGACCTTTAGGAAACTTTTGACCAAATGAGAAAACACGACATGAAACTGAACCCCCCAAAGTACGCATTTAGGGTCATCTCTAGCAAATTTCTTGGCTTCCCGACCACTTGAAGTGGAATTGAGGCTAACCGTGAAAAGATACAAGTTATCAAGGATATGAAGCCCCCTTTCTTGATCTGAGATGTATAGAATCTTACCGACATGCTACGCTGAGTGGATTCATCTTCAAGAGTGTAAACAAATGAGTTAAGTTTTTTAAAATCCTCAACAATCCCAATGGTTTTGAATGGACTCCTTCATGTGCGGCAGCCTTTAAGTAGCTGCAAGACTTCCTCACACACCCTCCAATCTTGTCCAAGCCTATTCTAAGGGAAGACTTATATTTGTACCAAGATGTTAGCAATCGGGCACTCTTTCCTATACTGGTGAGAGTAGAAGGGAAAGAGCACAAGCCCATTTGCTACATCAACTATGTACTCCAAAGGCCAGAGGTCAAGTACACTAAAGTAGAGAAATTCACCTTAGTCATTATTATCTTAGTACGTCAGCTTAAGCCTTACTTCCAAGTGCACCAGATTATTGTGATTACAGACTAGTCACTACATACACTACGACATAAGTAAGCAATCAAGCTGGGCGCGTATAGAATCTGATACTAACCACAAACGACCTACAAAGCATAAGTGTTGATCAACTTCATGGTTAAATACACAAGATAGGAGGAAGCACCACTAGGGGATGACAAGTCGGTGTAGACTCTTTACATCAATGGATCATCTACCTCGGAGGGTGGAGGTGTAGGTCTCGTACTGACCAAATCGCACATGATCACAATTTACTATGCTCTCAAGCGGAGGTTCAACACTAGCAACAATGAATCCAAATACGAGGCACTGATAGCCGTTATCAAGCTAGGCAAGGAGATCAATGATGAGCATTTATGAGTCTTCTCCGACTCAATGCTTGTCATCCAACAACTCCAAGGTAAATATGAGGCTAGAGACGACACCATAGCAAGGTACTTAGAGAAACTAAGAAGTCTTCTAGCTATGTTTCCTTCATGGACCATCGCAAAGATCCCCCGAATCAAAAACTCAACTACAGATTAACTATCCAAGCTTATCTCTATGAGGATATAGAATCCCAAGGTGAAGAACAGGAAAATTTTCATAAAGTACTTGCTAAAGAAGAATATAACTCGGGGCATGGCTGAGATCTCAAAACTTATGGTAGCACCATCAGAGCTGAGTTAGATAAACCCCGTTCAAAGTTACTTAGAGTAGGTTACATTCCCTAAAGATAGGAGAGAGGCAAAGATTCTAAGATACCACGCCACCAACTATACATTAGTCAATGGTGTCCTATACTGCAAGGGAGGCGGCCTTCCCTTGCTTAGATACCTCTAAGCATAAAAGGGCCTATACATCATAGAAGAGTTGCACGTTAGAGTATACAACAACCACATCCAATCTCAAGCCTTCTACATTTAGGCTCTGTAACTCGGATATTACTGGCCAACCATAAGGCAAGATGCCAAAGCTGTGGCCTAGAAGTGCCCCTAATGCAAGATACATGTACTAATCAATACATCATTATAATCATCAATTACTGTACAAAGTAGGTCGAGGCTAAAGCTATAGCCAAAATCACTTAGAGGAGCGTTGATTCGTTTATTCTAAACAGTATCCTCTTTAGATTTGGGATCCCTTGCGCTTTCATCATAGATAAAAAGTGTTAATTCGATAACCCCAAGTTCAATGAATTTTATGCCAAGCACCACATCACACTACATTTCATTTCAGTTACCCACCTTCAATTGAATGGGTAAGTTAAAGTAGTTAAACGAGTTGTTCTCAAAAGCTTGAAGAAGAGAGCAGAATGAGCTTAAGGCGCATGAGTAGATGAGTTACCCAATATTTTGTAGAGGTACAGGACCGCCCACCGCATCTTTACAAGTAAAACCCCTTTTCACCTGGTGTTCAAGTCAGAAGTTGTCCTCTCCATTGAGTTAGAGCTTCCCAACATCAAAAATCAAAGTTTCAATGCCATCCTTAACAAATCCCTACCACAAGCCAGCATTGATACTAGAGAAGAGATCAAAAACCTTACTGTAGTTCTGGTTACCACTTACCAGCACTTAGCAATTAGATACTATGACCAAAAGGTCCGACATAAGGAATTTAAGGTTGGTGACCTAGTCTATCATAAGCTAAAGACCATAGGCTCATGAGAAGGACAAGGCAAGTTGGGCCCTAATTAGGAATACCTGATCAAAGTATGAGAAAGCTTGAGGAATAGAGCATATAGATTGAAAAGATTGGATGACAAGCTCATCCCACACACTTAGAACACCAATAACCTTTGGCCATATTTTGACTGATGTATAATTGTAAATTTTTCATGAATATCAATTAAAGTTCTATTCCTCATGAATATCGTCTACTTTTTTACTCTCTCTCCCTTACACTCATACTAAGTCTAAGACCTCAAAGGGTGAACCTATTATCCAAGTAAGTTGACCTCCTCAAGTAACCTTAATAAAGGGAAACAACCCTTGCACAACTAAGAAACTCCCGCTATCCAAATAAGTTAGAATGCTACCGACTTGGCCCCCTTAAGTAACCTTAGTAAAGGGAGACACCCTTTACACAAAGAACTTCCACTATCTGGATAGATCAGAATGCCACCGACCTGACCTGTTAAGGTAACCTCAGTAAGGGAAAATGCCCTTGTACCACTAAGGAATTCCCCTATAAATACACATCTAACTTTATCCCCAAATTAGCTCTATGCTACTAAACAAGTGCAATAAATCAAAAAAAAGAAAAAAAAAACAAACAAAAAGCATTAACAAAAGTTTAAGTATGAAAAGCAAAATATGTAGACTGAATGAAGGAATTCAAATTTTATTGCATCTTGACCTACTATTCAAAAAGAAGGAAAGGGAGATAATTGTTTATTACTTTAGATTAGTAAACTCCAATATCTTTGAAAATTTTAGCACTTCAATCTATTCGAAGGGCTAATATGTCGATGGCCCTTGCTTTTAAGATAACTGGCCTTAGGTTGTAAAAGGAGGGCTAAGATCTATTAGCTTGGGTCAACAGGAAGATCACCTCGACCTAAGTCATCCTTAGAAGCACTTTCTAAAGTGACCTCCTACTAAGTTGTCAGGGCAGAAATTGAAGGATTAATGTCTTGACCATCCCCAGTAGCAGAAAAGGTACCTTGAATCATGTCAATTGCTTAAGTAGCCTCTCTTTCTCTTACTTAAGTTGCCCTCTTCTCCCGATGAATTAGAGCATCTATCTAACCCAAGAAGCTCAAGTCGAGCTCAGGATGATGGGAGAGCACCTTATTTTATGTAAACCAAGTGTACTCAATAAACAGGTCCTCCAGCTCTTCTAACCATCAGTCCATCTTATAGAAGTCCTTGATGACCTTATTGACAGCAACCTCGCTAAGCACTTCTCTACTCTCCAATTTGGGGATGATTTCCTTCATCTCCATAGTCTCTCTTTGGAGCTCTTATATTTTCTACTCTAACCCAACCTTCTAACCAACCAGCTCCATCGAATTTGTTTTAGCACTGTCACACTCAAACGCTTCATCACCAACTTAGTTTTTAGCTTGGAGGCCAACGTCCTCAACTCAGCATTTTCTTTTTCAAGCTCTTCCTTGGCCCTCCTCTTCTCATCTAGCTTCTAGGAAAGTTGAGCCTTAGTCTAGTGTTCGTCTTCTAGCTTAGTCTTGAGTTCATCAACCCGCTTGGCATTCTTGTCAACATCAACCTAACATTACTTTGCCTCCCATAGCTTTACCTTAAGCACAGTCATCTATACATAAGAGTGGCACAAGCACTTATTAGCCTTTCTAAACTTTGCCAAATATTTACCAGAGGAGAACTCTATGTACTAAATACGTAGCACAAAGCCCTTTTACCTCATTCAACAGCGTGTTTTAGTTCCCAAGCTAGAGTAACACCTAGCCATGGTATTGTAAAGAAACATACAAACTTTGACCAAAGCAACGTCGACAAGGAAAGATATCAATTTAAAGAGAGAAGACTTACTTGTTAAATGAGTGAACTCAAGTGACTTGCCATCTCCATCAAAGCATCCCCTCGCATCCTCAATAACTCTTCAAAGATGGCCTAGTCATTCGGGGCATACAATCCCCTCGAGGCTTAGAGGTGTCAAGCCTGGTTTTTTTCTCCCAATTTTTATAAATTAGTCTTTTTTAAACCAATCAATATTAAACCCTACCCATTTAATACTAACCCTCAACTAAGATTTGAAGAAAACTGGTTCTTTTAACTTTGAAAACATTTTGGAGTCACCACCTGACTGTATTTAGGAAAAAGAGTTAAGTTATAACTAATTGGATGGATTTATTGATAAAACCAATTTCTAAAACGGTTTTAAAACTAAAGATCTGTATCTAGTAGCTATCTTATTAAACCCTAAACAAATACCACTTTTAACTTTTCGATTTTAATTTCACTTTTCAAAATTACCTTTTAGAAACAAAACATCTAATCACATGTCAACAACATCTAAAAAAAGATCATTGAATTATTATTTACAGATATGGAAAAAAAATTTTCCATATTTTAAATTGCCTTGTATTTACGTACGAATGGTTATGTACGAGCTATTCAGAATTAGACTTCCGTAGTTCATTTATGAAAACTTTAGCGTATTGATTGATTTTAGTTTCAAAAAAGGTCAAGTTTACATTCTTTAACCGTTTTGAGTCTATTTAAGGAAAATTTCTCAAAAGGTCCCAAATCAGATTTTATTTGTAGAAAATTTCTTAAGAAAAGGTCCTAATTTGAAAAAAATGGTTGGTTACTTTTATCTATTTTTGGAAAATTGATTTTCTAAGTGATTTATATTTTCTAATCTACTCATTTTTATTTATTTTTTAATTTTTTATTTATTTTTTCTTTTTAAGTCTTAACCGAAGATAATAAAACTAAGCTATTCTACTTTTCTTTTGTTCCTTTTTCTTTCCTTTAATTGTTCTTTTTTTTGCTCTCTCTCTCTCTTTTTTTTTTAACATTTACAAACACATGAGTAATAAAATAAAAAGAATAAATAAATAAATGGCAAATTGGGTTGACTTCACGTCGGCTCGGGTGACTCTAAACTCTAATTGTAGTGGCTAATCGGGGTAGTTTTGAACACTTATCAATGTCAAAACAAGCGAAATATGAGAGATTTATATCTTTCGTATTGGACTTAGGGAAGGAAGGTAGGCTCGATGCCTTAATGTTTGGTGGTCATTTAGGCAGTGGTTGAAGGTGGTAACTTGCGATGGTTGTCAGTAATGGCATGTAACGATTGCTGGAAGTGAATGGGAAGTCAGGACTTGGTTTTTCGAACATAGGAAAGTCATTGGTAGTGATAGTTTCTGTCAAAAACCACCGTGAAGCTAGCTATTCCTAAAGAGAGGAAATTCGTGCTACAAAGAGCAACTTGAAATTAAGCTCGAATAAGAGATTGTTGTGTACTCTTGTATGTTCCTCGACCCCTATTAATACTCAAACGAAGGTTGAACATGCATAGAAAGTTAAGAAAACCATTAATTAGCAAATTCAAATCAATAACAATTTTTACCTACAATGAATTTTTTTTTCGATTTTGAGCTCAATTTTAAATGCATCAACAACTAAATTTGGACGTATTTTAGGTTTCATTCAAACCTAAGCCGTGTATAATGTTACGTCCCGAAGTCACAGAGTCGCAATAATCTCGCCGTGTAAACCATTCTATGATAGTAACTGGCCTCACAATGCCTACCATAGACATGATCTACACAAGGCATCGACAACTCCTCGCTTTGAAGTAAATAGTCCGATTAACAATTAAACTACAATTATGATAAATAGTGCAAATTTCTAATAACATGTATAATTATATATATAAGTCCATAGAGCTTCCTAGGAAGTTTTACATAATCATAATAGTTCACCAGATTACATAATAACTATCAGTCTTTCATTCCTAATTACATGGTCAATCTAGTTACACATTATACTAAGTAACTTGATCCTCACACCCCTGGCTTCAAACGGACTAACCTCTGAGTAATTGTAGGGCGGTATAGTGCTTGAAGTGTTCAGAAATCAGAACCTGCAAAAGGATCTATAAGGGTATGAGCAACTACAGCTCAGTAAGTTGAATTAGAGACTCATGAATGCATACAAGCACAAACAAGGTTATCAAACAATTATTTTCATGCAATGCAACAATCAAGTGTCATCACACAACGTAGTCCGGTCTGTTGTGAAATCAGAGAAATTTCACCTGCTCCAATCCGGGTTGAGGAGTTTCCATGTTATGTAGCAGCTCACAACCAAATCCAGGCTTGTACAATGGAGACCTCGTTCCTCCCGCGACTACCTTCGAACTATTGACTTCACCCTCACCGCGACCTCCTCTCCTATCACTTAGTTCGACTAAGGATGAAGAAGGGACCATTTTGCAATCCCACACTATCCCTTTCGAAAGGGTCGATATTTGGTTGGAGAATCCTATGATCCCCTAACGGGTTGCAATGCATGACATTTTTGGTTATTAGGGTCGACTAAGATTAAATTCCTTTTAGAGTGTTCAAACAATTTCATACCAATTCAATCAGTCACAAAATCACTCACAATACAAATTCAGCACGAATTCAGATACATCAAACAAATGCGTAAACTACTTACAATCACAATCATATACAAGCCTAAGTCTCCGAGTACTACAAAACTAGTACTCTATTACAATAAGTAATAACCCAACTTACTTGGAATTGCTCGATCGCTCGATCCCTTAATTGCAAGCTGATATGTCTTTGGGTATCCTATAATACAAATAGGTCTTTTTAGTATTTATAATTTATGGTTTCATATTCTAAGTTATATTTTAACTCATTTTTTCTGTGTATACCCATTATGTCCTAATGATTCGTTGTACTCTATTTCGGTGTTCGAATCTTAATTGAGATTTTAAATTTTGATTCCTAAGCCTTAAATATACTCGAATCCTAATGTGAAATTAATCACATTAAGTTCGAGTGTCCAAATATCCTATTGGGTCGTAATTTGGTATTCTAAACTATTCGGTACAAGCTAACCCTAATTGCGGTATCGGATTTATTCCCGATGTGTGAAAATCTTACATTTTGAGACATTTACTTAAAATTAAATGTTATTTCAGATTTATTATTTTTCTGATTTCTATTATAATATTATCTAAATAACCCTATTTTTTTAGATTTATTAATTTACAATTCACGTATTACTAATTTCTTATATTAATTACCTAATTTCCTAAATTAACCATACTTAATACTCCAAATACTAGGATTAGGGTTCCACATCAGAGATTAACATTCCTAAACATCTAATTAATATCTAAATCAGTAATTAACATCTTAATCACCTAATTAACCCCAAATCACCCAATTTTTCCATCATTTTAGGGCTAAAAATTAACTTAAAAGTTTCGAAAATCAATTTTAAAAAAATGGCTTCATAGCACTGTTCTATATCATATGAGCATCGTACAGAAAAAATTGAGCTCCAAACTACGCTCCTAAACCTATTTATTTTCTGTTCTAATCATGCTTGGTTTTGAACAATTTGTTAAGAACCCTATAGTTTCAGACGTAATTAAACTAAATCAATATTTGTCCCTAAATCTACATACAATAAAACCTCAGAATAACAAGTTTCATAATTTTCTAGGCAAAATAGCTAATCTTACAAAATTATTCAAAATCAGGAAATTTAAAAGACTAACCAGTCGGAAGCTTTCTGACAGTCCAAACCCGGTCCAAGGCTATCGGCCGGCCTAAACAGTGGGGCTAGAGTGGTTTGGTGGTGGCGGCTCGATCCTAGGTGGTGGTGAGGAGTAGGTTTCTCTCACTATATGAATTTGCACAGTTTCCTTTTCTTTTTTTTCTGGATTTTCTCTCTATTTTTTCCGTTTTCCTATTTTTCCCTAATGCTAAACTGTCCAAATGACTTCTGAAAATTTTTCCCCTATTTATAAACGATTTTTATAATTATTATGCATTAATTAAACAAGATTTTGCCCAATTTCCTTGATTTTTGGCTTTTATGTTGTCTAATTTTAATTGGTTGATTTTTCTTTTACAGATCTTGACTTGCCACGACCTGATTTGGATTATTCTAGCCTCTTTTGATTTTTTTCTAATTTTTTTCATAATTAATTTATAATTTTCTTTAATTATTTACTTAGTTTTTGGCTAATTTAGGTAATTTCACGTATTTTTATCTACACGTAAATACATGTGGGGTACATGTGAACATTCCTAATTATTATTTTAGTCATTCTAAAATTTTTAGTATACATATAAACTATCTTTAGTAATTTATTAGTTATCAGATTACACTTTTCATCTTTTCGGTAATTAGTATTTATTATGTTTAAAATTTAAAAATTTTATAGTCTTCTATTTTATTATTTATTTTCTTAAATTCAAGTTTACGGGATCATTTTCACTAATATTTCTCTTAATAGTTTAGAATTTGGGTTTGATCGTATCCATTAACCGATCGCCCTAAACCTTGGGTTCTAAATTCAAGCCTACGGTCATTTGGCTTAACTTTAAGGCTTACATATAATATGCGATTTTATAAAAAAAAAATGGTTGTTAATGTACGATAAATGCTCATAAATTTTCCTTGAATATAACATCTCGTATTTGAAAAAAAAAACAAAAGAAGAAAATTGAAAATCGGGTAGAAAAACTAGAAGAAGAAGAAAGATTTAGGGGCACAAGTCACATGCAGGGCAAATGCCATGCACCCCCACGTACACATGCAATGCACACACATGGTTCAAAAAAAATAGGGCATGCCTAACGTGGCCCCTGCTGCGTCCTATCAAGGCTTTGCCCTGTTTAACATTTGTGAACCAATTTTTGGTCCACACTAGGTTCTATCCTTTTTATTTAATTAAAAAAAAAAACGCAAGAACTAAATACTAAAATGAAAAAGTCCTATTTTAATTGCGCATTAAGATCTTATTATTATTATTATATATATATACTTTTTCCTTTCAAAAATAAAAAGGCATTTCATACCTAGTGAGATTTGAACTCCAAACCTTTAGCTTAATGCAATGTTAATGCTCAAATATTTATCTGTTAGGTCATTAGCCTGTACCTTATTCATATATGCACATATAGATAATGTCTACTGAGGCTTAGGCCTAGACTAGATTTATATCTAAGCCTAGGCTAAATTTGTCCTTTCCTTATTTTATCTAAATTAAAGATTCTACTATATCTAAAAAAAATTATTATTTTCTAAATTTCCTAAATCCTCTTTGTTTTTTCTACTTTTTGTAACTTTTTCTATTTTTTGGACTTCTTACTTTTTTTTTTTTGTTTTTCTTAAATTTTTTACTTTTTTTTTTATTTTTCTACATTTCTTTTTTTTTTTTTGGAGTTTCCCTTTTTTTTCCTATTTTTTTGTATTTTTCCTAATTTATGACCTTTTATCCTATTAAAAAAATTTAAAAAGGATAAAAATTGAGTGTTTACAATTACTCCTCTTTGTAGTGAAATTTGAATAAAACTTTACCATAAAGACAAAAAAAAAAAAAAAAAAAGAAGAAGAAGCTGTTTTTGCCTTGAGGGTAACTTTAACCTAAGAAACATAACAACTAACTAGCTATCCTAAAATTAATCTACTGAAGATTTGGTGAAAAGGTTAAAGACAAAGGAAGTGCTTTAAGAGCTGAAAAGATAAATTGAAGCCTAATCATGCCTTTTTGAGTTTATTAACCTAGGCAAAAGCGTCTCTAAGGGACTAGCAACCCTAAGCTAGAATTGATCTAAAGATTTTGGTCATGCCCTTTTGGGCTCACTAACCTAAGCGGGAGCGTCTTTTAGAGACTAACAACCCTAAGCTCGAATCGATTTGGAAAACCTGGTCGTGCCCTTCTAAACCCACTAACCTAAGCAGGAACATCTCTTGGGGATTAGCAACCCTAAGCTAGAATTAATTTGGAAAACCTAATCGTGCCCTTCTTGGCTCATTAACCTAGGCAGGAGCATCTTTCGAAGACTAATAACCCTAAGCTAGAAGCGATCTAGAAAACCTGGTTTTGGCCTTCTAGGCTACTAACTTAAGTGGGAGCGTCTTCCGATGACTAATAACCCTAAGCTAGAATTGATCTAGAAAACCTAGTCGTGCCCTTCTAGGCTTACTAATATATGTGAGAGCATCTCTCGAGGACTAGCAACCTTAAACTAGAATTGATTTAGAATACCTAGTTATGTCTTTCTAGGCTCACTAACCTAAGCAAAAGTGTCTTTCAGGAACTAGCAATCCTAAACTAGAATCGATCTAAAAAACCTAATCATGCTCTTCTAAACTCACTAACCTAGCAACCCTAAACTAGAATCGATTTGGAAAACTTAGCCATGCCCTTTTATGCTCACTAACCTAGGCGGGAGTATCTTTCAAGGACTAATAACCTTAAGCTAGAATCGATTTGGAAAACTTAGTCGTGTCTTTCTAAGCTTATTAACTTAGGCGAGAGTGTCTCTTGGGGACTAGCAATCCTAAGCTGAAATCAATCTAGATTACCTAATCGTGCCCTTTTAAGCTCACTAACCTAAGCGGGAGTGTCTCTCGAGGACTAGCAACCCTAAGTTAGAATCGATGATGAAAGGAAGTGCCCTTTAGGCTAGCTAAAGGAATTTGATGAAGAGAAGTGCTCTATGGAGTCATTTGAGAGAAATTAATAAAAGAAAGCACTTAACCGACTTGTTAAAAGGAATCAATTAATGGAAGCGCCATTGGGCTCACTACAAGAAATTGGCAAGGAGAAGCACTCGATGGGCTCGCAAAAAGGAATTGATGAAGAGAAGCACCCTACGGGCTTGCTAAGAGGAATTGATGATGGGAAGAGTCCTATGGGCTCACTAAGAGGAATTGATGAAGAGAAGTGCCTTATAGGCTTGCTAAGAGAAATTGATAAAGAAAAGTGCCATATGCGCTCATTACAACAAATTAGTGAAGAAAAGTGCCCTTTGAGCTTGCTAAAACCTTAAAGAGAGTTTAATGGATGGAAGACAAATAGTGCTCTAAGAGTTTACTCACCTTAAAAGAGGGGTCATTGCTCTAAAAGTTAGCTAAAATTCTAACAATAATGAACGATGCGAAGTAAGGAAATTAAACTTGTTTGAACAACTACATGATTCAAAAAATATTTACATATAAACCCTTTGGTGAAAACCATTTACGTCAAAAAAGACATTGCGGATAATTTACTTCATTTGGGAAGAGTGAGAATGATCCAGACTATTATGTTCAACTTTTTGAAATTAGACGACATGGATTGAAAACTTGGCCACTTAGGTCGACATAGATTTAGATAAAAGATTTGTAACAAGGTTTTACTTTCTCTCTCTCTCTCTCTCTCTCTCTCTCTCTCTTTTGAGTTTGCTAACGAGTAAAGAAAAATCTTCCCTTGATAATCACATGGAGCCTCTTATGTTCTCCTTGACCTTGATGCTGAGCCACCTGGTATGGCCTTGTGATTTCAAATACCTTTGTTTTTAAGCAAAAGGTAACTCATGACTAGTTTAGTCAAAGAGGACTCCCTTGCAAGCTTTCGATCTAGATTTTACTCTTGACTACAGTTCCAAAAATTACAATCCATTTTGCAAGTGATTCACCTTGATCAATCCATTAGGTCTTTTTTGGTTCAACATTGTGAATTTAGGCTTTTGGTCAAAGGTTCCAAAGAGGATTGATGAGAAGGTCTATTTTACAAGATTTACTTATTCAACTCAAGTGTATCAATCAAGAACCTTTAAGGCAAAATAAGAAGTATGCTTGCCCCAATTTCAAAAACAATTTTTATTAAATATAAATTATCTCTCAAGATCATAAGAGTTTTATTAAGTAAGGGTAGTATGAGGGGTAGAAAGGTCTTATGTTTGTGGCTAAGGATGTGAAAAGGGGTTTTGTGTCTTGTGATTAGGGCTCATGAGATTTAGAATGGGCATAAAGGGTTTGTATTTCTTAGGAATGCTTAGGCTTTAATTATAGGCCTTACATTTTTTAGGCTTTTTCAGTTGGGACTTTTCCTTTTACATACAAGTCCCGATTTTCAAGCTCTTCTTTTATTTTTCTTATTTTCCTCTCTTTTTTTTATTACCCCTTCGTTCCTTATTTATCATTTTACCCCATTATTGCTTACTCTTCTCTTTTCCTTTAGCCCAAAAAGTGAATATTTATATTGTCGAGTCTTTAAGAGATTTAAAACCCTGACCCGTGGATTTCGAGCATATGGGCTCAGGTGAGGCATGTGTAAGCTTGATGTATTCAAAAAAGAGTTGGTCTCTTCTTCATTTCAGAGAAAGATAACTTATCAGAAATAAAATTTGTCTTTGAATTAACTTTACTAAGGTAAACATAAACCAATTTTATCCTTTTCTCCTAATCAATTACCCTAACCTTCGAATTGACCCATCATGGGGTGGTTCTTGACGAGGTTCAAATCTAAAAATTCTTCAAATTGGTGCAATGGGTTTAATAATAGATAGCTATGTTTGGAATTTGAAAACAAATGCCTAACTTCACTTCAATCTACGTATCAAATTCAAAATCGACTTCCTTTAAGGAATGAGCCTAAAATGCCATCGCTCCGATGTCATTCAACTATCAAAGTGTTTTTAGAAGTTAATGTATGGAATGGAGTTTGCCTCTTTTCATTCTATACCTTTTAAAGGTGGGTTATCGATTCCTTAGGGAGGGATTTGTTTGCCCCAATAATACTGTGATCACTCAATTAAAAAGGCAATAAATAAGATTATATTATTCCAATTGTTAAAAAGCTATTCAAAAACATACTTTACTGAAAAAAAAAACTTGATTCTTCTTTGCCCCTGCCTTAACTTCCTCCATTCAAGCATCCAACTACTTAAGACAACCCATGAGCTTATCAAAAGGCATTGGCATACTCAAAAGAAATGGAGCTTTAGGTAACTCAGTTGAACTACTCCCATGACTTAAAGAAGGACTGACTTGTTGTAGCTCTAGTTAAATGACTTTTGCAACAATCATGTCTTAAATCTTGTTCTTCAATCTCTAATATTTTTTAGTGAAGTAACCCTTCTAACCCATATGATAGTCGCATCGTGCTTCTAGGTCAAAGTTGTATGGTTTGTAATTCGGATTAGGAGTTTCAAAGGCTATAATCCTTGCTTCCTTTAGATGATGAAAGATTTGGGTCATTGAGGTCTTCAGTTGAGTGAATTTTCTCTTCTGAGTCCCTTGGGCTTGTTTTTTTCTTACTCCTCATTGGCTCTTTTCTTCTTAGGCCTCCTTCATTATTTAGGCTTACCAACATTTGATCAATATTGAACATTGGGTGTTGAAATCTTCTAAGCACTAAGCCCATTGCCATTTCTAGGTCTGTAATGCTCTTTTATAGCATGGCTACCCTTTCTTCTAGATTCGAGAGTCTCCTTTCTAGGTTTGAATCTTGAAATACTTGGAGAGTAGTGATTATTGAGAACAAGATCTGCTACTGTTGGGCCATTTGATGTACCATCTTTTCTAAGGATGTGATTTTGTCATCAGCCATGTGAACCTAATTAGAGGAATTCTTTACCGATTAGTAACTTTCCTTTTCTTTTTTTTTTTAGTGGGAGAGAAAGATAAAGTTTTATTTTACAGAAACCGAGAAAATCTAAATAAAGATGGTCATTTTTGGGGTTCTATTTACAAGTTTGTGAGATTTATTTACATTTCCCTGAGTGAGAGAGAATAAATGGTTAGGTAAGTTCTATTGAAGAACTATTTATAGGGAAGGGAATACTAAAGAATGAAGAATGATAAACTAAAGAGAAAAATTGTTATTTTGAAAGATTACTGTACAAAAAACAAAAGGAAGGAAACCTAACAATTATTCTTAATGAAACTTAAAATTTATTCAAAGTCTTTTAACCACATCTAAAATTTCTAATCTAACTCTTACAGTTAGGCTTTAATCTTGTTCAGCATCTCTAAAGCCTAATCCATGGTCCTTTCTCTTTTTTTGACCTGAGCTAACAAGACTCAATTAAAGGCCTTAACGCATCTAGCCCTTTGCTTCCAGCAGGTAGTCTCAGCTTGTAGCAGCTACTCATGGATTCCTAGGGCATCTAGCAGCCTATTGACTCTTTAATTATTCTCTTATTGGTTACCTACCATTATCTTTAGGCCTAGATGTTTCATGGACAAGAATTGTTCATCAATAAAATAATCGTGGAAACATACATACGCTAGAACCGCTCAAGTTAGTTCATTACTCCTTAAGTTGCAACCCTATGATTTGGTTTGATGTTTTTACTTTAGAAAAGACTGATTATATTTCTAAATCTTTCAAACAATAGTAAGGTTGCAATTCTTAGTAGTAGTGTATTAACTTATGCTTCAAGGAAAGTATATACAATTAAGGTAAGTTCTAAAGGGTCCTTAAGCTTTGTGACCTCGCTTAATTATAGAAAACACTTTCATTAGTCACATCGAGCTTAAGTGGGGTGGCCTAATCAAACCCAAGTAGTGGTTACACCTTTCACCCAGAGCCTGCAAAAAAGCCTTCCTCCTAAGGTGATAAGACTGCTTAGGTCTAACCGCATTTACCCTACATCTTTGATGCAACAAATGAGACCCCCTACCCCCCATATCCCAATGCATGTTGTATGCCAAATAAATATGGTAATCAAATCAAAGTATATACACAAAATTAATAAACAAACAAATAAATAAATGACATGGGTATTTTGAAAGGCAATTTTAATTTCAGAAAGTATTTTAAGTGGTTAACCCTCTTGACGTCCCTAGTGGAGTCGCCAAGCTGTCGAACCTGGTTTTTTCCTCCCGGTTTTCATAAATTAGTTTTCTTTAAACCGATCAATATTAAACCCTACCCATTTAATACTAACCCTTGACTAGGGTTTAAAGAAAACTAGTTCTTTTAATTTTGAAAACATTTTGGAGTTGCCACCCGACCATAGTTAAGAAAGAAAGTTAAGTTATAACCAATTGGGTATATTAGTTATAACTTAGCTACCAATTTATTGATAAAACCAATTTTTAAAACAGTTTTAAAACTAAAGATTTGAACTCGGGGGCTATCCTATTAAACCCTAAACATGTACCACTTTTAACTTTTCAATTTTAATTTCACTTTTCAAAATTACCTTTTAGAAACAAAACATTTAATCATATGTCAATAACATCTAAAAAAAAGATCATTGAATTATTATTTACAAATATGGGGAAAAAAAGAAAGAAAAATTTCTATATTTTAAGTCGCCTCGTATTTGCATACGAGTACCTACGTACCCACTATTCGGGATCAAACTTCTGTAGTTTTTTTATAAAAACTTTAGCATGTTGATTGATTTTAGTTACGAAAAAAAAGTCAGGTTTATGTTCTTTACCCATTTTGAGTCTATTTAAGAAAAATTTCTCAAAGAGTCCTAAATCAGATTTTATTTGTAGAAAATTTCTTAAGGTCCTAATTTGGAAAAAAAGGTTGGTTACTTTTATTTATTTTTAGAAAATTGAATTTCTGAGTGATTTATATATTCTAATCTACTCATTTTATTTATTTTTTTATTATTTTTTCTTATTTAAGCCTTAACCAAAGATAATAAAACCAAGCTATTCTACTTTTTTTTCCTTTTTCTTTCTTTTTTTTTCTCTCTTTTTTTTTTGTTTACATTTACAAATACATAAGTAATAAAATAAAAAAGAATAAATAAATAAATAAAGCCAGACTAGGTCAACTCCAATGACTCTAAACTCCAATTGCAATGGCTAATTGGGGTGATTTGGGATGGCTAAAAACATCAAAATGAGCGAAGGATGAGAGATTTATGTCTTTCGTATTGGACTTGGGGTGTGTAAGCTTAGTGCCTTGATGGTTAATGGTCATTTAGGTGGTAGTTGAAGGTGGCAGCTTGTAATGATTGTTACTAGTGGCATGCAACAGTTACTACAAGTGAATGGGAGGTTAGGTCTAGGGTTTTTAAGGACGGGGAACTCGTTGGTAGTGATAGTTTTCGTCGAAAACCACCGTAAAGCTAACTACTCCTAGAGAGAGAAAATTTGTGCTAAAGAGAGAAATTTGAAATTAAGCTCGAGTGGGATATTGTTGTGTGCTCTTGTGTGTTCCCTGAGCCTTATTTATACTCAAATGAAGCTTGAATATGTATAGAAAGTCAAGGAAACCATTAATTAGCAAAATCAAATCGATGGCATTTTTTACTCACAATGAATATTTTTTCAATTTTGAGTTCGATTTTAAATTCGTCAATGACTGAATTTGGAGGTGTTTTTGGTTTAATTCAAAACTAGGCTGTATATAGTATATGATTTTATCAAGAAAATGGTTGTTAATGTGCAATAAATGCCCATAAATTGTCCTTGAATGCAACTCCTTGCATTAAAAAAAAAAAAGGAAGAAAACTGGAAATCAAGTAGAATAACTAGAAGAAGAAGAAAATTGGGGGCCGCAAGTCACTGCGAGGTACGTACCACGCACATGATTCAAAAAAATGGAGCACGCTGGCTACATCCAATCAAGGCTTTGCCTTGGTCAACATTTGCGAACCAATTTTTGGTTAGCATCAGGTTCTTTCCTTTTTTTTAATAAAAAAAAGAACTAAATACTAAAATTAAAAAGTCCTATTTTAACTACACATTAATATCTTATTGCTATTATATAGATACTTGTTCCTTTCAAAAAGAAAAAGGCACTTCGTGCTTAGTAAGATTTGAACTCCATACCTCTAGCTTAATGCAATATTAATGCTCAAATACTTATCCGTTAAGTCGTTGGTATATGCCATATTCATATGTATAATTAAATTGCACATATGGATAAGGTCTACCTGGAGTAAATTTGAATTCAAGCCCAAACCCAACAACCTTTTCTTTATTTTATCTAAATTAAAAATTCTACTCTATCTAAAAAAAAAAAATTGTTATTTTCTAAATTTCCTAAATCCTCTTTTTTTTCTCTACATTTTATGACTTTTTTATTTTTTGCATTTCTTACTTTTTTTCTTAAATTTTATACTTTTTGTATTTTTCTACATTTGCTTTTTTTTTTTCATTTTTCCAAATTTAAGATCCTTTATCCTATAAAAATAAAATAAAATAAAAGAGGGTAAAAATTAGGTGTCTATAAGAAGCTGAGAGCTTAGTAGCGCAACGTAATGTCATTGTCATAAACCTCCAACTTTAGCCTTAAGAGCTTCCGCCTAACCTTCTTAGTCTTAGACTCGGCCTTCCGAAGGCGCATCTCCTTGTTCTGAGACTCATACAGCACATCTTTGAACAAGTTTGGTGCTATCCCCAAACACTGGAACTTATTTAAGACTTCATTGAAGGCATCCCCAAGCTCATCAATGCACCTATAAGGATAACGAAAGGGCCACTACTATACGTTCGACCAACTGATAGGCGCCTTCCTCATCTTCTTCTTCTTCACCTCAAGGGCCTTATCCCTAGCAATTTATGGGGCTTTCCTATTCTACCTAGCTACCTTAGACCTAATATTGACCTTAGCCACCCCTTCTTTACCCCTGTTAAAGGGAGGCAAGCATCACTACGTCCTGCTCTTTCACACCAGTAGGTTCATCCTCCATCGTTATGGGTGAAGAGGTAGGAGCAGAACTGATTGGGGGAGGGACCATACTCATAGGCTCGATAACCAGCGGCCTTATGGGGAGACCAACAACAGGAATCCCCTAAGGCAAAGCAATTAGTTCAACCCTACTAGTCTCTCCCACTCCCAATCTTAGCCCCATGGCATTGCCCTTTAGATCAGCAACTTTGGTGGTTGGCTTCACTTGAGCTTGGCATCGTCTCAGCAACTCAGATGCCAATGGATAGGGTATCTCCTTAGCTAATTTCTTACTTGCAAAGAATTAAACAAATAGTCAGTACAAAGAAAAATACAACATGATCATTTAATAACTTTATGTAACCAGTACGAATAAGGTGGATCCTTACCTTCCCCCTAGAAGGACATTAGATGAAGTATAGTTTTACAGATATGCTAATACAATGGAAGAAGCTATTTATGAAGAATGAACCTATAGCTTCTGTCCATTCCTTCACCATTTCCTTCTTCATGTTAGGGAAGAGCTCAAAGATTGGATACTTGAAGCATCTCTCAACTACCTCTACAACATTTATCTCCTCACTATGCCTCATGGCCATAAAGGCCTTTACCTCACTTACGACCTTAATGTCACTAAGCCCAAGCTCTTTCTAGCCCCCAATTCGAACCAATATGATCCATTATGTCTAGAAGTTTGCTCATTTCGATAGCTCCACTACTAAGAACTTATCCTGCTTACCTTTAACGAAATCATCTAGCCTTCGAAACAACTTCCTCTTCGGACGGGGTTGGAGATACGGCCATTGTGAGACCTAGTTTTCGACCTATTACCCTAGACTCGGAGCAACAAATCACTTAATGTAAGTATAGCTGAGGGAAGTAATAAAATAAAGCTATGAAGAGAAGTTTAAGAAGTAAGTTTAGTCTTGTGACCATACCCGAACTATTTAATATCAACACGAATTGGGGCATTTAGGATGACTTAGGGCTTTCGAACAATTTTATTCGAACTGAAGCAAATTCTAACATAAGTTCACAAAAGTTAGACAAAGAGTTGTAAGAAGGTCGATTTTTCAAAATAAATTTTATATTAAATTTAAGTTCAAAATAACGCCCTTCTACCAAGTATATCGATATTTATCAAAAACTCAAAATTTAAGTTTCAAATGACCATGAAACCTTAGAAATAAATTATTTCACTTACAAAAATAATTTTGGGAATCAAATAACATGTAGGGTAATTACATAAATATACCATATGAGTTATATGTACCTGATATGTACACGAAAATGCTTTAAATAATTGAAAATCCTTATAATTAACTAAAAATTAACAAGAAAAGTGATAAAATATTAGGAAAAATTGCTAACCACTAGAATCAAGTTAGATATAGGTATGGACAAGTATAGGAAAGGTGTTGATTAATTAAGAAACTTCAAATGACATATAGCAGGCTTAGGATTTAGGGTATTTAAACTAGAAATTAGAAAGACAAATTCATTACACCCTTAAACACTTTAGGATGATTACCTAAAATCTCTCCAGAACTTTAACTAGGTCTTGAGAAATCTTGAAAAATTATGGGAAGTTGAAGATTAGTGAAGGAATTTTTTTTAAAAAAAATAATAATTAAAACTGTGCAAATCAAATCGATTTGGAGTACAAGCATTCAAAGTGCAATTAGGAGCGAACCACCACCATCGGCTAACAGCAAGAGTAGCACCTAGGTGGGCCGGCATAGTGGCGATAGAAGGTGGTGGTCAGACAGCCACTTTTTGGTAAGTTGCAAATTTAATCCAATTTTCCATAATTTAGTAAAAATAATAAATTAATTCCAAAAATTATAAGAAAATTCATTTTGAAGTATTTTTGCATGTACTTTTGAGGAAAAATATCATTTATAAAAATTTAAAGTAGATTTATAACCTCCTTAAGAAATCATGCAAAACCAATCAATTTTCGAAATAGTTTTAAATAACTCTAAAGTTGGTGTTTCGAAATCGAAATTTTTTTGGAACCTCCCTATACTACATGTTTGGATCTTATGAAAATATTTTGGCCAAAAATATTTTCCATAATTTTTAGTAATTTTTTAGCCTCTACATTTGATAAAAAAAAATGTTATTTCCAAACATTTTGTGTAATTAAATCTAAAGAAACCTATTTGTACTAGTTCTAGAGCTTATTAGTATTATATATTATTAAGGCAAGTGATCTAGAGTTGGTTAGAATAAATGGAAGTTGAGGAATGCACAAACCATGGTATGCACAAACCGTAGATTATAGCTTACATGCATTAAGGTGTGGATATGTAGATTTAGAAGTATGAGTGATGTGAAGAGCATAGGCATGTTGAACCTATTGTATGATCATATTTTATCATGCTAGTAAATTGGAATAGGATATTTGGGTGAATCGCTAGAAGTAAACGTATAAATTGATTATGTTCAAAGAGTTCTTCAAATCGTTAAACTGGTAAAAAGGGGACTTAATTTCTAGTTCAAATACTTGATCAAAAGGATAGATGGTAAAGGAATGTAATTATAACTTTGTTAAGGCTTTGTTTAAAAAGCTATTTGGTAAAAAAAGTATGGTTGTAAAGACTTCAGAGACATGTCCAAAAGGCTAGTAGATGAAAGGACTTTAACTTGAAATATGTTAAAGCTTCATTTAAAGGAATTATTTGGTGAAAGAAGTGGGATCGTATTGATATCAGGGACTTAACTAGAGGGTTCACTAGTTTAGAAGGCTTAGATAAAATCACTTCAAATACATCTTCAGAGGGTTGTCTGTAAAGAAGGGACTCAAACTTTAGTTTAGAGAGTTGATTAGAAAGTTAGATAAGAAGAGGGACTTAACTATACTCCCATCATAGACAAGTTCAAGAAGTATTTAGTAAGGGAAATGTAGTCAGAATGGTTTTGGAACTTGATTAGAGGATTGGTTAATGTGAAAGCTTAGTGGAAGTGACTTCAAAGTCTTGTTCAATGAGTAAATTGGAGTAAGGGTATAACTGGGATAATCTCGGAAACTTAGTCGAAAGGTTCAAAGATTAAAACTTGGTATTAGGCGAGCTTTTATAACCTTATTTAGATACTTTAGCAGCAAGTTAAAACTCAATACAAAGTTTACTCCCCTTATAAGAGATAAGTTATAACCATACGTAAATTATTAAAATGAACTTATTTAACTTTATATTTAGTAAAACTAAAATGATTATATTAATTATTTAGGAAACAATTAAAGTAAACAAGATCAAGCATTAGGACCGTTAAGTGTCACATGTCTAGGTGAATTAGTGAAAGAAGAAGTTTACATTAATGGGTAAGATTAGGAATGTACCACTAGCCAGGGAAGTGGATATTTATGTATGCTTTAGTAGATTTATGTCTAATCCTAACTTTGTGTGATCTATGATGTTTCGGCTTAGTTGAACTTGATTTCAAGTTAATGCGTTGTTCGATGAACCATATGGAGCTACTTGTTATAATTGTTACTAATTGAATAGTGACATGATGTTAAACTTGGTTGTTATGTTCGTACTAATGAATGCATATGTGTCATTTGCTAAGATCTGTGTTATCTTGGAAAAGAATCTAAGAATTAACTTTATCTGTTAAGGTGTTCACCTAAGTGAACCTAATACCGAGATCTTAGAGTTGATAAAACTACAAAGTTTGGGTAATAAGTAATGAATATGTTTGGTTGGTTTTGCTAGGTTTTGCTGGACAAGCAATCTAATGCATTCATGGCACGGCATAAAAAGGACCTACGGGTCAAGTTGTTTAAAAACCAAGATATCGATAGGCTGGTTTCCATATGAAAAGCTAGGTATATCAAGTGAACTACTTAATTTGTATAAGCTAGGTTTTAAAACATATAAAGATTACATTGTATCTGCTATGCCAACTATATGCTAAATTTTCCAACCATTCTACGTGGTTATTATTGCTAAGTTGAAATGTTTGCTAGGTTCTTAGATATGTTATCCAAATGTCCGATTTAAGTTGATCGAATCGGATGAGTTGTTAGGTTGGGCTAGGATATCAGTATTAATGCATGCTGCGTACATGAGCATGGTACATTCTTGATGCATTTGCATTATTTTGGTTAGGAAACTATAAGATAACGTAATTGGGCTAACTACTTAAATGATGTCCTTATTTTATTATGTTTATTATTATGTTTTTATCCACTCTCACTCAGTTCACAGCAGTTAAGGGGATAAGTTTATCTTATCTTCAGGTTACGAATGAATAGAGAGAAAAAGATATCAAAATGATAAAGAGACTTCAAAACTCTAGCTGAAGATAAGCTCTTGAGAGAAGTTGTTAACTATGCTATATGGTAAGTACATAAAGATAAAGTTTAGGAAAATAGTGGGTGTTATACTTTCAACAAAGGTTTAGCATAGTTGTGATAGTCTAAAAACATGTGTTTGTAAAAGAGATACTATATTGTATAAGGAGTTTGTACCTATGATACTCTGAGTATGGCTCGCTAATGTAGAAGCTTTTGCTGTGGTTTATCATATTGAATGAAAAATGATTTGGAGGTAATTGTTTATGAAACAAAAAAGTAGGTCAAACACAAGTTCTGCCTTATCCTAAACTCAAAGGTAGCAATAACAAATTGTCTTTTGGTACCAAGAGTTTGAAAAAAAAATTTAAGCAGACACCTAAAAGGTGGAGCGTTACAGCCATCCACTCAAACCCTTCTACATATAGAAATGGTTGAAAAGTTCAGGAGTGGCCCTTATTACCAGGTGTTCATAGAGTCCTTAGAATACCTTCAATACCCTCTACCTGTTGGGAAGGACTTGCAGTGGTGGAAGTTGAAGAGCTCCTTTTCAAATTCGCTCAAGTAGAGGTACTGGCCATATTCTAATCACTTTTCAAACACCGTAAAGCACCTCCCTAACAGCAAGGGCACCCTTTCCTCCCTTATCGATAGCCATACTGCCCAAACCAAAAGTTGGTCTAACCATGAAGTTAGCTAAGACCCAGTTAATACAAAAGGCTTACTCTTACTGATTCAACTTCTTAAACCTCTATCCATCTTAAGCACGGTGAATAGATCTATGGCCTCTAGTAAGGGAATGTACATATAAACATTCCTTGGGATGGCACTGATAATCCTTGTAATATCCAGTGCCTCCACTGCCATTCTCAAGTTATCATCTAGCTGTGCTAGCAACAAGGCTTTGTCCTCTCCTCCATGGGGAGGGTCACTCCCTATAGCTTCAAAGTCTGTTAGGGTGTATTTCGACGCATTGGAAGGCATCTTATCTATGTTTGCTCCAATGTTAGTTGATATCTTGATGTTAAAAAAGCGAAGACACATAAAGAACTTCGAAGAAATTTTAGATTTGTTAGCTAAAAGAAAGCAAGAGAAGTTACTTAGCTTGCAGAAAGAAAGTGAGAGAAGTTGCAAAAGAGTGATTTGTCCAAGCAACTATGGTATTTATAAGCCCATCACTTTGGAAAGCGAATTGTCAGTTATAGGGATTTGATAAGCACAAATCCCCTAAAACATTGTGATGTAGACACGTAAAGAAGGTTTTGATCAGACAATTGCATTCAAAAGACAAAATGCATGCAACTACACATAAGTCTACAAAGACAGGACACCTATTACATTACATTTACTGCACTTGAAGCGTACGATAAAAGTAAGAATTCAAAAGGTTACTTTTGCAAGAAGTTTTCTCGAGGCTCCCTCGACCACCATGAGAGAACCTATTCAATACTATACCTCGGCATAAACAAATGGGAGCCACTTGAACAATGGTTAGCTTAGCTTGATCCTGTTAGCCTAGATCATCTAACGCCTCTGCATACTTGACACCTTTACTCTACAACCCTAGTGTCTAAAGTGTCTCACCGACTAAACCTTTACCTCAGCTCAAAACACCTACCTCAACCCATTAGGTACCACTTCAAGCTACCCATCCGGGTCAATACTTAAGTATGCCACTTTAACTTTGTGTAATCTCCTTGGATCTCCTCTTAAGTGTCTCCTCTGCCTTGACTAGATAAAGGACCAACTATTCGATACCCCCTAACTAAGGAGGTTGGGCCTCTTGTATCCTACCTTAAGGCTGGAGCACCCACCTCAACCTAGGTGGTAACCTGCTCGGATAGACTACATATGCCCAACCCCTTTGTCACTCAGCTTAGACATCTTCATTACTATATCGATACAACAGCACTATCGCCATGTCACCTTACCAACATGAACACCTCCAGACCAAATCAACCACATACTTGAGAAGCCTATCTTTCCCCTTTCCTTTCCTCCTAATGGTAACGAGACTATAGAGGTATGGGGCAAGTATTAATAAGACCTTTTAAACATAGGTCTCTTAAGCCTGTGCCAACCTAACTAGGTTTACTACCTAAGTCATGCCCTTTCAGTTCGGGGCTTTTGACCCTTAAGACCAACCTTGATTGAAGCCCATAAGATAGAATACCCAACTACAAAGGTCGCTTTTAGCCAAGAGACTATGGATAAGGCTAGCCAACTTAGTCAATAACCACCTCCTACATTTGTGGACCACATCGAACATTGTAGCTCTACTACCCATTACTTACAGACACGACTTCTGCCCACTAACTCCTTTTCAACTTTTGACTCTACTCCTCTATAAATATAAAACCATCACTTAATGGTAAACTACTTGATACTTCGCTTATTATAACCTACTTTTATCTTCAAATACTCTTACTCTTCTTATACACCAATCTTACTTAAGCATTAGAGTAGCCATGACGGACAACATTCCAACACCCTTTACTGTTCTTTGTCTTATAGGCCTACACAGTTACGCAAAGCCTTATTTCAATTGAATTTCTACTAGCCAATATCCAGAGACGACAAGCCAAAAAATACACTGTTATCATTAATCAGTCATTTATTAGATACCTTAGAACTTATACCTTTTATATCGAAGAGTACAAGTTCAACGGTAGGTAAAGGGTAGCAAGACCTCATACCCATACCCTATCTTGTGAAAGTAGGTTTCAAGAAATCTATATTCGAAACTTATCTTTACATCCTTAATACTAACCTAAAATCTACCCGATTGAGCAAGATATGGGTAGATACTTTATACAATAGGGTCACCGGTCTACCCTAGTCCTCTATTTGAACTTCTCAAAAGTTCCATCCCCTATTTGAACATATCTTGAAACATTGAGCTCATCTAGTGTAATTTTTTCAAAAAAAAAAAAAAAAGAAAGAAAGAAAGGGATTTGAGTCAAATGCACTCTATTAAATCAATTATATCTAGTTTGGCTTATGGATTCTTTCGTTAGATAAAAATGATTGAAGATTTAATCATGTAAACAATTCATTTTTTTCTTTGATACAAAGAATCAAAGGTAAGCAAATGTCGGAGTATGATGAGAAAAAAAAAAATAAAAAGAAATGAGTTTTCTCAAAACGGTAAGAAATTGTAAGATGATAACCCCTTTAGAGGGTAAAACGGAACATAGATGATTCGATTATATTACAAACCGGTAAAGCTTCTATTGGAGGAGTAATCCGTAATGAAAGGGGACAATAGATCCTCTGGTTTTCAAAAAGAATTAGGAATCTAGGTATTTTCTCTACTAATCTTATATTGGGGCCTCGTCTACAGTAAAAGAAAAAATCTTATCAAAGTAGAGGTGAATATGGATTGTCAATTAGCAATTTAATAGTGCTATTACTGATTGGTGATGTTAATTACTGTAATAAATTTGCAAGTATAATTCATACTTGTAGAAAAATTGAATGAAATGAATAAAGTGGTGGTGCAACATTGCCATTGCAAAGAGAATGCGGTTGAGAGTCTCATA
The DNA here is from genome assembly GCA_024138005.1 of Lumnitzera racemosa. Lineage (NCBI taxonomy): Eukaryota > Viridiplantae > Streptophyta > Magnoliopsida > Myrtales > Combretaceae > Lumnitzera > Lumnitzera racemosa. Next base: position 15,680,044 of record JAMXBC010000008.1, on the reverse strand, counting down.
GTACACTGCATGCCAATGCCAACAAACCTTTGTTAATGATATGTTTTTTCTTTTTCATTTAATTTTTTCCTTTCCATTTTGTGCGGCCAAGTTGGGATAATTAATGTATAAATACTTGTCAAGTATGGTGGATGGAAGGGAGGTTAGATCTCCCATTGGACTGGGTCACGTATGACCCTTATATTTTTGTTGTTTCTGCTACGATAACATGAATGCCTGATCTACGGATTGTATACATAATAGAATACAACGCACTCGTGTTACGAGTTACTAAATATAAAAATTACATATATAAAATATATTCAAATCGAAGATTACAGGTTAAATTTGAGATTTTGATAAAAAAATTTATATGATGAAAATAAAATATTAATATTGCTATAAGATTTATTGTACTTGTAAAATGGATGATCAAAAAATCAAATAGAAAAAAAAACTAGGCAAGTATAAATTTATGTTATTGAAGTAATTGCCTTTTTGATATAAAATTTACCCCCAAAAAAAAGAGGAGAAAGGAGAGAGAATTTAATGGAAGAGAAAAATTAAGGAGTTGCCAACATTAGGCATGTTACATATATAAAATATATTCAAATTGAAGATTACGGGTTAAATTTGAGATTTTGATAAAAAAATTTATATGATGAAAATAAAATATTAATATTGGTATAAGATTTATTATACTTGTAAAATGAATGATCAAAAAATCAAATAGAAAAAGAAAAAAAAACTAGGCAAGTATAAATTTATGTTATTGAATTAATTGCCTTTTTGATATAAAATTTACCCCATAAAGAGAGGAGAAAGGAGAGAGAAATTAATAGAAGAGAAAAATTAAGGAGTTGCCAACATTAGGCATGTTATAAATCCTTCATAGATAATATTAGTATTAGTTTGGGATTAAATAAGTAAGTCAACTAGAAAAAGAGGAGAGGGGAAAGAGAATAATGGGGGAGAAAATTATGGAATTACACATTTACCCAAGTCATAAATTTTTCATAAATAATATTAGTATTAGTTGGAGGTAGGTCTAGGGGGCGGGGGTGTGCACAATAGAAGCCTTAGTCCCCCCTCCTAAACTTGGGAATAGTTATTTTAAAATTTTTTTGAAAAAGGAAAATATATATATATATATATATTAAAGAGCAAAATATGATAAATAATGAAACGTAACCTAATTTTAAACAATTATTTTATAAACATGAGATTTTGAGTTCAAATCTCATGAAAATCTCATGTTTATCATTTGCTCTTTTTAAGATAATATTATTGTTTGAACGACATTTGTATTTATGTAAATATTAAACCTTTTCTTTTTTTTTCCACAACAATCAATAACATTAAATTTATTAATTATGAACATATTCAACTAAATAAATTATCTTAAATATTTATTTTTTATATGTAATAACGAAAAAACAGTTATATTATCCATATCATAAGTATTTCAGTCTTATTAACAAATAATACCAACTATAAGACTTGATTGGATAATTTTTTTTATAATTAATGTTATGAAATGAATATGAATTATCAAATAATTAATTATCTAATATTTTATATTCAATATGATAAGTATTTATTTTTAGTATTGCTAATGTAACAATCATACAAGATTTTCATGAAAAGAAACAATACAATACAATACATATATTTATGTCGAGTTGCTCTTTCTATTTTATTTGTAATTTATTATTCAATTACTTTTTTCCGATCTATTTTTGTTATAAAAAAACTTACATAAATTTATATATTAATGCAATTTTTTCTAAATTAAAAGTTAGTTTTAATTTAATATATATGCATAACAAAAGGTAAAAATTTTGTTTTTTAAAATTCTTATGAAGTGTGTCAATCACTCTTAATCATTTTTTAAATTAATTTTTTCATTTTATTATGCTTTAGGAATTACGTTGGTCAAATCATTAATAAGATTTTTTTTTTTACATATATGATATGTAATATAATTATAATAATAAGAAAATATTTTCCAATTGATAATTTTAATATGGAGTTAATTAAAGTAAGTGCATCCTTCCCCCCTCCCACCCTCAATTTATTATCTTAGTCTGTCCCTGAGAGTTAGTAAATTGAATAATATTATATTGTAGCCTGCTTTGGTTTAAATAATATATATATATATTGTATATATAAGTCCGGCCACTATACAATGTGACAATGTCAATCTTTATGCATGATGATAGCAATAATAATTCTGAAAATTCAGTTGGTAAATCGTTAGGATGATCAACTTAAGAAACAATTTCCGTATTGAGAATATTTCTAAATTAGAAGAAAAAGTTATATGCTTTACCTCTAAAATAACTGACCATATTGTATACAAAGAATCTATTTAAATTGTCTTGTTTAGTAAGATAAATTGTTTATAATAGGCTAAAAAAAATTAAAAAATAAAAGTTGACCATTTGTAACACATTTAAGTCATTTTTTGGGTATACGACAAATGCTTGTAGCTAAAGAAACTTTTATCAATAAAATAAAATTTAAAAACATGAAAATTGTGTCAAACAACCCAAAATAGATGTGTTAATCTATCAATAATGATAATAAATATATTTTTCGTCGAACTTCTTTCTGTTTTTGTTGGAAACTTTTCCTTGCCCAATTCTTGACTTTTTTTCTCAACATTTTTTCGTAGTAATTTATTTAAGAAATTACTTAGAGAAGATGAGTGGACGTTTTAGTTCTCATCCTCCAGGGGAACGTCCAGAGTAAAAGCTAATTAGTAGCAATTACCAAACTCGCATTGATGGAATCATAAAGGTTACCGAAACGGATACAACAAAATAAAAGGAAATAAATTCCATGGCGTCTGTTTGATCCTTTCATTAGCACAAGAGGTTTCTTTTTTTTTTTTTTTTTTTTCCCCATCCTCCCTCATGCTCAACTACTATTATAACCAATATTAAGAAGATATTGGATCTAGATCTAATTCATCTTGTTAAGGATTGTTATTCATGTTAGATCTAATTTCATATTTAGTGTACAAGAATATAATCGAAATAGAATCGCAATTCATAGTCTATTCCCCTTTTTATATTTGGAGCTATTTTTAAAAGACAAAATTGTAAATTTTTTTCAAAGAGACAACTTTAATCTTAAAAGGATTCAATTGTAAGGTCTACAATCTACAATTTTAGATGATATCCAAAGTAGTTGAAAGTACTCTCCGATCATTCCAAAAATTAATTAAACTGAGAATCAAGTTTAATTGAAAAGTCATATCTAATCACTTTATAACAGTAATTCAATTTAAAAGTTTTAAAGTTGATAACAAACCTACAAGTTATCCTAAACCCTAAGTAAGGTGAAATCTTAACTCAAACTATTGAAAACCCTAACATGGAATAACAAATTCTAAATCACCAAAACTTTAAACCTTATGATATGAACTAGAAACACTTAAGACTATTAAGACCCCAAATGAACAATTGAAAACTCGAACTTAACCAAGATTAATTCAACCCTAAAACTCTATAATTTCTTTTGACGAGCAAATTTTAAGAGAGGAAATATTTCAAGAATTAAATCTTAAAAGAATTACATGTGTGAGACTTCTGACTAGCCACTTACATCCAAATTCCTTTTCAATTTGAATTTAATTAAACCAAAGTCAATAGTGAGAATTTGGTTAACTTCTCATTTGATAATTTCTATAAGTTCAAGACAAGACAATTCCCTTTTTCTCCATATAAGATGTAAAACCCATAATCAATTGCCTAAAGTTTGGCTCGTAGAATTTAAGGTAATCGATTAAAGGATTCGATCGAGTTTAAATTATCAAATAAAGTTAAAAATATTAGTAAAAGTGATTCCCTAAGTTCGAATTTAAGAAAATAAATAATAAAATAAAAATTTTTCAATTTTTCAATTTTTCAATTTTTAAGTATATAACTCGTTATTTATCGAAAATATGTAAAATGTATTCTAATAACTAACGAATCGCTAAAGATAAATTATCTATATACTCAAAAATCATAGAATGACCTAAATCACTATATATGAATTTACACATAAGTAGAAATACGTGTAATTACTTAAAATATGTGAAATGTGCTAAAATAATGATAAATAATTAAAGAAAATTTGTAATCAATTAAGGAAAAATCAAGAAAAAACAGGAAAAATAAGGAAAAATCTAGAATTGAGGCATGGCAATTTGGAATTGAAGAAACAAAATCAATCAATTAAAATACAACAAATGGAAAGTGAAACAAAAAGAAAAAAGAAAAAGAAGAGATAAGGCAATTGTCTTGTCTAATTAATGCATAATAATTCTCTAACACCTCTATAAATAGCAAGAAAATTTCATAAGCTTATCTAGTCAGTTTGGAGAGTGTGAAAAAATAGAAATGACTGAAATAGTAAGTTTTTGGATAAAAAAAAAAAAAGTACTCAAATCTTTGCAATTAGTTACTTAAAGGGGAACCAACACCAGATGAGCACCTGAGAGTAAACGGCCACCACCACCACACAGTGGTGGTAGCGCCTAGACCGGCCAACAAGGCCATGGCAGCCGGCGATGGCCGGAGCTACCCACACAAGTAAGTCCAATTTCCAACTAGATTTTGTTTAATTTTGTAAAAATATTAAATATTCTTAAAAAATTATAAAACTTGTTATTCTAAAATATTTTTATATTTAGTTTTTAGAAAAAATATTATTTTGATGAAAATATGTCCCGTGATATATGGTCCTTAAAAAATTATGCAGAACCGAGCATATTTCGGTTTAGAAATAAATGGCCTTAAGAGTGTAGTTTTGAGTCCAAAATTTTTTTCTAAACTACTTAGGTGATATAGAATAGTGCTACAAATCCCGTTTTCAAAAATTAATTTTCAAAATTTTTAGATCATTTTTAGGCCTTAAAATGATGCATAAAATGGGTAATTTAGAGTTAATTAAATGTATAATTAAGTAATTAAATGTATAATTAAGTAATTAAATGTATAATTACTGATTTGATACACAATTATATGTTTTAAGATGTTAAAATCTGATGGAGTATGCTATTTGTAGCATTTGGAGTGTTAGATATAATTATTAGCATATTATCTAGTAAATATGTAATAGGCAAAAAATGAGAAATTTTGAGTTAATTTAGTAATTCAGGGTAATTAGGTTCAAAATCTTATTTGGGATGAATTTAGATATTTGTAATGTTATTTGATATTGGGAGATGATATTTGAAGTGATAAGAATATTAGATGTATACATTTTGTACATATTAAGTGATAATGTGTAATTATGAGAAATTAATAATTAAGAAAATATTGGTTAGAATTGATATTGTGATAATAATAGGAATAATGCAATAAATCTGATAGGAAACTTAAATTAGGGTAATTATATGAAAAATGTAAAATTTTCTCATAACAAGGGTAAATTCAGTAATTAAATTAGGTTTCAAGTATATCGTACAAACTAAAATACCAGTTAGAGACTAAAAACGATATTTAGGATATCCGAAGATAATGCGATTAATTTTACATTATGGATCAGAATGATTTCTTAGGATATACATATAAATTTCTAATAAAAAATTAAGTTAAAAACCTAATTTAAAAATCAATGCGAAAACTAAAACAAAACTTAAAGAAGAATCGTAAAAGACTTAAAAAAGAATCGTAAAAGACTTAAAACCTAGATAATTAGGTATATTAGACCATAAACAAAAGATAATAATAAGCATTATAAGATAAAACCAACCTATAATAGTTATATAAAAAACTAAAACCACGTTTGTATTATAGGGATGATCGGTGATGGCTTAAGCGAGTCGAACCTTGAATGAGTGAGCGAGGAGTCAAGGTAAGTTGGAATTAATACAGTATTGTATTTTGGAGGTTTGAAATTGTAATTGATTGTACTTGTTCTAAGCTGATGATTTGATTTTGATTTGCTATTTAGCTTATATTATATGTTTTGTATGAAATAATTGATCACCCTAAACTGGACCTAATCAAATATATGACCTGTAATTATAAATCGAACCTGCATAGCAATCCACTAAGGAAAACCTAGAATTCTCCAACCAAATATCGACTCCATCAAAAGGGATAGCGCTGAGTAGCATAATGGGTCCCTTCTTTATCCTTAGTCGAACTAAGTGACAGGTAAGGAGGTCGCGGTAAGGGTGGAGTCAATGGTTCGAAGGTAGTCGCAGGAGGAGCGATGTCTTCATTGCACAAGGTTGGGTTTAGTCATGAGTTGTTGTATTAACGGCAACTCCTCAACCCGGATTAGAACAGATGCAATTTCTCTAATTTGATGATAGGCAAGATAATGTCGTACAATGGTATTTGCTTAAATATGCACTGTACCTAATAAGTTGGTTGATAACCTTGTCTGTATTTGTGGTATAGTTTTAAGTCCTCCATCCTAACTTACTGAGCTGTGGTTGCTTACATCTGTATAGACGTCATTGCAGATGCTAGCCAAGAAGCGGCTTACAACTATTCTGAAGCCAGCAACTGCTAGATCCTAGAAAGTGAGGAAAAACATTTGAAGAATAAACATATATTTTTAAGGTCTAAGCTCTTATCTTAGAATTTTTCATTTCTAAATAATGTATTAACTAGGAAATAGATTATGGTGAAGCATTGTAAACATTAATTACAATAACTGAATTTTAATATATATATATATATATTTTCTCACTTTCTTAGGTAAATGATTTATTTAAATTACAAACTATTTACTTCAAAGCGGGGTAGTCATAAATGCCTTGTGTAGATCAGGTCTAGGATAGTGGTTGTAAAGTTAACTTCTATCTTAGAATGGTTTACACGACAGGGCTGTTATGACTCTATCACTTTAAGACGTGACATAAGATATACTACTTATAGATAAATAATCCAACTAATCAAATTATTTTATATATAAAAGCAAGATGATGGGATAAGGCCATGCCACAAATGACACAGCTACGCTGGTTAAGAAAGAAGAGAAGATGGCATGCTATTCCCTATCATTTCAACAATCTTTCAATTATTTATCACATCTACTATTTGCCTAAGAAGCTTACATCATCCAGTCATTATTTGTTGAGCTCTTTCAACATTTAAAAATAACAAAAGCCATATGTTAGATGCTACAGGACACCCATTTGCAATTGGCCACTCAACTTCAAAACACTCCTACATTTTGTCGCTTTTCAAAACACTTTACACTTAGAACAAAGATAGAAAGGTACCTTACCCACATCCACTTCATCACCCTACAAATCTATAAACAACTCGAGTTACAAACATACACTTTTGTTGCCACTACTTTGGTCCACTTAAAAGGACACACTAGAAACATCGTATACCACCATTTGAGGAAACTTCGGAGTATCTATCAACACTCAAGGACATAGATTTCAATGATCTAAAGGTCACAAAAGGAGAAGACAAAAACGAAGAGCTAAAGAGGACTAGTAAAGGCACTAACCACCATCCATTCTACTTCGTGAAGTAAGCCTTGTTCCCAAGTGTATTTAGAACACCATGCTTAGGAAATCATTTCTTATATATGTGAAGTTATCATATACTTTAGATATTATCTTAGCTAGGTTAAGTGTCAGCTTTTTGAAATTTTCCTTATGGATACTAAGATATGAGTAGCCTAGATTTAATTTCCTTCTAATATATTTAATAATCACTTAGACTATAACCTTGTGACTTGATAAAGCCATAAAACCAAGTGCATGAACATCCTATAAGATGCTAGATGTAACATGTTTAAAGCCTACCTAGGTATTATTTTTACTCATCTTAAGTTTCACATGCTTTAAAAAGTAACCTTTAATAAATGAGAAACCAATATATAAAGTGTTAAACTTAATAAAAAACTTGTGCCTAAGAGAATGTGGTGTTCTATATTTTTCCACTTAATATTAGGATAAATGATCCCCTTACAAATATTAAAACATGTAAGAGTTAGAGTATAAGTAAGTGTAAGTTTTGGTTAAGCACGTAAGCATAAGGAAATGAGTGGTAAAATGGGAAATTGAGTTTAGGAGCCCAAAAAGAACAACTAACTAGATCTATAGATTGTGTTTAACCCACTTTAACATACTTAAAAATAAAGTAAGCAAAGCGAAAAGACTAACTAAGACTAATAAGATAAGTATTAAAGGCTTAAAACTCAAAACTAAGCCCAAAACGCTTAATTAGGCCTCACAAAATTTTTTTACCTTAATAGAAGTATTAAGCCTAAAAGAAAGTTCCAAGCTCAAGCCTAAGCCCTAAATATTTCACAAAGTAATAAGAGGCCCAACAACAATTTCAAGCCCAAAAGAGGACTAAAACCTAAGAGGTACACTACTGTTCTAACCAGTAGGCAAAATTGTAGGAACCATCCCCCAAATCTAACCATAACATGTGAAAGTACACTTGAAGACAATAAAAATTGACTATAAGATCATAAAAATCAGATTTAAAATGAAAAAGTTACATATAATTGAAGATTTAGTATAACTAGAAAAAGTTTAAGACTAAGTTAAGAATATAACTCGAAAAAACATAAGGTTAACACTTTATTATAAGGCAATTCTCATAATAAAATAATTACCCGACTAAAAATTTAAATGAGTCATGCATAATACATTTTGACATCATAATTACATCGACTGCCACCTCATGTGAGAGGTGAGAAGGGATTCACAAGAGTGAGGACTCATGAAAGGATTAGTTTAGGCAAAGGTTATGCCATATTGTTGTTGATTCTTATCTTGGCTTATAGGCTTTCAAGGTGCTAGCAGATGCTAACCATTTAACTAAGAGCCATGTCTTGTTACTTCTGCTTAAGACATATGATATGGATTATAAGGACCACTACACCGCTAAACGTAAGAATTTGATTTTGAAAAAAGAGTCATATTTCTCGTTAAAAGTCAAGTTTTTACATATTAAATGAATATGTACAGGAGTTAATTTGAGCACATAGGTACAAGTTGAATAAAAACCTAGGTGATAGAGCTCAGTTGTTGGTTTATGTCGATTAATCATCTTTAATCTCGATTACATGAGGTGTAGTTCTAAGTTGCATGTAATTCCTAAACTACTACATATATTGTTTGGCATACTGTTTATCACATGCATTCATATGTTTATGTATATATATAAATTGTTGTAAAGCATGACAGAAGAATTAACTCACTAAACGTAAACTTATACTCTTATAAATTTCTTTTGATGCAAAAACACTTTTTCGTCAAGTTGGGCCACAAAATGCCCGAGATTAGTCTTGCACTAAGACAAGACTATGCAATATGTGGAGCGAAAGAGGGAACTTTTAGTATTGGATAAAATTTATTTATATCCCTTGTTATTATTAGTGGTTTGACTATTTATAGTTAATTAAGTATGTATTTCGATACTGCTGTTTTAGAACGCTATGTTCCAAACTTTTAATTTAACAGTATATTTAATTATTTAGTAAAGATAATTATGGTACTTTGATATTATTTGCCTACATGACTAATGATAACTTAAAGTGGAGAAAGCATTATGCATCATATGGAAAACCAATGATCTACCATGACAATGATGTTATCTGGGTCACAATATCAATTCTATTTTTAGGAGGTAATTCCATTCCACCTCATTAATTACATTAATTAAAAAATATTTATTTAAACTTCAATCAAATTATAACATGTATTAAGGTAGTGTTTAGTTGTAAAGATTGAATTAGATGAAAAGAACTAAACATAATAAGTATAAAGAGAACTAATTGGTTTGTACAATATTAAACATAAAACTGTATACTATCCCTTATTTGGTATACACAAGTATTAGACTTATTATTATATTATGACATTTATATCCTTAACAATATCTAATATACATTTTAATTATATTTTTATATTATTTGAAATACAATTTGACTGGATTATTAAATTCATATAATTAAACAAATTATATACAATATTAAATAAAAATCGTAGATTTGCTAACTATTAAAAAATTGATTATTTATATTTAATTAAAAAAAAACATGCATACATGATGGATATTTTGAAAATGTAAAATATTTTTGTTTTTGTTGTGTAATTTTCGTTTTTGTACTATAATATAGATATGACAAAATTTAAGTATTTTATTCGGTCTGTCAATCTAATTTTTTATTTAGTCATCAAATAAAGTTACAAATTAAACATAAAACAACATTTTTTATTCAATCCAGTATTATAAAAATTACATAATTAAAAACTATAAAAAAACTTTATAAAAAACAATACAATATACACATTCAATTCTTCTATATTTCATAAGTGCTTGCAAATAAAAAAAAATAAACAATTATTATCCCTTTTTCCATTCTACTTCATTCCAATCTATCCATACCATGAGCCGTGACAACAGTTGGCTAAACACAAGAAGACTTCTTTTTCCTATTTTCGTTTTCGTTTTCCTTCGGACCATTTTGGCTTGAGATCTATTTCTCTCCTTCTTGGCAACATAATCAGTTCAATTTCCAACATTCCCTTTACCGATCAAAACTTGATTTGAATCCATTTCCTTTATTTATTATTTTACTTGGTTTTATTCCTCCATTATCACTTTCTTTCTTTTTTCCTCTCATTTTTTTTTTTTTTTTTTTTTTTAACACGCAGCAAAGAGAGAAAGGTCTCGAGATTTACTGTCCAGAAATTTACTCATCACTTGTCATTTGTAACCATGTTTTGCTTCCAGCTATTAAACATATGTCACGTGTCAATTTATTTATTCTTCACTTAACATTTTGTATACTCTCCATTTCCAAGGTTAGCCTAACGGGTGCTTTATAACACTTGGTAATTAAAAAAAGAGAAAAAAATTCTTACTCAAAAATTAAAAAAAAAAAAGAACAAAAAGGCAAAGAAATTTTACATCTTTTGATTTCCATGCATATGCTTTTTAATGATTCGTGTGATGTGAAAGGATTGGAAAGGCTTAAATCATTCATTAACAAAATCCTGGTAACTATGCAAATGGAAATGGTGCAGGAAGATCTTCGTGGGCCCCACCTTGCCTTCTAGGAAATAAACACCCCATGCGCTTGGCGTTTAATGTTTCTAGAGGGGTTTGGTTACAGGCTATGAACAAGCCTATCCCCACCATCTAATGCAACCATTAATGGGCACTGCCCATTAGGTCAACTTCGTCACTGGTTCTTGCTACTGCTTTGTGTGCATTATTTAGATTGTCTGACATATGATGAAACGAAGAACATAACAGCTTTTGGTGGTTGTCATTTGAAGAATAATTCAAAACTATGGAACGAGGAAGATCCTTGGCTGAAACACCTACCTATGCTGTTGCCACCGTTGTGTGTGTCATGGTTGGTCTTGGATTCTTTTTCAATGGTTGTTTGGAGAAGGCTGGGAAGGTCAGAAATTTTGGTTTAAGATGAAGAAAAGATTGTATTCCACCTTTGGTTTTATTCATTTTGTTCCCATCTGTCTTATATTTTGAGCAATGAAGTCTATGGTTTGGTTTTCATTGGTTTCTTGTGACAGTGGTTGCATAGGACTAAGAGGAAATCCTTACTTGCTGCTCTTGAAAAGATCAAAGAAGGTAGTAAGAAATCAATATATTTGATATGTTCTTGTTTCAGTTTTTTTTTTTGTTTGGTTGTTTTAGGGAAGTTAAGCATCTTTAAGCTGCTGTGACAAGCGCTCATTGATCTAAATTAAGGTCGTTAAGGAAGATGTGAAAGTAATAAATTTAACGAGTAAAAGTTCCATCGAGTATGCATTTAACAATTTCAAACCCCATATGTAAATTTGAATAAAAGCCCCAAAGATCAGGTTGTAATTTTAGGAAATGGATCTTTTCTATTTAATTTTTCTCAATTTTTCTTAATTTATCTATTTATAATGCCACCATGTGTAATCAACGGCTGAAGTTAAAAAGAAAATGATAATTTTATGATAACATTTCAAAAATAAAGACAATCTCTACCAATAAATAGAAGAAAATTAAGTGAAAGCAAATAAAAATGATCTAAATCTGTGATTTTAACTTGTCCATTCTTTTATGTTGAGTTAGTATTCATAGTTTTGATCTTTTTGTTATGTCTGCATGCAGAGCTAATGCTGTTTGGACTTCTATCTTTGTTGATGGGTCACTGGATTGAAATTGTGGCAAAAATTTGTGTGAAATCTTCAGCGTTAAGCAGCCGGTTCTATCCTTGTGCAAAAAAGACTCATTTGGAATTTGTTGAGCATTCCATCTTTCAAACTTTGGTTAAATCAAACAGTTCCGTTTCGACTGAGGAGATGATCAATGAACTGCATGGATATTGTCCAGCGGTACATCCTCCTATTTATTAAATTTCGTTTCTATTCTAACTATCATGTACGCAACTCTTATCAATTTTAAGCTTCTAGAAAATGTTGGCACTTTCAAATGAAGCATAATTAAATGAACCTTCAAATTTGTTGAGGATTGAATGCTAGATTTTAATCGTAGGACGAGCTATATTTTCGTGTGTGTTAAGTTGGTAGGTTGAGATGACATTCTTTTCACCACTCGCGTTAACCATTCCCTTCAACAGAAAAAAGAATGAGAATTCCTACATAGTTAATCTTTATTCCAAAATCTGATCTTTTTCATCTAATGATGTAAATGAAGACTGATTTTTGGTCCAATGATTGACTTCAATTCAGGGTCATGAATCTTTTGCTTCACATGAAAGTCTTGAGCAGCTTCACCGCTTCCTGTTTGTTCTTGCAATAATACATGTTTCATACAGTTTTGCATCCATTGCCCTGGCAATGATCAAGGTTGGAATTTCCCGAGACATTGTCTTCATATTGAACCCATGATTATTTTTTTTGGCTGGGAACAGAGAGATGGCTTATGTTCTGCCCTTCTGGTTGTAAATGTACAGATATATAGTTGGAGAATTTGGGAAAACCAGGCAAAAACAATGGCCAACCAAGGAGGACAAGGTCCATGAGATTTCGTTATAGTAATCAAACTCTGAGTATCAAAATAATTTCAAGTGCCAGATTACTTTGATCTGTTTCTGTTTAGGTTCTCCAAGGGGTGCTACAAAGCATAACAAGTTGATGCGGCTATCGACTTTCATATTTCACAATACCTCACACCCATGGAGCCAGAACAGGGTCCTTGTTTGGCTGGTATTCAGTTCTCATTTGCTATTTCCTATGTTTCATACACATCATTTTGAGTATTTTATGCATGCATTATGAAACTTCTCCTTAGCGCCATCATACTGATACAGAATGATGATCTCATTTGAGTATTGTTTTGAACTTTAAATTAACAATTAAGTGAACTTAAATTGAACAATTATCATACGCAGCTTTGCTTCAACCGCCAGTTTTGGAGTTCTATAAACCGACCTGACTACATGGCATTGCGTCTGGGATTCTTAACTGTAGGTGTCTTTCAAGCATCAACATGCATGAACTTGACCATGATTTTTACATATGCATTAGTTGATGAACCATGGGAATTAACTATCTACGTCCATTCTTTACTCCTCTTTTTCCATAGACTCATGAACTCCCTCTAACATACGATTTCCATTCGTATATGCTCCGTAGCATGGAGGAAGAATTTAGAGATATCGTTGGCATAAGGTAAATTCTTAACATTCCTTATCCTACATAAATTCTCCAATGTTTCTCCTATAGCGATAAACAGGAGGATACTATTCCAAGTTTGTAAGTAGCACCTGCATCTGTTGATTCATAAGTTGAATTTGCAAGGCTGCACACATGCTCTACTTGTCGAGCCAGTTCATTGGGAGATTTTACGTAGGCATACAAGTTATAGTATCAGGAAATGGCATAGCATAGTTTACGATTGATATCAGTTGCATAGAATTTATATAGGCATCATAGAGGTGAAATTTGTTTAGTGAATTCGCGTTTAAAGCATTCCAATCATTTTCATGCCTTTCATTAGATAGCTTCATTATGATGCTTCCTATAATTTTCTTCACTCTTCCGTAGGTATTTCCATCAAAAGTTTTTACTAAGGTCAATTTAGATGTAATCAACAGCTACTGAGAACTTGCACCTAAGGCTCTTGTTGATGGTTTTTATGTATATATAATTTATTAAAGTGATTTAACCTCTACTTTTGACTTATTTTGCAGTGTACCTCTCTGGATATATGCCATAGCCTGCATATTTCTAGATTTTCATGGTAATTCTCTTTGAAGTTTGGTGAGGTAAAAGTAAAACTACACCCAGCCTTAAGCAACATCAAGTAAAATGTTTATCAAATTAACAATGAAAGGGATATTTGTGAATTAAACCACAGAACAGAAAGCATTGGAGAAATGGAATTTTAATTCCTCTCTGTTGAGACAGATATCCACTGGAATGTTGCCCAGCTCCATCATAATGTGTTCAGACAGGGTTATGAGATATTCATTAGAATGAAGATATTCATTTTCCTTTCCAATTTCCATACAAAGCTATAGATCAAACATTGCAAAGTACTTCGAGTCTGTGCTGCCACATTCAATAATTGAATAACTTAGGCCTTTCCATATCTAGAGCTTAAATAAAGGTTTTATGATTATTAATAAAATTGGGAATGTGAATCTCGTAGAACTTGCTAGTGTTTTGGAGCAGCAAACCTTGTCAAAATGCTTCAAAATCTGAGAGTTCTCGATTATGATTCTATCTAAGGGTGCTACTCTTTTTATTGCACAGGAACAAACATTTACTTCTATGTTTCCTTTCTCCCGGCAGTAGTACGTCCCTAATTTCTTTCTTAAAGTTTTTCTCTCCATAATTTGACTCCAGTAGACCTTCTAATGTTATCCCTGTCTTACGAATAGTTGATCCTGCTGATTGGAACTAAGCTGCACTACATAGTTGTGAAGTTAGCTGTTGAAATCATGGAATCTCATCCAGTAACTGGAACTCATCGATTTAAGCTGAGAGATGAGCTCTTTTGGTTTGGAAAGCCTAGGCTTCTCTTGTGGTTGATACAGTTTATATCTTTCCAGGTAGGTGACATAAATATGACCCAGCCATTCTTTTTCTTTCTTTCTTTTTAGTAGATTCTAGTGCAGTCATATTAAATTAGTGCTTTCCATCCAGATACTTATATCTGTTGTGCCTTTATTTTTTACAGAATGCATTTGAGATGGCCATGTTTATATGGTCCCTGGTAAGATCTTGACCTGAGCTGTGTCTCCTAGGGTTCTTTTTGTGGTGAAATGAGCTAGTCGTTACTGCGTAAGGACTAGAAAATTCTTCTTAGCATATGTCACCAACAGGAGCTTCTTCATTACTAAATTACTCGGCTGTAATCAATTTAGTACTAAACTCTTCAAATGTATAAGTGAGTCATAATTTATCCTAAAAGCTTGCAATTCAGTCCATTACATATGTACGGCATGCATGAGTGCAGAATCAACCAAGTCATAAGCACTTAGAAAAATACGGAACTCAATTAAATATTTAGAAAGGTTTTCTTTAGAATAGATAGTTTCAACCGTGAAAATGTGGAGCTTGTAAACCCTTCCTTAGAATTAGTCATATATGTGTAGAAAGTTCACAACAGCAATAACAAAATCTGCATCCTTTAGGAAGTCAAAATTGTATATCTTCTAATGTCTTGTTGATTATACTTAATCATATCAAAAAGTTATACATTTTAATGTTAGAAGTTGATGACACACTGTTTGATCTCATCGTACCTTAGCACCTTTGAGATGCTACAAATACTTTTCAGACCTCAGAGCTTGTTGTATGCACAAACTGCTCGTCCATAGCCTTAGCAATGTGTGAAACACTTAAGCGAGCTCAATTTTCTTTAGTACTTTTCTTAGTTTCATCTTTTTCTTGTGCAAATTATCACCAAAGGTTTCAGAAATATCATGTTTCTAATTGTAGTGACAGTCCGAATGCAACAATCATATCTCTAGCAAGGCGCTAATACATATGAAAGGTGTAGTGAGTACATCTTTAGTCTTAACCGCATCCAAATGGACTTAATGACTAAATTAAGGGACTCTAGAAATATTCTTTCTTAAAAGTGGTAGAAAAAAGGCTTGTTGAGTATCTCTACGAGCTATCTAATTTTAGTTTACTTATTTTATGGTTATGAAAGTGGGAAATCAGGGAATCATCTTGCTTCATGAATGACAGAATCCTCGTCGTCATCCGCCTAGTCTTCGGGTATGTTACTGTTTGAGCCATATCCTGTTGTGTCTCTTCCCTTTATTTTACTTTTGCTGTGGTGAAGTTGATTCTTTTCCTTACGGGTTATTAATTTGATACATGAACACTGTTTATGAATTGATTCAGGGTTGTCTCTCAGTTCTGGTGTAGTTTCATCACCTTCCCACTCTATGTCATCGTCACACAGGTTACCCCTTTAGCTCTCTGTCCCTTCTCTCTGCCATCATTTTAAAGTTGATAAGTTTTAGTTCCTCAACCTCTAAAAGTTTAAGCCTGGCTTAGTTTTATAAATTGGTTAATACTTCCTCCTCACTTGGTTTTACATGTCAATGATAAAAGTTATTATACACTTGTACATGGTATTAGACTCGGTCGACTCATCAAAACCCTAGTCAATCAAGGAAAGGAAAATTCAGGCAGTCACAATCACTGCCATCTTCTCCGTCAATCTCTCCGGCACATACTCATAGGTGCTAGCCACACCTGTCCGTCATTGGTAACAATAGACAACCCAACTCTGGCTTGATCTCCAATAAGGCAAACGTAGCAGATCTCCATCCAACGACCTCCAACCACACCCAAAGTTGCAGCACCAATTCTGACGATCCAACAACTCCATCTAATGACCACACAACCCTGTCATTCACCACACCCAACCCAAGCCGTCTATACCCACTCTGATCTGCCCGTATAAGCTAGTTGCATACACGAACTTGACATCATGTGATCCTCTTCTCAAGCCACCATCTACAATTTGATTGTGTCAGCCCTTACACCGTCATCCTTCACCACTTCCACCACCTTGCCACCAGTAATGGTGTCTCTGACCCCCACCACCATCCTTCCTCCTACGCCTCTTTCTACCCATCTCACTACCAAATCACCTCTCACCCATGCACCGACAAACCACATCGCCCACACGACTCCCATCACCTAACCCCTTTCCTTTCCCTCCCAACACCTCTCCCATTCCCTTCTTTACTAGCCATATTACCACAACTCTTAACATATCCCAAACTTACCTAATTAACCTTTATCTCATCCATTGATGTTGCTATTGTCGTCCCCATCAAATCATCGGCTGAGAACTACCAACTTTGGCTGTGTCGTATGTGTATTTTGTACGCTGGGCCTCAACACACCCACTCGGCCCATGCAGCATAAGCCCAAACCCCACACCAGTGAAGAAGCCCCTCAGGAGATATCACCTAACACCTAGCATACCTTGCCTGCGCTCTCTCCATTTATCCTAATACCAATGGCTCCCGTATCGTTTGAGGGATCCGTATTGGCGAGGGAAGGTTCCATTCACTTGTCTCAGTCTTGAGGGAACAATACTAATGAAGGAGGATCACCATCCCTGTGGTCGAATCCGTTGAGCCACACCGTGCCTATTCCACTTGGGTACTTCTGTAGAAAAAGATCGGGCCAATGTTCACTTGAATCCCTATATTGATTCTAGTGCATTCCATTAAACCCTGAACACTTTTGAGTGTTTTAACGTTAGAGATTCTCTACCACTCGGGCCACTCTTACTAACTTAAGCTACCTCCGTTCCCCTCTTTGCTCATATGTTTTCTTTTACAGGCCTAAGACCAAGCTCAAACTAAACGTAAGAATCCAGGGGAATCTTCAAGCCATCAACAGGCCACCTCTTTCCTCATCTCCAACTATCTTTCTCACTATGTTGACGGTATAAACCCCTATTACCACGGAGTCAACTTAGTATACATGGTTTTGCTCCTCTTCTAACCCTATCGCTTGTCATGAATTAAGGGTGAATTGTAATAGCTCACCATTGCTCAGACAGACATTAATTTTGTAATCAATCCGTTGCGTCAATACATGCGTCTCCTTAATACAAACTACATATAGACAGCCAAACGAGTTGTTTGATACCTTCACAGCACTCTTTGTTTTTTTTTTTTTTTTAATCTTTTGATACTCCTTATTGTTTGCATACCCATCATCAAATTTACTAAATTTACCAATGCCTACCAGGCTAACTTCTCACCACTCTAACATTGGATGTGGAATTTCCTTGAGGGTAATCTCATCTCCTGCAATCCAAGAAATCCTACTATGTTGCAGGGCTCTACCAAGGCTAAATATTGTGCACCGGCCTATACTACTGTAGAACCTACCTAGATTTATCATCTCATCCATGGGGGGGGGGGTCCCTATTCAGTGCTCTATCATATCATGCTGTTACAATCTTAGGGGCAGTTCACTTCACTAGATTTCACTAAGCATGTGGACATTCATTACCATTTTGTGTGTCAAATGGTTGCCTACATCTACCTTCCTTGATCATTGCTCCAATCCCATTCTGACTTTAGTACCTTGAGATTACAGGGGTTTCTACGATATTAGTGTATCAGAGTAGTATAATCTTTTCATTTGTATCAAGGGTACTCTCATCTAAATATTCTATATGTTCTAATGCTCAAATTATGCCAATAATATAAACAATTATACACTTGTACGTATGGGAGCAAAGTAAATGTACACAGGGTGGAACTCAACATTTCCTGCACTAATACCATGATGGTTGCGACCAGAAACACTAAAAGTTTTAGCATGTTGATTCTTTTACGGTTTCATATTTATCTTGTTAACAAAACCTATGCTGTATATAGCATGGTAATATTAAGGAACATAACCCTTCATTGCTTCAAATAGCAATTGACCGTAAAGCATAGTCAGTTAAAACATTAAAAAAAAAGAAGAAACTCATATTCTCTATTCCTTGAAAACTTTCGCCTATATCTTTGCTAAAGTGTAAGCATAAAACTCAGTCATCTTGTATTTCCAAGCTCATCAGTTTGTTGTAATGCTAAATTCTACATTCATTTTTATGGTGGTGCAGATGGGCTCAAAGTTTAAGAAGTCCTTAATTCCTGAAAACGTGAGAAGATCATTACATGGGTGGCATACAAGATCAAAGCACAAACAAGGCGGGTCACCTCCACTTATCAGCCCAATGTTAGCGACATCCTTGGCCTCTTTAGCAGATGACATCGATAAATCCAATAAACCTCCTGTGATAAACACGGAAGGAAGCTCTTTGGGGTTAGAACTCGATCTGCTTTCCAATGAACAAGCGGGTATATCTGAGAAATATATACATAAGGAGCAGAGCATTCAGATGCCATCATATGCCAACGAGATAGTAGAAGTTTCAGAACAACATTCTGGTCCTATATTTGACATATGTACCAGTGATGAGGATGCCGATATTGATGGCTTTGACTATCTAAAAGATGATATACATAAAGCGACAACCCCATGAACCACTTCAAGGGCGGCCATGACATCGAGATAATGCACTTCCGTCATGCCACAGGTCTTCAAGGATCATGTAAGGAGTGAAATAAGTTATTGAGCATTCCTAAGCATTTTTCTAGTATGCTTTTTACCTTAGCTTCCTAATTTTCACCTTATAACAACGCTGTACTGTTTAATCTAAAGATTAGTTATAGATCGTGTAAACGTACTCATGTATATCTGTAAATGCAGCAAGTGTTCGGCGAATCTAAGTATGAAATTGTTATAACAACATTGTTTAATGCAACTCATAGCTATGCGTCACTTTTGGTTTTCCTTTTCTGAAAAAATCTCGTTTCTTTTTGAAAATGATGGTGTAAATATACCCAGCGATAAAGAACAGTTTACTTGGTTTTAGAAAGTGTTGTTTTTGGTTAGAGCAGTATTACATTATATAACATAAATGTGAAATTTAAAAAAAAAAAAAAAACAGCTTTAACTAAATGAACCAGCTTGTTTTAACACTCTCCCTCAAGTGGAGAATACATATCATTTACTTATAGCTTGTTACATATCTAACTCATTCAGATACCTCACAGTGATTTAATAAATGGATCAACAAGTTGGTATTTTGATCTCATATATAATGCATCATTTTCTGTTTTAATAGTTTTTCACAAATAAAGTGATAGTCAATTTGAGAATTCTTTGTGCATTTATGAGATATTGGATTTGATGCTATATGCAAAGTAGCTTGATTGTCACCTATCATTTTCTTCGGTTGCGACTATAGAAACCTAGCTCTTTTTGCAAATACTCAAACCAAAGTAGTTCACAGGTTGAAGATACAATTACTCCATATTCGAACTCTGTAATTGATCTCAATATCATAGGTTTCTTCTTACCCTTCCATGACACGAGATTGCCACCAACACATACACAATACCCTATCATTATTCTCTTGTTCAGTGGTGAACTTGCCAATCAGCATTTGTGTGTCTAATGGCATGCACTTGTTAATGATCTTTATACAAAAACCTAAAACCAAAAACCAAGGATCCTTTAAGATAATGTAGAATATGGATCATTGCAATCCAATGATTAGTACCAGATAAGCCCATGAATTGACTTATTATACCGACTGCAACATATCAGGCATGTCGTGGTAAGACAATTAAGATTACAGACTAATCTTCTACATCTCTCAAAACCATCAATAACACTACTGTTAGTCTAGTGAATAATTAAGAAAAGGAGTTGATTTGACTGTTAATCATAAAATCTAATTCCTAAACTATTTTTTCTTCTTGATCTTTAAGATTAATCATGATACACTTAATTTGTTCTTTACTTTCTAATGCATCATAAATATGACAAATTTAATCTTGTTTTAATATGAACTTGTACTAAATCCTTCAACCTTATTATATGCTTTTGATGAATTAATGTTATGCAATCAATCTAGCAATATAATTAAAGTACTAAAAATAAATAAATATAGGAATCAAGAAAATTTGATAGTGATATATAGTGGTTCTACTTTATGTATCGGTCCGCTCTTCTAACACCAAGTGCAAGGGATTAGGTCCT
Source organism: Lumnitzera racemosa (assembly GCA_024138005.1). Taxonomy (NCBI): domain Eukaryota; kingdom Viridiplantae; phylum Streptophyta; class Magnoliopsida; order Myrtales; family Combretaceae; genus Lumnitzera; species Lumnitzera racemosa. The sequence goes on along the minus strand of JAMXBC010000008.1, from coordinate 15,659,022 downwards.
CCAAACTTGATTTTCTACTATTTGAAAAAAAATCAATCTTAGATATGTGGTTCTCATATGTGCTTCCCTAACTCTCTCTTTCCTTCCTACTTCATATCACAAAAATAACCACAAGTTTATAAAGTCCCATTGCTATTCTCTCAAATAGTTACCAGTAATTTTTTAAGAGATTAACAACTTTTATAAGGATGACAATAGAATGCACTCCTTGGCACATGTACTTCTCAAAAACTTATCATTCACAGAAAACCTCTATAAATCACTTTGTTCTTGTCTCAAATCATGGTTTCTTATTTCTCTTTTTCCTTGTCTTCTTTTTTTCTTATTCTCTCCATATCTTTTAGTAGATATGGCTTCAACGTATTGTTTTCAAATCTTTATGATCTTCACTCATCTCTATCATTAAAATGTGCTTTTTTGTCAATTCGAGACTTTCCTTGTTTTGTTCTTCTCTAATATGAGCGATTTAATCCTTCCTTTCTTCATTCCCTATTTATCCTTGAATACTGATAAATAAAGAGTATCACTAGTCTTGATTAAATATATTAGCCAAATATATTATCTCTTCGATGTTGAGTCTTAACTTCTAAATATTTCTTTCATTTCATAAGCTTATGATATAAATTTTCCTTTTGTATCTTTGTGCTTCCAATTTTGTCTATGCTTCTAACTTGTCTCTTCTTCTTCTTTTTTTTAATTCAATTCTTTGTCTATTGTTTTCTCAAGTTTTATACTCAAACTTTTTTTTTTTCTTCCGTCATCTTTTGTCTTCGTAGGTTTTGATAAGTACTTCTTCTAAGTGATAAACATTCCTTGTTCCATACATTGTTACATTCTTCATTCTTGATATTAGTTTTAATCATAGTTCAAGTTCGATTCTTTCTTTCCAATCTAATCTTGTTTCCTTTTATTCAGGTTTTGTTCTTTTCTTTTCTATTTTACACTTCTCATACTTGATCTTATTGAGTTTTCATTTGAATTAAAACTTTTGTTGCACACTTAATAACTTGATTAGTAATGCTTTTTTATTTCCTGTAATATTCAAAATTATTCAAAATTTTCAAAAGGATTAACAAATATGGAGGACCAATCCCAAGAGGTTGCTTATTATCGACTAAATTCAAGGATCATGGCACAAACTTACCAGGTTGATGCAAAGAACATACTACAAACATATTGAGAGATGAACAAGATTTAATTTATTTAGTTAACTTTTAATTAGCACTCAAAGCCTGTCAATTGTACTTTGTAAAGTTCATGACAATGTCAATAAAATAATGCAAATGTCATATACAAATACGATGCATAGAGTAATAGAAATTTATTTTTCGAGTTAATATGATATTCAAAAGTTATGCAAAGCAGCCATTATATCAATTTAATCATCAAATCAACACAAATAGCAACCATATATTCGCAACTCTTCACATCAAGTTAATATAGAACATCAAATTACTAATTCTCACTCCATATTCTAGTAAAACTAGTATGTTTTGCCAATTCAATATTCAAAACCAAATCATTAGCAAAATATGGTATTATCCACAGCACAACATACAAGTTCAACAACAAATCTTAAAGTCCTTTCTAAATGCTCTTACAATCAGAGTAAGTGATTATATACGGTTTAGAAGCAGACATTACAAGTGGTTTACAATATCGACCACAGTGCAACACAATCAATCAAATCAGAAAGCACACTCACGTAGCCAAAGCTGTTTCTCTATTCAAAGCGATCTACTTCACCAACAATATATAATCATTATTCCATCACAAGTCAATAAAAAATATAGTGACATATAACCTAAGCTAGCATTTGTCACTATTGGTTTATATTCCATCAATCTCTAATATTCATATCTTCTTTCTATTTTCCTAAGGTTAACTACGTATATAATATATATATATATATGCATGTAATTAAATTCTTATACACATGTACTACACGTTATCTATATATAACCTAAGCTAGCATTTGTTAATTGTTGTTATTGGTTTATTCGATCAATTTCTAATATTCATATCTCTTTTCTATTCCCATTTATCTACTGTAGAGCCAAATAATTTTCACGGCTGGAGGTACCATTTCTCAGTTCAACAAAAGCAAAGTAGCTCTCAAATTAAATGGTCCGTTGATTGCTAAAAAAATTCCACTGTGATCTAAAATACTAGCTAGGTGTCGAATGATATGCTAGCCACAAATCCCCACTTTCATTTTATTAATGCTGGCGCCAACTACAATTTGTAGTGAAGGTGATCTATCCACATTCACATCATATCAATGCCTATTTAGTGATGATATATCTACGTTACATATGAGAAACTTCATGATTAAGTGTTTCATATAAATTATGAAAAATTATGGTATTAATTTATAAAATTATAATCGTGAACACTTTGTCAACACAACTTGAAAGTTTTTTACCAAATGGTTGAAATTGGTCCATTAGTATTTATTAACTTTATTATTCACTATTTTTAACCTAGAACATCACAAATGGTATCAGAACAAACTTCCTAATTATAGGTGAATGATTAGAGTTTTAGCTCCAATTTAGAAAAAAAGTCTAAGAAAGGTAAAGAATGTCATTAAGATATGACTCCTTACATACTTTCAGAATGACTTATAAATAATGAGTAGTCTAAATCATATACCAAAAATGAGAAAAGATCTAAGTCTAATTGTAAGGTCTTGCGACGAAGATATTGCGTGTTTAAAGATAAAGAGGTTGTAAGACTTATGGTTAAGTGTCCCACGTAAATTATAAAGAGATTATGATACTAATTTATAAGGTTATATTATAAACACCTTATCAACATAAATCGAAACTTTTTGGTAAGTAATTAAAATGGACCTATTTATATTTATTGACTTAATTATTTATTATTTTTTATTTGAGATATTAAAATATGTTATTTTGTTATGAATATCATTGCCTTTACAAGTCAAATCAATTATCTTTAGTATCTTGTTGTATCTCCTAAATCCATATTTTTAGAAATATAAAATCCATTACCTAGAAATTATTTCATGATGTCCAATTATATGAAAACGAGCAAAGGAGTTATGAGTTTATTTTATGCTTCAATTGCCCACTATTTTTCCCTTTAGTGAAGGTGTTCTTATGAATTCAATCCAATCCCTCGTAAGTCTAGTAAAATGTTCTAATTTCACATAAATTAATGTATGGTTTTTGAAAACTGTTTCTTTTTTGTCCTTTTTTTGCTCCCTCCAGCTGTCAAAAATCTCATTGACCTAACGAAACTAAGCTATCCATTTGGTTTTTTTTTTTTTTTCTTTGTAATCAATCATGTCAATTGTTTAACATTTTCTTATATTCCAAAACTTGAATTTCGAGTTTCCAGTGGATACTTACATCAAATATCTTATGTTTATATAAAACTTTATTTTGACAAATCAACTTGAGATCACTTTATTTAATATCCATGGCGTCATGGCGGTGTTCAAATTTAAGCGGGGAGTAGAGAACCTCACAAAGGAGTTATGAATCTAAGAACTCAAACACTAAAGGTATCATACATCAAATTTATCAATTATTTTCATCAAAACATATTTATTTCAGAAAACCACCACATTTGGTAAAATAATTATAATAAATATCTAACTCATGATTTTTCAAAATCAAACTATATTATTAATAAGCTATATACATGCAAGTGGTCTTATGCAAAAATTGTAGAAATTACATCATTGAGGTTCTTTAATATAGACAAAGATTCTCATATGAAAAGTGACTATAAAGAAAGAAACTACATAACAACATATTAAGTTAAGATTATATAATTACCATGTGAAAAATATGAATAAAACTAACCCCACAATATAACTGTTTAGTATTGATATCGCTGGTTTATTATTAGAAACTTAAACGACCCACCAGCCGAAATCTGAGACTGACAGGTGGAGCCGAAGCCGTCGTGGAGGGTAGGAGTGTCGTCGGAAGAGCTCCTTACAGGGGATTTCCATTTTAAGTTTTCAAGACTTACATCAGAAGCTGAAAGATGAGTCGTTGAACTCTCTATGTTAGTACTTCAATTAAATTTTTTCAATAATCTAAATTAATTTTAAATAAATAACTTAACTTTTTACAAATGCTTCTTGAATTCCGCCAATTTATCATAATACCACCCACCACTCTCCCATTCCAAGTGGTTAAACCTAAAGTCATCTCAAGTACATGTTTGACACTTAGAAATGTAAAACCATGTACTCAAAACCTGTTGCTAAACTCGTCGGCTAAATTGTTGTGTGCTCAACACCATATGTTTGTCGGCATAAAAGGTCTATAGGCTTAGGCTTTGCCTATAACTGATTGTTTGTTTAGCTAGAGGTTGTAATGAGAATCCGACCTGTGCACATAGCCCCTCCGACCTCAAGCCCCTTAACCAAACCCGACTCCGAGGCCTACAAAACTTGGCGCGGAGAATCTTGAGTGGATAGTTGACCAGGGACGAAGTGAAGTTCAACCAGCGCCACGAACTACATCAGTTGCTACGCTGCCACACACATAAATATACGAGTTACCAAGCCCTTCGATGTTTAGAACTGGCATAGCGTGAAGACTCACTCACAAGATCCAAACAGCTCGGATTTCCCTACAGCCTTGTTTTTCGACCTGCTTCCGAACTGACCAGCTCTCTACCCAATCTGCTCATTGATGCTCTTTCCATCTACCCCAGCACCACATTCATATTTGTTTGTCGGTTTCTGCCAAGGACGTGGCCACTATTCAACTGCCACGTATTTTTACATCTGCCACCGACTCATGATCCTAGAGATATTTTCCTTTTTGTCTCTTAACGCTTTCGACGTTTTTCTAGGACATGCACTTCACTTTTAAATTGTACACTAGTGTAAGGCAAATGCACTTATCATAGTGATGTAGTGCAATTAAAAATAGATATTATTTTCACAAGGATTATAACTATTAATACTAATTATTTTTATTATTTAACCTATAAATTTTGATTTCAACAAACTAATCTAATAACTATTCAAGACTCAATAAAAAAATTAAATAAGAAAGCAATTAATTTAGGAAATTAACTTTGAGATACAATAACGTATTTAGATCTTACTTTCCCTAAAATTATACATAATAATTTAATTCAATTTCTAATTTCTTTAACCAAAAGAAAGTTAATAACTTTCTCAAATTTATTAACCATAATCTCTAAATTACTTATTAGAATTTCTTTTCAATAACATCATTAAAAATCGTATTAAAGAATAATAAATTTTCTTAAATATAACAATCAAGATCCAAAAAGACTTTGTAACTTAGTTCTAAACTTATAATAATCTTTATCAACTATGTCTAAATCTAATCATATAAGTAATCTCTCGATCTTCTTGTACAATATCAAATATTAGATTAATACCTTAAAAATATTAATCTAAAGCAATTAAAGAATACATAATTGAATCAAAGAAAATAAATATTTTCATTAGATATAATAAAGTTTAGCATCACATGGTAATTATAGGTTCCACAAAACCTACATATAATGAAATTACACTCAAATTATAGCAAAAGAACAATCTTGGATCAAGTCTAATGAAAACATGTAAATAAAAGCCATAAAACTAAAAGAATCTTTTGAATCTTGAAGCTTGAAATTCATCACTCTCTTGTGCATTTCTACCCTTAGAGTTTCTCTAAAAGTCGTATGAAAAAGTGTATTAAAAATCCCTAAAGAGTCTTGTTATAATGCACTCGAAATCTCCTCCTTATTGTAAGTGGCACAACTAAATGACATAGTTGTATCACTAGTAGTATCTCTTATGTCTTCCCATATCTCAACAAATCTTTTTGAAATCTTCTAAAATCTCGTACTACTATGATTTAGGATATGGCGGTATGTCTCGAGTCATGTCACTTTTTGTGGACTACTCTGTTCAACTAAAAAATCCTCCTTATAACTAACATAGTCATGTAATTGCTCATATCGTTTCTAAACTTCATAACTTCTTCAATTTAACTCTGAATTGAGTGAAACTTGTTTCTATTTTCTCATTTTCTTCCAAATAACTTTGCAAAATCTAGAAATCAAAATCTTACTCAATTAAATATCTTTTTTTTTTTCAAATAAACCAAAGTTTTAAGGAAAATCATTATAATAAATATAGTCGGTTGAGAACTTATCATACCCTTATGTATTTCCTTTTTGTAAGATACCCTAGGGAGGCACATATAATTAGTGACATCTTCTTCCACATAAACAATTTTTTTCTTAATGAATATTCTCTTGTGGTTTCCTATATAACCAAGAGCTCCAAGTAGGTCCACGTATCTCATCTAGCTCCTTTACTAAAAACTAGTGGCAAGAAACCTTAGAATAATTCTTCTAATAATCTCAAGTGCTAGTATAGATCATGTTGTGCTTATTGGTATCTCATATCTAGTAAGCAGCTCATAGATTTGCTAACATCAATACAACCTACTTCATTTGCTTCTCTATTGAAAAAGACCCACCTCTTCTTTAAGACCTAGTGTTTGCTTTAAGCACCAAGGCATATAAGGTTGGGTTTAGGGCCTTTACTTCATATATTATTAAGTTAAGGCCTCTCTCAATAGATAAAGCCATTCCATGTAGTCTTAAGCTTCCTTAAGGCTTACAAATGTTTTAAACTCCAAGTTATGGGTTACAAAATTCTTTAACTCATCCCTCTAATCTCTTTAAGTTTCGAAACTTGAATTTTGAGTTTCCAATATAGCGATCAAACTAAATTTACAAATTATTGTTCATTTTTGTAGAATCTTCTATTTGATAAAATTGCTTTTGTAAACTTATTTTTAATTAACAAATATCATGACTCTCTTTGTCATTATTTGTGACCTTATTAAAGAAGTAGGATTGATGGACACGTGTTTTTCAAGTCTCAAATTAGCGATTTCATATGTCAAAATTAGCTATCAATAATGTGCTTAGGCTATACCTAAATCCTATCAAATAAAAAGGAAAAAAGCCTTGAAAGGAAAACGATATAGAACTAGTTGCATACATACAGAAATCAATATGTATAACCGTGCTCCCTAAGCTACTCACATGTGCAAAATTGATCAAAAATGACTTGGATATGGCCAACTTAGTTTCTTTTTTCCTTTTTTTTTTTTTTCTAATGTCAACTCTATTTTTTTTTTTTTTTTGTGCCATCAAATATCAACTCTAGTTGAAAACCCAAAGATGGGATACGTAGGATAGTATAAATTTCCTTTAAAATAAGCTATATTTTTTTAGTATTTATTAGGCTCTTACTGTTTGTCTTAGGTGATTCTACTGATCTACTTGACTATTATCTGAAGGATTATTTCAATTAGCTTTCTAATATGTCTGGGGAATAACTTTCTATGATTATTCTTCTATTTGTGATTCATAGGATTCGTATGGTTTGCATTATTTAATGAGCTTTAAAAATGCAAAGTACGTTGGGATAAGAAGGAGATCATGTTATATTAGGTATCTATATGAGTGCAAGGCCAACCAATGATGTCAAATCAAACTTGATGGATAACTTAAAGAGCCTTATTGCATATAGTTGTTACAATGAGTTATGGTATTTGCTTAGCAAACTTGAACTGGACCAGCAAAGGATTGAATAATTACTAACCTGACATGCAAAGCGTATGTTTGCATATAAGAAGGTTGTCAGCAATGCGGCACATGGAAAGGGCTGTATGAAGGGTAAGAGGAGACCACGTATGTTTCATCATATACGCGAAGATCATCAATCGCGATGCTTTCCTAACAAATTTGTAAATTTAGAATCTAGGGCTAAATATTTGTGCTTCTTCTATCAACTCACCGCATCAAAGGGCGTAAATTTGATTCGTATGTAGTTTCTGATAAACTACATATGTTGTTTCATATGGTTGATGTCATGCATAATATAAGTACTTGTATGATAACTTATTTTAAAATGGTTATATGCATGATATAAGGGCTTCTGTCACTCAATGTGTTGTCGCTTATGCTCACACGCCCGACAGATTTCCATTCTTTACGGTAAATCCTTAGTACGATGTCTTTCCACCACCTCCACCAATGGGAACAAGGCTTTACAAATAAAGAATTCTTTTCTCGTTATAATTTTATGTGTTTTCTCTAGTAAGGGGACTTCGGCTATCTTTTGATAGGATTACTATTCATTTTGTCATGGTCTATTGATGACATGAGAATTTTCGTACTTATAAAAAATAGTAAAATAGACTAATTTTGCATAAAGTGGAACATCCAAGCTTAATTGATGAAAAGTAATGAAAAACAGCTTAATTTTCCTAAAAAGACACATTTAGGATGTTGTTCTACAAGTAACTGGTGGCATTCACATGCTAGATCATTTATCTAAACGTTTCTTTAATAACATTTATTCGAATATACATTTAATTCCATTCTAAATATGCTACAATCATTATACAATAAGAAAAAAGGAAAAGGAAATATTTTCACTCATTTCATTCCATTTCCGGCCTTTGTATGTAATCAAGGTTGAAAATCCTATTTCTTTTATTTCCTTACTTTCTATTTCTTTAACAATTTTCCTTAAAGACACAACCATACAAGTCATTAAGATGGTTTGTCATAAGTGACCCGCCCAACCTCATAGAAATGTAGATGTAATACCATATAGGATTTTTGTTAAGTTTTAGGACATGATTCAAAATTTTATAGCCTTTAGGATTAAGTTTTGGAATTAGAAAAAGAAAATCAACATGAAAGGCAACTAATAAAAATAATAAATTATTTATTGGGCTTTATCTTACATATTTTTATGATTAACAATTATGTTGAGCATTCATTTATATAAATCTATTAAGAATATACTTACAATAGCTTAAAAAATCAAAAGAAAAATAAAATATTTCATGTAATTAAAGCAAAGTTGATCGAGTATGGGCTCCATAATGATCCTATGAGAAATAATGGATATCACAAATACACTTACCAAAAAGACATGACCAAATGATGAGCCACAACGTAGAAGTTCATACAAGCAATAGTATTGCATAACACTTAGGTTATCATATGCTATGAGGTATCACCCTGACCAATTGTTAAGTTTCGAGCTATATTAAAGACTTACTTCTGAGTTTTTTATGAGTCAAAGACCTATTTATGAGCTCTTCCTATTATACCCCAATGTAGTGAAGTTACAATAATCTCATCGTATAAACCAATTTAATATAGTAGTTGGCTTCACAACCGCTATCATAAATGTGATTTACACAAAGCGTTTACAACCACTCGCTTTGAAATAAATAGTTTGTATGAAAATGCCAATAAAATTTCATATAGAGAATTAATTTATATAGATATATATATTGACTCTAATATCTCAAGAGATACTTACGCATCATAGTAATTTAAGATAAGTAAAATTTATATAATTAGATTTTCATAACTAAAAGTTATTAGCAAAACTCTTAAAAGTTCTATTGTTCTTCCAGTTTACATTCTCACTCCCTATAAATAACCCATTTTTATCTCCTTTATAGTTTTAGAATTTTTTAGAATAGGGAAAAGGATCCCAATTCAAAAAATATATATATAATTCATAAAAAACACAAAAAACTAGAAAATTTCACAAAAGTAAAAAGAAATAAAAATAAAAAAAATAGAAAGATAGAATTTTTTTATGAAAATAAAATATTTTTAGACCAATACTTTTCAAGAAAAAATAAAGATTTAGAGTTGTTTTGGGGTCATTAGGTTTAGATTTTCTGTTTAGGTAGTGTTTTTTATAGAATAAGTCAAGTTATTTAGTTTAAATATATTATAGTTGCAAAGTTATTAAGGCATGAACTAACAATTCAATTGATAATACACTTGGTCTTAACATAGGTAAAAGCTAGAGGTCTTGAGTTTGATACCTACAATAAGCACTTAGTACCTTCTTATTCTTTTGCCAACCTAACGCCATGTGTCAAGGATAGATTAGGCCACATACTGGCCTTGACAAGTGACAAACATGCTTTGGGCAACATATTTAACATGGCAAACACGTGACCTCACATCAGAATTTTTTTTTCTTTTTTTTTTCCTTTTCTCTATTTCTTCTCTATTTCTCTTTCTTTCCTTTCCCTTGGTTTCCCGCACACACACAACTTCCCTCCACTACTTCTCCTTGATTTTTCATGCATTTAGCACATGCAAAAGCGTGATTTAATGATCAAATCTTATGCTTTGTATAGCCTTCTTCACATTAAACCCCAAAAAAGTCCAAGTACATTCATTTAAAGGGTCAAAATGTGGGTTGAAGACCAAGAAAAGTTTAAAAATGCGAATTTTCTTCTAAGTTTAATTCGCCTGATTTTGGCGATGTCATTAACAGTTGAAGCTTCCAATTGCTGTATTAACAAAGAGGGAAGCTTTAAAGACTAATTTTGATCGTCAACTTCCCTCAAATTGCTTTGAATTTGAAAGTTCAGTCAATACCTAATCATTATGTTTCTCAGATTTGATGAGTTAATGGACTTTCCATGCAAACTTAAAGCTCGATCAGTATAAAAGAGAAGCTACGGACTCGATTCTAGAATAACCATCAACTCCCATTGAATCATTCACTCAAATACAAGCTTTCTCTCTCTAGGGAGCTTACCCACAGCCATCTACTCTCTATCTAACCTATCTCTCTCATTTCTCAGTTCCAAAGCTTAAGATTACCACTACTGAATTCCCAATGCTACAACTTCAAATCTAGTCGTAGCCCAAGCCTCTTCACCGTACTAACGCCGTGAGAACCCTAGCCCCCCGTAGCCTCCTATTCAAACTACAATCTTAGGGTGGTTCTAACATCAAAAAAACACCACATCTAAAGTTGCAGCCCTTTAAAACCTTAAATCCAACCACCCATCTACCTCCAACAAACCACTATGCACGCTACACGTAACCACTTCCAGATAACTACCTTGAAACACCACCAAACATGATAGCACTTGTCCCAAACCCATTAATCCCAACAAGAAACACATAAATCTTGCTTCATCCACTCGAAAAGGCTACCAAAAACCACCCAAAGAAGCCCCTGTTGGCGCCATGGTTAGTCTCCATTTCGTTGAATGTATGTTGCACGTGATTAGGGTGAAAACTTGAGTCCAACCCGAATCTAACTCCCTAACCCATGCGCCCTAGTTGATTTTAGTCCAACCATCCTTCTTGTTTTGTTGTTTTATTCGTATTATAATTTTTTCTTCCTTTCTTTTTCTTTTTCTTATTCTATTATAATAAATTGTAATATTAAAAATTTGAAAAAAAAAAGAAAAGAAAAAGAAAAAAAAAGAGAGAAGAAGATGGGAAAAAAAAGAGAGAAAAAGAACGAAAAGCTTTGTTTTATTTATTTATTTATTTATTTGTATGCTTCAAGCAAAGAAAATAATAATAATAATAATAATAATAATAATAATAATAATAATAATAATAAAGTAAAGTAAAGTAAAAAATGTAAAAAAAAAATTAAAAGATGTGTTTTATCCATTAGAAAAAGGGTTTCTTCAATAAAAAATATATTAAGGAAATCTTTTCAATATTCGAGCCTCTCATAGATTTTATTTATGATACTCCAAATTAGGACATTTTTCTAGAATCTTTCCTAAATAAATTTAAATGGTAATGTAAAGTCGGATATTTTCAAAATTAAAAATCACCGGTACGTTAAAGTTTTTCCAAATGAACTATAAAAATCTAATCCCGAATAACAAGTATATATGCACTTGTAGGAAACTATGGTATGATTTAAAATATGGAATTTTTTATTTTTTTGTAAATATATCTTCAATTTATCCTTTTTTGTAGATTCAATTAAATTTACTTAATTGCATGTGAATAGATATTATTTTTGCAAGCGTATTATTGAAAAATAAGATTAATTTCAAAAAGTTAAAAGTGGTACCCATTAAAAATTTAATAAGTTATCCCTTAGACTCAAATCTCTGGTTTTTAAAAGTTTTAAAAATTAATTATTTCAATAGACTAGTAGTTAGGTTAAATTAATTTACCCAATTGATTTAAACTAACCCATTTTTTTTGCCTTGAACGAGTGGTGACTCTAAACTTTCTAAAATTGATAACCAAGTTTTTTCTTAACTCTTAGTCGGGGGTTAATATTAAAGGAATTGAGGTTTAATACTAATTAGGTTAAGAAAAAATAATAAAAATTGAAAATATCCAAGCTCAATAGCTTGGTGACTCCATAAGAGAAGTCAAGAGGGCTAGCTACTTAAAAAAATTTATGAAATTAAATTTACCTTTCAAAATGCCTATGTTTATTTATTATTATATTTTGTTTCACGTAAATATATTTTGTTTTAAATTGTTATATTCACTTATTGCATGCATCATACTTGGGATTTTGGAAAGAATAATTGCATTAAGGATATAAGATAAATACGGTCAAACCTAAGCCGTCTTAAGACCTTAGTATGAGGGGCCATTACATAAGCTCTAGGTGTAGTAGTGTAGCCACTGCTCAAGGTTGATTAGACTACCCTATTTAAGCTTCGATGTAATTAATAAACTACTTCATAAAAAACATATGAAGTCACATAACTTAAGGACCTATAAAACCTACCCAACCAAATTGCATACACTTAAACCATGAGTTAATACACTACTCCTAAGAGTTACAACCTTACTAATGTTTAAGAGTTCTAGAAATGTAATCAGTTTTTGTACCCTTTCTTTTATAAACATCAAATCAAACAATAAGGTTGCAACTTAAGGAATAATGTATTAACCCAAAGGTTCTAGCATCTGCATGCTTCCATGTGCATTCCTTTTGATTCTTGCCCATGAATTGTTTTAGCCTATAGATAGTGGTAGGTAACCAAGTGAATAGTCAGAGAACTAACAAGATACAAGACTTCCCTAAGATTCATAAGCAACTACTAGAAGATAAGATTGCCTATTTAAAAGAGAAGCTCGAATGCTTTGAAGTATACAACCGAACCTTAAAGCCTTATTTGGACAAGTTATTGGAGAAACCCATGAAATGCTAGAATACCTTAGAGCTTGTTTGCAGGACTTAATTTAGGGTTTTTCCATTTTATAGCTAAGGGGGCTCAAATAAATGTCAAGAATAAATGTTAGGCCCTTTTCCTTTATTTTGTATACTTCAATTATTTAGAACTGTTATGCCCCAAAGCGGCAGAGTCGTAACAGCCCCACCGTGTAAACCATTCTAAGATAGAAATTGGCCTTACAATCACTATCTTAAACTTGATCTACGCAAGGCATCTACAACTAACCCACTTTAAAGTAAACAGTTTGTAATTTTAAATAAATCATTTACCTAAAAAAGTGAGAAAATATATATATATACTATAATTCATTTATTACATTATTCAAAAATGAAAAATTCTAAAATAAAAGCTTAGACCTTAAGAATATATGTTTGTTCTTCAAATATTTTTCTTCACTCCCTAAGATCCAGCAGTTGTTAGATTCAGAGTAGTTGTATGCCGCTTCTTAGCCAGCACCTGTACAACGTCTATAGGGATATGAGTAATCATAGCTCAATAAGTTAGGATGGAGGACTTAAAACTATACAATAAACACAATAAGGTTATCGATCAACTTATTAGGTGCAATGCATGTTCAAACAAATGCTATCGCACAACGTTGTCCGACCCATCGTGAGATTAGAAAAATTGCGCCCATTTTAATCTGGGTTGAGGAGTTATCATTAATGCAACAGCTCACGACCAAACCCAAGTTGTGCAATGGAGACCTCGCTCCTCTCGCGACTACCTTCGAACCATTAACTTCACCCTCACTGTGACCTCCTCTTCTATCACTTAATTTGACTAAAGATGAAGAAAGAACCATTATGCAATCCTGCACTATCCCTTTCGAAGGGGTCGATATTTAGCTGGAGAGTCCTAAGCTCCCTTAATGGGTTGCCATATAGGTCCGATTATGATTATAAATCGTATGTTTAATTAGGTCCATTTTAGGGTGATCAATCATTTCATATCAATCATACAATACAAGCCAGAACAACAGACAAAATCATAGCATCACTCATAATTAAGCACATATACTCAACCAACTATCTAACAAACACAATCAAGCATAATCTTAAGCATCCAAAATACAGCACCGTATTAATGCCAACTTACCTCGACTCCTCGCTCACTCACTCGAGGTCCGACTCGCTCAGGCCATCACCGATTATCCCTATAACACAAACGTGGTTTCATTTTTTGATATAACTATTATAGGTTCGTTTTATCCTATAACGCTTATTGTTATACTTTGTTTAAGGTTTAATATACCTAATTACCTAGATCTTAAGTCTTTTACAATTATTTTAGGTTTAGGGTTGGGTTTAGGTTCGGTTTCCGCATCGATTTCTAAATTAGATTCTAGTTTTGATTCTGAAATCTTAAATATGCTCAAATCCTAATGTGAAATTGATCACATTAAACTAAAGTATTCTAGTATCCTATTGGGTCTTAATTTAGTATTCTAAACTATTCGATACACGTTAATCCTAATTGTGGTATCGAATTCATTCCCGATGTGAGAAAATCTTACATTTTTTTTATACAATTTATTCTAGATTTATTATATTCTGATTTTTATTATTATATTATCTAATCAAACCTAATTTTTTTATAATATTCCTAATTTTCTACAATTAGCACATAATTCCTTCATTAATTACACTTAACACTCCAAAGGCTAAGAGTAAGTTTCCATATCAGAGATTAACATCCCTAAACATCTAATTACTATCTAAATCAGTAATTAGTGTCTTAATCACCTAATTAACCCAAAATTACCCAATTTTTCCATCATTCAGAGGTAAAAATTAACTTAAAAATTTCAAAAATTAATTTTAAAAAAATGGCTTCATAGCATTATTCTATATCACTTAAGAATTCTACAAAAAAAATTTGAGCTCCAAACTACACTCTTAAGCTTATTTATTTCTAATTCTAATCATGTTCGGTTTTGCTTAATTTATTAAAAACCCTATATTTTCAGATCTAATTGAACTAAATCACTATTTTTTCCTAAATCTACATACAATAAAACCTCAGAATAACAAGTTTCATAATTTTTTAGGCAAAATAACTAATTTTAAGAAATTATACAAAACCGGAGCAAATAAGGGACTCATCCGGTTCGATGCCATTTGCCCGTCCAACTCCAATTCAAATGTATCAGCCGACCTAAGCGGTGGGTTTGGAGTGGGATGGTAGTGATGGCTTAATCCCAGGTGGTGGTGGTGTATGGGTTTGGCTTACCAGCCCTATCTACACAGTTTTCCTTTTCTTTTTTTCTGGTTTTTCTCTTGAATTTTCGAAACTCTCTATTTTTCTCTAATTCCTAACTGTCCAAAGGAGCTTTGTAAATTTTCTCCCTATTTATAGAAGTTTTTGGTAATTAATATGCATTAAATGAGATAAGACATTATCCAAATCTCTTAATTTTTAGCTTTTGTGTTGCTTAATTCTAATTGGATAATTTTTCTTCTCCAGCTCTTGACTTACCACGACCAAATATTCATCGTTCCCTATCCCTCTGATTTTTTTCTCAATTAATTAATAATTTTCTTTAATTATTTACTAAGTTTTTTGCCAATTTAAGTAATTTCGTGTATTTTTACCTACACGTAAATACATATGGGACACATGTGAATATTCCTAATTATTATTTAGGTCGTTCTATGATTTTTAGTATACATATAATTTATCTCTAGTGATTCATTAATTATTAGAATGCATTTTGCATATTTTCGATAAATAACGAGTTATATACTTAAAATTTAGAATTTTTATATTCTTTTGTTTTATTGTTTATTTTCTAAAATTCAAATTTATGGGATCATTTTTATTAATATTTCTGGCTTTACTTATAATTTAGACTTGATCAAATCTTTCAGCCGATCGAAAGCTTAAGTGACTAATTGTAGAGCTTACACAATTTTCCAAAATAGTAAAAGTTCCCTTTAGCTTACCATTATTCACTCCTTCATATTCCCCTTTTGTAAATAGTCCTTTAATAGCATTCAACCATTATTCCCCTCTCACTTAAGGAAATGTAAATAAATTCCATAAAATTGTAAATAGAACCCCAAAATTGCCATCCTTATTTGTAATTAGATTTCTCGATTTCTATAAAATAAAGGACTATCTTTCTCTCTCATGAAAAAGAAAAGAAGAAAATTTACTAACGGTTACAAATTCTTGTAAGCCAACCTAAACACAAGCCTCTCGCCCCATTCATGCAACCAACCTAAATGTTAACCCTTAGCCCATTCAAGTAGCCAACCTAAATGCTAACCCCCGATCTATCAAGGTAACTAACCCAAACATAAGCCCCTTAACCTGTTAAGGCAGTCAACCCAAAACACGAACACTTTGCCCATTTAGGCAACCAACCTAAATGTTAAGCCTCGGCCCATCAAGGTAGCCAACTCAAACCCTAGCCCATCAAAGTAGCCAAAACCCTTAATCTAATGATAAAACTGAACCCAATCATAAACTAAGTCAAAACACAAAACCAAATACAACTCTATCTTAAACTCAAATCGAATGAAAAATATCATTTCACACTGAGGCATATTTTAAGAAACCAAAAGGTAAAGTCAATCTCCACCCTAAGGTAAATAAATATGGATTCCTCCCTAAGGAATTGGTAACTCACCTTTAAAGAGTTTAAGATGAAAAGAGGCAAACCACATCCCACGCACTAACCCTTAAACACTTTAAGAGTTGAGTAACTTCATGGCAATGATACTTTGGACTTATTACTTAAAGGAGGTCTATTTTGAATTTGATACATAAATTAAAATGAAGATAAACATTCATTTTCAAATTTCAAACACAATTATCCTTTGTTAACCCCATTAGATTTATTTGGAGAATCTTTAAATTTAAACCTTGTCAAGAACCATCCTACAATGGGGGCAATTTAAAGGTTAGGGTCATTAATTAGGAGAAATGAATAAAATTGGTTTATGCTTACTTTAATAACAATAATTCAAAGACAACTTATACTTTCAATAACTTATTTTTCTTTAAAATGAAGAAGAGCTAACTCCTTACAAATACCTCATCCAAACCCATACACTAAGAATCCATGGATTTAGGGCCCTAAATCCCTTAAAGACAAAAACTCAACAATGGAGATTATCACTTTGAGGGCCAAAGAAAAGAAAGAAGAGAAAAGAAAAAATAATAATAATAATAATGGGGAAAAGTAATAAATATAAGAGAGAGAGAGAGAGAGAGAGAGAGAGAGAGAGAGAGAGAGAGAGAGAGAGAGAGAGAGAGAAGAAGGAGAAAAGAAGAAAAATGAAAAAAAGAGAAAGGCTTAAAAACTAAGCTTATATGTAAGAGAAAAGCCTTAACTAAAGAAGGCCAAGAAGATGCAAGGCCCTAAATCACATGCCCAACCTAAAAACATAAACCTGACATGTCCATCCCAAATCACAAACATAAAAACCCCTTACCCATCACAAACACAAGGCCTTCTTACCCTCAATGCCACCCACACTTAATAAAGGTTCTTTTGATTACCAAGAATAATTTATCCTAAATAAAAATTGTTTTTGAAACTCGAGCAAGCACACTTCTAGTTTTTTCTTAAAGGTTTTTGACTTATATACCTAGGTTGAATAAACGTATTTCTTTCAAATAGGCCCTTTCATTACTGCTTTTTGAAAACATTTGACCAAAATCCTAATTCATGATATTAAATTGAAAAACACCTAATAGATAAATCAAAGCATATCATCTACAAAATGGACTATAATTGTTGGAACAATAGTCAAGAGTGTAATCTAGACTGAAAATGCGCAAGGAAATCCTTTTTTACTAGAATAATCATGAGTTACCTTTTCCTTAGGAAATAAATGTTTAAAATCACAAGGCCCTATCAAGACGCTTAGCATCAGGGTCATGAGACATTTTCAAAGGCTAAGAAGAATATGAGAGGCCATATGTAGGTATCAATGAAGGGGGATAGTTATAACACTTGCTTCTTAAATAAGAATTTATTCCTATTAGCAAACTTCTAAGAAAAAAAAAGAGATTAAAAAAAAGATAAAAGAAGAAAGAAAAAGGGGAGAGAGAGAAAGTAAAGGCATGTTAAGAGTTTTTTCCATCCATTTTCGAATATATGTTGGCTTGAGTTGCTAAGCTTCCAACTCATGTCACTTACTTCCTTCCAATGTGGTCATACCTTATAAGTTGACCATAATAGTCTAGGTCTTTCTCCCATGCAATTTTTAATGTCCATTAACTCTTTTTCAAATTAAGGGACCTAATTGTTGATGCGCTTTTTTTTTTTGTCATAAATGGTTTTGACTAAATTCTTTGTTTGTAAAAATTTTTCAAGTCAGGAAGTTTTTCAAACTAGTTACATTCCTTACTTTGCTTCTTTAATCCTTCATGAACTTTCCTTTAGGGTTCAGAGTGCTGTCCCATCTTCAATCCATTGTTAGGGTCTTAGTTAACTTATAAAGTATTGTCCTGACTCGTATTTCCTTTATAGTTCTAGTCAACTTTTAGAGCGCTATCCTATCTTTAATTCATTTTTAGGATTTTAGTTAACTCATAGAGCACTCTCTCAACTCAATGTTTTTCTTAAGGTTTTAGCAAGCCCTGTATGGCAAGTCTATAGGGCACCTCCCTATTTTCCAACCAACTATCAAGATTTAATAAGCTCAAGGAACGCTTTTTCCTAACTAGGTTAATCAACTTAGGGTAAGACGACTAGGTTTTCTAAATTGATTCTAATTTAGAGTTACTAGTCCCTTAAAAACGCTCTCGCCTAAGTTAGTCAACTTAAAGTAGTACAACCAGGTTTTCCAAATCTATTCCTATTTATGGTTGCTAGTCCTCTAAAGATGCTTCCACTTAGGTTAGTTAACTCAGAGTAGCATGATTTGGTTTTCTAAATTGATTCTTATTTAAGGTTACTAGTCCCTTAGAAATGCCCTAGCTCAGAGTAGTATGGTTAGGTTTTCTAAATCAATTCCAATTTAAGGTTGCTAGTCTTCTACAAACGCCTCCACTTACGTTAATCAACTCAAAGGAGCACAACCAAGTTTTCTAAATCTATTCTAATTTAGGGTTGGTAGTCTTTTAAAGATGATCCCACTTAGGTTAATCAGCTCAAAGAAGCATGGCTAAGTTTTCCAAATTGATTCCTATTTAAGGTTGCTAGTCCCTTAGAGACGCTCTCACTTAGGTTAATCAATTCAAAGTAGCATAACTAGGTTTTTTAAATCAATTCATTTTTAAGGTTTCTAGTCCCCTAAAGATGTTCGTACCTAAGTTAGTCAACTTAGGGTAGTACGATTGGGTTTTCAAAATTGATTTATATTTAAGGTTGCTAGTCCCCTAGAAATGCTCCCGTCTAGGTTAATCAACTCAAAATAGCATGATCAAGTTTTGTAAATCTTTTCCAATTTAAGGTTTGCTAGTCCCCTTAAGACATTCTTGCCTGGGTTAGTCAACTCAAAGTAGCAC
Organism: Lumnitzera racemosa; assembly: GCA_024138005.1. NCBI lineage: Eukaryota > Viridiplantae > Streptophyta > Magnoliopsida > Myrtales > Combretaceae > Lumnitzera > Lumnitzera racemosa. The sequence goes on along the minus strand of JAMXBC010000008.1, from coordinate 15,639,517 downwards.
AACCAGGTTTTCTCAAATCAATTCTCATTTAGGGTTGCTAGGCCCCTAGAGACGCTTTCACCTAAGTTAGTCAGCTCAAAGGAGTGCTTCCAGCTTTTCTCAAATTGATTCTCATTTAGGATTGCTAGTCCTCTAGAGATGCTCCCACTTAAGTTAGCCAGCTTATAATAACACAATCGAGTTTTCTAAATCAATTCCAATTTAAGGTTGTTAGTCCCCTAGAGACTCTTCCACCTAGGTTAGTCAGCTCAAAAAAGGTACGATTAGGTTTCAAACCAATTTCCCTAGCCAACTCTTAAGGCGTTAGACCATTCTAAAACTTACTCTAATGTCTCAATAAGCTCTTAAGAGCACCTTCTACCTCTTTCACCTTTCACTAAATCCTTAGCGAATCAAACTTAGGACAACTAGTTAGTTGTAACACTTTTCAAGACAAATCCATCCCTATGGCAAAAATGGTATCACTTTTGTTTTTATGGCAAAGTTTTATACAAACTTCACTACAATGAATGATAGTTATAGACACCCCATTTTTATCCTCTTGTAGTTTTAGAATATTTTAGAATGGAGAAAAAGGTCCTAATTTAGAAAAATACAAAAAATAGAAAATCTAGAAAAACATAAAAGATAGAAAATTAAAAAAAAATACAAAAAAATAGAAAATTTTAAAATATACAAAAGAATAAAAAAATTACAAAAGTAAAAAAAATTAAATAAAAAATAGAAAGATAGAAATTTTTAAGAAAATAAAATATTATTAAACAAGTAATTTTCAAGAAAAAACAAAGATTAAGAGTTGTTTTAGGGTCGTTAGGTTTAGATTTTATATTTTGATTTTTTTTTATAGAATAAGTAAAGTTTTTTAGTTTAAATATATTTTAGTTGCAAAGTTAATAGGTCACAGGCCAATAACCCAACTGGTACTACATTTGATCTTAAGATGGGTAAAAGCTAGAGGTCTTGAGTTTGATTCCTACAATAGGTACTCAATGCCTTTTTATTCTTTGCCACCCTAAAGCAACGTGTCAAGGAAAAATTGGGTCACGTACTGGCCTTGACACATGGCAGGCATGCTTTGGGCAGCATGTCCAACGTGGTACCCATGTGACCCTACATTAGAAATTTTTTTTTTTTCTTTCTTCCTTGTTTCCCTTTCTTTCCTTTTCTCTTCCTTTCCCTTGGTTTCCCGTACACATACAACTTCCCTCCACTACTTCTCCTCGATTTTTCATGCATTTGGTACACATAAAAGCTTGATTTAATGATCAAATCTTGTGCCCTGTAGAGCCCTCTTCACATGAAACCCCAAAAGACATCTAAATACATTTATTTAAATGGTCAAAATGTAGGTTAAAGATCAAGAAAAGTTTAAAAATGTAAATTTTATTTTGAGTTTGATTCACTTAATTTTAGCCATGTCATTAACATTCAAACCTTCCAATTGTTGTATTAACAAAAAGGGAATCTTTAAAGACTCATTTTGACCATCAACTTCCCTTAAATCACTTTAAATTCAAAATTGAAGTTCAGTCAAAACCCAATCATTGTGTTTCTTGGATTTGATGAGTTAATGGACTTTCCATGCAAACTTAAAGCTCGATCAGTATAAAAGAGAAGCTAGGGACTCAATTCTAGAATAACCATAAACTCCCATCGAATCATTCACTCAAATACAAGCTTTCTCTCTATATGAAGCTTACCTATGACCATCCACTCTCTCTCGTTTCTCACTTCCAAAGCTTGAGACCACCACTACTAAATTCCCCAAGCCACAAGCTTCCCAATGCTACAACTCCAAATCATAACAACAGCCCTAATCTTCTTCACTATACTAACGCTATGAGAACCCTAGCCACCCATGGCCTCCTCTTCAAACCACCATCTTAGGGTGGTTCTAACATCAAAAAACCATTACAACTAAAGTTACAACCCTCTAAAACCCCAAATCCAACCACCCATCCAACTTCAACAAACCACTAATCCTAATGAGAAACACATAAAACTTGCTTCACCCACTCAAAAAGGCAACCAAAAACCACCTAAAGAAGCCCTTACCACCGCCGTATTTCTTCTCCATTTCGCTGCACATGTACTACGCATGATCATAGAAAACAACACGAGTCTAACCTGGTTCTGACTCGAATCTAACTCCCCGAATTGTGCGGTACTTGATTTTGGTCCAACCATCCTTCTTATTTTGTTGTTTTATTTGTATTGTAAATTTTTTTTCCTTTCTTTTCTTTTTCTTATTTTGTTGTGATAAATTGTAATTTTAAAAATCCAAAAAAAAAAGAAAAGAAAAAGGAAAAGAAAAAGAAGAAAAAAAAAAGGAGAAAAAGATGGAAAAAAGAGAGAGAGAGAGAATGAAAGGGAAGCTTTGTTTTATTTATTTGAAGATGGAAAAAACAAGAGAGAAAAAGAAAGGAAAGCTTTGTCTTATTTATTTATTCATTTATTTTTATGCTTCAAGCAAAGAAAATAAAAAATAATAATAAAATATAAAAAATAAAATAAAGTAAAAATGTGAAAAAAAAACATGTGTTGTATCACTTAGAAAAAGGGTTTCTTAAGTAAAAAATAAATTAATAAAATCTTTTCAAAATTAGGGCCTCTCTTAGATTTTCTTTACAATACTCCAAATTAAGACCCTTTTTAGAATCTTTCTTAAATAAAATTAAATGGTTAAAATGTAAAGCCAAATGTTTTTCAAAATTAAAAATCATCAACACATTAAAGTTTTATCAAATGAACTACGAAAGTATAATCTCAAGTAGCAAGTACATAAGTACTTGTAGGAAACTACAGTGCAACTTAAAATATGGAAAATTTTATTTTTCCACCATTTGTAAATATTTGTTCAATTTATCCTCTTTATACATTCAATTAAATTTATTTAGTTACATATGAATAGATCCTATTTTTATAACGGTATTATTAAAAGATAAAATTAATTTCAAAATGTTAAAAGCAGTACCCATTAAAGGTTTAATAGGTTAGCCCTTAGATTCGAATCTCTGGTTTTCAAAAACCATTTTAAAAATTGGTTTTCTTCAGTAAACCAGTAGTTAAGTTAAATTAAAATCTACCCAATTGATTTAACATAACCTATTTTTTCTTACCTCGATTAGTAGTTGACGCCAAACTTTCCAAAATAAAAAACTAAGTTTTTCTTAACTCTTAGTTAGGGGTTAATATTAAACGGATTAGGGTTTAATATTAATTGGGTTAAAAATAATAATAATAACCATAAAAATCCAAGCTTGACACTCCCCTGAAAATCTTCAAAAGGAATAACCTTTTAGTAATTATAATGTGGCATTATGGTCAATGCCTACAAGAAGATCTATAAAGATAAGAGCAACCAACAGCATAATAAGTAGAAACGAAAATATAAGACTATATAACAATCACAAGCAAGGTCGTCAAACAATTATTTAAATGTAATGCGACACTCAAATGTCATCAAACAACGTTATCTGATTCATTATCATTTTCACATATTATTCATTTATCACATATTAAGGAGAATTACATATAGGAGGATAAACATTTGGGGATAAGTTTATTTAGGAGATCAAACTATTAGGAAGTTAAAATAGAGGATAAAAGTTTGACCAATCGTCCAAACAAAGGATGTCATTGCACTACAGTTATAACGGCATTAATTCATGCTGACGTAGTAGATAACAGTAATATTTGATGTTAACATGGAATATTAGATACACGTATTATCTAACATTTCATTTCGTAATTAAAAAAAATGGAAAGAAGGATAACCAAAATAATAAAAAAAAGAAAACCTAAAACATATATCTTACCTTGAATACAGACATTAAAGGGAGAGGAATACAAACAACTTATACTAGTGAAACCTTAATCTATGGGGAAACAATTTGAAAGATCAATCAAACTTTCATTTCCTAGTAAGTTTTCTCCCATTTTCCCTTTAATATTTATCCATGTCAAGAATCCGATCTTATTTGATCATTATCTATCTAATTTTTTTCCCACAAGCATGCATTGATGACAATTAAAAACCAAATGTTGATATCTTTATGATATTGTTTTGAGTAGTTATGTTAGTGGTTTTTTTTTTATCTTTTTTTTTTCTAAGCATTTTTTACCATCAATGTAGGAGAGAGCAAGACCAAGAAGAAGTTGTACTATAAACTCTGCAAATTTAGCCATTTGAGTATAGAGTCGAACTCAAATACTATACATAATTTTCCTAAGTCAACAGAACTAACAAATTTAAAACTGATTAAAATTTAAATTCGAAACCTAAAACGAATACTAAAAACCCTAATATACTGATTGAAAATCCTAATTGCGTACGAAAACCCTAACTCCTATGTACACATAATTATAAGAGATTAAATCCAAACCTTGTAAAAACCCTAAAACTAAAACCCTAAGCTTATAAAACATATAAATTTACCTAAACAGTGATAAAGCCCTCATCGAATACAATTATCAATAAATACACGTAATCGCGTAAAATTGCTAACAATTGAGTAGAGATAAATTCTAAATAATAATAAATAAAAAGAATAACAAATTAATTACCTAAGCTTATAAAACATATAAATTTACCTAAACGGTGATAAAGCCCTCATCGAATACAATTATCAATAAATACACGTAATCGCGTAAAATTGCTAACAATTGAGTAGAGATAAATTCTAAATAATAATAAATAAAAAGAATAAGAAATTAATTAAATAAATTGATAATATTAGAAATAGAAAACTATGACTTTGGTGGCATCACATGTGTGTACAAGTACACATATATGTGTTAGTTATTATATTAATCTAATTATATTCATTTAATTATAATACATACTTTATGTTTATGTACTATGTAGTAAACATTAAATTATATTCTATAATTTTTTTTTATAGTTACATCATATTCTATTCTAATTATTATCTTAAAGTTAATCTATTTATTTATACTTAAACCATTTTATTTTAAAAGTGGAAAAGTCTTTTAGTAAAAGTCAAAAAGCAAGAAACCAAAATCATTTTTTTTCCTTTCTTTTCTTTCTCTTCCTTCCTTTTCTTTTTCTTTTCTTTCCTTTTCACACTTGTTCGATTGCTATAATCCCAACATTATTCCACGTGATAAATTCAACGAGATAAGAAAAAGTAAGTTAACTTTTACCCTTTTTCTTCCTTTCCACCTTATGTTTACTTTTCACCCACACAAAAACTTTTCAATTTTACCTTTCTATCACAATTTCACATACACACATGTCACGCCCCGAAGTGACAGAGTCGTGACAGAGTCGTGACAGAGTCGTGACAGAGTCATAACAGCCTCACCGTGTAAACTATCCTAAGATAGAAATTGGCCTTACAATCGCTATCTTAGACCTGATCTACACAAGGCGTCCACGACTAACCAGCTTTGAAGTAAACAGTTTGTAATTTAAATAAATCATTTACTTAAGAAAAGTGAGGAAATTTATATATATTCACTATAATTCAATTATTACATTATTCAGAAATGAAAAGTAATAACATATGTGTTGATTCTTCAATGTTTTTCCTCACTCTCTAGGATCCAGCAGTTGCTAGCTTCAGAGTAGTTATTTGCCGCTTCTTAGCCAGCACCTGCAAGACGTCTATAGGGATGTGAGCAACTACAACTCAGTAAGTTAGAATGGAGGACTTAAAACTATACCACAAACACAACAAGGTTTTCAATCAACTTATCAGGTGTAATGCATGTGCAAGCAAATGCCATCGCACGATGTTGTCCAGCCCATCGTGAGATTAGAGAAATTGCGCCTGCTTTAATCCAGGTTGAGGAGTTGCCATTAATGCAACAGCTCACGACCAAACCCAGGCTTGTATAATAGAGACCTCGCTCCTCCCGCTACTACCTTCGAACCATTGTCTTCACCCTCGCTGCGACCTTCTCTCCTGTCACTTAGTTCGACTAAGGAAGAAGAAGGGACCATTTTGCAATCCTACGTTATCCCTTTTGAAGGGGTCAGTATTTGGCCGGAGAGTCCTAAGTTCCCCTAACGGGTTGTCATACATGTCCGATTATGATTAGTAGTCGTATATTTGATTAAGTCCAGTTTAAAGTTATCAATCATTTCATACAAATCATACAATACATGCTAGAACAACAAACAGAATCATAGCATCACCCATAATCAAGCACATGCACACATCCAACTATCTAACAAGCACAACCAAGCATAATCTCAAGCCTCCCAAAATACAGCATTGTATTAATCCCAACTTACCTTGACTTCTCGCTCACTCACTCGAGGTCCGACTTGCTCAGGCCATCGCCAATCATCCCTATAACACAAACGTGGTTTCAGTTTTCATATAATGATTATAGGTTTATTTTCTCCTATAACGCTTATTGTTATGTTTTATTTAGGGTTTAATATACCTATTTATCTAGGTCTTAAGTCTTTTACAATTATTCTAGGTTTAAAGTTAGGTTCGGGTTCAGTTTCCGCATCAATTTTTTTAAATCAGGTTCTAGTTCGATTTCTATGTCCTAACTATGTTTGAATCCTAATGTGAAATTAATCACATTAAGCTCGAGTATTCAAATATCCTATTGGGTCTTAATTTAGTATTCTAAGCTATTCGGTACACGCTAGTCCTAATTAGGGTATCGGATTTATCCTCGATTTGAGAAAATCTTACTTTTTTATATAATTACCTAAAATTCAATCTTAATTCAGATTTAATATTATTCTGATTTTTACTCTAATATTATCTAAATCACCTTAATTTTTTAGATTTATTAATTTACAATTTCACATATTACTAATTTCTTATATTAATTACCTAATTTCCTAAATTAACCATACTTAATACTCCAAAGGCTAGGATTAGGGTTCCACATCAGAGATTAACATCCGTAAACATCTAATTACTATCTAAATCAGTAATTAATATCTTAATCACTTAATTAACCCCAAATCACCCAATTTTTCCATCATTTTAGGACTAAAAATTAACTTAAAAATTTCGAAAATTAATTTTAAAAAAATGATTTCATAGCATTGTTCTATATTACATGAGCATCCTACAAAAAAAATTGAGCTCCAAACTACACTTCTAAGCCTATTTATTTTCCGTTCTAATCATGTTCGGTTTTAAACAATTTATTAAGAACCCTATATTTTCAGACGTAATTAAACTAAATAACTATTTTTTCCTAAATCTACATATAATGAAACCTCAGAATAACAAGTTTCATAATTTTCTGGGCAAAATAACTAATTTTACAAAATTATTCAAAATCGGGAAATTTAAGGGACTAACCGGTTCGAAGCTTTCTGGCCGTCCAAACCCGGTCCAAGGCTATCGATCGGCCTAGACGGTGGGGCTAGAGTGGTGTGGTGGTGGTGGCTCGGTCCCAGGTGGTGGTGGCTCGGTCCCAGGTGGTGGTGGCTCTATCCCAAGTGGTGGTGACGTGTGGGTTTCTCTCACTACTCAAATTTGCACAGTTTCCTTTTTTTCTGGATTTTCTCTTGATTTTTTTAGGTTTCCTATTTTTCTCTAATGCTAAACTGTCCAAATGAGTTATGGAAATTTTTCCCCTATTTATAGATGATTTTTTGTAATTATTATGCATTAATTAGACATGACTTTGCCCAATTTCCTTGATTTTTGGCTTTTGTGTTATCTAATTTTAATTGGTTAATTTTTCTTTTGTAGATTCTAACCTGCCACGACCTAATTTGGATCATTCCTGATTTTTTCTTAATTAATTATGAATTTTTTTTAAGTATTTAGTATTATTTTAGTACATTTTACGTATACATAAGTTCTAAATCAGCTGGTGAGGAGAAAGATAACTTGGTAAGAGGTCATATGGATTATGACTCCTTTGATCAGGCAGCTACCATAGACTGTTCAAATGAGGATTAGCTATAGTTGGATGATTGACTTTGTTTAGTTAGATCTTTAAGTATGATATAGTAGCAATTTTGGTTGAAACTAATGTATTTTAGATCTTTTGATGTATATTTTTTTTACTTATAACGTACTTTGTAGCTTCTAGATCAAGTTAGATAAATGTTGTAAAAGAGTCTAATGTAACCAGGTTAATGTAATCAAATCTTATTTAATTTTTTGTATTTTACAGTTGTAAGGATAAAGTCTGTACTAGATGATGTAAGTAATAATGTAATTGAGTTGTAAATCTTATGTATGTATTTAAAAGTTTATCAAGTTATACCTTTCTGTTCCTGAAGTTGTAATCAACTTCAATGATGTAAAGGCCAAATCAAGTTAATAGTGGAATTTGGATCTATTATGTACTTTGATTAAAATGATATTGTTATTACTATTTTATAAAAGTAAAAATTACAAGAATTTACTAATTTCTAAAAAGTTTATAAAACTAAGGAATGGGATAATTTATAAATAAATATGTATGAAGGGTTATAAGTTATAAATATTAAGTAAATATGGTTGAAGCTGGAAATAGGAGTCATAATGGAAGAACTGAAGGAAATCATAACCCTCCATTGCGAATACCATCAACCTTAAGGGAACAAAGTAGATAGGACATACCTCCAATGCCACCACAAGAGAATATACCTATTAGACAAATACTTGCTAATATGCATACAATGATGAGGCAGTAAGGAATGTTGATTTAGCATCTCATGACTGGCGATAATATGGGAAACAAGAGAGTACAAGAGGTAAATAAGCTTCTTGAGTTTATAAAAGCCAATTGTAATTTTAAAAGAGAAATGGGTAAGCCAGCACTAACTAACGATTGGCTAGTCTAAAAGTTATCATATGGCACTTTCATATTAAAGTTAGCTGCTAAAGTATGGTGGAACTTGAAAACAAGACAATTAGGGAATAATATTACCCGGAAAAGGTTTAAAAAGGAATTCAAGAAAGAATATTTTCCTTATAGTGTTCAAAACAGGATGGTACAAGATTTATTTGAGCTAAAGAAGAGAGGTATGATTGTAACTCAGTATGAAACTAAGTTTAATAAACTATTACAATATGTACCTGATTCATATAGAGATAATATTGAATTAAAGAAGAATTTATTCCTTACTGAATTTAACCCTACAATGTGTTGTAAGCTGTTAGATTATGGTTTTATCACTTATAATGAAGTGGTAATAAGGTGAGGCAATTGGAAGATAATTGTATAAGGATGCAAGCAATATAAAGTCAAAATATCAATAAGGGTTATTGACCTAATGCGTTATTTAAGAGATCATATTATGGTGCCACTAGTAGTTTTGGATAGAAGAGAAGGAAACCAGCAACCCTAGCTAGTAGCTCAGCACAATTATTACCCCGATTTGAGTTTTTATGATAAGGATGGTAATGACAAATGCTAAAAGTATGGAGTAAATCATTTTCCCAGAAATTGTGCTCAACTTAAAGAAAAACGTTTCATATATGGAGATCATAAGCATATGCTACAAGCATGCCCCAAAATGAAACTTACGAAGTGTAACAAATGTAGTAGAAATGGACATTTCTCTAGATATTGTTCACAATTTGGACAAGGAACTAAGAGGACGAAAGGTTCTGACAACACAACCACACCCACTTGTGTTTTTTCCCTAGAGGGTATGGAAGCTGAGGAAGATGAGGATTTCGTAAATTAGATTATGATGTTGAAGAGATTATGAGAATTGAAGAAGAAAACGATGAAGGACTTATAACAGGTATGTACTCAAACTATTTATTTTGATGATACTTTAAGTGTGAGTTAAATTTAAGTGTTTGCATTTTAAGATTTAAAAATGCAAGTTGAGTTAGTAATCATAGTATTAGTACATTATAGGAAATGTGCTAATAAATGGGCAACCTACTTTTGTATTATTCAATACTGGTGCAACTCATTTCTTTGAAAGTTAGAAATTTATAAATGAACAAGAGATTAGTATGGATAAGATTAATACAACTTATAAAGTTAGAACTTCTACTAGGGAGAAAGTAATGACTTGAGAAGTGATAGTCGATAGTAAAATTAAGATTCAGGAGAAGAAATATCCTATAAGTCTTGTAATATTACCTTTAAAAGGTTATGATATAATAGCGTGAATAAATTGGTTATCTAAGAATAAAGCAATTGTGAAATGTAGAAGTACAACTATTACTCTTAATGATAGAGAAATAATATTTTAAGGAAAGACTAGTGGAAGCAAATTGAATTTAGCTATGATGGAGATATGTGATAAATTGTATGAAACAAACGTAAAAGAGAATAATTGGAGATTTGTTGGGTGTTTGCCATAGAAGCAAAGAAAGAGGCACCTAAAGTAGTGGACATACCAGTAGTATGCGAGTTTTCGAATGTATTTCTGGAGGATTCACCAAGTTCAACCCCACATCAAGAGTTAGACTTCACTATTGAGCTAATTCTTAGAAGTGAGCCTACTCCTAAAGCTCCATATCGGATGTCACCTATGGAACTTCAGGAACTAAAGAAGCAACTTCAAAAGCTATTTGATAAGAGATTTATTCATCTGAGTGTTTCACCATGGAAAGCACTAGTGTTATTTGTGAAAAAGAAAGATGGTACCATGAGATTGTGCATAGACTATAGGGAAATAAATAAGGTTACCACGAACAATAGGTATTCGTTACCGTGCATTGATGATTTGTTTAATCAGCTAAAGGATGTAACTGTGTTTTCTAGAATTGATTTGAAATCAAGATATCATCAATTATGAGTTAAGCCGAAAGATGTGCCTAAGACTGCATTTAGAACTCGATATGGTCATTATGAATTTTTAGTAATGCCATTCAACTTGACAAATGCTTCGGTTGTGTTCATGGACTTAATGAATTGCATATATCAACCATATTTTGATAAGTTTATTGCGGTGTTTATTGATGATATTTTGATTATTCAAAAACCAAGGAAGAGCATGTAGAGCATTTACAACTAGCATCATAGAAGTTGAGGGAGAATAAACTGTATGCTAAATTAAGTAAATGTGATTTTTAATTGAATAAAATTTTTTTTTTGGGTCACATTGTATTTGGTGAAGAAATCTTTATAGACCCTAATAAGGTGAAAGCAGTACTAGATTAGAAGCAACTAACCACTATTACAGAGATGAGGAGTTTCGTATGGCTGGATACTATCGATGATTTATAAAGGATTTTTCTAAAATTGCCAAGCCATTAACTCGATTGACCTAAAAGGATGTAAAATTTGAATGGAGTATAGAATGCGAGTTGAGCTTTTGGGAGTTAAAGAAACGACTAGTTACAACACTAATATTAACATTACCTGATCCAAATAAGCCTTACAGTATGTATAGTGATGCTTCTCGAAATGGATTGAGTTATGTACTGATGCAGGATGGAAAAGTTGTTGCATATACATCAAGACAATTAAGGCTACATGAAAGAAATTATCTAACCCATGATTTAGAATTAGTAACTGTGGTGTTTGCTTTAAAGATTTAGAGTCATTATTTATATGGACAACAATGTGAAATATACACTGATCACAAGAGTTTGACATATTTCTTTACATAAAAGGAATTAAACTTAAGACAGAGGCAATGGTTAGAATTAATTAAGGAATTTGATTTGAATATAAATTATTATCCTGGAAAAGCCAATTTGGTAGCAAATGTGTTGAGTCGAAAGAATTATGAATAGGTTGCATTACTGTTAACTTCCCAATGTAAATTGGTGTGTGAATTTGAAAAGCTAAAAATTGAGTTTAACCGGTATGAACCTAATAGTTAAATAATGAATTTGGAATTCTAACCTACTATTAAGCCTAGTTTTTCACCTTCTCAGTTCATTTTATAAAATTAGGTTTTCTCTAAACCGATCAATACTAAACCCTACCTGTTTAATATTGATCCTCGACTAGTGTTTAAAGAAAACCATTTTTTCCAACTTGAAAAGATTTGGAGTCGCCACTCGACCGGAGTTAGGAAAAGGGGTTAAGTTATAACCAATTAGGTGAATTGGTTATAACTTAGCTACTGATTTATCGATTAAAAAACCAAGTTATAAATACGGTTTTTTAAAAACTAAAGATCTAGATCTGAGGGCTAATTTATTAAACCCTAAATGAGTACCACTTTTAACTTTCCGAATTTAACTTCGCTTTTCAAATATACCCTTTTTAATTTCTAAAAAACATCTCATTATGATATATGCGACTAAATTGATTAATTTACATAAATATCTAGAAATGGAAAAAAGAAAACTTTCCATATTTTAAGTCGCCCCATACTTGCGTACGAGTGCCTACGTACCCGCTATTAGGAATCAGACGCACGTAGTTCTTTTATAAAAAAAAACTTTAGTAGGTGGTTTGATATTAATTTTGAAAAAATTGTCGGGTTTACGTTTTTACCCATTTTGAGTTTATTTTAGAAAAGATTATAAGGGGTCTTAAGTTAGATTTTATTTTTTGAAATTCTAAATGATTCTAATTTGAAAATTGATTGATTTATTTTCATTTATTTTTAGAAAACTCAATTTTTCTAAGTATGAAAACGATTTTTCTTTACTAACCTATTTATTTATTTTTATTTTTACTATATTATCTTATTTATTTTATACTCATTCTATCTATATCTATTAAAATAAATAAATAGACTACTTTCTTTTTTCTTCTTTTTTTTTTTTGTTTTTCTTCTCTTTCTTTTTTTATTTTTTGTTCTTTTTTTCTCATTTATAACATTTACAAATAAACAAATGAATAAATAAATAAAAAAGAAAAGAAAAACCGAGTCGGCTTGAATTGCCTTCGAATCGGCTCGCTTCGGCTTAGATCGGCTCGCTTCGGCTTAGATCGGCTCGCTTCGGCTTAGATCGGCTCAGTTGGCTCACTTTCGCTTGGATCGGCTCGGAGTTAGCTTCATTGGCTCAAGAAATCCGATGGTGGTAGTTTTTGTAAAAACACCGTAGGGAATGCTATGCTAAAGAGAGGAAACTTCGAATTTTTTTTTAAAGTGTTTCGAAATTTTTGTTGTGTTTTAAAAATGAAGAATGGACCCCTATTTATATGTGTTACGGTCGAGTAAAAGATGAAAAAAATTAAATGCAATATGATTTTCTTTCATTTTTTTATTAAACGAACCTGGACAATATGTGGTGCCAAATACATAGCTACACGTATATAAATGTGCTAGAGTGTATCTACCACACTTAAAAGTGAGTCGGCAAATGATGTAGTAACGACATGGCTTGTAATGTGATGATGACAAGGTGATAAAGTGAGAAAAGAAAATAAAAGATACATTTTGCACCTTCCATGAATTGAACCTAAAATCTCCAAGTCATATGCATTATCAAGTCCAAATGCTTATCCAACTCAACTATTGGTTTTTCCTTATTCAATTATATAATTAATTACACATATAGACTAAGTTAGCCTGAGCTAGATTTAAATCTAAGCCTAAACCCAACAGTCTTTTATTCAAAACTATTAAAATTGAAATTAAAATTAAAATTATATTCTAATTAAACAACCTAAAAATTTATTATTTTCTAAATATCCTATTTTATTTTGTGACTTTTCAATTTTCCTTTTTTTTGTATTTTTTTCTAAATTTCCTCATTTTGGGAGGATTTCTTTAATTTTATATATTTTTGAACTTTTTCTAATTTAGGACCCTATAACCTAATTTGAAAAATAAAAGGGGGCAAAAATTAGGCATTTACACCTACTTTATTGGAGAGAATTAAACAGAAGCAAGAGGAAGATCCAGATCTAATAGGAATGAAGGAGAAATTAAGCAAAGGAAATGATTCTGACTTCAAAGTTAATGGAAGAGGTATATTAAAGTTTAGAGGAATGATATGTCTATTGCAAGATCCCGATATAAGGAAGGAAATTTTACATAAAGCACACATTACAAGTTATACTATGCATCTGAGAGGAAATAAGATGTATCAAGGTTTAAAACTGATGTTTTGATGGAATGGAATGAAAAGAGATGTAATACAGTATGTGGTAGAATACATTACATGCTAACAAGTTAAAGCAAAACATCAAAAAACAAATGAACCATTACAACCTTTGGAGGTATTGAGATGGAAGGAGGATCATATTACTATGGATTTTGTGGCAGCACTACCAAGAACTTAAGCTAATTATGATTCAATCTAGATAGTTATAGATAGACTAACAAAGAATGCACACTTCTTACCTTATTGGACAGGCGATTCATTGGAAAAATTGGCTAGGCTATATATCGGAGAGATAGTAAGATTACATGGTGTACTAGAGAGTATTGTTTCTAATCGAGATAATTAGTTTGTATCCAAATTATGAGAGAGTTTACATAGAGTTTTGGGTACAAAGTTGCAATTTGGTATAGCTTATCACCCACAAATAGATGGATAATTTGAGCAAACAATGCAAGCCATAAAGGATATGTTGTGGGCTTGTATATTAGATTTTGGAGGTGATTAGGATAGATACTTGCCATTAATAGAGTTTGCTTACAATAATAGTTACTGCGTAACTATATAAATGGCACTTATGAAGCAGTATATGGAAGAAAATGTATATTACTACTATATTGGGTTCGTAAGGAGTATGCAATAATTAGACCTGACATGATCAATCAAACAAATGAGGAGATTAAGATTGTATGGCAATGAATGAAGGAAGCTCAAGACTGTTATAAGAGTTGGGCAAATTTGAAGAAAAGGCTATTGGAGTTTGAAGTTGGTGATCATATTTATGTCAAGATAAGCTCATTTAAAGGACTTTGACGGTTTGGCTAAAAGGGAAAATTTACTCCATGATATATTGGTCCATTTGAAGTATTGTAGAAGGTTAGTAATGTATCCTATAGAAGAGCATTACCTCTAAGTTTGTTAGGTTACCATGATGTATTCCATGTTTCTATGCTAAGGAAGTTTGTTAAAAACCCAAATACAATTGTGGAAATTAAGTTGGTGAAGTTAACGAAGAATTTTCGAGTGGTGAAGCAGCCTAAAAAATTACTGGATAATCGAGTTTAGAAGTTAAGGAATTGAGATATGGAGTACGTAAGGGTCCAATGGAACAAAGGTCCAGAATTAGAGATTACTTAGGAGCCAAAGGCAATAGTGATAAAGTAATACCCATAGTTTTTCTAACTTCTAGGTTAGTAAACGTATGTGATTAACGTTTTTGGTTATTTGGGTGCAATTTAGATAAATAGAAGTTTTGGAGAAAATTTTTTTTTGAAGTGAGGTGGAAATGTAAGCCCTATATCTAAAAGCTCAAATTTAGTATGTAGAGTTTAGAACAATCAGTTAAAAGATCCAATCAAACCTAAATTATTATAATAACATTAGAAATATTAGTAAGAGTTATCTTATAAGTTTGAATTTAGGAAAATAAGTAACAAAATAATATAATATTATAATATCAAAATTTAAATGTATTACTCGTTATTTATCGAAAATACATAAAATGAGTTCCAATAATTAACAAGTCGCTAGAAATAAATTATATATATACTAAAAATCATAGAATAACATAAATAATATTTAGGATTATTTACTTGTACTTCAAACGTATTTACTCGTAGATGAAAATACACAAAATTACCTAAAATGCTTGAAAAATGTTAGAAAAATACCAAATAATTAAAGATAATTATAAAAAAATCAAAGAAAAATTAGAAAAGCAGGGAATTGCCCAGAACAAGGTTGTGGTAGGTTAGGGAAGAAAGAAAAAAATTGAGCCAATAAAAATAACCTAACTAGAAGGTCAAAATGAAAGAAAATAAGCCAAATGTCAACTCAATTTAATGCAAAAAATTCCATAAAGCTCTATAAATACCCAAACTCAATCAAAAGTTCATTTGGTTTGTTAGGAGTTTTAAAAAATTGGAGAGAATCGAAAAAAGAAAGGATTAGGGTTTTTCTCAAAAATTACAAAAAATTTATGCAATTAGGACAATTAAACCAAACCCATGACCCGCGACCAACTAGAACCAAACCACTGCTACCAAAGCACCCTCTTACCATCACCTAGACTGGCCAGTACCCCTAGGACCATCACTGGCAGCCAAAAGTCCAACAACCAAGTGAGTCCGATTTCAATCTAATTTTGTATAATTTATTAAAATTACCAATTTTATCCAAAAAGTTATGAATTTTAGTATTCTAATGTTTTATTGTATATAGATTTAGGAAAATATATTAGTTTGGTTCAATTACTTCTGAAAATATGTAATACCTAAGAAATCATGTAAAATCAAGTATGTTTTAATTTAGAAATAAATAGTCTTAGGGGTATAGTTTTAGGCTCAAAATTTTTGTATAGACTACTTAGGAGATATAGAACAGTGCTATGAAACCCTTTTTCAGAAATGAATTTTTGAAATTTTTAAGCCTTTAAAATATATATATATATAATTAGTGATTTTAGGCCTAATTAATAGTTAATTAAATAATTACTGATTTAATGTATTATTAGGTGTTTTAGGATGTTCATATCTGATGTGGTATGATAATTGTAGTATTTAAGGTGTTAGATGTGATTATTAGGTGTATTATGTAATAAATATATGTAATATTAAGAGTATATGAAATAGAAATTATAATAAATATAAAATAATAGTTTAAAATGGATAATATAATAATAATATTAATATATAATGAATCTAATAAGAAATATAAATTTAGGTAATTATATGAAAAATGTAAAATTTTTTTACATCGGAAGTAAATTCAGTATATAAATGAATATTAGAGTGTATCAAGTAGACTAGAATACTGATTAAGGAGCAAAAGTGATACTTAGAATACTCGAGTCTAGTGTGATTAATATCACATTAGGGTTTGGAATGTATTTTTAGGATTTACGTATAATACTCGTAGTTGGAACTAATTTAGATCCTAAATTAGAATTGGATTCGAAAATTGAATCCTAAACCAACCTAGAATGGATCAATAATAAATAATATGTACATATAAAAAATTGAGTTAAATCATTACCTAGAGTATATATATATCATCAAGATATAAATACCAAAAGCCTATTTATATTATAAGACACACGAAGACGAGTCGACCTATGACAAGTTAAGTGAGCGAATCGAGAATTCTAAGTAAGTTAAGTTTGATATTTCATCATATTTTAGAGTACTATTTTAAAGTACTTAGAGACTTAGGATTGAATATGATTGTGTTTGTAAGTAAATATAAATGCATGTATTTGTGTATTTGTTTTTGTACTAAAATTTGTGTCGTGATTAGTGATTGATGTGAATTGAATGGTGTGAAATTGTTTGATTACCCTAAACCATATCTAATCATAACTGACCTAAATACCCTAATTAGATATGTATTGTAACATTTTAAGGGATTATTAGGATTTTCCAACCAAACACCAACATTTTCGAAAAAGATATCGCTAAATAGCATAATAGTCTTTTTTTTCATCCTTAACTGAATTAAGTGATGAGAGAGGAGGTTGTAGTATGAAAACTCTTTAACCCGGATTAGAGTAGATGAAATTACTTTGATTTCACAATAGACTGAACTATGTTGTATAATGGAATTTGCTTGTTGCATTTCATATAATTAATTGTTGATAACCTTGTTTGTGTTTGTTATGCATTCGTAAGCCTCCAACCTAACTTACAACGCTGTAGTTGCTCATACATGTATAGATTTTTTTGTAGGTTCCAAGTGATATGCTGCGATACAATTATCTACAAGTCAGTTTGTTTCTGAAATTATGGGAGAGTGAGGATCAATTAGCTATACGATCGAGTCTTTAAAATGCCTTATTAGTATTTTAAGGTTTATGAATTGATATGTGATATATAAGTAAGCTGACTGCTGTAGTATGTGTAATTTCCTAAGATTTTAAGACAATATGGATGTAATTATGTATATATATAACTTAAGGTTCTAGCTTTTATGTAAATTTTAGCGTAAATCTTAATTGAGTTGTTTACTTCAAAGTAAGGAGTTGTGGATGCCTTGTGCAAATTAAATCTATGATAGGAACTATGAGATTAGTTACTGTCATAGCTTGGTTTACAAAATGGGACTGTTTCAACTTTGCGGCTTTGGGGCATAGTAGAATTATTGTTATATTACTAATGTACCACATTGCCAAAAAAAAAAAAAAAAAAGATATTCTTTTAGTAGTTTTAACCTTACCCGTATGGCATACAAGCCATATTTTCTGCTTTAAGTAGTATTTAAACAATATACCATTAATATTAAACCTTCCTAAAAAATAACAATAAATGGAAAAGCTATGGGTATATATGTTATTATCTTATTTTAAACAATTCATATCAACCTTCTCTCATTGTCAAAGTAATTTTTCATTAATAACTTGTTATTAAGAATATTAATTCTTAACAAATTGCCAAGCAAGATTAATACCACCCTAACTTCTTCTTCATTTTCTTTTACAGCTTTACCACGGCCATGACTAAGGATTAAGAATTACCTACCTACTGTTGGAGCATCACCACAATGAGCTCGAAGCTCCGCTCAAACCATTCCCAACAACTTCTTATCTAATATGGTGTCATCTTAACTTCCAACCAGCTTCAACTGTCAAGCAGTTTTACTTTGACTTTTGTTCAATCACCCTTAGAGACCTTGAGGTAACACCCTAGTTACTACTAGAAACGTTACCCAAGAAAAGTGAAGATCATAAGATACGATGCTAAGGAGAGAGAGAACCGTTGTGGTTTGAAAAGCTTAATTGAGAAGAGTAAGCTAGATTCTTAATTGGAAGGGGTAAGAGAGATAAAGAGGAGGCAAAGGGAAATAGATAGAGGGAGTAATGGTGAGGATAAATTCAAGAAAGAGAGAGGATGAGGGAGGGGTGTGGCCTGTGGGGTCCGATAAGAAATCGTCAGGGAAGAGGGAGGAAGCTCAAGGGAATGAGAATTAGGGTAAGGGTTTTATGATAGGGTTTAGAGTAATGAACATTCTAGAATATTCTTGAATTTAAGATAGGAAAAATATAAAATATAAATAAAATGACAATAGATGTATAAAAGATAATATGCAAATAAAAAAAGGTTTAAAATATAGGAAAAGATGGTATGAGTATAAAATTATATATATACATTTTATTTGTAAAACAAATTACCCTATTTTATGATAAATAATAAGTGTTATTTAAAAATGTTACTGTGCTTCTTAGCTTAAATATTTATATTATAGTACAAAAGAAATATTCAAATAAGCTTTACACAAAGATTTATAAGTTGAAAATTTCCTTCTTTCTAGTAATGCTTTTTATATCATCATAACCTAAATCAATTTTATTATTAAATTATTATTTTTACTTTGATTAGAGTGTTTCAAAAAATAACCATAGTTATACAACATACCGGTAGAAATATTTATGTCCCCTCTAAATATTTATTCGATCAAAGCTAACTTTTAGATAATATAATAATATGGAATCTTACTGATAATACACCTTTATTATAACTTTATACATACTTTAATTATTTATGGAATTTTATTGTAACATATATACTAGTAGAAAAGTAAATAGATATAATAAATAGTTACTTTTTATAAATAATATTCATAAATACGTCAAAAGTAACTTTGCATCTTGTACACAAATTACAATAGTTGCTCCCTTAAGTTGTGTACGTAGTCAACTTCTAACAACTAGTTAAACTTTCAAACTCCTCTACACCTAGAATTACCTTAATTTATCTATAAATTTTTTGAGATTTCTTCTTTAATTTCTCTAGCCTTACTGATTTTTCTTGAATCTTCCTTTGCATGTAGAATAGCGTAGGAGTGTTGTCCAAATTTTTTACAATAGATTTGAGAGGTTTTATGATTTTTCTTTCTCCTCTACACCTAAAACTCTCTTTTGTTTGCCTATCACTAAGTGCATTACCCTTAATCTTCCCATTTGACAACTGCCCTACTCTTACCATGCTTAATCCTTAGTTAATCCTAGTTGCTCACCATTTTTATTTATTTATAGTTTTCCTATTTATTTTGGCTTATTTCCCATATTTTCAAATGTTTTAAATAATTACAAATATATATTTGTACCAAATAATTATATAAGGTGAGCATATATGTTTTTGTACATGTTATTTAATTTTATTTAATAATTTTTTTACTCATATAATTTATCTTTAAATATTCGTTAATTACTAAAACTTACTTTATGTGATTCTAGGAATTATAGATTAATGAAGTAAAATTCTTTATTTTGGCTATATTTTTATTATTTTATTATATTTTGAAGATCCAAACCTGCATGTTCTCTCTGACTAATATCCCTAGCCAACTCACGAATTCCTACCTTAATCAGATTACTTTTGTAAACGTCTTAAAATGTTCTCTTGGAATCGAATTGTAAAATTACAAGGCTTACAAAATCTCTATTGGCAAAATTCAAGCAACAACAGGTAGGATCATTTATTATAAAATATTTAATTTTCAATTATTTATCAAGATGATGGCAAAGAAAAATCATGGTTCATTGTGTCTCCAAGACTCAAAGCATCTAAACAAGTCTATTCATAATAAATAATTCTTGCCATTAATACCAAGAGTGACATAACTTAAGCTTTGTAAGATTTGTCATGGTGAAAAAAACCTACAAAGAGATTCGAGACTTGAAAAATTAAAGTTTCATGCTTTATTAGGGAGTTTCTTCCATAGGTAACTTTTAGAGTTTCATGTTGATAATGTATTATAAAATCTTTAGCAAAAGGATCTAAACAATAAAAAATTTAAAAATACTGAAAGAGATATTTTTATTAATGCCTAATCATATGTTACATCGAATAATATATATAAATATAATCATGTAAATACATAATGACTATGGAAAGAAATCTTATTATTCAAAAAATTATATAATTCTTAATTGATATAGATGCCAATAGATGTGGACATCTATAATTAATAATTTATATTATTAAAGCTATTAGTAACCACCCTCTTTAATATTATTATTTAGGTATCTAATTAAAAATTATATATAAAAAAGACTAGCATTTAAATAACTTACTAAATATTTTATATATAGAAAAAATTGATATTTTCCTCAATTTCACTTCTCATTTCTCTTCATTAGTTTTCTAATAAATCTCTCTTAGTTAATAATATGTATGGATAACTTTAATATTTATAGGAAGTTAACTATGTGTAAGGACAAATCATCTATAGTTGAATGTGGAAGTTAAATTCAAATTTTAAGTTTTTTAACAAATGCAAAATATGTATTCACATATTTATAATATTTAAATTTTTTAATAAAAATATGGGTATGGATAACTCTAATATCTACTGGAAGTTAACTGTAAATATGAATAAATCACTTTATAGATAAATATGAAATTTGAATTCAAATTCAGAGTTTTGTATAACAAATGTAAAAGTGTGCATTTATATATTTATAATATGTAAGATTTTTAATAAATTTAAATTGCTTAAGACACTAATATTACGTTTGATACACATAAATGATTTAGAAAAGAATATAATGAAATAGAAAGGATTGAAATGAAATAGAATGAGGAGTGAAATGGAAAATCCTTTCTTATATTTAGAAACATCTATGAAATTAAATTAAATAAAATGTGTATGCAATAATAATTGTAAAAAATACCCTTAAATATTAAATATTAGAATTAAATTAAAGTTTTAATAAGTAATTTTATTAATAATAATAAATAAAGGAAAAATGAAATCGCTAATTGAATTTTCTGTTAGAATTATCGATTTTATGAAATCATGATTTTGGTTTTAAATGTACTTCCAAACGTATAAAAAGAAAATGGAAATTTAAATGACAATTCCATTCCTACGTATCAAATATAGCATAAATGAATAATAATGAGTTGTGTGGATTTATTTTTTAATTAAAATTACAAAAAGAAGTAAGATTGCAAAAGAAAAAAAAAAAGAAAAACAAATTAACTATTTTAATATCATAATTTTGTATATATTATTTTATACCTATAGAGTAAATGTGCTGTCTCCCAGCAGATTTATAACATTATAAATAAATATATAATATATATTTACCTTGAGATAAATGAGCCTGAGAATTTAAAATATTTCCTCTATTTGCACTGCTTTCTTCCCCATTGTATCCCTTTCTACTGTTGCTTCTCATGCCCAGATGCAACCCATTTCCAAAACTTTCATCAATTTCACCTCCTGCCAAGCACAGTGGTACACCTTTTATCTTTATTCCTTTCTCTCTAATCGTCTTTGTGCATTCAATTCCTACTTCGCCACGTCCTTGGATTCGGCAGTCGCTCAATTCTTACTGCTGCTGCTTTGAGTTCATCATCCCTCCGATCACAATTAGAGAATCTTAGGTATTGTACTGCTCTAACTTCCAGTTTTCTATTACGAGTTAATTTTTTAGTTGTTCTGGATTTATTATTAGCGTTCTTGGGTTTTTCCAGTTGATTTATTTTATTGAAATAATGCAATGATTTGGACCTTTGTGTTGGGTTTCCTGAAAGAATCGGTTCAGAAGATTTTCACTTTCTTTTTGTTGCAGGTATTTTATCATTTTGTGTTTATTTAATGTCCTGGATAATCGTGTTTTGGTATCAACTATGGCCTTAGAGTATCCATGAGCAAAAAACTCATAGTCATTACCTTGGAATGGGAAACTTTTCTGCACTCTATGTAGATGGACTTGAGGCTTATTTGATTGTGTAGTATGCTTTTCTGATTCATAGGGTCCAAGAAGTTTCTTATGTAAGACCTCAAGATGAACTGAAGATAAATATGACAACCTTATGATGATGATTCAGGAAGCAGTGCTCGGATCACATTGTAATTATACGTAATGTTGTTCTCATGGATGAATTTAGAACTTTAAGCTTGCGGTATTTGATTTTCAACAATAAGAACTAAGTTTAGGTACTCTTCTTGGACATCCTAAAAGATATTTACTTCACGCCCTTTTTTTTTTTTTTTCCTTCTTTTCTCTTTGGTTTCTGAAAAGGATGTTTAAGGTTTTAATCCTTGACTGTCATTGCTGTGGTCATTTATGTAACCTCATAGCATTCTGCAGGTGAAAACTAACCAGTCTCATGACATGTTTGTAGCAACTTGAATCATCTTTTTGAGGAACTAAATTCCTGGGATCAACCTCATATTAAGAGGTGGCCATGTGGAAAAAACATTGAAATGAGAGTATCCTTGTTATCAGGCAGCACCATTTCCAGTAGAGCTATCATAACTACTCTCTTTCCCTCCCCTCCCTTCCAAACCATCACCCCAATCACTGATACCTACCATCACTATTCTTTGGTTGCTCAAAATCTCTCATATACCATCAGATACCTGAACCATCTCAGAGCTCCAAGTTTTTGTTGTTTCAGAGCAATGTCTCCATCTGTACAAGTGAAGGAGAAGATTGAGTTGACGGAGAAGGAGAAGATGATCTTCGATCAACTCATGGCCACCGTTCACCACTTTAATCTCCCTACTCAGCTTCGTGTTGCTGGTGGTTGGGTCCGCGATAAACTTCTCAGCAAAGACTGCTATGACATTGACATTGCTCTTGATGATATGCTGGGAAGTACATTTGCTGATAAAGTCAGCCAGTACTTGGCTTCTATTGGGGAGGAACCACAAGGCCGCGGTATTATTCCAAGCAATCCAGACCAGTCAAAGCACCTGGAAACAGCAACTATGCGTCTACATGGTGTGCAGATTGACTTTGTAAATTTGCGCTCAGAAAAATATGGTGAGAATAGTCGAATTCCCACTCAGATGGATTTTGGCACTGCAGAAGAGGATGCTTACAGAAGAGATTTAACAATAAATAGCTTGTTCTACGATATCAATACCCACTCGGTAGAAGATTTAACTGGGAGAGGCATCAAGGACCTCAAATCTGGAAAAATTGTAACACCTTTACCTCCAAAAGAAACATTTTTGGATGATCCATTGCGGGTTCTTCGAGCTATTCGTTTTGGTGCAAGGTTTGGATTCCAGTTAGATGATGAACTACAAAATGCTGCTGCCTCAGATGACGTCAAAAAGGCACTAGCTGCTAAAATTAGCAGAGAGCGTATTGGAGCTGAAATTGATCTCATGGTTTCTGGGAATGAACCTGTTAAAGCATTGAGCAACATATACAGTCTGCAATTGTTTTGGATTGTCTTCAGCCTCCCTCCAAAATATGAACCTGAATTGCCAGAAGAATGTGATAGGTTGTGTTTAGCCCATGCAGATTTTGCAAGGGACCTGATGGAATTGATTGGAGCTTCTACTTTTACTGATGAGCAACGGAGATTATGTATGTATTCAGCCCTATTTTTCCCTATCAGGAAGGTCACCTACAAGAATAAAAAATCTAGAGAGACTCCAGTTGTAGATCACATTATGCGGATCTCTCTCAAGCGCAAAAGTAGTGACATTGAGACAGTCATTGGCATGCAAAATGCTTCAGAGAAATTCCTTCCTTTAATGCCTTTCCTTAAGGGAGATACGAACCAACCAATGAATGAAGTTGATGGAGATGGGGAATTTGTTGATGTCCCTGCTTTGAAGCTTCGTGTATCAGTAGGCCTTTTGCTGCGAGAAATTCAGGTCTGGTGGCGGGTGGCATTGTTGTTTGCTGTGTTATCTTATCCTTCAGGCCTTGATTGCTCTAAAGTTGATTCAGACAAGCAGTACCTGTTAAAGGGGAGAAAACAGGTGTTTGAGGCTGTTCAGAATGCTATTTTCCAGTTAGGTCTTGATAATATTTGGAGTCTAGATCCATTGGTCAAGGGTAAAGATATTATGAATGTATTGCAACTGAAGGGGGGACCTGTTGTTGGGGAGTTGCAACGGAGAGCACTCTGTTGGCAACTTGCTCATCCTGCTGGAACCTCAGAGGAATGCTTGGATTGGCTCAGGGAGATGCATCAGAAGCGTGTAAAGCTAACCTAAAACTCCTGCTGTGAAGGATCTCATTTAGACTCATGGTGTAACTGCACTCTGGGGTTCCCCAGACACTTGTTGCTTGCATATGGATAGACCAAGTGGAGTCCACATCTCTCATTTAACTAGATTGCAAATAGTGAGTGAGTAATGTCCTTGGATTGTATTGGGGTTCAATTCATAGATGGCATGGTGCATTTGCTCAACCTATGTTTAGTTTATGAGGTGAGTGCTTCTTATCATATTTTTTCTCCCCATGGTGGTGTGGGTGTTTTTTGCTCGCGAAAGTAATGCGAGGTACATGGAGTATTGAATCTCCTCCACTCTTTTTTTTCCTTTTTCTTTTTTTCTTTCCTTCTTTTTAATACTTAAATAAGTAAGTTTTATGTTGAGTTGATCTTTGGCTATAGATACTGAATGTAGCATTTGACTTGTACTCATCGATAAAGATTACTTAAGGGATAAAAATGAGACGAAATAGAACTAAGAGAATTGTGTGATATACTTGAAATTGCTTTAAAATCTTGAGAGCACTTGATACTAGCTTTGGTGAATTTAAGATAATTTATGATAATCTTTTATCCTTTCATATGAAGTAGCTTTATCTATCTTACCCAAAAAGTTGCTTTATCTATAAATTAATTAAAAAAAAGAGAGAGAGAATCCTGGATCAAGCAGTATTTAATGGGGAACTCTTTCACCTTTTAAAATCAAAACTAGGATGGCTACATGCATCCCAGATAGCAATGGACTTGCTATTGGTCTTATAAATGTCAGGACAGCTCTAAAGATTTATGGAGTCAAAAGTGGACATGTGTAAGTTGTTGGCAGACCAATGATTTGCATCTTCTATTCTTGCATGGGTAGGATCTGTTGGAATCCCACATGATTTATTTTGGACGTGCAGTGTCTGTAGCTAAGTGCTCTTGTCTTGGTACTTCCGCTGTCCCTGCAGCTTCAAGGTTTTGATCCAAATAACCCTTCAGTGAAAGATATGCTAGCTTCTATGTAAAGCCAGTCAGATGGGATTTTGTTCAGTTCTTGAATCTGAAAACATGTAACATGCACTTTTCAACATATTTAGATTTCTCTCTTTAAAGTGCTTGACAACTGAGATTTTTATTTTAGTTTGCATTTTGGTGCTTAAATTAGCTGCCAACATTTTTTGTATGAAGTGTTCTCCAGTGCTGCAGATGACGAATAATGACATTTTTGTCTACAGCTGAAGAAGGAAGGAAGGAAGGGATCGAACAAGGAGGAGGAACAGCGATTCCAGAACCTTTGTCTTTATGCTGCATTTTGAGCTTCTATGATGGATGTCCTAGCAACCTTATCATACAGACCTGCAATGCCATATTGTTGGATATCCAGTTTACATAATCAACTAATCCACATATTTAGGTCTTTGATTCCTTGTGATGGAGCACTCACATGTTGACTTGGTTGTTTGCTTGGGTGAAACATGGAACCGCAGAGAATGAGCGAAGATATTGCAACATCTTGTTATGAATGCGCTTTTATTTGACTCCTGGTTGCTTGCTAATTCAGCCTGCCTTTCTTCATGAGCAGCACTTAAATGGACCGTGTTAAGGATAATGGAAAGATTCTGTTTGATCCCCGTGAATAGATATGCAAATACACGAAGCCCTATTGATTGGGATGTCACTTACTTATATTCCTTTGGCATTATTGGTTAGAAATTTCCACATCTTTGTGGTTCTTCCTATCTTCTTGATGTGTTTTTTCTTCTTATTCCCGCTTATAATTCCAAGGTGCACATGAAGTCAATTCGACCTTTTTTCTCCTTTCATAAATTACTGAAAATTTTCCTTTCGCAATCTGGTGGCTACTGCGATTCATAGAGAAACGATGTGATACTGCCTGATTTCCTATGTGAGCCTCCAACCTTGGTCTGAAATTGATATGAATAGTAAGGTCCTATTTGAAACTGTGAGAAGTCTCTCTGAGCAAGTTGAAGCTAGTTATTGTTCAAGTAAATCACCACCCTGACAATCTTTATCTCATGGAGGCTGTTGTTGAACCCTATGTTAATGAAAGACAGGGATGTCCTTAAGCCCTACCCCTATGAAAAACATAAAGTTGTAGTCTTTATTTTATTTATTTATACAACTTTATTTTATTTATTTATTTATTTTTAGGTGACGGTTGGGGACGTGCTTTCAATGGCTTTGGAAATTTTTACATAGGTGTAAGTAAATTTTCTGATTTAATTGGTGTGTTGGTTTGAATTATGATGCTAACTACATGTTAGTAAAGATACTAACGATTTTATGGTTGCAATTATATTGTAATATTTTTAATTTTGGTAAAGTATGTAGAAAATTTTTATACAACGATATAGAATAAAAATATATAGTTTGGACAAAGAAAAGTGGTTTGGGAAAAAGGGAAGTTAAAAAAAAAAAGAAAAATGATGATGTCATCACTAGGATTCAATCGGTGAAGTTGAAATTAGATTAGGTTTTGCGCACAGTATAGGTAAGCTTGTAAAAGGAAAAATGTAAAAGGAAAAAAAAAAAATATAGTGAGGAGGTGTCAAGATATTATTTAGCGTGACTACTTTAATATTTAAGACGATAATACATCGAAGATAATAGGAGAGTAAGAAAACTAGTGAGCTATTTAAGCGATCAAGGTTTGCTTAACTTTGGGTCTTGTGTACAAAAAAGTTAAAATGTGTTATTGTTTGGGTGCTTGGGCTATGTATAGAGAGGAGCTAATGCAAACCTAAGGTCTCATACTACACATTGACATGTCCACTAAGTTTAGTAAGTGGAATAGTGCTAATCGTCGTGTTTTGAGAATATAGGGACTCTATTATTGATAAAGTTTTATAGCCTTATCCATTTAACTTACGACTGTCTTAATATGAAAGTGCAGGTAAGGTAGTATCCGATCTTGTCTAGAAGTTCCTTAAGTAGGTCAATCACGAGGTAGGGTAGGTCGATTAATGGGAGAATGCTTAAATTATGAGCCTAAACAGGTCAACTAAAGGCTTAAAGAGATCGGTATGGGTCTGGAGAACCCATATAAAAGATCTCCTACTAATAGATAATAATATGAGCATACCTATAAGCATATGGGAACTATCCCTCAAAGAAGGGAAATGAAAGTATCTAATGTATTTGTATTTTAAGTGATCAAAATATCAAATAATATTTGGTAGCTAAAGTTGCGAGTTTTAGTTGCCAAATGCTACAGGTAGTATTTTATTTGGTTCTTAGCTACTAGCATTTGGTGGCAAAAGGTATAGGTTCTCTTATTAAATTGTAATTGGTCATCCATGCTCTTTAGCAACCTTTTAGGTGCCATCTAAGTTAATTTGGTTGAAAATGCTTTTCTTTCCCAAGATGTTAACTTTTAAGTTTCATGATAGCTAAAAGATAAAAACCATGGCAAAACATAATAAGCCATAAAATTAAAGTAGAATGCTAATTACTTTTTGCCATTGCTTTTGAACTTTTAGACTATATGTAATGTTGCTAGTAAGAATTTAGTCGTGTTTAATTGTCACTTGCCATTTAATGACGTGAATGAAACATCTAGGTTTTCTTAATTTTGAAGTAAATGACAACTAAGGTACTAGATGCAATTATTTATTTATTTTAATTGCTAAAGTGTATGTTTCCATTTAACATGTTTAATGGGGAGTTATCACTTTTAAAATATAATTCTTATATAAAGGGATTTTGCTTCTTATAACATTGATGTTTCCTTTTCACCTTGAACCACTAAATAGGAAATATTCTTACATTCTCCCACTTGGTCCACATGTGTCACTAATTATCACATATAACCTAATAGAACTTAATCAAGAAATAAAATACACAAATCATGGTGATAGATCCTCTAATAATTAGGTATTATCTTCTATATATCATAATGCATCATATTTGTCGATATATATGTGTATGGTAACTTGACTTAATGAATAAATCTTATGTTTATCCCTGGTCTTAACAAAATATCTTCTTAAAGATATCGCTATGCATAACATTATTAGAAAACAACATAAATAAGAGTTTCACCAAGATAAAGTTGAAATATGGAAGTTACATAATGGATCTCAATCCCATTTTAGCTACGTAATCATTAATTTAAGTAGTGGCATGCCCTTAGTCAAGGGATTGGCTATCATCAAATCAGTACTAATGTATCCAATGAGAACTTTATTATCTCTAATACGTTCACATATGACTAAATACTTAATGTCAATATGTTTACTTTGATTACCACTTTTGTTGATCTTAGCTAAAAATATAGTAGCTGAATTGTCCTAATATATCTTCAATAGCTTTGATATAGTATCCATAAGTCTAAGCCTAGAAATGAAATTCTTCATCCATACATCATGTAATGTAGCCTAAAAACAAGGGATAAACTTTGCCTCCATAGTAGAAGTGGTAATCAAAGTTTGCTTAACATTCTTCTAAGATACAACTTCACCTACTAACATGAAAATGTAACTAGGTGTTGATTCACATGAGTTAATACATCCATTTAAGTCTGAATCTAAATATCTAACTACTTCTAAACAATTGGTATGTCTAAACATAAGCATATAGTCTTCAATCCCTTAAAGGTATCTCATCACTTTTTTTTGCAGTTCTCCAGTAGTCCATACCAAAATTACTCTAATATCTACCCAACATTCCTACAATAAATATAATATCAAGCCTTATATAGACTTGAGCATACATTAAGCTTTCAATAGCAAATGCATATGGGATATTACACAACCATTCTTTCTCAAGATCATTTTGGCTCATACGAAACCTATCACCCTTTACAATGGGAGCTATACCTAGTGAACAGTCAAAATTCTATTATCCTTATCTTGGTTAATCTTGATGCCAATAACATAAAATGCATCACTTATATCTTTCATTCCAAAATATTTAGAGAGAAATTGCTTAAGCTCAAATAGCGAACCATTGTCATGCTTATAACTAATATATCATCTACATAGATAAGTTTTACTCCCACTAACCTTTTGGTATATATATTGATCAATGATATTTTCTTTGAATCTAAATGAAGAAAAAACTTTGTGGAATTTCAAATATCATTGTAAGGAGGCTTGTTTTAATCCATACATGAATTTCTGAAGCTTATAAACCAAATGCTTACCATCACTAGAGAAAAAACCTTTCGAATGTTTCATGTAGACCTCCTCCTTTAGATCTCTGTTAGGAATGTTGTTATCATATCCATTTACTATAATTTCAAATCAAAGTATGCTAATGATGTCATAATTATGTAAAGGGAATCATTCTTAGACAAAAGCAAAAATGCATTCGTGTAATCAATTCTTTTCTACGTGAATCTTTTAGCAATAAGTCTTACTTTATACCTCTCAATGTTGCTTGTGAGTCTTTTTTTTTTTTTCAAATTTTTTTAGCAAAATTTTTTTCTATTAAGTAAGTCAATTAGGTTCTAAACATTCCATTTCATCCTTTATGGCATTATACCATAATTTTGATTCCTTGCAATTATGTAAGACAACGATTAGTAAAATTGTTAATATCATGTCACTAATTTAAGTTGGTATTAATATAAATATATATTTATTTAATTACTATTTTATGTTCTTTTATTGAAATTCATTGTGTTTACATTATTTATAACTTTAATTTGAAACACATATTGACATTAAAATTTGAATATTACGATTTTGGATATGGAATATTATAATATTATATATGAAAAAAGTTAAAAGAAAAATAAATATTCCATATGATACCTTAAAAATTTTAGTCCATGGATTATAGATCTCAAGGTGAATCTAATGCATCACATAGTGAATTCCAATTCTAAATTCAGGATAGTGGTTCTCACCCTTACCTGTCGTAATTGTTTACCTCAGATACAATAAAGGCAAAGATCTAGTATTTGAACTTACGGTTTGTATGTTTGATTGAATTTTTATAATCCAAATGTAGACATATCGGCGAAGTTTACCGTATAGCATTAGGTATTCATGAGCACAAGATAATTCCTAACATAGTACAAGTGTGCTTTGGATTGTAGCCAGCTACAAATTTGAAAGCTGTTATCGCTTTGAAAAGAGTTGAGTCAAAATAATATAATGCTCGGTTTAAATTTAATTTAAAATTAAAAATTTTAATATTAATTTAATTAAATTTGTTTGAATTTGAGTTATTTAGAAAATATTTTTCTTTTAATTACAATAATATTAATAGCAAAACTCAACTTAAATTCAATTAATATTTATATTTAACTTGAACTTAATTAGATCCGCAAATTAATCATAATTAAATATTATAAATTTGAATTTTAACTCGATTAAATAATTTGAGTTTGAACTCATTAGATTATTTTTGAGTAAAAGTAAATACAAAATCAAATTTAAATGACTTACAAATAGTCTCATTCTCCTCTATATATATATATATATATATATCGAAATAAGATGATGGGCATAATTGCTTTCCATTTTTTCTTGCCCATCGCATTTTGTTTATAATCCTTCCATCGATTAATAAGCCTATTGTGTCTAACTCATGAGCAGGTGTCACCTTTGAGGTCTATTATATTACCTTATTTTATTCATCTGAAATATTTATTATCTTTAGGCCCTAAGAAATAATATTCACTTAAATGAAAAAAAGTATATATAAAAACGAGAAGAAGCTATGCAAAATGTAATAATTGACCAAAATAATTGTGTATGTAATAAAATAGTTTTGTACAAATTTTTTTAAATGATAAAAATAAAAGGAAAGAAATATAAATATAATTATTCAAGAACTTTATGAAAAGGAAAGGTCGATTACGTGATTGGGGGAGTATTCTCTTAATTGTGCTCCTCCACATAGAGTATCAGAACACCGGCTACCCTCTTAAGCAAGAAAACCCCCCTATTCCTTTTCATTCTCAATTCACAATTCCCTCTCGATCTCTCTGTGCGAGTCCTGACCTCATCAATCATGGTGCTCGAGGTAAGTGCTAACGCTTACTATGCCTCTGTCGCTCTCTCTAATCAAAAAGTTCGGATTTTTCTTTACTTCTCCGGAACTTAGGGTTTTGAGTTTCGAAATTTTCACACTCACTGGCTCAATGTGTTTTTACATCGCTAGGCGACGATGATTTGTATTGATAACTCAGAATGGATGCGAAACGGAGATTATGCTCCAAACAGGTTTCAAGCTCAAGCCGATGCCGTTAATATCATTTGCGGAGCTAAAACACAAGTCAGTTTTATTATTTTCTCTTAATTTATAGATATAGCGTGTGTGATTGTGATTGGGAGAGAAACTTTGTTTCAAATGTTCCTCGTTAGGGTTTGTAATTGAGTGGGAGAGAGAAGACATAATCTTTCCTTTCATTCTTTTTTTTTTTTTTTTTGAAGGAAATGTCAGTTTCGACAGTAAAGGAATTGCGTTTTGGCTGTTATGGTGAATTGAACCTTCATTTGGGGATTCATTGTACCCTGTTTTATGAATTAAATATGTCTTTAGGGCTTAGATAATAGTATGGCAGTCTCATTCACGGAGCTAACACACGATTCAGTTCCTTAATTGGTTTAATTTATTGAAAAATTTTAGAAATTCTGATAGTGAGTGAATGGTGTCTTGATTTTTGTTGCGAATTGGAGCTCCGTTGATGGTTTGGGTCGTACATGTTTAGTGTGTAGATTTTTGGATTAAGGATTGCTATGTTTAGTCGTTCTTTTGTGCTAGAGCTGTATTTATGGCTCATATTATACTCTGTTGCTTGGGCTCTCTACTTTTCCCGGAAAATTGAAGGCCCAACCAATATAGATATTATGCTGTTGTAGTTTTGGTTTGAGAGAGTAGTTGTGGTTCTGGTTTCATGTGTGAGGTTTTGTGTTTTGATGAAAAAGTGATCATGCTATTGTGTACTGATCTGTTACGTAAGTGGAACTTATGCTGTGTTGGAAAACTTATTTTCCACATCGTGGTTGTTTTTAGTTTAGTTTGTTGGATCTCGTAAGGTTTGTTTTAGTGATTTTCAAGTCTTAAGATTGATTTTATGTTGCTTTTCTGTTAGTTGATTTTTTCATTGGTTGTGTATACAGTCAAATCCAGAAAACACAGTTGGAGTATTAACAATGGCAGGAAAAGGAGTTCGTGTTTTGGTTACTCCTACTAGTGATCTTGGAAAAATATTGGCTTGCATGCATGGTTAGTTCTCTCTGGTGAATCTTATTCTTTTCTGGATTAATCAGGAGACATGTTTAGGATTTGTTTCCTTGGCTAAAATTGTGAGGTAGAGATCTTGATTAGTGAGTTGCACATCCTATTTGGGTTGTTTCTTGCATTTTTAGTTGAACAATTGAGCTATTTCTCTTTTCATAAAAAGTGGATGCACTCAAGAAGGTAGCATGTTGTGACCATGTTAATTAAAATTTAAAGACCCATAAGTTTCTGATGGAAATAGGTAGTAGTAGCATTACCACAGCAATCTCAATTCGAGCGACGGTTTCATTAGATATCTTTATGATTAAGGAAATATACTTGAAGCATGATTTCAGAAAGATTTTACTTACTGCCTGGACAGACATTGTAAATCCAAACTTTTAGTTGCTGGAAGCAGCCTTTATGGGGAGTTTTTTCATACAGTTAAGATGGTATTTAATATGCTAGAGGAAATTATTATGGGGTTGGTGTTCAACTCTTCTTTTGTCCTTGTACATTGGAGGAGAAAAAACCATATAAGAATGGTAAGTTATGGACATTAATAGCTCGTCTGAAAGCATTCTTATAATGCTGTGTAGGGTTAGAAATTGGTGGTGAGATGAACCTGGCTGCGGGTATTCAAGTGGCTCAGCTGGCACTAAAGCATCGACAAAATAAAAAGCAGCAACAAAGAATTATTGTCTTTGCTGGAAGGTTTCTCTGGATACCTTGCCTAGAACTACTGTATGATTGATTGTGTTTCTCTTTTAATTTGTTGCTGTATTTTTATCAGTCCTGTGAAACATGACAAGAAGTTACTAGAAATGATTGGAAGGAGGTTAAAGAAGAATAGTGTAGCCCTTGATATTGTTGACTTTGGGGAGGAAGATGATGGAAAGCCAGAGAAGCTTGAAGCTCTTCTTGCTGCTGTAAACAATAATGACACAAGTCACATAGTACATGTTCCTCCAGGTCCAAATGCACTTTCTGATGTCTTGATAAGGTAGGTGGATTAGTTTTCTTATATAATGGTATATTCTATCAAAATGAGGGGTTAAAAGAAAATGCTGGTTGCTAATTTGTGGTGTCAATTTTTGTGACTCGAATTAATTGTGAATAATGGCAGCACTCCCATTTTCACTGGAGATGGGGAAGGTGGAAGCGGTTTTGCTGCAGCAGCTGCAGCAGCAGCAGCTGGTGGTGTCTCTGGTTTTGAATTTGGTGTAGATCCCAACCTGGATCCCGAACTGGCTCTTGCTCTTAGAGTTTCTATGGAGGAAGAGAGGGCCCGACAAGAAGCAGCAGCTAAAAAAGCTGCAGAGGAAGCTGCGAAACAGGAAAAAGGAGGGGAACAGCAGCCTACTTCTCAAGATGCCACTATGACTGAAGCTCCAAGTGCTTCCGCTTCTGAAGCTGACACAAAGAAGGATGATATGATTGTGAGTTTTGTTGCAGCTTTTTGCGTACCTGCACTTGTGTATTCCTTTTGAAATGATTGTGCTCTACTGCATCTAAAATGAATTATGTATTCCTTTTTGTTTTTAAGTTAGTTTAGTTGTATTAATTGAGTAGAAGCTAAGCTGCAAAGATTTAGCTGCTTTGTACACTCTACAAAACCCTGATGGGTGACCTATTACCTGACATCATAGCAGAGTACAGTGAAGAGACATATAAAATTCAATGGTATCTTCCTATCATTTTGATTATTAACTATATTAAGGAGCTTTCTAGCTAGTGTTCTGGTAAGGAACTAAATTCTTTAGTTAATTTGAGAACTCTTAGCTTGATGAAGAGGACCTTTCTCAGGGAGATTCATAGATATGTCTCTGTAAGCTCCTTCAAGATGTGGGTGTGATTGTTGCAGATATCTCAATACATTCTGATTACTGCTGTGGTTTTCAAGCAATCCTAATAGGATATGTATATGTATATATTTTCTTTTTGCATTTTCCACCCTAAAGTATCTGCATGAGATAGAATCTGGCATTACCCAAAGAAAAAGTATTTGCATGAGGTAAATTGCCCCCTAAGATGCTTCCACATATTGATGCTACATCACATCTCTTTTTTCAGTGTCCTTGCATGGATGATGCAGGTTTTACATTTTGTAACTTGGCTTTTATGATGCTGGTTTCATATATTTTGATTAGCATATATAGTTTTCATACTATTCACTTATTTAATCTTTGGTACATCATCTTGGACTAAGTTAATTTTGCTGACTCTTATTTCAATTGGTCCTTTGTATTTTCTGTCACCAAGAATGAGATCTGCTGCATGTTTTTAGTGGTATAAAGCAGTTCATAATGTTGGATTCGCTTACAGGATGATGAGAATGCCTTGTTGCAAAGAGCCCTTGCAATGTCAATGGATGACACCACATCCAGCCATGACACGCCAGCTGAGATGTCAGAGGCTACTGCTGATGACCCAGAGTTGGCGCTTGGTTAGTGCTGATAGCTATATTTTTCATTTACTTTATGGTGGTTCCATGGACTGCTATCTCTGTCAGCGATCCTAATAGCCACTTTTGCACGATTGTTGTTACTTTGTCCTATCAATGCATGGCTCTGAAAATATTGGACTTGCAACTGCCATATGGTTTATACTTATATGCAGTGTAAGTAATAATTCCTTGCTTGCAATCTGCTAATTACACTACAAGTACCCGAAATCCCTGAACTCTGCCAATATATTGATGTTATCTTTTTGAATTGCTGTTTGCTTGTCAACTCTGTGTCAGGATTGAAGGACTTTATTGTGCTTTCCTAATAGGTCTTTTCTACTTCTAAACCCAAAAAGGTCTTTATACTTATTCATGTCCATGCAGCTCTTCAACTGTCCGTTCAGGACAGCTCTAAAGAGTCGGGGAGTCAGACGGGTATGAGCAAGTTGGCAGACCAATCATTTGTATCATCCATCCTTGCATCGGTATGTTCCGTTCACATTCTGAATCAGTTGTTTTCACCGTGTAATGAGTAATGACTGTAGCTAATTGCTCGTTTGGTACTTTTATTGTTCTTGTAGCTTCCTGGAGTTGATCCAAACGATCCTTCAGTGAAAGATTTGCTAGCTTCTATGCAAAGCCAGTCAGAGGTGAGTTAGTTCAGTTCCTCCGTTAGAAAGTGCATGACAGGTTACTGCATAAGCATGCGTAGTTAAAATTGACATAGATTACCCTTGGATTTCGCTGCTTTCCAGTCAGGCCCCCTGTATTAGATTTGAGTCTTATTATATGCTTGAACAAAATATTTGTCTAAAAGTGCTTGTTTTGGTCTTTGTATTGTGCAATTAATGTCCACTTATTTGGCCTTTAAGCTTTCTGAAAGCAGGGCAACAATGTGTGAACGGTTTTGAGGTGCTGTACAGTTCATTTGTTCCATGACCCTTTTGATTTATACATGTAAGAGAGGACCTCCCAAAGGAGTGCCAATAGTATTTTGTGGCTGTCCCCTATTTATTTAATGTGATGGGCTAGATTTTATTCTTGAGTACCTTACTGAACTAAATAATAGATACAGAGCTTCTTGAAGTAAATTTAATTTTGGTCAAATGTTATATAAAATATATGAATGTTGACAATCAAGAGATTCAAACAAGTGTTTTGATTTTGTAGATTTCTCTCCTTTTAAAGAACTTGACAACTGAGGTGGTTACTTTAGTTTGCACGTTAGTGCTTAAATTAGTTCTTATTTTTTGTATGAGGTGTTCTTCAGTACTGGAAGTGATGAATCATCACATTTTTGTCTACAGCAGAAGAAGAATGAAGACAAGGGACCAAATGAGGAGGAGAAAAAGTGATTCCGAAGAAGCATAGCATATGGGTACTTTCCGGAGCCTTTGTACTTGTGCTGTATTTTGAACTTCTATGAGGAATGTCCTATCAACCATATTATAGAGACCTGCAATGCCATATTGGTTGATTTCTAGGTTATTCTAATCAACTGCTCCACATTTTTAGGTCATTGATTCTTGTGATCGAGCCCTTACAGGTTGAATTACGCGGGTGGGTCTGGGACATGGAACTTCAGAGAACGAGCGAAGATATTGCAACATCTTGTTATTTCTGTGCTCTTATTCGACATTTGGTTGTTTGCTAATTCAGCCTGCCTTTCCTAATGTGCAACCTTAAATGAACCATGTTACGGATAATTGAAATGTTCGGTTTGATCCCCTTAATGGATATTGAAATGAATGAAGCTTTTTATCGATTGGAACGTCGCTACTTATATCCCATGAGCAAGTATTCATTGGAAAGCTCGACATTTTAACTGTTCTTTTGATCTTTCTCTTGATGTGGGCTTTCTTTTAATTCCCATTTTCCGAAGTGCAAGTAAATTAACTAAAATATTAGAATTACAGTATAACCCTGCTATTTTTTTTAATAAATAAATTGTTAAATTATCAATCAAATTCCAATGAAATGAATTCTAGGAATTGGACTTTAGTGGTGCTCGCGTGAGAATTTCGATGTACATGGAAAACTTCTGACATAGATTTTGTCTGTTTGAATCTGCTCGTGTGGTATTCATGTGGTGTCTAGATGTTAATTTTTCAAATAAAAAAGAAAGATCAAACAAAAAAAAAAAAGAAGAAAAATAACATAAGAGATTTTAAAAATTAAAAAAAAAAACGTAAAAAGCTGAAAAAAATTAAGAAAAAAAATACAAAAGTATAGAAAATCTCAAACGAAATTAATATAACAAAAATATATAATTAATGTAATTAATAAAAAATAAGGAAAATTGAAAAAGAAATAAAAAAAAGAAATTGGTTACTCCAAGGCTAGGGTAGAGACCACCTTAGGTGGGTTGCGCAACCCCACCAATCATACTTAATTTATTCTTAGCCCTAAATTTAACCCAAATATATGAAGTTGATTCTCTGAAACAATATTTCAAAATTGGTAGATAAGATATGAAAATATATGTTTAAATTTAGATGAATATTGTAAAGGTTACATATTCTATTCCTAATTGCAATATAACTAATATATCCTCAAAATATAAGTTGTTCATGCACCTTGTATGATAATTACGTCAAAATCTAATAGAAAACCTGCTGGAAATTTTTGTAAATTTGCGAACATACATAATATATGTAATAAACCGACATAATATCGCTATGCAAGTTATATATCTGCCACAATCATAAGTTGTTGTGTATATAGTATATGTGTATTTTTTTGGTAATACAGGATTATATTAACGGAGTTCAATATATTCTAGATAAACCAGAGTGCAAAATTATTTCTAGGGTTGTGCAGAATGACCAAATCTAAAATCCATTTGTCTTTTTGATACCCTTTTGACTTCAATTTACTCGTAATTATCCTATCTTACCACTATTCTTTTCATGGTTTCACTGCTGAAGGGAATATCCTTCTTACCGGCTATTAGATAATCTAAATTCATCATATATTAGATCAGAAATTTCAAAACCAATTATTCAGGCTTCTTTAAGCGTTAATTCCGTTAAAAGTTTGTCAATTGGCCCTTAAATAATTTCCCTTATTTTAGTTTTTACCCATCTAGTTATGTTATCAAAATTTGGTGTTTAATCATTCCCTAAAACTACATAGCCATCTTGATTCATCTATTTCTAACAAAAAATAATGTCTTTCTATATTTCGAGGATGGTAAAAGTTTTCCTCCAATTTTCTTTCTATACCTTACATAGTTGAGCCCATAAAATCATTATTTAGTCCCCGGGTGCTTTCAATCCTAAACTCATTATTCCTCATCTCTAGTTGTGTTATGCTGGAACCCAGTTTTCTCTGCCACGAGTAAATGTTTCCCGGTTAATCCATAATCATTGTCTTAGTGAGATCCAATGCTTTTTTTATCACAATTATTCGCCCTACTATACTTGAAAGTCTGGCTATTAGGTTTTCTGGCTGTAGTTAATGGGGAAACCTTAGTACTTTTCCAAACGAGTTTCCTAGTGCTTGAATTCACAGTTCCTTCACTAGTACTTTCTAAAAAGCTATCGACAATATTGCTCCATAACTATCAACTTTTACCACTCTCCAAACAGTTGAAGGGTCTAGTTTGTTGATTTTGCAGATTCTACATCTATTTTTGTAAGTAGAATGATATCAACTGCAAGAGTTGATGCAAGAATTTTAAGGTAATTCCCTAATCTGGATTAGTTGCTAGAGCTAGTCTTTTTTATCTCCTTTTCCATAAGTTTACTTAATATTTCTATAGAATGAATAAATAAGAGGAAGTAGGTTCACTTGTCTAATTCCTCTCGATGATTTGAAGCTATCAAGAGCAGATCCATTTGATAATTCTTCAACAGAAGTTAAACAATGTATAATAAAATTAGAGCTATCAACTAATCTAGGAAATTGTAAGCTTATAAGGCAAACTTAATGAGTTGCCACTCAATCTCATCACTCACCTTTTCATGGCCAATCTCAATTCTCAATCATTATCCATTCTTTAAGACAGATTCTCAAATAAGAGTTATGAAATAGCTCATTTGTCATAGGAATGTTATTT
Organism: Lumnitzera racemosa; assembly: GCA_024138005.1. Taxonomy (NCBI): domain Eukaryota; kingdom Viridiplantae; phylum Streptophyta; class Magnoliopsida; order Myrtales; family Combretaceae; genus Lumnitzera; species Lumnitzera racemosa. Next base: position 15,599,953 of record JAMXBC010000008.1, on the reverse strand, counting down.
GTAACATTTCATCTTGGAATGGAACTTGCTTGATTCAGGTGGACCTTAGGTGTTTAATAAAGATTCTAGTCACAATTTTATATATCATGTTGGACTAAACTGATTTAATTCATTAGCACCCATACTAGAAAAGTCTCTTTGTTGAAACCAGATAAGTTAATACTAAAATCATATTTGATTGTGTTATTAACATTAATATTAAATATTGCAAATGAGAAAGAAGCTTTCTTAATTCACATGAAAATAACTAAAACTTTCATTAAAATTCTATAGAGGGATAAAATGGAGAATTCTATAAAGCTAAAAAAGAGCTAGACTTGACTCTTCGAAATAAGTGATAAGATCTAGGGAGTCAAGGGCATGGACTTAGAATGACTTAAAAAGATGGTCCTATTTGCTTTTAACTTTTTGGGGAAGTCTATACATTTAGAGAAACTATCCACTTAGACTCAATAGGAGCCTCGATCCATCAATAAGAGCACTTGGTTTGACCTTTAGTTGTTGATGTTCTATAAATGCTTAACAGCTTCTCTTCGATTGGTATAACTCAGAAACTAGGAGAAAAATCATTGTATTGTTAGATTGCTATCATAGAAAATTAAACAAATTTTAGAACAAAGAACATATTGCATCTTCTCAAGAATAGTATAACTCCACTTATTACACATATATTTAGGCTCCTTGAGACTATTTACTCTTATCTTTTTCTCTTGCTCTTAGCTGTCCCCTAGTACTATTCCATGTTATTATTCTAATGCCACATGTAGTGATACTCATGTTTGATGCAAGTAATTGCTACAACTATATTCAACATTTACAAACTCAATTTTATGTTTTCTTAAATTCTTTTATTTTTCTATTTATTTTCTCAACGGTCATCTCGTCTAGGATTTGGTAAGTCTATGGGTCTTAAGGGATGAAATGGCCCTGACCTATTGATTTACTCAGTTATAGCGTAGGTTTAAAAAGCCATTCAAGTTAGCTTCATTCCTTACCTCAATGTAATGTTTTGGTGCCAAATCATGGATTGGAGTAAACCCTTACCCATATTAATACCAGTAAAGTTTCATTTAACTCTCTTTTAGTAATAAACTTTCCATAGATTTCCCTATTATTTTCAAATGCTTATTGCAAAATTTCTCATGAAGCCTATTATAACAACTTTATGATATGTTTACTTAAAGATAATAGAGAAAATATAAGATGACTATATATTTTTTTTTTCGGCCAAACAGAAGGTAATTCATTCATAATCAACTAGCATCATGATGTGTGCAAGAAGTAGAGCCAATAAAATAACAGCTAGAAAGATCAACTAAGAGTAGCTTTAGGAGAGAGAATAGGGTGTGAATCTACCAATTCATGAGATACATTCTCTTCCTTATAAATGAAGGTACCCGATCTACTATAAAATTAACATTTCTTTTAACTAGGCTAAAATTAGTAACATGGTCCAAATTCCCATGATTAATCCAAGCCTCCAAAAAGTATGGGCATGCGATCCAATTAAAGGGCTTCAAATTTTCCTTTTATTGCATGATATAGGTTCAAATAATTAGTCTCAAAGACAATTTTAGACCAACCATAATCCATAGCCAATTTAATCCTTAACCCAAATGCTTGGCATTCCATTGCCTCAATACTACATGCTATAACTAGACAAGAATTATTGCAATAGTATAACTAGATTGATCTAAGGCCATTACTGCTAATCCGGCCTTACTATTAGGCCTATCTATGATACGTCCGAAGTAATTTTGAGAAAACCAAATTTAGGTGCAACCTAATTTCAAATATCCTTAGTAAACACTCTAATATCGTTGGATACACCAACCATATGAGCTATCATACACTTTCCTTTTTTCTGATGACTTAAAACCCTAATCTCTATAGTCCTATCCCTAACCATTCACACTCTTCTTATACGCTTGTGAAAAGTCTCCATCAGAGCTTTACCTAAGTCTCTACTTTTACCCCTTGCATCTAGATCGTTAGTATTCGCATCTAAATGGTTGCAATCGATTGGATCATTCTTCGTGGCAACTTACTTCCTACTGTTATGACAGGTGGGAACTTGAAACACCCATGTAATCTCTGAAAACAAACGCAAGGCTTTCTTTACCATTTGAACAAGAGAGATGTTAAGATGATCGGAGAGGGATTCGCATCTATCATACCATATATGCTAGCAAAAAGCAGCTATTTTAGTTACTATGCAAATCCTCTTATTAGGGGCAAAGTTCATAGCTTTACTATACATTTCCCACCAACTAATTGGATTTATCACCTCACATTTGATTATTTTGATTCTTAGGGTTCCAAACCAAACTTTCCTAGTCCAACCGCATAGGTAGAGAGCATGCTTAATGGTTTCTTCTTCATTACAAAATGGATAGCATGCATTAGGAGTAATATTTCTCCGTAACAAATTGGCCATGGTCAGGAAGGAGTCCTAAAAGGCTCGCCATTTAAAGTGTTTGACTTTAGGTAGGGTATTCAAGTTCTAAACTTTGTTCTAAATTTAAGATGTAACTTGAAAGGATGACACAATATTACTCACTATTGGACTTTGATTTTTGATTCTGTGATATGTAGATTTTTGTTATACCCTCACCACTTCTATGAAAAGGCCATTGAAAATAATCCCTTTAAGTACTAGGAAACAAAGGTAAGCTTTTGATATCCTTGATCTCTTTTTTGGTTAGTGTAAGCCTCACAACTAGTTATTCGAGGTTCTGATCTATTAAAGGATCCGATCAAATCTAAATTATAAAGTAAGGTTATAAATATTATTAAAAATGATCTCATAAGTTTAAATTTAGGAAAATAAGTAATAAAATAAAAGAATATAGAATTTTGAAATTTTAAGTATATTACTTATTATTTATTGAAAATGAGTAAAATGCATTTCGATAACTAATAAATTACTAGAGATAAATTATATACACACTAAAAATCATGCAATAACTTAAATAATATTTAGGAGTATTTATTTATATCATATATGTATTTACATGTAGATAGAAATCGCGTAATTACTTAAAATACATAAAATATGCTAAAAGAAGGTTAATTAATTAAAGAAAATTCATAATTAATTAAGGAAAAATCAAGAAAAATGAGGAAACATCTAAAATTGAGGCATAGCAATCTGTAATCGAAGAAATAAAAGCAACCAATCAAATTGTGACAAATAGAAAGTAAGAAAAAGAAGAGATAAGGTAATTATCTAATTAATTTAATGCACAACAATTTTCGTAGAGCTTTATAAATACCTAAAAAATTATCGAAGCCCATTTGGTTAGTTTGGAGAGTGAGAAAAATAAAGAAAATTGAAATATTGAGTATTAGGATTAATTATAAAAAAATTACTCAAATCTGTATAATTAGGACTTTAGAGGAAAACCAACACCCGATGACCACCTAGGAGTGGACGACCACCACCACCATACGGTGGTGGAAACCCTCAAACTGTCTGATAAGGCCATGGCGGCCGGCGGTAGTTGAAGCCACCAGTTTTGGTGAGTTTGATTTTCGACCCGATTTTGTGTAATTTTGTAAAAATATTAAATATTATTAGAAATTTATGAAATTTTTTCTTTTGAAATATTTTAGTATGTAAATTTAGGAAAAAAATTTATTTTGATGAATTTATGTCTAGAAATATACCGTCCTTAGGAAATCTCACAAACTTGGCTTTGTTTAATTTATAAATAAATAATCTTAGGAGTGTAGTTTTGAGCCCAAAATTTTTTTATAAACTACTTAAGAGTTATATAACATTGCTATGAAGCTTTTTTCAAAAATAAATTTTTGAAATTTTTAGGCCTTAAAATAATGCATAAAATGAGTTATTTTTGGTTAATTAAGTAATTAATTGGTTAATTACTGATTTAGTACATAATTATATGTTTTAGGATGTTCAAATATGATGAAATATGATATTTTTAGCATTTAAGATGTTAGATGTAATTATTAGGGTATTATATAGTATATACGTAATAGGTAAAAATGGTGTATTTTAAGATAATTTTGTAAATTAGTGTAATTAGGAGTAAAATCTGATTTATGGTGAATTTATATATTTTGAGATGTTACTTGATGTTGAGAGATGATAATTGGAGTAATAGAATTATTAGATATGTATTATGTATATAATAGGTAATAATACATAATATGGAAAAATTGGAAATATAATAAATAGAAAACATTAGAATAAAAACTGACATTTTACTAATAATAGGAAAATATGTAAAATTTGGTAGGAAATTTAAATTAGGGTAATTATATGAAAAATGTAAAATTTTCTCACATTAGAAGTAAATTTGATAGTCAAATCAGGATTAGGATGTATTGTATGGAATGGAATATTGGTTAGAGACAAAAAAAATATTAAGGATACCCGAAAATAATATGATTAATTTCATATTATGAGTTGAAACGATTTTATAGGGTTCATGTATAAAATTGTACTTAAAAATTGAACTAAAACTCAATTTAAAAATCGATGTGAAAATTGAACCTAAACCTAGAATAATTGTAAAAGATTTGAGAATCTAGATAATTAGACATATTAAACCTTAAACTAAAGATAACAATAAGTATTATAGGATAAAAAAAACCTATAACAATTATATGAAAACTGAGATAACGTTGGTGTTATAGGGATCATTGGTAATGGACTAAAGGAGTCCTACCTTGAGTGAGCAAGCGGAGAGTCGAAGTTAGTTAGGATTAATACAGTATTGTATTTTGGAGGCTTAAAATTATACTTGATTATGCTTATACTGAGCTAATGATATGATTTTGATTTGCTGCTTGGATTGTATTGTATAATTTGTATGAAATGATTGATAACTATAAATTAAACCTAATTAAATATACAACCTGTAAATATGAGTCGGACCTGCATAGTAGAACTAAGTGATAGGTGAAGAGATTGTGGGAAGAGTAAAGTCAATGGCTTAAAGGTAGTTGTGGGAGGAGCGGTGTCTCTATTGCATAAGTTTGGGTTTGGCCATGAGCTATTGCATTAACGACAACTCCTCAACCCGGATTAGAATGAGCGTAATTTCTCTAATCTTACGACAGGCCGGATAACGTTGTGCAATGGCATTTGCTTGTACTTGCATAGTATTGATCGATAACCCTGTTTGTGTTTATTGTATGGTTTTGAATCTCTATCCTAACTTACTAAGCTGTGGTTGCTTACATCTTTATAGCCGTTGTTGCAGGTGCTAGCGATGAAGCGGCCTATAATCACCTTGACACTAGTAATTGCGGGATCCTAAGGAGTAAGGATGTAAACAGAAGATCAAATTCATTCTCTAGTTAGATTTATTTTAAAGCTTTTAGCATTAGTTTTCAAATTACTCAATTAGATTATGATTAGATTACTAAATCTTGTAAATACACTTAGATTAATTTAATGTGAATATTTATTTTTCCTAAATTCATAAGTAAACAATTTACTTAATTTATGAACTGTTTACTTTAAAACAGGTTAGTCGTGGACGCCTTATATAAATCAGGTCTAGGATGGTGGTTGTATGGTCAGCTTCTATCTTATAATAGTTTGTACGGCGGGACTATTACGATTCTGTTACTTCGGGGCATGACAGTTAGGAATTGCTTAAGTCAGTTTAGGTCCCATAAACTAATGTCTTGGTCAATTAGTGAACCTACCTTCATCATTTTAAGCCCATAAGGTAGATCGGAATTGATCTTATAGTTCTTAATAGTAGGAAACCAATTATCCTTGCTAATTACTACTTTATCTCCATCCCCTATTTGCCATACTGCATAACATAAAAGAATTCCTTCTAAAATACTTGTCAAAGCTCATGAATTATGACTTTCTCTTTTAGCATTTTTAAAGTCCATCTCTGGGAAGTATAAACCTTTTAGCACTTTCACCCATAAGGCGCACGCCAAGCCATTTTAGTTAGCAGAGCTAAGTTAAACTAACTCAGATCCTTAAAACCTAATCCTCCTTCTACCTTTATTATGTTAACTTCTTCCAATTGATCCAATGAACTTTTCTTTCCTTTTTCCTCTGTCCCTACTAAAATCTTGTTATAAGCTAATTAATGTTCTTATACCACTTCAAGGGAAATTTGAAGCAACCCACTGAATAGGTTGGTAATGCAATAGCTATTGCCTTAATAAGAACTTCTTGACTAGCCTTGTTCAATAATTTCTGCTTATATCCCCACAATTTCTTAATGATTTTTTCTTTAACAAAGCCCAAAGCCTCTATTTTGAATTTTTCCCAAATGGTCAGGAGTCTTAGATACTTCCTTAGGTTGGAATCCACCAAAATGTTAAGGACTCCAAACAACCTGCTCCTTGACTTCTCTTAGAGTGTTAGCATTAAAGAAAAGACTTGATTTGTTAAAGTTGATGGTTTGTCTAAAAGCCAAACAATAGGTTAACACCACTCTTCTCAATTTAGCAACTTCCACTGCATTAGCTTCAATAAAAAAAGGAGAGTCATTTTCAAAAAGAAGATGTGTTAACATAGGACAAGATCACTTCAATTTGATTCCTTTCAAATCTCTAGAATCCGTCAACTTGTTAACCTACAAGATTGAACATCTGCTACCATAATAAGGAGATACGGTAGCAAAAAGTCACCTTATCTAATACCCCTCTTAGGTTCTAAAAGACCTACCGTCTTTCCATTCAAAATGATATTATAGGAAACATATTTAACATACTCCATGACCCAATTAAATCTACACTCTCTCAAAACCCATTTTCAAAAGAATAGCCTCAAGAAAATTCCATCCTACTCTCTTGTAGGCCTTGTTCATATCAACTTTTGTGGTACAAAAATTGTTTATTTTCTTCCTTCTTATTTCTCCAAAAAAGAAACATCTCATAAGCAATCACATTATTATCATGTATTAGTCAACCTCAAATAAAAGCAATCTAGTTATTAGATTGTAAATTACCTAAAAAACGCTTTAATCTATTAACCAAAATTTTAGAAATGATTTTATACATGACATTACAAAGGCTAATAGGATGAAATTGAGTAACAAATTCATGGCTAGGGACTTCAAAGATCAAAATCAAGTATCTTTGGCTAATGAGAGATGGAACAGTACCCTGAGTGGAAGAAGGAATAACTTTAAAGATAGATTCTCTTTTGATGTTCCAAAAGTGCTAATAAAACATACTTACAAAACCATATGGACTTAGAGCTTTGAAAGTACCTAATTGAAAAGTAGCTGACTTAACTTTCTCCATACTAATTTTGCTACAAAGCAAGCTATTCATGTCATTCGAAACCACTTTCTCAACCCAATTAATACACTCCGACCAATCTCTAACTCCATCTGAAGCAAAGAGAGCACTAAAATAGTCAATCAATTCTTTCCTAGTATTCTTCTCATCATTCAAATGCCTACCTTCCTTACTCTGACTTGTAAGAATTTTATTCCTAAGCCTCCTATTTAAATTTGATTGGTGAAAAAAGGAAGTATTCTCATAATCAAATTTTAACCAATTAATTCTCTCTTCCCTTTTTTTTTTTAATTTAAAGAGCTTCCGAAACAAATTCTCTTAATCTTTCATGTCTTCCTCATAATCTTCCACTGTCTTCCCTTGAATTCTGGCTAACTTTTCCATTATGACCTCCATTTCTTTCTTATTATTTGGAAAAAAAAAAAATTTCTGCTCCATTGCTAAGATATTGGCTATACTTCACTAAGTTTTGATGAATTTCATAAAGTCCAGTAATATCTTTACTCCAAGTTCTTAACCAAATCTGTACAGCTATCTTCCATTGACCACATACTTTCAAAACGAAACTTTCTAAGACCTTTCTCGTCTTGGAAATGCATATTAATTAGGATGGTAGCATGATTGAACCCCATAGCTTAAAAATGAATATAATTTGAGTGTTTAAGAATACCATATACCAGTCATATGAGCTTAATTGATTTTTTGACCTTTAAACCCAAGATCTTGCAAGGAAGCATAAAAAGCAAGAGATCAAAATCCATTAATATACCTAAGATCTCTTTGTTTAACTCCACTTTTCTCATGCTCCTCTAAAATCTTATTGAAAATCACCAGCAAAATCTAAGGAATTTAAATAAAAAAGCTAATTTGTTTCAACCTTTCTTACATTTTGTTTTTTTTTTCTTTAAATTTAGAAGGAGAATAAACCCAAGTTGAATGCAACTTAACACCATCAATACATATTATGTCATCATCTATAAAATTCCTATAAGATTCTAACATATTCACCAACAGATCAGCTATCTACCAAAGATAAAGACCCCTTAAAAGGCCAATAGATGGTATGTAGCAACCATCCACAAATCCCAAATGATTTGGCAACCTTTCTAGCTTATTATTTTTGCTATTTGTTTCCATAAAAAAGACTAAACTTTATCTATATTTATTATTGAGCAGTTTTAAATTGTTAACCATCTCGAGAGGCCCCAACTCGCGACTATTCCAACAAACTAATTTTATGGTTCCTGTGTAGTTGTTATAGGCCAGCCACCATCGCTTATATCATTAATTTCCAACACCGAAACATCAACCAAAACACATTCAACTAGTTCATTAACATGAACTCACTTAGGCTTTTTGTTGGTCACAACAAACTTTCCATCATCATCATTGACTCTTTTGAGTTGTAATTTTTACAAATAACGCATGACCACTAAATTTTCATCACCTTTCATAGTAGACACTAGAGTGTCAAGATCTTTATGTAAAGCAAGAGGGACATATTTGTCCATCATGCAAAACTCAAGTAAGTGATGCTCGGAAACATATTAGTTTTCCTAATTATAAGGTTTCTATTTTTTCTTTTTCCTTTTTCTTTTTTTGTAATGGAGGTTGTATGATTTTTTGTGTTGAAAATGGTAAAGAAGTAGCTGAAGTAGGGAATGGCCTTTGGTTGTGAGAAGGGTTGTATGGTTATTTTCTTGGTGTTGATTATGTTTAGTGAATGTCTTAAGAAGGGGTTGGCGGTGGTTGATTTTGAGAAAAGGGTGACTATGGTGTAGATTTTTGTAAGTTTGATTTGTGTTGAGGTTTTGTTTCAAATTATGATGTGAAGTTGTTGGCATTAATTAAGGTTTTGGATTTAAAGGAGTTTTTGGTTTAAGGGTTGAATGTTGGTATTTTTTTTATTCATATTTGGGCTAATCTAGCAAGAAAAGCTTTTAGCTAATGACCATAACTTTCCTTAGAATCATTCTCAAAGCAACTTTTGAGTACATGACCCAACCGGCCACAGTTAAAGTAAAATTCTACAAGTCTCTCATATTTTAAATTTACCCTATGCCTTCTACAACCAGCTTTAGAAATCTATTGGTAGTTTTGAGTGGAACCATGTAATTAAATTTTACTTTAACTCTTACAAAACCCCTATAAATGCATGCGTTAGGACCTAAGTCTTCCATCTCAATAACTTCTCAAATCTTGCTACCTATAATCTTTACATTGCTTAAAGTTAATTAATCTAATTTTAGACCATGGATTTGGACCCAGAAGTCAATTTTATTAATCTTAATCTCCTCCAAATTGTTTGTAGATTTCTACACTCTTAGGACTAAGCAACCGCCTATAGACCACTAGCAATGGCTTTTTAGTAGCATAAACAATAGGAAACATGCATAAAAAAAAAAGATTTTGATCGAGAATAGAGATTAAAACTTCCTTAAATTCTTTCCATGACTTATTAAGGATATTAATCATTGTAATTTTATTAAGAGATTTGTTCGCAATAACCTTACCTACAATAACTCTTCTTTTAGCTCTACTAATCAGTTGATTTACTTCTAATTCTAGGTCCTCCAATGGATCTAAGCAAATATTATCACATATATGAGCCATTACAGTAGATGTACATAAAAAACAAGAGGAATGGCCATCAACAGAAAGAGATCAAAGCAAATTATAAACAAATGCAAGACTAGATACTAAAGGTTTGAGACATAATGGAGATTGGAGAACAAAATAAGATTCGACTTACATAATGAAAACAAAGTATACACGATTGTATGTAAGAGAAAATTAATAGGCATGGTACTTGATAATTCTGATTTTAAACATATTTCATAGGATGATTTTATAGTATTTTCCTCACATTTTTTTTGTTTTCTTTAAAGAAATTGATACTTAATTGAGTAAAATTTTGATTTTAAGGTTTGAACGCGTTCTAGGATCGAAAACGAAGAAAAGGAATCAAATTTCACTCAAATCAGAGTTAAAATGAAGAAGTTATGAAATTTTGAAATTGTACAGAAAATTTTGCCTTAGTGCAGAAAGTTACACGACTTGGGGACACGGTCATGTCTCAGGCCGTGTCTGGTGACGAAAACAGAATCTTTGTAATATACATATAAAAGGATATCTTAGGGTTTCAAAAGACATGAAAGACATTACAGAAACGGAGAGATACAAAAAAAAAGAAAGAGACTTAAGGAACAACATCAAGAAAGAGGCGGAACAACATCAAGAAAGAGGGAAACAATATCAACTTCAAGATTAGAGAGATTGTTCATCAATCAAAAGGGGGTTTCCATGTTTTATTTTATATTATTGATGAAACTCGTTTTTAGATTCATTATGATAGCTTAGAATTCAAGTATTTAGGATTATGGAACCTAGGGTTTCATGTGATTCTTGGATTGATTTAGAATTCTCAGATTGATTTAGAATTCTCAATAAAGTTTCTATCTTTACTTGATTCAATTATGTCGTTAATTATTGATTGATATTTCTAGAGTATCAATATATGATATTATGCATGTTGATTGAGAAATTGCATGTGTAATTAGATCTTTACATAATTGAAAAGGATTACATGTATACTTAGAGATAAGATACATGTTTCTTCCGGAAAGTTAATTAATTGTGTAGGAATTCATTATACATTAATGCAATTCTAAATTATATTACTAAGTGAAGAGATTCTGGTAAATAATTTAGCATTATGGTTAATATGCTTGAGAAAGGTATTAACTTTAATTGTGAATCCCTCCGGTCAAGAAATATAAAAACCGAATTGAATATATTTTAAGTGATCACATGATTAATTCTAGAGGAAATAATTCCTAAATACGTTATTACTTTCTTGAAGTTGTTCTTAATTTTATCGTTTTTTCAATTGCTTAATTAAGTCTTTTAATTAAAGTAGTTTGTTAATTTTAGTATTTTTTAATTAATTCAAACTTTCATAATTTTCCGGTTAAATAATAAAGCTAAGGTTAATATTAGTACTCGAAGTCTCTAAGGGATCGACTCAGACTCACATCCGCTATATTAAAACTGATAGGTGCATTTGTCTCATATCAGTACTAATGGGTATACTACTACTAATTAGAGTGCTCTTTAATTTATTGAATTGATATAGATTTAATTATAAAGGATAAAGATGCAAAAAGTGTGCAATGAACTTTGATGATGTATATGAAATGAAGTAGCTATGACTACTCTCAATTAGAGAGAATTTTCTCTCTCTACAAAGAATAGAGAGAGAAGGATGAAAGAGATATTCTTTTTCTACCGATGCATAAAATAACTATTATTATAATATTTCGTATTGCTTTGTTTACTAAAATTAGTTGAGGAATTTTTATTTTCGGTAACATTTATGTTCTCCCTCTTTATAGGGAATAGTTATCTTTCAAGATATGAAACTTTTTATTCCCTTTTTAGAGAGCAAAAATTTCAATTGATGGACAATTATTTCCTTGACTAATAAGAAAAGTTAGATAACTTTTAGTTATTCCCAAAAACCACATGGGGGTATATTGCTAATTTTCATTGTATTCGTAATTCAATATTGTAATTAATGAGGTGAAATAAATATTAAAACAATTATTCCATACTATAAGAAATTACATAAAATAAATATGATAATCTAAATTTCTAATCTATTCCTAATAATAGCCATCTTAAAATATAAATTTTTCTATTCCCATTTATTCAGTTTAAAAGTGAATAGGTGCTAAGTTGTTTAATACAACAAAGAGCCTAAAAAATTTCTATATTCCATAGTAGTTTATTACATTTGGCCTTTTTGTTTTTTCTATTTTTCAATGATTATAACGGGAGAAGATATATCAAAACTTGGTCCATCTCACTATAAGACTAGGCTATGAGGCCATTTGCATTAAGTTGGGCTTATGCTCTTCCAACAAACCTCTTCTAAGTTCTTAATATGTGTCAATAGTTGAAAAATGAAAATCATATTTGATTCATCTCATAGCTATTTGAACTTGTTAAATATCTTATATTTTATGTGCTAAGTATGATAAGAGCTAAGGACTCCAAATTATACTTGAAACTTAATGACCAAATATTTACAAATTAATAGTTAAAAATATAAGGTAAATTATAGATAAATCTTCTAAATTTCTTCATATGCATTTAGTCTTTTATATTTAAAAATGTGCATTTAAACTCCCAAATTTTAAGAAAATGTATATTTAAATTCCTATATGATTACTTATCCTTGATTTTATAAATTTTCTTTGAATTTTGGTGCTTTATTTTTTTATATTTTATCTAAGGTCAATAGAGTAAAATAGAGTCTAGATACACTTTTTGTTTATTATAAAATGTCTGAGGTTTGAACGTATAATTTCAATAGAGTGAATGGTATATTTACTACCCGAACTTTTGGGAAATGGCTAAAATGCTACCTAAACTTTTAAAATACCAATTCCATATCTAAGTAAAGTTTTTGTTGGCATTTATACTACCTTTATTAACAACGTTAACAATTGTCTACTAAGTTAGCCTAATGGACGTATAATAATGCTACACATGTCCATTATCATTATTTCATGCTACCCAGATGCTACATAGACAAAGCAAAAGAAAATAAAAAATTAACAAGTACCTTTACAATCAAAATGAAAAAAGAATCAAAACTCTAGCATTTCCCAAATCAATATTACTCCATCAATCAAACCACTTAACCCTAACAAATCCTAACATTTCTCAATCAAGATCAAAGTGCAATTAGGAAAACCTAACCAAAGGAGATTGAAACACTTACCCCTATAAAGAAACCTTAAAGTCTCCCAATATCCTATGTTTGGCTAATTTACCCATTTATGGCATCTAGGTATCATGGAACCCTTACCTCACATGTTAAACTTGTATTTCTTCTATAGTTAAAAAAAAAAATAATTGAAGCATTGACTTATTTAGGCATTTTTGTTATAGTTATGTCTACTTCATGAACCACTATTGTAGGAATTAGTTAATGCAAAAAATCCTCTTTCTCTGTGTCTTTTGTAGCAGGATTTACTCTTACAATGTTCACTTCTAATATTGTTGGAAAGATAATGCTTATGGATATGTTTTATAATGCTACTAAGGGTCTTATTAAACATAGAAGAAGCTAACACTTCCATGAGGTGAGATTTTTTGCTCTATTCTATCATGCTTCGAAGTGGTAAAGTTGTAATAGTTCCATCGTGTGAATTATCCTAAAATAGAAGTTAGTCTTATAGCTATTACCGTAGACCTAGTCCACATCATACATACTCGACTCAACTATTTTGAAGTATCCAATTATGTACCCGATATTAGTGAAACTTATGATAAAGCTTTTCAAGATACCTTTTCAAGAACATATTAGTTTACAAATTAATGAAATAGTAGCATTTCCAGTAAATAGGTTTACATAAAAAGTCCTAGCGTTCTTAAAATGTTTACAAAAATCCTAGGTTTTGATGTTTACATATAACAAAGTTGGAAGCTAGTGGGTATTTCTAAGGTATCCTAAATAGTTTCCATAAGAAAAACAAAGGAAAGCCTAATAAGAGTCAGGGTCTTGCAGGTCTTTAAGTTTCCTCACTTTCCTAACCTAACACTTACTAATCTATAGATAGTTAAAGCGTTGTTCCTTTAATTTTTGGTCTATACTTGCAAAAGAGTCTATAGGGATGTAAGCATGACCAGCTCAATAAGAGGAGCACAGACAAAAGAGTACATCAAGCACAACCATGGTTTCCAATCACCTTACTTTAGTGAAATGCAATGCAAAAAAGCAAATGCCACATTGCATAATGTTATTCTATTCATTGTCAAATTAAAGAAATTGTATCTACTTTAACCTAAATTGAGGAGTTTCAGTACAACACAAATCAGACTAGACCTGGGTTTTTGTAAGAGTACACCCTCCTCCTGAGACTCCCCTTGAACTATAGTTCTTAACCTTACCATGACCTCCTCTTATGTTACTTAGTTCGGCTAAGGGTAGGGAAATGATCATTTAAGCTATTCTCATTGAAGGGGTCAGTATTTGGTTTGACACACCCAATCGTTCCCCTAGTGGGTTGTTATACATATTCGATTAGTTAAGAGTTAGTCCTTGATTAAGTCCAGTTAGAGTGATCAAACAATTCACAAGGCAAAGCAAATCACATATAAACATGGAAAGTAGTACTCTAAGTCTACTATTCAAGAAAACAATCAGACATGAAGGATGCATACATTTAACTAAGTTACAATCACAACCAATTGCACTCCTAAAGATTCAAGTACTTTGACACAGTACTCCAACATGCTGTAATGTATGGATCTCAACTTACTTGCACCTCACCGGTTACTATTCTTATCCATTACCCTATTGGTCTTCATTTATTCCCATATATACAAAATAGATTAGTTTCGAGTTACTTTTGAGTATCAATAGTTAGTTCATTTCATATAATTTTAGTTAGTTTGACACAAGTTTTATAGCTTATGCTCACTTATCAGTTAGGGTTTCTTAATTAGTTCATTAGTTTCATAAGTTATTTTAGGTTAGAGAATCCTTTGATTTTCCTTCCGATTTTTGCTAACCTTAAAAACTTTAAGAAATTATCCTCTGATTTAACTTCTAAACTTCCTTGCACTTATAATTCACTTCAAACTTTGCTTTGATTCTACCTTTAGGTAGTGTAGTGTTAGATTAACAATCCTCTGAATTTGCCTTTATTTATATCTAATTCACCATGACTAAAAAATTTATGCACTTTTCCTTTAATTTCAACTAGGCACATTAGCAAATAGCACTTCATTCATCAATTCTCAACTTCATTACTTCCCAATTTCACAAATAACGCATCCCAATTTATCATCCCCTTAAATTTATTAAATCATAACCTATTATACTAAGCTTATTGGGACAAAATCTTAACTTACCATAACTTTTCACCCTAAAACTCATTTCTACAAACTCAACATGACATAGATACTCCTCCAAATGATTAAGTGTAGAATCTAAGTAAGGTCCTTTAAGAAAATATATTAATTTTTCGCTAAAATTCACTATTTTAAACCCAATTTAAGGTTCAAAAATCAAGTAGAAATATAGAAAATAGTTTCAAGAAAAATCTCTTCTTAGCAATTCAACATAAGTATAGGTTAGTTTATAAAAAAATTTTGAAGTCGAAACTACATCATTGTGCTTATTTATTTTAATATTGAAAATCACTCAATTTTATCGATTTCTTAAATACGTATACTGTAGCTATTAAATTTATATAGAATAATATGTTTCTAGATTCTACATATAAAAATATGTCGAAATAATTTTTTTTATAATTTTTAGGTGCATTTAATACTTTTATTAATTTATATAAAAATTGGATGAAATTGAAGCCTCACCTGAGTGGACTACTTTAGCCATTGCCAATAACCACCCCTTATTGGCCAATCTAGTTGCTAGGTGCTTTATCCCTTGGTGGCTGCAGTTGGTCTCCAGCAACTCCCTAAGTTCACGAACTCTCAAATGCTCAAATTGTAGTCCAATTTCGTATACTTCGAATTTCTCTCTCCTCTTAGAATTTAGGTTTATATACTTGGTTATTTGTGTGATAATCTTACCTAAATAACCAACAAATATCCCAAATTACATCCACACCTATTTTAATTCATCTCCAGCTACCCTATGATTTTTATTAATTTATATGTATTTCTTTAGCTAAATTTGGCCTAAAAAGTCAATTTTCGAGTATTTTAGTTAATTATAAGTATATATCTACACGTAATAATTACATATGACATATATATATTCTACATTTTATTTTATGTCATATAATATTTTATATATATATATAATTTATCTCTAAAAAATTACAAGCTAATAGAGCCTATTTTACATGAGTGTGATAAATACTAAGTAATATAGTATAATTACACTATTTTAACTATATTATTGTTATATTATTATATTTTCGAGATCCAAGTCTACGGAGTCATATAAACTAATATCTTAAGCCTAATCATAATTTTTTAAGTTCATTGAGTTAATTTCACCGATATTATAAATTATCTACTCAAAGTAACTAGATTTTGCACCTCACATGTGGCCCAATGTGGTAATGAAAATACAATATTTTTAGTGTGTTTGGATATTTTGAAATATAGCTTTAATATTATTGAATGTTTAGCAGAAGAGTCGTGTGTGCTGCAATAATCTATAAGACATGTTATTCCTCACTCTTTTCAGCAATATAATGATCATGCTATTATTAGATGCATCAAATTATTCTATCAGTAAAAGTCATTGTTCTTATGTGCAAGTAATATTTTCACGGTTTTGATTCTTCTTTGTTTTGACTATGTTACATGTTAATTTTTCTTTTTTTGTTTTTATGTCTTATGTTTTGTTTATGTGTCATTTAGAAGGTATGAAATAATGTTAATGGACACATGTTACATTTTAATATGTCTATTAGACCAATTCAGTAAATAATAGTTAACGGTATTAAGAAAGGTGGTATAAAGTCCAATAGAAACTTAGGTATGAAATTGGTATTCAAATGTTCGAAAAGTATTTTTGCTATCGATCCAATTTCAATAATAAAAAAATTAAATATATATGAAATAAATATAAAAAGGATACATGTACAATTTATCCAAAATATTATTGAATAATTGGATAATATATCAAGCTGTTTCCTACCCACCAATAACATGAATAAAGGTAATTTGTCGCATAATCAATGTCTACATCATTTGTCGCATAATCAATGTCCACATCATGAAGTGCCTTCGTTGACCATCTTACTCTCAAGATTTCTCGTGATTTGCTCCATCTATTTATGCTATTTCAACGATATTTGACCTCTAAAATATTAACATGAGACAAAATTGAATTCCCACACCATTTCTTTAGTTTGCAATATTTATTATTCCCTTAGCTGCGCTCGTTCCTCGAGTTTTTTTTTTTTTTTTTTTTTCTTCTTATCCTTGAAATTAGTTCAGTGCGTACAAAATTTATCCTTTCTTGAAGCTAAAATTATAAAAATATGTTACTACAGATGCTTATTATTCTCATAGATGAGATGCATTCCCGTAATTATTTAATTAGTATACGTATAATACGCACGATGGATATATGTGGAGGAAAAAGAAGATATAAAAATGGTAGGTTTAGAATGAAATAGAAAGGAAGTGTTAGGATAATATGCATTCTATGTGCCTACAATTAACTAATTGATGTTTTCTAAATAGACAGAAAACGCAAGCACATAAAGCCTAACAAACCAAAACATGATTATGTAAAGCTAGAAAAAAAGTGAAAATTAACCTAAAAGTAAAAATGTCTGATCTTTTTGTTATTATAATTGATACTAGGTATATGTTAAATGTAGGTATGTAGATCCCTGTTGAGGGGAAAAAAAAGGAAAGAAAAAAAAAAAAAGTATACTTTGAAGTCTTCTATGGTTGACTGGTTTTCTATTTGAATTTTAAACTTCATTTTTATTTAATCTTTAACATTTGCAAATATTTAGAAAGTTGGACAATTTAACATCATCAGTTTTCCCATTATTGTTTAATGCACGGTAGCGCATCATTGGTATAAATTAATTTAAATGAATAATATAATTAAATATAATACAATTGACTAAATTGATAAATATATTAAATATATAAAAAATAAAGAAAGGAAAATCAAGAGAAAATTAAGGAAAAAAAAAAAGACCATCTGAAGGCGGGTGATGCTAGCAATCATGAATGATTGTAAATTATCAAATGCTTGGTGTTGATGGAGGTTTTTCCTCAAAAACACAAGTTGACCTAATTAGGATTGTGTCTGACCTACTACATGATCACATTCTTTCCCTTCACTATTCTCGACCTCTTTTAAGTCTCACTAAGTGTGCAGGCTAACTCGAGAAGATTGGTTACCAAAATGCCTTTAGGTAGAATAACTCAATTGGAGCACATCGGGACAACCTCCCCTAGCTTGGAGTAATTGCTTATAGATCGAACTTTGACTTGGTTAGATCCAAAGGTTTCAAATTCTAACACAAGGTGCAAGTAGTTAGCTCCTTTGTCTAACTAACCACCCACTAGCTGTCATGATGTTAGCTACGTCCCATAAAATTAGGAAGTAGTCTTAAGTTCAAATTAAGTGCACGTGCTAAGTTTTGAAGGCAACAGTTATTGAATTCAAATTAACCTATGGCTATAAAAGGAGATTGAAGTAAAAGCAATAGATTTTTCTAGACACTCAAATGCTTCTTTTTATCTCTCTTTCCTTCTCTCAAACACTTTAACTTATTTAGGCATCGGAGTGGTTTTACCGGAGTTTCCCCAACACTACCCATAACCTAATTTCTTTTTGTTTTACAATGTAACATCAAGCGAATTGTCAGAATTATATCTTACCCCAATTTCTAATATTAATAATTGGCATCGTCTGTTTTCATATACCCACTATGGTTAGAACAAAATCCAAAGATACCAATACTTCAGGGGAGTAAGCCCCTTGAGTAAATTAGGAAGAGTAATCACTACAGCAATGTACCCCTGAAATGCGTTAGGTTGAGGTTCGCAACCAAACATCTCAAAACCAAGAGCAAGGTGCTAGTGGTTTGTTAATTGCACAATTGGAGGCTTTGTGTGCAAAATTCGCGAAATAGCTTAAGAAAGTTCAAGCCAATAATAAGTATTTACATTAGAGACTAAACGAGTAGGATGCCGCCTCTTCTTCTACTCCCTCTTTATAGCATTTTAGGTGGGAAGTTGATCTAACCATACAAGAAGGGGCCTTATGGCAACTACATGGGAAGGCTCCTATGACGGATGAAGATAAGTTACACCAAAGACAAGAGCCAAGAGTGGGAGAGAACTGTCAACAGACTCTATTGAATGCTCTTATTGCACAACATTTAGGTAGAGGGATTGAGCATGTAATTGCTTATCTACTACAAAAAGCTGTACTAGATATGAGCTTGTAAGATTTGGAAGACTGCATTAAGAAGTTAGCTATAAAATGAGCTTCTAAGAAGGAGGTTGATATGAAAGGCAAGATAGGAATTCCTTTCATACAAAGTATAGTAAATGAGGTCCTACCACTAAGTGTCTGACAACCTCAATTTGATACATTCCGAACACTAAAAGAACTTTATGGATTATCTAACGCCATTGCTTGCAAGGTCTTCCCTTCCACCTTAAGGAAATCTATGAGCAACAAGTTTAGTTCATTGAAGGCTGCTTCCATCCCTTCTTTTGATCAATTAGTTGATGAGCTTCGCTAGTATTTCTTGGCCAATAAACCTCCAACCAAGGACTCTTCCCTTCTGATCTCAATTAGACAAAAACAAGGAGAGTCAATCAGGGATTATGTTTTGATAGATTGCTGACCTCAAGACTTCTCACCAAAGCTTATCTCATAGGTCTATAAGGTCTTGTAAAAAGAATCCAGTCTTCTCAGCTCACCTAGGATGAACTCCAATATCAGAATAGCCTACTACTGAACTCATTATGTACCCAACTTGGATTTACTTTACTCTACTTTGCTATAAGCACAGATGTTGAGCTTACAACCCTCCCTAACATGGCCAATTTACCTAGTGTCAAGGTCCTTGACTCTGACTTCAGAATTCTTCTCTATCGACTTATTACTACATCAAAATAGCTAGCCCCTAGCACCCTACTACCCTAGAGTATAGATACAATAGCAACACCTTACCTGTCTTAGCCTTTTTTGAAATTATACTATATTCCTTTTGTTTTATTTGTCGTATTTACCCTTTTTAGCTTGTACTAGGTATTTTTTATTTTGTATTACCCTTTTTGTAATTTCGTTCTTTCCTTTTGTTTCCTCAAGGACCTACTATAAATAGTCTGTTAACTTTTGTAGCCGAAATCATGAGATTATTGTTAATGAATATTCCTTTCCTTTATCTTGTGAGAAACCTTCTCTAAGTTACAGCTCCTACACTCTAACCTAATCTTTTTAGTAGCTTAAGGTTAGTGGCCAATAGACCTTGCCTCTTTTCTTGTGAGTCATATCAAGTGAGGATCAAGTCGTGTTATGTTCGTCAGTATATCATATTCATCAAATATCTTCAAGAAGCTACTAGAGTTTTACCCTTCCCATTGCAGTTTTCTTTAATATCTCAAAAGACCCATTTTAAGCCTACAGTAAGCCATAATGATAACTTAGCTCTTAGGCACATCACATTCATAGATTCAACTAGTTGATGATTGAAACACCAACTGCGATAAGAGTGGCAATAAATTCCATCTATAGAGGGGTTGGGGAAAATTCAGACTTCTTCAATTCCCTTACTAAGAACCCTTTGACTTCTTTGGATGATTTCACCAAAAAAGTAAAAAAAGTTCATTCTTTAGGAAGACTAAATGTAAGCCAGAAGAGAATTAAAGAAAGAGAAGCCCAAAAGGTCAGAAAAAGATAAGGGATTTGTGAAGGATAAACTGGGAAGGGATTTTAACACTTACAGTAAGCTTAGCTAACCTTTGAGAGATTGGAAGAGACTAATTCCAACTTTTGCTGAGCACACCCCCTTAATCGACCTATGTTGGAGGTTTTGATAGAGGTGCACAACCAAGGTCTTTTGGCTTGGTCAGAAAGAATGAAGAATAATCTTGTAAGGAAGAACTTTAACATGTATTGCAATTTTCATGGAGATCAAAGGCATAATACGGACTAGTGCATACATTTGAAAAATGTACTCAAGGAACCTGTCCAAAGGGTATAGTTGAAGAAGTATGTGGCTAATAGAGAGAAGTACATTGAGTGACCCACACAAAGGAGGAAAGTTGAACAACAATCTCAGAATGTGGGGGCCCGACCTAATAATCGGGAATTGGTGGCACAAGATAATGAGAAAGGGGACAACAAAGCTCCTCAAGGTGTTATTAATGTGATCTTTGGTGGACCAATTAGAGGGAGTGCTCTATCCATAACTATTTCGTTGGACATAGAGGGAGATCATGTGTTAAGTTTAAGAGGAAAGAGACATAGGGTTGATGATATGATGGTATTCTCAGAAAAGGACATGCAAAGAGTTTAGCTCCCACACAATGCTGCCTTGGTCATTATGAGCTGGGTGGTAGATTTTGAGGTTAAGAAGGTAATAATGGATATGAGGAGCTTGATTGATATCATTTTTAAGCATACATTTGATCAAGTGCAACCCAAGCTAAAGAATGTTAAGATGTAGCCATACAAGTATGAGGCGTATAGGTTTGACAACCAACCAGTTAAGGTGTAAGGTGTAATCACACTAACCTTGTAGATCGGTGATGATGAGAATGTAGTAAAAAAGGAGATTGATTTCATGATAGTAGATTACCTTTTGCCTTATAATGGCATAATGGGCTGACCTTCCATCAACATGTTTAGGATGGTAGTGTCGATTACCTACTAGATGGTAAAGTTTCCTACTTCAACTGGGATAAGGACATGCTTTGGAGACCAGCAGCTATCTTGAGCTTTGTAATTGAAGGCCTTCAAGAGGGATTGGTATACCATATCGAGTAAGGCTTGAGCAATTGACTATAGGAAAGAGGAGAGCCAGTCGAAGAGACTTTGACAATCTAACTTAGTGGTAATCCCAATCATGTCACTAAGGTTGGAGCCAACATGCCAGGTGACCTGAGGGAAAGCATAGCGCTTCCTTTAAGCAAACAAGGACATCTTTGCTTGGTCTCCATCTAACATGCCTAGGATCCTTGAAGAAGTTATCAACCACAAATTGAATATTGACTCGAATGTGAAGGTCATACAACAAAAAAGTAGACATTGTGCTCTAAAAAGACAAGCCGCAATAGAAGAGGAGGTGCAGAAGTTGTTAAAGGGGGGTTTTATCAGAGAAGAGCCTTACCCATGTGGCTTGTAAATTGTGTTTTGGTGCAAAAGGTGAATAGAAAGTGGAAGATGTGCATGGACTTCACCGATTTGAATAAAGCATGCTTGAAGGATTGTTTTCCACTATCTCAGATAGGTCAAATGGTCGACTCAACCTTAAGGGATGCCTTTTTAAGTTTAATGGATATGTTTTTTGGGTATAATCAGATCAAGATGCATCCTTTCAATTAGGTACACACCTCTTTTATTACTAACTTTAGAACTTGTTATTACAAAGTTATGCCATTTGGGTTGAAAAATGCAAGACCTACGTAACAACAATTTGTTACAAAAATGTTTGAACCTCAGATATACAAAAATATTTAGGTTTATATGGATGACATGATTATGAAGAGTAAAATGAATGATGACCCCCTAGTCGACCTTTAACACATTGGGGAGATACGATATAAAGTTAAATCTATAAAAGTGTATGTTTAATGCATCTTCTGGAAAGTTCTTAGGATTTAAGTGACACAATATAAAATTGAGGCCAATCTAAAGAAGATTCAAGCCATACTTGATATGGAGTCATTGAAGTCTATTAAAGAGGTCTAAAGGCCAATTGGTTGTGTGATGGCATGAAACAAGTTTCTCTCAAAGAGTGTCGAAAAATGTATGGAGTTTTTCTAAAGTTTTAAGGAATCCATTTGAGTTTCAATGGACTGAGGATTATGAAAAGGCCTTGAAAGAGTTCTAGATGAAACCCCTGATTTTATCAAAGTTAGTTGAACGAGAGACTCTTTACTTATACTTATTTGTAAGTGATCAAGCTCTCTCCTCTATGCTAGTACGAGCAAAAGGACGGTATATAGGCTTATTTATTATGTAAGCCATGTTTTACAAGGATCAGAGTCAAGACATACAAAGTCTAAAAAGTTTGTTTTAGCCATTGTCGTGGCCACTAGGAAACTCTGACCCTACTTTGAAGCTCGCCAAGTTATAGTTTTGACCGACCAATTGCTAAAGCAAGCCTTACATAAGCCCCATGCTTCGAGACACATGATGAAGTATCCCTTAGAGCTCAATGCTTTTTGGATACAATATTGACCTAAAGAAGTATGTAAGGCTTAGATCTTGGCAGACTTCATTGTGGAATTTACAGGTACTAAAAGTTTAACCTCGAACACAAAACTACTAACTTGGAAGCCATATGTTGTTGATTCATCAACCAATGAAGGAAGTGGAATAGGTTTAATTCTGATAGGTTTAATGGGAGCTTAGATCTCATAAACTTTAAAATTTGGTCTCTTAGCTAGCAATAATGAATTAGAATATGAAGTACTACTAACTTAGATGAAGCTAGCTGAAGAGGTCGAAGCAAAACATCTGAATGTGTTTCCTAACACCCAGTTGGTGGTTAATCAGGTTATAGGAAGTAACATGGCCAAAGATAAGAACATGATCAAGTACTTACAACTAGTAAAGGAGATGGGTTCAAATTTTGAGACTTAGCAATTGATGAAGATTCTAAGGGTAGAGGATTATTTAGCAAAAAAATTATCCATGCTAGCCTCTATAGGCTTACCAAACTGGGAAGAAAGAATCTTCATCGAATCCTTGCTTGAGAAGAGCACAGAAGTATGATCGATGGAATATTTAGAGGTTCGATAGAAGGATCTAGAAGATGGATCATATCTTAGAATATCTTAAGAATGGAGCTATGCCTCAAAATGCTAAGGAAGCCCACTAACTTGTCTATAAAGTAGCAAATTTTACAATAATTAATGGGAATTTATACAAGAGATGTATGAGTATGTTATACTTAAGATGCCTATGATCATTCGAAGCAAAGCAAGTTCTTTCTAATCTATACTCAGGGGTATGCAACAACTGCATCCAAGCTGTAGCTTTGTATGTTAAAGCTCTGAGAATAAGGTATTGGTAGCCAACGATGAAAAAAGATGCTTCTTCTAGCACAGACCTACAACCAATGTTAGAGGAATGCTTCGATGGAGCAAGCTTCGAGCTTATATTTAATCCCTTATATGAAGTAACTGCATCTATAAAATTCTAATATAGTAAATATAAGCTAAGTCGATCCCTTAGAGACCTAGAGTTCTAATACTAACCTTAGCTCTATTATCTAATTAGAAAATTATGATGGTTTGAACGAATTAAAAATATTAAAATTGACAAATTAATCTAATTATGAGACTTAACTAAGTAACTTAGGAAGCGATAAAATTAATAACAGCTTCAAGAAAGCAAATAACATATTTAGGAATTGTTTCTCCTAGTGTTTAATATATGACCACTTAAAATATATCCAATTTCATCTCTATTATTCTTGACTAGAGAAATTCACAATTAAAGTTAATACCTTTCTCAAATATATTAACCCTAACTCTAAACTACTTATTGGAATATCTTCACCTAATAATATAATTTAGGATTGTATTAATGTATAATGAATTCCCACACAAAGATAATAACTTGTCGAAAGAATTATTGATCTTATCTCTAAATATACACATAATTTTCTTCAATTATGTTAAAATCTCATTCCTCATGTGATTTCTCAATCACGATGCATAATATCATGAATTGATACCCTCGAAATATCAATTAATAATAAAAACATATAATTGAATCAAGAAAGATAAAAACTTTATTGAAAATTATCAATAAATCCAATAGTAACATCCTAGGTTCCACAATCCTAAATATAAAAACCTTAAGCTATCATGATGAATTTAGAAGAAAGTTATAGCAAAATCAAAAAATAAAACACAAAGAACCCCTTTTGTTGATAAAAAACCTCTTTAACCTTGAAGTTGGATGATGCTTCTACCTTTACCTCTCTCTTCTCTTTTAGTCTCTTATACTTTAATGTGAAAATTGATTCCCAAAACTCTCACAAATCCTTATATAATATATCAGGAAATTTCCTTTTCCGTTACTAAACATGACTTAGGACACGATTGTGCCCAATGATTGTGTAACTCACTATCCTTGAGCACTAGAATTGTTCCTAGGTAGGATATGGCCTATGGACACTGTTGTGTAACTTACCAACCTAAAATTTGTAACTTTTCTTATTATATAGACATAGCCTATGTGTCCTTAGGTTATGTAACTTTTTGATCATTAGTCTTATTTTCCTTCCATAATAAGCTTCCTGATTAGACACGGTTGTGTATGTTAATTGTGTCCCCTTTTAAAACTTCATAACTTATTTATTTAAGCTTTGAATTGAGTGAAATTTGATTCCTTTTCTTCATTTTCAATTTGACAACGTGTTCAAACCTTAAAATCAAAATTTTACTAAATTAAGTATCGATTTCTTTTAAAAAAAACAAAAAAAAATGAGGAAAATGCTATAAAATCACCATGTAAAATGTATTTAAAATAGGAGTTATCAATCCCTCTCATTAGCCCTTGGCCTTTTGCCTAGTAAGGATTGGATATACTTAGTCCATTCCTAAAGATGACCAAATGGAGGCAATATATTGTTGTAATAGTGAATTGTTTCACTAAATGGGTTGAGACCAAGGCTGTAGCAAGCATAACAAATCGGAGTGTTGAGGCTTTCATGGTTAGTAATATTCTAAGCAGGTTTGGAATAATCTATGTTATCATAACAAACAAAGAGCTACAATTTGACAATGATAAATTTAGAGAATTTTGTGAAGCTCGACATATTAAGTTGTACTATACATCGGTTGAAGACCTCCATAGCAATGGTCAACTTGAGGCAGTGAATAAGGTGAATTTATAAAGTTTGAATAAAAGGGTAGACCAAGCTGGTAGCAAATGGACAGACGGGCGACCTAACGTTTTGTAGGCGTACAGGACTACTTAGATGACCTCTTCAAGTCATACGCCATATCCATTGGCTTTTAAGTTAGAGGTGGTATCATTAATTGAATTGCAAGTGGAGAATGTAAGGGTTTAGGCATACAACCCTGAATATAATGACATTGCCTCCAAGCTAATATGAATACTATTCATGAGACATGTGCATTAGCTACCTCACCACTTATCAATAGTAGGTGGCGCAATCCTATGATAAGCAGGCCAAGCATAAGCGCTTTTGACCTGACGATTTAGTCTACAGGAAATTGGAGGCATTAGGAACAAGGGAATACCAAAGGAAACTTACCCTTGCTTGGGAGGATCTTATTAGAGTGAAAGAGGTGGTAAAGAATTAACATGCCTACAAATTGAAGAGACTTGATAGACAGTCGATCCTCAAGGCATGTAATGTCGACAACCTCAAACCTTACTTTGAATGATGGATGTTTGAAGAAGAAAGGAAGATATGTTTCTCTGTCTATCCATGTGTTTTCTTATTATTGTGTTATGATGTTAGTGTTTGTGTAACTTATAATCTACTTGTAAGTAGACCTATTTCACATATTTAGAATGTTTATTTCTTTATGATTGGTGTGATCTACTTGTTTCTTTATGTGATGTAACTATGTTTTGAATGGTTAGAGCTAATAGATCGACCTAGTTTATTACCAATCAATATTGCATATAATGACGTATTGGTTTATTGTCCGATGTTATTCTATTTCATAAATTACTTTATCTTGTCACTAAAGTATGATATAATGGCAAATGAAGATATGATCTTCAGTTGATCTATTTAATAAGAAAAGGCCTTAAAAGTCTTTAAGCTTTAATAAAAGGTGACGAGTAAACTATAAAGTACTAGGTCCCTCAGTCTCATATCTAACGAGTGACGAGAAAAGGATATCCATAAATCTTTAAGTCATAGGAAAGGACAACGAGACTTGAAAGCCTTAAGCCCTTATAAGAGCAATAGATATGGTACTTATAAATCCTTTTAAAGATGACAAAATAGTACGTATCCCTAAGTCTTTGGTTAACCACGGGAATGATGCTCTAAGTTTAATAAATAGAAGACAAGCTATTCAAAACTTATAGTAAATTAATGATGAACTACTTAGAAGCCCTAAGCTATTAATTAGTAAGGGGGTTAAAAGTCTGAAATGCGTGAGGACAGCTAACTAGTTAATCAAAAGCCTTGAGGTACATATGTACTATGCTCCTAGATCAAGTGTATGGGGATCTCATCAAGGATCCCTAAGCAACTAAAGTAGCAAGACAAGTTAATTGATGAGCAAATTGAACCAATCGATTAATGTAATAGGAATTCATTACAAAAGTTAGTAGATGGCCATAAAAATACTTAGAAATGTAAGAATGATCTAAAGTTCAAAAGGAAAATGGAAAAAGAAGTCTTAAAAGTGTCATTACATATCATTAAGGCCAATATATTGACCTAACTATTGGCCTTTATTAACAGAAATAAAATGAACAAATAGAAGATCATTCCTACAGAACTTAAGTAGTAGTAGCATATTATACATTAGGGTCTTGAGCAGGCTCAAGTTGAGGATTGGCTAAAAGATCAAAAGCAGGCATTTCAAGGACCTTAGGAGCCTCACTTTGTTCTTGTACATTGGTGGAATCAACTACGAGGGTGTTGATATCTTTGCTTAGCAATTCCTCTATTTCAACCTCACCAATGTCTACCTCCTTAACAAAGGTCTAATTCTCTTCCATTTGTTTAGTGAAGTTCTAACAATTGAGATCATACTCAGGATGATGGATTAAGATCTCCCCTTATGCTAAATTGATCTCGTTTAATACCTTTCGGTGCATCAAGCCCTTATATTCTTCACTCTCCCAAATGTCCTGATATGCCTTGTCATAGGCCTTTTGATATATGGAGCTCTGTTCCCTCTCGACGTTGGCCATCTTTATCTTCAACTCATAGGAGCTTTATAAGCGAGCGACCCCCCACTATGTTTGGTCTTGAGGGATTTGACCTCATTTTGCATCTCTCGAAGATCAGTCACAAGTTGAGAACTCTTCTTCTGCTCTTTTGCCAAAGCTACCTCCTTCTCCTCCCGAGCTTTAGCTTCTTTCTTAACCTTCCCCTTCCAGGCCATAAGCTCCTCCTCAAACTTTACCTTCTCTTCCTCCAATTTGGTTTCTTGGGTTCCCCACTTTTCCTAAAGATTCTTCTTTTTCACCTCTACATTACCCACTTGATTTTTAGCTTCTTCAGTAATCTCGAGGAAACAAATGGGGAGTTATCAATTCAAATGAATTAAAAGAAAACCAAAGGTACATCAGAATAAGGAAGTTACAACATTTTTCTCCTCAATAAGAGCCTTCGCAATCATCATCAATCGTTGAGAGTTCTGAGAGATTGAAGAAGATTTAAAGTTCAATGAGCTTAAGTCTATAAGGTTGAAAAAGACTTACATCATAGTAGCTAGAGGCAACTAAGCATAGAAAACTGTCAGATCTAGAGTTCTAGTAGAGCTTGACCATGTTAGTCAAAGGTTGAACATCATTGAGCAAGCAAATTCCCCTGATTAACTCTAATGCTACTTGAGCATTTCGCTAAGGCATTGTTAGCAATGCTGATGTTCCAGCAGGGGAAGAATTACAGCCCCTCAGTATTTTTTCTTTGGGGTAGAATCATTAAGCTTAGAATTATGAAGGGGGCTTCTCTTCCTTCATTGGGGTTTTCAGAGTTGCCCTTTGACTTATCATTTCTTAAGGTTTTCCCCTTCTTTGGATCCTTCTCCAATGAAGGACATTTGTGCATATTAGGTAGCTTCCTTAGTTCAATAATCTTGGCAACCTTCCTTTTTGTGGTGACCTTAGCTTGTTGTGGGCCCTTAGTCCCTTTGGCTTGCTGACTCTCCTTTTCCTTTTGCAGCATGAGAGATGGTAGACTTTGTTGCCAACTTCACTAGATCTTTCGGTGGTGCTTTAGCCTAAGGCTTGGATAGTGGCTTAACTGGGACTTGCTTAATAGAAGTCTTTTTGGGATCCTCTTTCCCTTTTGACCTGTTGGCTTTTAGCTCAGCAAATAGATCTTTCAAGCTATACTCCTTAAGTGATATGTTTGCAATATAACATACGAAGAATTAGATCAAAAGAAAAATAAAGCTTCAATTAAGAAACTTACAAATGCCATTCTAAGCATTGGCAAGGAAGACTACTTAGCTTTTGAAATAGATGTAGAAGTCCTTCCTCGTATGAGCCCCTCTCAGAGTGCAAGATCACAAAGCTTGTACCTTGCATAACAGCGATGCCTTCATATGTGCCCTAAACATTTCCATCAAAGGGGCTACTAGCACCTTTATCGACATGAGCTTCGTCTCTTGGGAAGATAGAAACACCATTGGAATACTTGGAAATTATGAAGTCCACATCTTAAAGAAAATATTTGTAATTGTAAGCTTTCATGATGGTGTCATAGGCCTTTTGGTTGTTAGGGAGTAATTGCTTAATATTAGATAATCTAATTGGCTAACTCCAAATGGTTAGGAAATCTAGTAGAGTAGCTAACCTATCAATAACCCACTTTTTCTTTCACTCATGATTTGAAGATTCTAACCCTACCAAAAACTTTCTACAAAGCCAGGCGCATATGTAAAACTAGCCCGCTTTCTTTTTCAATGTAAAAAAAATTCTAAACAGGGTAACTATGGCCCTGATCTCCAAATCTTCATAAATACATTCAAAAGCCACTAAATGCCTATAAGAGTTTAAGGTAAGCATAGAGAGGCACAAGCAATAGTATGTAAAATAAGACCTTCATAATATAGAAAAAGATAGTCTCAAATCAATTACAAAATACTTTTCAAAAAGAGTAAATTCTTGGTCTCCGAGCACTGTAATTCATTCATGCAGTTGGGGCCCCTTAATCGTCTAAGGTCGGGGCAACCACAAAACTAGGCCTTAAGGTGTTGAACTCTTATTCAGTCACTGTACTTGTAACGTTGTTTAGGCTCATGTGTACTTAATTCCAATAGACAAGGGCAAAGCTTGAGAGTTGCCCTCATTGTCTAGTGGGTAATCGTCGTATGGAAGTTTCCTAACCTTCCATGACCTAAGAACACTAATTCTTTTCAACCCGGTTAGCCTTAATAAATCTTAAGGGCAATTAGCAACATCGAGATCATTTATGCTAGGGGGTTCTTCAGGAAGAGGAGAATCGCTTGCTTAATGTACAATGGATAGTTCCTAGCTTTGTTGTTGAGCACAAGTTGAGTTGTTGGATTGAATTGTAGACAAAATATACCTTAGCAAATATGATTGATGGGAATGAAATACAAAGAAAAAATATGTGGTATATAGATTGAGAAAAAAAGAAAGTTAAAAGAAGAAGTAAAGCAAATGGTATGACAACTTACAAAAGGAAGAAGGAAGAAAAGGGAAAGAAAACACAAAATTTGGAATTTAAAAGATAAGTAGAGTAGTGAATTTTTGGAGATTTTATATCCTACGGTTACCATTTAATGTCATCCGCTCGATTAGTTACGTGTTGTTCAGATCAGGCAATCTTGGTCAAGCTACACTTCCTAAAGGGAGCGCATGGGTTCTGACATGACTACATGGATCCTATTAGTGAGACGTAAAGTGTTACGTCTAGCAAATGAGAAACTTCCCTTACTTGCTAAGTAAAAGACGAGTCAATACTTTAAGGATAATACAATACCACCATGGTTAAGGTCAGATTCAAGAACCAGCAATTTAAATTTAAATGCTAGCATAATAGTCTAAAGCTACCCTTGCTATAGTGGGCATGTAATTAAATTTTATGATTAATAAGCAGCGTTACTCCCCTTAATGTATTCATCAAGAGGAGTTGGGAGGTAAGGGGAATATCGATGGAGGTTATTCCTCAAAGGCACAAGCTAACCTAATTAGGAGGACCACATCCTTTCCCTTCACTACTCTCAATCTCTTTTAAGTCTTACCAAGAGCGTAAGCCAGCTCAGAAGGACTGGTTACCAAAATGACTTTAGGTAGAACAACTTGACCAAGGCACATCAGGATTACCTCTCTTAACTTAGAATAACTACCCATAGATTGGACTTCAACCTAATCAGATCCATAGGTTTCAAATTCGAACACTAGGTGCGAATAGTTAGCCCCTTTGTCTAAATAACCATCCACTAACTATCGTGATGTTAGCTACATCCTCTAAAACTGAGAAGTGGTCCTTAGTTCAAATTAATTACACATGCTAAGTTTTGGAGGCAAAGTTACCAAATTTAAATTGACCAATGGCTATAAAAGGAGATCGGAGCATAGGCAATAGGTTCTCTAAACAACCAAATACTTTTCTTTTTTATCTCTCTTTCCTTTGTTAAAACACTTTAACTTACTTATGCATTGGAATGGCTGCACCGAAGTCGCCCCAATACTATAGCCTAACTTCTTTTTGTTTTGCAGTTTAACATCAAGTGAAGTGTCTAAATTTATCTCACTCCAATTTTTTATATCAATATATGGTGCTATTTTTTATTTAAAGGATTTATTTTTCTAACTTTTTAATTATTTTAGTTAATTTACTCAATTCATATATATGATTATATGATTTGATTAATTTGATTATGTGGATGGATTAAACATCGTAATGTGGCAATACGAACAAAAAAGTTATCAGGGGTTGAACAAGTTTGAATTTGTAAGTTTTGTTAAATATTGAGGATTGAAATAAAATTTGAGAATTTAAACAGAAAACAGGTTAAATATTGAGGATAAAAAGTATATTTTTTTTCCAAAAATAGGACAATAAAATATTGGGCTCAGAAATGAAAGAGGAAGGAAGTGCATGCACTATATGCATTTTACGCACCTACTTCTAACTGGTTATCGTACTCTAAATGGAGGAAAAGCAGGTACTATAAACAAAACATACACGTAATATGAAACAAATTAACCTATAGAGAAAAGGGGAAAAAAAAAAAATGATTACCGACCTCACTTTCAGTTCTTCACCCTTTTCATTTTCCTATGTGGTTCATTATCTTCATCTGTTTTTCTATGTAAATCTCTTACCTTTAATTTTATAGCTCAAATCCTTTATATTTTCAAAAATTAGAACAAGTTCCTTCATAATGATTTTGGCAAAATTCTTTGAGGTTTTCTTTTATTATAATTAATGCTTGGTAAATTTAGTGGTGATTGGATTCAAGATAGGTACAATATAGTCTTTTCGTACTCAATCCTATGGGTGATGGTTATCAAATTTTAAAATCATAACATATCCTATTTTATTCTAAAACTGTCCTCCAACACATAGCCTATAAAAACATGTAGAATATAGCTTACCCCATTATTAAAATTATGATATAAATTTTTGGTAACTCAAACCTATGTTGTATTTATAACAGCTTAGCACAAGCAAGTTCTAAACAAAATTTATTAGGCATTTACAATTGTACACTTTTACCCTAATGAAAGTTTTTTTTTTTTTTTTTTCTCTTTCCTTTTACATTCCAACTTATACTCGTAAATTTGCCAAAGCATTTTACAATATCCAGAGGAATGAATGAAAAGATACTTTTATTCTGTCAAAGATGCTTGAAATAGGGCCACAACAATCATTATAACAACGAATCAAATGTAAGTAAACTAGGGTTAGCATTTTGTAACGAAGAAGAAGATGTAGACAGAAAATGAAAATGCAAATTGACTTTTGAGAGTTGAGACAAGAGAGGGGCGACAGGCTTTAGGTTAGGATTTCTTATGTACATGGGTCCTTTTTTCTTTTTTCTTCTTGGTAGAACATAAATATAATATTGTTTTCTTTTTTTCTCTAAGAAAAAAAGATATTTTTTTTCATTAATTATTATCTAATAACTTTAGAGATGAAAACTATATATCTAGTATACTTTAGAGTATAGGTTTCTATAAAGACAGAGTATAAAGGTAATATATGAGATTAAATTTTAAAAAAATTTACATTAAAAATATATTTTATGACCTTTAATATTGATTTAAAGCCTATATGGTCGAGTAGAGCATTATAAAATAAATGCAACAATAGTGTTACCTAATGACCCAATTTATTATTCTATAATCGATTTATTTTCTTATGAGAAATTACAGACAAATTTAGAATTCTCTTTTCAATGCATTCTAGAGTTGGATTGATATGTATAAAGAATTATTATTATTATTTTCCCTTATAACTTAAGGTATGGTTTTTGATTTCATGGGTCGGTTTCCCTATGCAAAAGTTTTTGAATTGCTCCTTTTTTTTTTTTCCTCCTCCTATTTTTGGTATGTCTATTTTTCTCTTGTTATATTTACATGAAGTGAACCAAACAAAACCATGAATGTTCCATCTTTATTATTCATAAATTATCAAACAATAAATGGAAAAAAGAAGTAAGATAGAAGCCCTTTATATCTGCCATACAAGTCAATCCAAGTCTTTGATGTTTTAATTGAATCATTTATTAAGTCTCCTAAGTTTACATTGGCATTAAATAAAGTACTTCATGTTTTAAGTGAATTAATTAAATCTTTTGTATTTATATTATTGCACTATTTAAATCATTTTTTAGCATTTCCTATAATATACATAGGATTTAAACTCAATTTATATATAAAAACTTAAATTTTGATATAAATAAAAAGAATTCAAATAACTCATGTAAAGAATGTATATTTGTGATTAAGTTGAGTGTACATGAATTAAATATGTGGAATGTTTCTGGAATTTAATTTTTCGAATTTATATAAATATATCTGGTGTGTATGACTATCAATTGAATTCCATCACATACAGTAGAGATGAGTAATTATTTAAAAATCCATTATCAAAGTTACACCTTACATGTATACAAGTCGCCTGTAATACTATTGATTTTTTTTTGTTTCCCCTTCCTTTCAGTACATATTCAGATTTTGGGAAAAGCAAAGCACCATAAGAGCATCAATACGCCCAGTCACTTGGAGCTGTATTTAAGGAAGAAGCAACAGGAAGGAGTTGCTTTAGCAATGGAGAAGGGTGACATGGAGTTGCTAAGGTTACGAGGGTTTCTCTGACAAGCAATCTGTGCTTACTTGTTTATTTATTTTTCAAACTTTGATTGGTTAAGGGTGTTGTTGGTATCCATAAAAATATCAAGAAAAGATGTTAGAAACTTTGTGAAAAAAACTTAAATAAAGTGAAGACTCGCTTAAAAAAAAAATAAAATTATATATTAATACTAAGCAACATAAATGGCCAAGCAACCGATTCACGACATCCTTGCTTGTTGTCGGCAGGTGGGACCCATCAAAACATGTATTTATATTCCAGAATCAGTGAATAGATATGACGTTGAGGACGAGCACACCAAAACACCCCACAATAGCTGAGTGATAAAGTCCGCGACGTTAATGGAGACCAATTGCAGTATGTAAAGATACAGACAAAAATCCAATCCTTATGAAAATCCCAATTCTTATCCTCATAGGCCGGCCACTAAAATCCGTAATAATAAAACAATCCCCATATGTAATCATTGATGAGAATCGTTCAACACATGTCAATTTCATTGGTTTAATCGCCCATTTTCATTTACAATACAAATCCTGCTCAGGGAACAACAAAAAGGAACAACCTTTGCTTGAAAAAAAAAAAAAAGAAAAAAAGATCTTTGAGGGCTTTAACATGGTGAATTTTGATATAATTTCATCAGTTTTAGTGGTTGTTTTGGTTGCCGTGACAGTGAATTCAGGGTTCCTGGATTGTGCATATGTGAAGTATGATACTGGTGCGAGTGTTGTTGAAGGGAAGTTGAATGTGCATTTGGTTCCACATTCTCATGACGATGTTGGATGGTTAAAGACTATTGATCAGTACTATGTTGGATCAAACAACTCCATTCAGGTGTCTACATGACATCGGTATTGCTAATAGAGTGTCCAAGGCGCTTGTGTAGCAGAATTAATGAGAAAATCTGAAGTTTCTAATTGAATGACTATAATATACACAAATAATCGATGCTAGTGTGGATGTGTTTTGAATAGTGTGATATTTTCTTGTGCAGGGTGCTTGTGTGGAGAATACACTGGACTCAGTTATGGTGTCGTTGCTTAAGGATCCAAATAGGAAATTTGTGTTTGCTGAGATGGTACATTTAGAATTCAGTAATGTTGTCATTAGTTAATCTGTAGACCGGTGAATGAAGTTGATAGTCGTTTGTAAACTAGCTCGATATATTGATGCACCATCTTCCTTGCACGCACCTGTATCAAGTCTGAAACTTAAGAGAAAATTTCAGCATTGTTGGCATAAAATACGCGAGATTATCATTTTCGGTGAATTCTTAGGTAATTTTAGGCATATTACTGTAGTTGGTATCTTCATGTCCAAATGTTATGAATTCTAGCAACATTACGCATAAATCCAGTTGCATAGAATGCACCATCTTTATGTGCAGAAATGTGCGAAAAATGCACGCAGAATGTCTTTTACTTAGGATATTTGTCAAGCAGAAAAATGTTAAGAAATACTTAAAAAGGTTTCGACCATTGATAGAAAGAGTTGATTCTGTGAGAAATGTTTCTATTTTTAAATAGGTGTGATGTATGCTACAGTATAAGAACGGCATTAAGAATTAGGGAACCGAGATCTGTTTCTCCCTGTGAGCGTACTGTTATTTATTCATACTTGCTCGTAGCTGAACAATCTTTCATCATAACCAGAAATAAATAGTTACCCTTGTGTAATGTGAAGCCTTGTTCATTTACTTAGAAGAATATGGGTTAGTTTTAGATACCGAGAAATTTTACTTTGGTGATATTTGCCACGCATTCCTATTTTGGAGTCCTGTGCTATTCTTCTTGTGCAGTATGGCATGATTTTATAGCAATCATCTGTCCAAGCAAGCATGCATAGCGTATTCCATTTTGTCTCACGCATGCATGAAGCTCATCTAACGAAGCTTAAGTAAAATTTAGGCTTTCTTTGACCGATGGTGGCGAGAACAAAGTCCCGAAACACAAGAACAAGTGAAGAAACTTGTAAATGCTGGCCAGTTGGAATTCATGTATGCATCTCGCAAAGCAGCTTCATGGCATATCTGATAGCTTGAAACATGATTTAGGCATGTAAATGACTTTACATTTTGCAGAAATGGAGGTTGGTGTATGCATGATGAGGCTGCAACTCATTACATAGACATGATTGATCAAACCACTCTTGGTCATCGCCTAATAAAGGAATACTTCAACAAGGTTCCTCGTGCTGGCTGGCAAATTGATCCTTTTGGACATTCTGCAGTTCAGGCTTATCTACTCGGGGCCGAGGTTTACATTTCCATCTCTGATACTTCTGTATCAGTTTCAATGTTGTTATGAGATAATTCTCACATTGATCTTGTTCGATAATAGCATGGAGTGGTGAGAAATAGATACCCGATGCTTATCTCTGTTCACACCTGCAGAGAAGCACAAAAGTGTCTCTATTCTGACTTACTCTGTGCAGTTGAAATATGTTTTGATTGGATCCAGAATCATTTCCTATCTTAGATGGGTTCTTTTGGAGTTTAACTTATAAAATGTCTAATAAGGGAGGTCCACATGCGTATGTCGCTGTGCTTCTCTGGATAGAAGCACCAGTCTTCTGCTTCTAATGCAGGGAGACTTTATTGGGGATGAATCTCTTAACCGTAATAAAAATTTTAAGTTCTGGCCTACTAATTGAAAGCTGCTCAAAATGGGAGCAATTTTGAAAGGTCACTTTTTTTTTTTTTTTGGTGGTAAGTAAATGATTTTCTACCATATATTAAACATTTTCTGCCATAAATTTGTGTCCTTCAATGTTTTGTCCTTGTCGAATTATAATTATGGTGATTTTTTAAGGTAATGTCAACAGCTGTAAACAGATCACTACAAAAGCTTCCGAATTTCAGAAAATTTTCTGTTTCACCAAATGGCATCTATAAATGTTTTACCCTTAAATAAGTGGATGGTTCTGCTTCATGTCCATGTTACCTAACCAATGTACTCGCTAAGCCCTCCATGTCAAACTATTATTCATTTTCAGTCAGATAAGTGTCAATGAGGATGTTTTCACGTACTGGCATCTCTGCCTTTTCTGTTCTCTTTTTTGTGGACCATCATGTGACAGTTGTTTGTATTTTCTTGCAGCTTGGTTTTGATTCAGTACATTTTGCGAGGATTGATTATCAGGACAGGGCAAAACGCAAAGGTGATAAATCTCTTGAAGTGGTATGGCGTGGTTCCAAAACCTTTGGTTCCTCTTCCCAGGTTTGAACTACAGCGTCTGCATTTTTTTTTTTTTCCAGTTTTTACAATAACCATGATTGATTTTGTTCATTATTTGCTGCAGATATTTACAAATGCCTTTCCTGTTCATTATAGCCCACCAAATGGTTTCAATTTTGAAGTGAATAATGCGGATATTGACGTTGCACCTGTCCAGGTATGTATTTAGCTAAAATAACCAAGGAGTTTGTCAGTGATATAGGATGCTCATACGGTTTTTCCTTTATCTTTTGTACCTCAGGACAATCCACTTTTGTTTGATTACAATGTCAAAGAGAGAGTAAATGATTTTGTCAGTGCTGCAATGACTCAAGTATATACTAGCTCTCTTTTCCTATTGCTTGATTAGAACTTCGATTATTCAGCTAATCCTTTCTAGAGCTAAACCTGGGTAAGATGTCTATCGAATTGTTTAAGACTAAAGCTTTCAAACACTTAATATCTTGATGGCAGGCAAATGTAACCCGAACAAATCACATTATGTGGACAATGGGTGATGACTTCCAGTACCAATATGCCGAATCTTGGTTCAAGCAGATGGACAAATTGATTCACTATGTCAACAAGGTGAATTTTTGTTGTGAATCTGCTACTTCAATGATCTATTATGTCTAATCATAATTTCTTTTCAAAGTTTTTACTAAGTCATCATATTGATTAGAAGAAGTAAAATTGCAACACAACCTAAATTAATATCCATGGCAATTGTTGACATGACCTTATACTTGTAGCTAGTTAGTTCAAATTGATTGTATTTTACTTGTATTTTTAGTTATTTTGACTAGTAGTACTAGATATTTTTAGAGTTAGTTATAGTGGTTGCTTTTGCATTGTTTAGTAGCTTCTAGAAGTCTCTAGAAGAAGTTAGTTATTTCCAGTTGTTCAGGATGGCGTCTATAAATAATGCTTAGGCTAGAAGAATTAGGATATCTGGTTTTTTCTACATTTGTGTAGTTGGCCAGAGGAGCTTTGAAGCTCTTATATTAGCACGGATGGCTGACAGCTCTTGTGGGCTTCCATTAATGGAACTTGTAAGCTTTGTTTTTCATTCTTAACCAAATAGAATTAGTGTTTTGTTGCTTATAGAACCCGAGTATTATATCAATAGTTATGCTTGTAGGGAATATCACATAATTAAAACCTGGACCTTGCTGTCTAGTGCCATTGTCATAAGTGGATATCTATTCTCTTTGACTAAGCAAGCCAATAATTCCACACACCAGAAGCAACTATAATTGAATCATTAGCAATTATCTTTGGAGTAATTAGACCTGAACTTCACCCCTTCAGCATTTCAGACAAGTGCTTCATGTAACCACTGTATATTTTCACGTAACAACCTTGAAGTCCTCTACTGTCTCATGCTTGTTTCTTGTAATGATGCATTTGTCTCAATCTTGGAGAAGCATCTTTGCAGGCAAGCAAAAAGAACCCAACGATGCCAGTTATACATTTTTGGTATGATTTAGAGTGATACCAGAATTGACATCATGCTTTGAATAGGATAATGATAGATGAATTCTTCAATTGAAGTATTCAGCATTCCTGAACTCCAGTTTCAAGTTTAGAGAATCTCTCCTAGTTCACATGTGAACTGAAGTAATTTGTCACATTGCCAATAATTTTCAATCTTGCAATAAACTCAGTAAGTTCATGAAGTAATACTTTTTGCTTAGCAATTTAATTATACATCAATCCCCTTTCATCAGCTTGACACATGAATGGGCTTCCAGAAAAAAACAGCCTTTGCTAAAGAAATTTATGTTCTGCTTACATTTTTCTAGAAGAAATTTTTTTTGTTAATCTATGTCACCATGTTTATTGTCTTCAGGATGGTCGGGTGAATGCTCTGTACTCTACACCTTCTCTCTATGTTGATGCAAAGAATGCTGAAAATCAACCGTGGCCTTTGAAAACGGACGATTATTTTCCGTAAGCATTGTTTTGTGTCCTTGCTTAATGCTTTGTCACTCTCTGATTTGTGACATTGGCTAATTACATGGTTGAATTCGCTGTGAATATTGCAGATATGCTGATAGAGCAAATGCTTACTGGACTGGTTATTTTAGCAGTCGCCCTGCACTGAAGAGATATGTTAGGATTCTCAGTGGATACTACTTGGTAAAAGGCTAACTGCTGCCTTTGGTGTTGATATTGGGTTTCAATAGAGACCCAATCAGGGCGGGTTCGGAATGGATTTTATAAAACTCAAACCCGCTCTAATTGTATTAATCGTTTTCTAAAACCTTAAGAAGTAATCCGCAACTCATCCCTATTTAAAAAAAAGCCAACCCAAAACCCTCCGTCCGTGAAAAACTTTGATTTTCTTTTTTTTTTTTTTATTAAGGAAATTTTAATGGCAGCCATAAAACATATAAAAAAAATGTGTAATTACAACTACTTCACAAACATAATTATGAAAATCTTTGCAGTATTCACAAATTATGGTATACCTACAGTTATAATAATTGAGGCTATAATCGCTGGCTAGTTTTTAAATTGAAAAACCGATACACCTATTCTTACAATAATTTACATTTCCATAAAGCCTTATTCTAATAACAAAAAAAAAAAATAAAACAGATGTTACAAACAAACAATTAAGACTTAATGTTTGTCCTCAAAATATGTAACAAAACATTTAAAGGAACAAAATCGATTGCTTCAAAATTTCCTAACAGTACACTTGATATCTGAACAGTTTCAAATTATAATGTCATATTAATAGTACTCTGCACTTAAACAAGATATCAAAATAGTCCGCTACACTCACATTAAACAAAATAACATTCTTTTTTTTTTTTAAGTAATAATAATCAAATCAATATTTATATTATTATTTTTATTTATTTTTCTCATGTTGGGTTTTCTATGATTTTTTTTTCTTAAATACCATAACCTGACCGTAATCGTTATCGGGTTCTAAATTACTTTCCATAACTCGATTCTAAACCTTATAGATTCAAACCTCATGGGCCCTTTTAATGGGTCAAATACCTTATTATGACCCTCCCTGTTACATCCTAGGTTGTGACATTTGATGGACTTTTCGTGTCTTACCTCTTCGATATGAAATTGAACTCTAATTGAAGATGAAATAGCTTATGATGAACTCATCAAGATATTAAAAAATATAAAGAAAAGAGGTATTATCTTTGCTGCAGGGGCATTTTGAGAGGCATATTAATGACACTACAATTGTTTGCCTGTGATATGGACTGCGGAATCATATTTTATTGGATAATTGAAACTTGCAAGAAACCTTTTGTTTGTTTGCTTTCATACTAATGCCTTGCAGTTAACGTGTGGAAAAGACTGAAAGGTTTTCTTTACATCCTAAAAGGCAGCACGCCAATTTGAAGTTTTCTCTGGGAGGAGATCCAGTATTCCAACCACCTTAAGTCTAGGAGATGCTCTAGGAATTGCGCAGCACCATGATGCAATCACAGGCACTGCTAAACAGCACACAACTGATGATTATGCTAAACGCCTTTCAATCGGGTCTCACGAGGTTGGTGGGCATTAAATTCTTTTGATGTTTTCTTTGTAGTATAGATATTTTTCTCAGATATATATGATGCTAAATCCTTTTTATTTTTTATTTTTCAATTTGTATTCTGGGCTGCTAGGCAGAAGCTGTTATAAATAATGCTTTGTCATGTCTGGTGGATAAAAAGTCTGGAGATCAATGTGCATCACAGCAAATTGCATTTAGCCAGGCATGTGTTCCTTTCTTCCATCCAAAGTGAAGATTCTTTTATTCCTGCAAGCGTGTAATTACTTGGATACTCTCTAAGATATTATGACCTCTTCTCAGTCGCTTATGCATGCTCTTGTCCGCTGGTGGGGACACAGGACATCGTTAAAAAAATTTTTTGTGCTACATTTCACTATCTGCATTACAGGCAATTGGAAAAAAGCATAAATTTTCTGAATTATGAACGTATCTCACCAAATCCTGCCGTTCTCAAGCATTTCTCATGCTTTTCTCTTCTCCATTTTTGTTCAGTGCCAGTTGCTCAATATAAGTTTCTGCCCACCAACAGAGGAAGATCTTACTGATGGAAAGAGTCTGGTATTCTCTTGTTTCAACACCTTTATTTTATTGAAATGCATGATTGAAGCAATTTTTATTTCAATGGATATTGTTATCAGGTTGTAGTTGCA
Source organism: Lumnitzera racemosa (assembly GCA_024138005.1). NCBI lineage: Eukaryota > Viridiplantae > Streptophyta > Magnoliopsida > Myrtales > Combretaceae > Lumnitzera > Lumnitzera racemosa. The sequence continues at coordinate 15,558,567 of JAMXBC010000008.1, read as the reverse complement.
TACAACCCGCTTGGATGGAAGCGAACTGATGTAGTCAGGATCCCGGTAAGTAGAAATTCGTTTCTCAATTTGGAGTCTGGTCACTGGTTGCGAATATCCCATCCTACTTAATATTTCTTCGTATCACAAGCTCAACAATAAAGCTGGTGCATAATACATATTCGCACAATAACTGCAAGTCAGTATATATGTAGCCAACCACTTCAGCCCTTGTGCCACGTCAATACGTGTAACCTCGGCTTATTAGCTAATTTGCTTTGCAATGGCTGAGATAACTATGGCATGTTAATCTTATGACTGCAGGCCTTTAGTCCATGAGTTCATATTTACTTAATTTTACTAACTCAAGCAGTTGGTTTAGTAGGTGCTTTTGTAAGCGTTAACTGAAACATACATCTCAATGTTCTAGTATTATTCATGGCAGTTTATTGCTTGTTCCTGGTTTTCTAACTCTAGCAATGGTTTCTGTGTAACTGCGTGGGTAGCACATGCAAATGTCTTGTGTCAATTTCTTTCCAAGATATTTAATGTGTGTATAGTTGTATTTAGAAGTGAAACATTGGTTCTTGACATAGTTTTTATGTGACAACTTCAATAGGTTAATGATACCGATCTTGTTGTCCAAGATTCTTCTGGAAGTACTATTGCAGTGCAATATGTTGTTTTGGACAATACTACTATTGATTTAAGGAATTTCTACACAAAAGCCTACTTGGGATCATCATCAGGGCTTGTCCCAAAATACTGGCTTCTTTTTCAAGTCTCCTTACCACCTTTAGGTTGGAGCACATATTTCGTATCTAAAGGAACTGCAAAAGGTTGGTATCTGTTTACCTTTTCCTAATTTGCAATCTTGATAAAATTTGACACTTCAGTAATACGTCTGCAGTAGATGTGTAAATAAACTAAATCAGTTCACTACTCAAGCTTGGCTTAAGTTTTATTTGAATTTGATTTAATGATATTTAAATTGAGCTCGAGCTATTTGAATAGTAAATTGAGCTAAGTTCAAATTTTAAAATACTAAACTCGTTAGGTTTGTAAGCTTAATCGAGCTTAGTATAGTTTTTAATATGTTTTTTATTTATTTAAATATAAATGAATTTGATATTAGTTATAAAAAATTTATAAATATTCGAGCATAATTAAATCGAACTTAACTTAATTAACTCGATTAAGCTTGAACTTATCACATATATTTTTTAGTTGAGCTTGAGCTTAAAATTTAAAGCTCGCTGGACTTGAGCCAAGCTTGAGTTTCAAGTTTTCAAATCGAGGTCAAGCTCGAGGTTGAGGTCAAGCTTAAGTTTAATATTGTATCGATTCAACTCAATTTAATTACACCCTTAATTTGCAGACACAATCAATTCACTTGTAATTTACCCTGCATGCAATTCTTTTGGTTGCTGTCTTAAGCTACACGGATCTTCAAAGTCCCTTTGCTTAAAGCTAATTAGCAGAATTAAGGCAATTTGACATTCTTACTATTATTGTTCTTACATAGCGAGATCTTATTGATTTTAAGCTCCAAACTGATGCAGAGAAAACCAATCCTAATTTCTTCTCGACATTGGATGCTCCAAGAAATGATACAATAGAAATTGGTCCAGGAAATCTTAAGATGTTATTTTCATCCACCTCTGGACAGCTCATCCGGATGTTCAACTCCAGAACAGGGGTGAGTCAGGATAGGTGTCAGTGTCATTAATGCTTTGTTCTTTCCAGATGCAGTAATTTCTTGAGTGTCAACAATTCCTTTTTACAATGATGCTGTGCTTCCAGATGGAAAGATTTAACTATCTACTTTCACGTTGAAGAGCTATTGAATCATATCAGTGGAGCTGCTATTACTAAATGGCTAAATTAGTTTAACTCTTGATGGAAATACTAATTACCTCCTTTGTAATCCATTCTCTTTTGATTTGTTATTTGTTAATTAAGCTGGAATAAACTTTTCTGCAAATCAAGACAACAGATAAAAATGAACCTCTTATTAGATGTCATCTTTGGTTCACTTGCCCAATGGCTATTTCAAGAAACAGATGTGATTTACTATCCAAGTATTCTCATTTTTATTTCCTATGTCCGTGACGTATTTATTTTCTTTCAATGATATTGTGCCTATGTACCTCTTTCAACATTGCCGACAAGTTTATTACGTACAATATTGAAATTAATGCATCATGCTATGGGAAAATTCTCTCTCTCCCTCTTTAATTTTGATGACATGTTATAATGTCAGCACAAATGGCTTACAGCTTCATGCATCCATCCAAGGTGGACAGCTGATACTTTTACCCATTAAAGTTATTCCATCTCTTCCAATGAAACATTCTTTTGAAAGTTCTAGTGTGAGTTTTAGTCTGTTGAATCAGATATTGTTGGTTGTACTACTGACTGACACAACTACCAGTACAACTTGTGGTTAAATGGTCTGATCAATTAATTATTCATGTGTTTTCTTCATGAAAAGATGCTTTCCGAGTGAATATAACCGTAGTGTATGCCAGGTTTATAATGTAAGTTATTGTAGTTAACTATCCGTTCTTCTCAGGTTGATGTTCCTGTGCAACAAAGTTATCTCTACTACCGCTCCAGTGAAGGTGATTCTACAGATTCTCAGGTATATAGACTTCTTCCATGATCTATGGGCATGACAATGTCGAGGTCAAAATGGTATGCATTTAATTCTGTCTACCTTGCAGGCATCTGGTGCTTATATTTTTCGTCCTGATGGCACTGCAGAAATTATTTCGAGATCCGTAAGCAACTTTCTCTCTGAAATTGTTTTCCATGCTAAGAAAAGGGAGTTGCATCCTATGACATGCAATAATGAATGAAAAACAACTATATGCTGTGCTAGCATTGGTCAGGAAATAATTTAAATAAGGGAAGCATTGTGGATGACTGACCTTCTCTCTTGAGGCTTAAAGTTTTAGTTCTTTAAATTCTTCAAATTTGAATTCATCAGAGACATCTCAATGAGAGAAGTGCCGTTTACATGTTGAATGGTGTCCCTGTGTGTGTGTGTGTGTATATATATATATATGGTGAAATCTTCTTTGACTTTGGAATTTAGACTCAGATGTCCTTCTGTTTTCTTCCCATATCCTGCTTATACTGCGTTTTGAATATAGATCTGTATCAAATGTACGATCAAAAAATAATTTTCTATCTTTGCCAACAGGCATGCATACAATTATGATTCATCACTGTTGTATGAGTCTACACAACCAAAAAAAAAGCAAGCTCCAATTAAAGATAGTCAAATCAAAATTAAATTGGTTTTTGGATAGATGTTTGGTATGGGTATTTGGTCTTGTTCTGCTGATGAAAAGTGCAAACAGGCAATTTGATTTTCTTTCTGGGGTTCCATAAGGCTAAACTTGAGAATACTAGAATGTTATTTGACCCAAGTGTTAATTTCTTCCTCCACTGTTATTTGTCTGGCCATTCTACTGGCATTAGCAAGTAACTCATGATAAGTATCTGTGCTTTATAGGTGCCCTTGAAGGTTGTTCGGGGACCCCTGGTAGATGAAGTCCACCAACAGTTCAACTCTTGGATCTATCAGGTTATTAATCCCTCCTCGTATAATGTTCATCAATGAGAAATATGTGTACTCACATATGTCTTCAGCCACTTTCACGAACATAATTTAGGATGTGTTTATTTTGCTGCAAATGCGCAACGAATTTCTGCTGACGTTTGTTGCAATTAGAGTCTTAGAATATTCAAATATTATTATAGTAATCTTAAGATGTTACGGTTACTAGTGGCTTTTAGCTTTAGCTAATGGTAGGGGGCAAAGGGTGCAACCGATGGCTGGATAGAGGTTAACCATCCATAGGTAAAATCATTTTCATTTCTAAAAAGAGGAAATCGTTTTCCATTGACATTTTCTGTGGTTGGTAAACCATTGTTAGTGGCTAACTATTGTAGCCTTCCGCCATATTTACTGCTATAAGTCAGTAGCATTTGGGATATTTTGTGAATGCAGCCATATTATTTGATAACTGCAAAGTTTTGACTATAATAAATATTAAAAAAGTCTAAGTTAAATGATTTAGAGAAACAACCGCACCTTATACTCTTCTATGGAATATCCTAATGACGTGGCCTCTGTTATTCCTAATACTAAGTGATAAAAGTTAAATGAAAATTTAAAGGTGTCAAAGGAGTGCTGGTCGTATTTATTAATTGATATATCGTTGGAGGCCTGAGAGTTACAATGGCAACCGGAGAGTAGACTGATATGTTGAAGCTACATTTGTGAAAAATATGGACTACTAGCTTGCTAAACTCTATCAAAACGGCAAGCACTTATCTAGTAGAGACTGAAATATACAGGGTGAAATACATGTCAACTAATTTTTTAAAAAGAAAATTACATAAATATGAATTAGATGAAAAATATTACATAAATGCAAATCTTAAATTATATTTGAAAAACGTGATATTGGAAATAACAAAAGTATCATATTTCATAAATGCGACTTAATATTTTACCTATTATAACGATCTTGCATATATAACGATCTTGTATGTGATATTAATATAATTAAATATATATTGCATCTTTAAGAGATGTGACATAGATTTAATAAATTGATAATATTTTTTATATAATTAATAAATATATAATATTTATTACATGTAAGTAAAATTCTCGGAATAAGCACATATCCAGTTGGATTCGGCTGTCATCTGACCTTATGATGATATGGTTGGTTATACTCTATAATGCCTTTGTAAGTCTTGAATGGCAAGTTATAGATCAAGCTTCTGACTTATGGACTCATACTATCCTTATATGGTAGTTTGAAAACGCATTAAGTTGGATGGGGATTAATCTTTTGGTATGGATGCTTGATATTCAAGTGCGCGAGATTTGGCTTTTAAAGATGCTGTATCTTTCCGGGGGAATCTATTGTCTGGTTTCACGATGGATGCTTGGGAATCTTTTGCATTTGAACATGACAATAAGCTCATTTTTCCCATGTTCTCCACTCAAGAGAAAGCAAACCCATTTTAACAGTATTCTATCAATCAAAATAATTATTGGAACAATAAAACGTTACGTTCTACTTTCTTGTTGCTCTTGTCTTTTATTTTCTATGCCACAGTAAAGTTTCAATGTGTATTGCAGCAGCAAATAAATTTTACTCTTTGGATTGCTTGAAGAGAGTTTATCTTATGTGTTACTAGGTGACAAGACTATACAAAGACAAAGAGCATGTGGAAATTGAATACACAGTGAGTTCATCATTCCTATAATTTGCCAATGAAATATATTATCCTGCAAATAATCCAAGTGAAGTTGATTAAATCCAAAGTGTTATAAATTGAAGATTTACGTCCCTTGCAAGTCAAGCGCTCATTTATTCAGGTTTTGGCCATAAAAACTGTCCTCTTTCTAACAACCTTTCTTGTGGCTAGATTGGTCCCATTCCGACAGATGATGGCATTGGTAAGGAGATTATCACACGAATGACAGCTAATATGGCAACAAACAAGGTGTTTTACACTGATTCTAATGGAAGAGATTTTCTAAAACGGGTATGTACTTAGGAATTCAGTTGAAGCAGGAATCGGCCTACTATGTTCACATGCTTAAACTACCTCCTACAGATATCAAGTTAAATGTTGTTTCAGGCAGATGCATCCACATTTACAACTTTGACATCAATGATCATGCCTGAATTTCTTACTTTACATCACGTGCATCAACTTCGAAATCCTTGCCACCAAGGGAAAAAGTGCACTTTGACATGCAAGATTTAATTTTTATTTTTACCCTTTTTTCGAGTATGTCATGCTTATAAATTTGGGTACATAATAACATATATACATCCTTAATCAAGCACATGCGCATAAATAACCCTGCGATTATTAGATATCATATAAACCAGTCATGGTGTGGGTTTTTAGTACTGAGAACTTTTTTCAGGAGATAAAGATGCAGGTAGCAACACTACCTTATGTTGTAGAACCTACGCAAAAAGCTAGCTATATCATATTTGGTAACATATTAGTTAGGGTTTCTGTCTTCAGTTTTGTTCCGCACACATCTTTTCAACGTAGATATTTATAGCTTGTTCCTCTTGTTTCCCATATTCATTTAGTTTACCATGTAATGCATTAGCAATCCTTTCACCAGAATGTCCATCTTAGTGCTCTCTTGAAACATCCAATCATGGCTTGTAGGTTCGAGATTATAGAGAAGATTGGAGCCTCATTGTAACTCAGCCTTTTGCAGGAAACTATTATCCAGTAAGTTTCTACACTCTATTTCAACCAGCCTAACGTATGAACACAAATACTTGAAATAACCAAAATTAGCAGAAAGACTTGTAGTGTGGTTGCACGTATTCGGAAATGATTGGATAATTTTGGTCACTCTTTCTGGTTCATGATCTAATTGTTTTTGTTTGTTTGTGCCTTTTTACTTATATATGACAGAATATTCTTGACTAATCACCAGCTTTAAGAGCAAGTCTTGTCAAGTAGTAGATATAGAAGCTCACACCATATCTACAAACTGGAGCTTTTACAATAGTACATTGTGCTAGCTGATCATGTTAATAGGCCTCTTGAATCTTGTCAAGGGGTTTCCTACTTTACTGAATAAATTCCATTTTGTAAACATACATACATACATACATATATACATATATATATATATATATATATATCAGTACATTGTGGTGCCAAATTTATCATGGTATTGGAGTCAAGAGATCATGAGATCAAAATACTATGCTATCGTTTCTCTCCTATTTAATTAAGTCCTCCACTTGATAGAATGCAGTCAGAATTCTAGGTCACAAGTGAGGGAAAGCATCAAGTAGTAGATATAAAGAGCTCACACCATATTTACAAGCCAAGACCTTCTTATCAATTGTGTGTGATGCTAAACTTAATTAATCCAACTTGGTCTTTCATTGTTGGTAACCCTTGATGGGGCTGGATTACTAATATAGTTTTACCAGTTGGCCTAAATGAAACAAGTTGATTATGGCAGCTCACATGGTCTTCAATTTGATGAGAGCCTCTTAGTTTTATCATCAATTTCCATTGATCTTCTTATCGGATCGTATGGTTCCTGCTTCACATTGCTTTCTTCACAGCTTAATCTTGGCATTTTCACAAAGGATGAGAAATCTGAATTTTCAGTCTTGGTAGACCGTGCCACTGGAGGATCCAGTGTAAATGACGGAGAAATAGAGTTAATGCTTCACAGGTTGGATGTTAAATTACTTTATTTTACTACATTTATGTCCTTTATATCCTTCCCTAGGCTCTAAGCTTCTTCGGTTCTCACAAGGCGCATGCTGAAGGATGATTCAAGGGGAGTTGGGGAACCTCTGGATGAGACTGTATGCATCGATAACGATAACAATAACAATAACAACACATGTGAAGGACTAACAGTATGTTGTTGACTGTAGTAGATTCTTTCAGCCGTACTCCTTAAGTTATTATTATAAATTAGTGTAGCGCTTATATGTATATTCTTCCAGGTGCGTGGCAACTACTATATAAGCATTCATCAACCAGGTGAAGGAGCTCGCTGGCGAAGGACAACTGGCCAGGAAGCGTACTCACCAATTATTTTGGCTTTTGCACATGAGGTATGGCTCCAAGAGATCAATTTTTCATCAGATGGTCCTCGATCATCATCTAACGAACGAAAAAATCACTTAGAAATTGGAGAACTGGACAGCATCTCATCTGACAACAGGCACTGCAATGGATCCTAGTTACACCTTACCTCCAAATGTTGCTCTTATCACTCTTCAGGTAGTAAATTTGAAGCTCTCTCTACATCCATCCCTCTCCCTCTTCTTCACATCTTGTGCCGACTTTTGCAGGAGATGGATGACGGAAGTGTCCTCCTCCGTCTAGCGCATCTATTTGAGGTACGGAAGTTGTTTTACGTCATTATTTAATCTCACAAGGCATGCTGGTGGCTGGTGCTAAAGAGATCCGTAAAAATATCCCTCATCAATTGATGGAATCTAATTTAATTATTCCCTTTTCCTCCGCTTACCACAGCCACCTGAATTTTAATGTCCAAATGCTTGAGTACTCCAAGAGACATCTTCTTTATGCAAAAATCGTATTGTGGAGGGGTTTCGACCTTTGCATTATGGATTGCAACCTTTACATCACTAATACGAAATACATAACCTTAGTATATGACATCACATTTCCATAATTCAAAGGATTGTAATGAAAAAGGTGCAAGCGGGCAAAAGCTTCCGAAAGAATAAAACCCCTAACATCATGTATCATAGCCTGAATATACTAGGTCTCTGATCTGCATGTACTTTTCAAAGTATGAAATATCCACAGCTAAGTTGGAAAGGTGCCTGTTTCCACTTTATGTTCAATACAAAACCATCGGATTGCAGGCTCACGTACTGTTGTCAATATATATAGGCTGGTGAAGATGCTGAATACTCAACCCTGACCAAAGTTGAACTGAAGAAGATATTTGCTGGAAAGACGGTACGTAAAACTACTGTCTGCTTTGTGAACTCTATTAAAAGGGAAATTCCTTCATATGGATAGCGTTTCATATCGGATGATGAAACATGGATGATTCCATGTTGCTGACCCCCTTGCTGTTTTTTCCATGACAACTTACGTGAGTCCTAACTGTTTATGCTACGTGGTGCTACTTTGAGCTTTCAGATAACAGACCTAAAGGAATTGAGTTTATCAGCAAACCAGGAGAAGTCCCAGATAAAGAGAATGTCTTGGAAAGTAGAAGGTGAAACAGAAGCAGAACCTTCCCCAGTTAAAGGTGGGCCTTTCGGTAATTCAACTCTTATCATTGAGCTCGGTCCAATGGAGATTCGCACTTTCTTGCTGAAATTTTAAGGATTACATATGCCGTGCATCCTGCACATGGGGAATCAGTTTAAGGATTACATATGCTCCGTCCAAGGGGTGCTGTTCTTTCTTTCTCTTGGTCAATGTACTATCAGGATGCATAAATGTTGATGTATTGCTTCTGAGAAATGTATGGTACATGACTATACCATTATTTCAAACATTATAATAATAATAATAAAAAAAAAAAAACTCAGTCCGACGTTTGATGGGGAATCCAATTTTCTCACCCTGGAAAATTTAGTAATTCCTGTTGCTCCAAATTTCACCGATTTTGCAATATTCTTTTCTTTTCTAAAAGTTGTTGAGATTTTTATTTATCAAATATTACATGTTAAATTTATGGGAGAGGCAAACTCCATCTTACTAAATCCTGGTGTTTAAGTCATTGAGTTGCTGAGAAATTATTGCTACTATGCTGTTGTTTCATCACATGTTTCTAGAATCCTTAATTGGCATAATTCCTAGGGTTTTTATTTTTATTTTTTCACCTTTATTAACTGAATTTTTATAATTATTCTGGATGAGATAATAATAAAACCTGCAAGAATGAATACTCTTTATTTTGTATTATTTAGTAATAGTAAGAACAAAAATTCAAATTGAAAAGTATACTTATAAAGGTGCGGTTATGTTATTGCTTCCATTTCAAGCTTAGATTTTCTACTTAGATAATTAAATGTATCAAGTTCTTGTTCATCGAAATGAGGTTTACTCCTACGACTCCATATCTAAGTGGGTGTAATATTTCACAAGAACATAATAATCTAGACTTATTAGATAAGGCTAATCCGAGCTATGCTAAAACGTAAAGTCTATAGGTCTAAAAAATTAACTATCCTCACATCCACCAAAATACAATATAATTTTATTATTTTCGACACAAATTTGCTTATGAGATAGATGAGGGGGTACAATTAAAAATCTCATAAATCTGACATATCGACAACTTTACAACTTTTATATATCCATGTAAAATTTCGTAAGAAAAAAAAAATCATATCAATAATTAACTTATTTAAAAGGAAACATACATGGCCGTTATTTTGGTTAAGAAATTTAATGATGTTAAGCTCTATTTTTTCTTTTGGACGGAGCGTGGGCTCAAATAATATATTACCAAGTTGAATTTGATCTCTAACTCAAAATTCTAAAAGCTGATCTTAAGTTAAACTCAATCAAGATTATAATTTTGAGTTGAAATTTAACTCAAAATGTTACTCAATTAGTTTGAGCTTGATCCAACCAAGTTCATTTAGCTCAATTTTATTGAAAATATTTTTATTTTCATTAAAATATTATTATTGCCCAAACTTTACTTCAATTTAACACATATCTAAACTCAACTCAAACTTAGTTAGGCTCACTTATAGAATGTTATTATTACCCAAGTTTCAGTCGAACTTGACTAATATTTAAATTATTAAGTTTGTAAGCCAAGTTATTATAAAGCTCGAGTTTAACTCAATAATTACTAAATTGATCTTAAGTAAATATTAAGCTAAACTTGAATAGTTCACAAACAAGTTTAATTGAACAATTGATTTAAACACACATAGAAACATATATATATATAGAGAGAGAGAGAGATGCACTTTTTATGTGTTTGATTATAACTATTTTGAACATAATCGAGATATCATTTTAGTGTGGCAGCAAGTGTATATCTAAAAAATATCCATAATAATAAAGGGAACAAATCTTTATAGGTGTTTAGCTACTTTAAAAATAAATAAATAACATTCATAAGCATATAATTCAATATGAATAATATTAAGCTCACAAATAGATTTGATATTGTTAATACCCGAATTTCATTCAAATTTGACTAACATTCAATTTCAACTCAAACTCGATTAAGATTATAAGCGAATATTATAGTACTTAAGTTTTAACTCAACAGTTATTAAATCAATCTCAAATAAATATTAAGCTAAACTTAAGTAGTTTATAAATAAGTTTAATCAAACTATTAATTTATATATATATAATAGCTATCCACTTCTTCTTCTTCTTCTTCTTCTTCTTCTTCTTCTTCTTCTTCTTCTTTTCTTCTTCTTCTTCTTCCCAAAGAAACTTCACTCATAAGACAAAGGCATCAAACATCTAAAGGTTTAGATGAACAATCAACAAAAAGAAGTCTAGCTAAATGGGAAGGAGGTCTGTTGACCTTTTAACTACATCACATCCCATTCTTACCCTGAAGATAACCAATGAGCACAATGATTAACATGTTTAGGAATGAAAGAGATTTTACAAGAAAAAAGAAAAGACAAATGTCTTCAACTGCAGAATATCTCGGATGATACCCAATATCCGCCAGTAGCTACATTTTGAATTTCGATTAGCTTGGACCACATTTAAAGCATCAGTTTCCACTTCTATTCTTCTCTAGCCTCTTCTAGATGCAACTTGCAAACTCTCTTTGACTGCTAAGGCTTCGTTTATCTACACATATGTAGTATCCATTTTGATAGCTATCCACTTCTTATATGTTTGATTATAACTGTTGAGGACAGCGATGAGATGTCATTTTGGTGTGGCAACAAGTATATATCTAAAAGATATCTATAATAATAAAGAAAGCAACCCTTTATTGGTATCTATCTATTTTTGAAAAATAAATAAGTAATATAATCCAATATAGATAATTTTTTTATGTTAAAGAGGTTTAGTTATGCTAAAATATTCTTATCAATAATTTATAAGGTATATTTAGTTGTGCTAAAATATTTTTTCACACGCATCGTACAATACAGTTAAATGATTAAACTTGGTCTCGAATTTTCGGGCCAAAATGTGTGGAAGAAAAAATTGACTCCAAAATGGCCCATGCAGGTCTCGAACCTGCGACCTTCGCGTTATTAGCACGACGCTCTAACCAACTGAGCTAATAGGCCAATAATCTTTTCTCACAAGAAATTATTTTTTATTTTTTATTTTTTTGCGTTTGATCTACTTTTATTAAGGTCATCAGTTCGCATTTGGGAGAAAACCTTCTACAATGAAAGACGATTACGAGGTCAGTCTGCTTCTTCTGGGTCATCATAATATTCTTCTTTACTTCTACATATATGTGTGCATTTATGTACACATGCTTTATTATGATTACTGCGTGTTCTATCACTAAAGTTTCCTCTTTCCTTTTCCCCCGCTCCCTCTTCCAGTTGGGTAGGTGTTTCCGTTGATTTCATATGTCAAAGTATGGAAATTGTTAATCTTTAAGATGCCCAATAGTTACTTTACTATGATTTTTAGTAAGCCGGAATAATTATTGTAGTTAAAGCTTAATTCCTTATGATTTTGCATTGAAACTGCACCTTTGAATGCAAAAAAGATATTAACTTTTTGTAGCCCAACCGTTTGTTATCTGAAGATAGAATGTAGGGTTGTAATATAAGGCGTAATTCGGTATTAATATGAGGAAATTAAGCTTCCAATTAGAAAAAAAGATACTATCTTTATGTGATCCACCTCTTTCTTATCTAAAATTTATCGTGTGAATGCATGTATGAGACTGATAGATGAGTAATTGTCACATGCGCGGTGTGGAGTTTGCTGTCTCATTGGTGTCCCACCAGATCGCACTCAAACTCTCATGCAATGAAAATATCATATATTATATAACTCTGTTCGATTGCTTATGCATTTGATTGTGATGAGTGACTATGCTGTCAGCCAATTTGGGACGGTGGATATGGGGAAGTTATTGTAAAGTGTTATTTTTTGGTCGAAGGAAAAGGAAAAATGGGTAGTTCTATGTTCTGAGCATGTACTAGGTGCTTATATCTTATGATTCTTGTTTTAGTGATAATCTCTATCATTTTCTGAAAGGGAGAAACCTTTTCAATAATTTTATGTTGATGGTGACAGCGAAGATGGGATTCGTCAACCAGTAGTATTGACTGAAACCCACCAGATTACTATCAGCATGCTTTTCAGCTTCAAAACTCGGGGGTGGTGTGTGAATGTGTTGTTTATTCAATGAGCAGAAAGTGATTAATGCATGTAGCTCTAGTTGTCTTGAGTTTGTAATCATTGTTCTTTCTGTTTGCGTGAAAATAAACATACAATATCAGTAGTATGAGCAATCATCCGTTTGCTTAACTGTTGCACAATGAAGTTATTATGAAGCCTTGGATGAAGATATGATGGATTGGATTTCTTGTCACGTGTATGAATTATATTGAGAAGAAGTAGGGAAGATCCTACTGTCCTAGAAAAGAAAATGTTTGCTGCTTTTGAAAATACATTTCACACCTGGGATCCTCTCAGCTGAACTTATCCTTTCAATTTGTGGTACAACTCAGGTAGAAGAAAAAAAGCAAGCAGCTGCTGATGTGCTGGATCAATATTCCAAATTTGTCATGGCATGTATTGGCAACAAAGTTCGACCTTGTGATCTGAGGCTTCATTTAATGAAGGTATCTATGTTTGTTGTTCGAGTTTGTTGTAGGGTCGATTTCCATTCACTTAATTGTTTTTGTTTCTTTTTTATGGTTAAAGGTAATATCAATATCTCGATTTTTATGAACAACAGCATACCATCTGATTTCTCATGTTCTGCACAGACATACCATTCTCTGCTATTTATGTGCTGTAGGTGTTATTTAATATTCTCTCCGTGTTTGCAATATTCAGGAAATTTCAGGCTTGCCTACATCCTTGAAGAGGGATGCACACCATTCATCCAGTAATTCTGAGGCAATGGGTGAGTCATCTAGCTCTGGTACAGCCAGACTTGACAAAGCTGAAAGCTTTAGGACTCTATAGGGTTGTGCAGTATTCAACATTTGGGGTCTTTATTGAACTGAATCCAACTTATTAAGCCAAGTGATTTATATCAAATGTTTGTACAACTTCAGGTCTTCAGCATTCTACCTGAATCTGCTTAAGTTAGGATATCCAACTTGCGTATATGGCTTGTATATACGTCGGAACAACGCATATATTCAAGGTTTGCAATTTAACAGTTTGACACTATGAAATTCTTATTAGAACCATCCTGCCCCAATAGCGTATATTTTGGAGCTCAATATGAAATCTCATTTTCTTGCAAGACTTGCTCTTTTTCAGCAATTCCCACCGGTTTATGGATTCATATAAGCAGCACCATAGTTATACTCTGAAATTGCAATCTTGGTGAGTTTAGCTGCTTGTTAGGCTTTTCTCTGGGGAGTGAAGATGTGATCCATAAGGTGAGATCAATGCTGGATTGTGTGAATCCAGTTCACTTTTATCAGATTTGTGATGTTGGCTTGTGACAGTGTAAGGTGGTTATCATATTGGATGTATCATATTTGCTATTTTAAAAGGTTCAATGTAATGAGTGTTGTTCCTTCACTGGTAAGAATTTAGATGAATCTGATAGTTTATTTGTTTTGTTGAAATTTTTTTTTACCTTATTTTATTCTTAATCGATTTTCAGATATGATTAAAGTAAGCTTTAGAGGTTGTAGAGATATTAATGATTTTTAGTGGAAAATAACGGTGAACGATAAATGATGGTAAAGGGTAATAGCAATGGCTGGTCACTCGAGATGGGGTTAGAAATAAGAAAAAAATAATAATAATGATAAATACGTTTAAGTAGATCGTTAGCTGAGCAATTAAGGTTATATCATAGTCAAGAGATTATTTCTTTACAAAAAAAAGAAAAAATGGGAAGATTGTTTTTCCTATTTTCTTTTTTATCGAACCCTGATGGATAATAACAGCCAAATTATGAAAATTGCTAATACTGGATAGTTGGGAGTTTTTATAGTTTTATTTCCGTTTTAACAAGATTAGTTTAATCCTTTATTTTACTATTGATTTATATTATGTTAAATTTAAATAATTAAATTCAAAATTAATTTAATAATTTAAATTTAAAAGAAACTTAAGTTAAGAGTGGAATTGAGGATTGTACCTATTTCTTCGTAATTTTAAAACTTTAAAAAACTTCCAAGCCTCTGGGGTGCTAGCGTTCTTTTGCATGTCAGCTTGCGGAAAAATTGAACGAAGGATGGGTGGTTGCAGATGTTTGAAGGTGGGATACTGCATTTCAAATTGGTGATCCTTCTGACGAAAATCAAAAGCTCTTTGGATGATAATTTAGAAATTCACTTATTTACAGCCAATGAGAAAAGGATTAAAGGCAGGGATGACTAGGAATATAAATTTGTCCCTTTGACTCATTTCCTTTTTTCTTTTCCCCTTTTTACTTTGGTTGACGAGTGTTTATTAAACACAAAAAGTTGACATTGGGGAGTGAAAAAAAAAAAAAAAGTACTATAAAACATCAATGCTAGAGAAATGAAAAAGGGGAGAGATTTACCATTTTTTTTTTTTAACCCTAAAATTGAAAAAGGGAAAAGCATTCTAACTGATATGTTTTAGCTTAGGAAAAGATAAGTATTTAAAGTATAAAAAACTAAACACGTACGTACAAAATGAAAAATTTTGAAAATATAGATATACTTTCTATAGTTAATCTTATGTGTTACCATTGCGAATTAGATTATCTTGAGGGTGAACTAATAGACCCGTTTACTTTACCTTGTATGGTCAAGCAGGTTCCAAGATTTCGGTGTTAATTTTTTTAAATTTACTTACACAAGGCATGGTGTAAGGTAAAACATTTCCATATTTCCATATTTTGTATTCATCTTAGAATTTAGACTCTAAAGGTACAATATTTCTATACCTAAAAGTTCATGACTAATAATTTAAAAATAGCAATATATAATATTTGTAACTCAACAAATACTAGGGGTCCACACCCGTTGTAGAAAAGTAAAAATACTAAGATATATATATATATATATATCCTTTGTTCTTTTATTGCATTTCACTTCCTTTTTAAGTTTTTTTTTTTTATTGCAATTCATTTCCTTCTTAAGGTATTACAGTGAACATGTAATAGGTAAATTAGACATAAGACCTTATCCATACTCTCTTATAAGAAATTTTTTAAATTGAAATCTACACTATAGTACTTTAAAACTATCTTCGAACCTGTACCTTATACAATCATATATTTTTAAAGTAAATTGGTAACTTTATTATATCAAGTACCCTAAAATACTTTACTCAATCGAATAGATTTTTAGGTAGGTTTCAAAAGGCATAAGCTACATTCAACATGCAATTTTTCAAAACCAACTCCTACAAATGAGGCACTTGTATAACGTCTCCATAGCCCTATCCTTCTAGGGATATATACTATAAGATATAAAAAGCATAAATTGCAAGTTATACTATACCTACCCTTTCTTTTACCTTTTTAAGTTATGATAAAAAGAAATATATCTATAAGTTATAACTTAAGCTCATCATCTATAAACCCATAAGAATTTCTTATTTCATTTCTTCCAACTCTCTCTTATCTAATATAAACGTTTCCATTTTTCATCTCTCTTGTCTCATTTCTTTTCCCTTACTAATTTCACCTTTACTATTATATTTCTCATTAGATGTTATATTTATAAATTTAGTATAACGGATTTGGTGTTATGTATTTTAAATTAAATGAATTAAACTTCTAATAGATTACAAAGTTAGCACAAATGCAAATGTGCCTTCTTCATAGACGTTATTTTTTTTATCACTTTTATCTTGTAATGTTACGTTTGTCCATAATGTTAAATGAAATAGATTTTGTAATGTTACTTTTCTAACCTTGTAGAGAGTATGCTTCATACGATTTGAATGAATAAGATGCTATTAAAATATTTTGAATGAATAAGATGTTATTAAAATATTGATTGAGTTCAAATTGTTGCAAATTAACTAAATAATTTTATAGTGCACACCTTGCAAGTTATATAAGGATATATAATTTATGGTAGTTCTAAAGTTTTAAAGGTAGGTTCCAATTCTAAAATTTGAAAATTTATACCTATAAGATAGGGTATAAGTAATTTATGTCCTATCTAAGTTATGCCCACTCATCCCCATTCATTTTCAAAGAATTTCTATTTCTCTTTTTGTTTCCATATTTCATCTAAAAATAACAATATTTCTCTAGTATAAGTGCAAAAAATAATGTTACGGATACTTACAAAGAAAAAATCAATAATACTAAGGATGACTATCTCAATGAGCAAAAGTTAGGTCCAACAACTAGTCAAGTATATGAGTAGACAATGTGTAATTATCAATTATATTTAATCTTATAGTAGTAGCAGTGAATGTTTGTTTAAAAAACTACTACCATATTACAACATAACCAAATATGATCAATAATTACATATTATTTATACATATATATATGACTTTGTATTATCATATGAGTTATCAAAAGAATCTAATTATAGAATTATTCTTTTCTTATGGGACACTTTTAATAGAAAGAGTTTTGGTATTTCCATTTTAATTCACATCATATTTTGATGAAACTATTTTTGCTACGAGATCATATTTTACTACTGTTATTGTAAACCAATAAATCCTCTTTTAATGAAAAGATTTGATAGCACAAATTCATACATAAAAGTCATTGCTTCCTCTAATTAAAACAAGAGAACCATTAATTAATACTTTACTGCATAAGTTGAAATAAGGAAATTTAAAAATAAGTATTAAAAACATGTTTATTTTTTTATAATATAACTAGAAAAATACCTATTCTAGAAAGTGCTATTAGATTATGAAAAGAAAAAAAAAAAAAAACAAGTTCACTTTTTTATAGGACTTGTTTTTAAGTTGTATGATGGTAACTTATGTTTAACGTATAAAAAATGTATGTGTTTTTTACAAACGAACTAACAATAATCACACAAAAACAAGTATTTATTTATTTTTATAAATTAAAGTAAAACTTGCCACACAATACGCTAAATCAGGGATGGAGGCATTCTAGGTTTGGACATAAGCAACGAAGCAAGGACTTCAATGAATTTACAAAAATAGACACGCATATAAAATAATAGGAATAATATACAGCGTGTCTGACAGAAAAAGAAATACAGAGCCAAGCCAACGGCTACTTTTTCGAAACGGTAACAACACAACGGTCATTAAGTTTTTTTAAATTTCCTCTTAGAACTGTCTCAAAACCCTCTAAATTACAGAATTTTCTGTGTCTTCGATTTCTCTCTCTCTAAGCTTCCTTCTTCTTCTTCCTCTCTCTCTCTCCTTCTTATTCTTCACTTTTTAGTTGCTTCCACAACACTGAACTGATTTCGCATATCTCTGCATTATCTTGTAATTTTCCACTTTTATATTGCAAAGTAGAAAGTTTTTTTATTAGAAGATGTTGCAAGATATGTGGAATGCTCCTCCTGGTTTCAGACCAACTAAATCTGCTCCTTCATCACCTGCTAAACCTCTCGCTGTCTCGAGAACAAGGTCCGAGTCCTTCCATGTCACCCACAAAGTCCCAGTTGGTGACACTCCCTATGTTAGAGCAAAGAATGTTCAGGTATTACCATCTGGGTCTATAAATAATTTCTTTTTTTAAATTAAAATGATATTTTTGTTTTTTATATAAAAAATGCAAGTATTAGCATCTGGGTGTCCTTTAAAACCGGTCAATTTTTTATTCTTATTATTTAAGTAATTGTCTTATGTTACAAGTTCCACGGTTTTGCTTAGGTTAGAGTACCATGGTATAACGTATTACCAGATTTGTCGTCTCAGAATCGTTAGAAACTAATTTTTATAGCAGCATATGGGGTGTTCTAAAAACTTCAGAGTTCTTCTATATACCGATGGATTTTTTTCTAATTAATATTTGATTTTTTTTTTTTCCATTTTTGTTTTTGAATTGATTAGTTGGTGGATAAAGATCCAGAGAGGGCTATTCCTCTATTTTGGGCAGCAATCAATGCCAGAGACAGAGTAGATAGTGCTTTGAAAGACATGGCTATTGTCATGAAGCAGCAGAATCGGGCTGAGGAAGCTATTGAAGCGATCAAGTCACTCCGTAGTCGGTGTTCCGATCAAGCACAGGAGTCTCTGGACAACATCTTATTAGATCTTTACAAGGTAACGCTCGATAGAACCATTTCTACTTCTGTTTCTAAGCTCTTGGTGCTATGGGAAAAGGAAACTCCTCTCTAAATTGTTTCGCATACTTGTTATTTATAGAGATGTGGGAGATTGGATGATCAAATTGCACTGTTGAAGCATAAGTTGTTCTTGATCCAACAAGGACTTGCTTTTAATGGGAAGAGAACCAAGACAGCGCGGTCTCAGGGAAAGAAGTTTCAGGTCTCTGTGGAACAGGAAGCCACCAGGTTGCTGGTAAGACCTCTCCCCTAAACCCTAAGTTGGTCAACCTCCAACAAATTGGAGTATATCCACGCCCTTGATTTTTGAGAATTGGTTAAGGAGTTATGCAATAACCAGGTTAATTTTATTATTGTAGGGGAACTTAGGATGGGCATTGATGCAGCAAAACAATTACATAGAAGCAGAAGATGCATATAGGAGGGCACTTTCCATTGCCCCAGACAACAACAAGATGTGCAATTTGGGCATTTGCCTAATGAAACAAGGCAGGATTTCGGAGGCCAAAGAGACATTGCGCCGGGTAAAACCTGCTGTCGCTGATGGCCCTCGAGGTGTTGATTCTCACCTCAAAGCGTATGAGAGGGCACAGCAGATGCTAAAGGACCTCGAGTGCGAGATGATGAATAAGGGAGGAGATAGAGTCGAGCAAAGAAGGCTCTTTGATGCCTTCCTAGGTTCCTCATCAATTTGGCAACCTCAGCCTTGCAAGGATCACACTATTTTGGCGGTGCCTGCGACAAATCCAATCAAATCACCAGATGAGTTTGGAGATGAGAATGTTGATTCAAACATAGCAAAGAATCACCCTCCTCCTGGTTTTACCCACCCGAAAACTGTAAACAAAGCACTCCTCTTCCAGGGGAACTCCCTTAATGTTGCAGCACAGCCATATTACTCGGCAAATTTTGTGAAGGAGCCTCCTGTACTAAATGAGACCCTTAAGAGGACGAGGTCTGGTAATGCAGCTAACTCAATGAGAATAAATGAAGAAGGAAGGGAGTTCACTCAATTGAACCCGGAATTTGGGAAGATGGAGAACAAGTCTAGAAGAAGGCTGTCTCTTTCACCTGAGGAAAAAGCCAAGAATATAGCAGAGTTGTTGCCTGACAATGATGACTTTGAAGAGGCAATTCTAGCTGCTGTGTTGGGCCCAAGCAAAGCTATAGGGAAGCCAGTAGAGAAAACCAACAATAGCAATAGCAATAACAATAACAATAGCAGTAACCCGTGGATTCCACCCAAAAAGATAGATAAGAGGCTCAAGGTTTTTCAGGATATTACACTCTCCTTGAGCCCAAAAGCCTAAAATTAATGCTATTTCTTATTTTATGATTTAAGGTTAACTTAATTCTAGGTTGGAGATAAGCTTGTTCTCCTCCAAATTTGGTTCATGTAGAGGGGCAATAGGCAGCACTAGTTTAAATAGGTAACTTTGTTGACAAAGCCCTACTCTTATGTTTATTTGTTGTATGCTATGCCTCTCACCTGGGCACATTTTTTAACATAATAAATGGAATAAATAATAACATGTTCACTTGTCGGTTTTACTTTCTTTTGTGCTTGGATTTCTTTCCACTCTGTTTCTGTTATCACCATTGAGAAAGATGACCTAAAAAGAAATATCTCTTTAAAGAGATATTTTTCATGAAGCAAAATGCAGGCAAGCAAAGCAAAAGTGCTAATGGGAAATACAATTTTATAATCTTTTCCATCAATAGAAGGTCTCATTATGGTTGACGTAAATCATGTTTGGTTTGTCTTGAACTTCCAAGTAATAACTCAAGATCAATACTCCTGCGATGATTGCTACAGCAATTGTGCTTGGTTTTATACTTGCTTTGATGTTTGCTACTAGCTTGGAAATCCAACCAGATCTAAAGCCCAACTCTGACAGTTTCTTATGTGATTCTGCATAATCTTTAAAAAATGCCTCCTCACTCTGCATCGAACACAAAAAAAAAAAAAAAAAAAAAAAATACTTCATGATTGTGATGATCAAAGCAAAACACATTTCCTAAACAATGTACTAAAAAAAAAAAAAAAAAAAAAAAAATACTTCATGATTGTGATGATCAAAGCAAAACACATTTCCTAAACAATGTACTAGAAGAGTTGTATATTGTATAAGAAGATACATTTTAGAAGGAAAGTGCAATATCAGTTGTCTACTACTACCTTAGCATAAAGTTCTACAAAGCGGCGGAATACTTTATCCTCCACCAAAGCCCGGTCTGACGGAAGTTTTAGAAGTCCCTTTGAGTCGCCTTTCAAAAGCTCCCTATTTCAGGAATTGGTCAAGAAAATTTAGCCTTATCAGTATTTTATTCATCAGGCAAGAGAGTGAGACATGCCAGCATATATATATATAGATATCATACACGAAATAAGAGTTGTCGAATTTCAGGGGTTCCTTTGTCCAGGGACCTTGAAAACCTGATCTCTCCCTGTGTGCCTGTCCCTGTAACGCCAAAACAAGGGTGGATGGATAGTTTTTCATCGTCGATGGAAAAATTCGCTTTGATTTACTCTTGGTATTGATAAATCTTACTAGAGTATGGCCTCCAGATAATGCCACTATGTCTTTATCGGATAGACCCATCCGGTAAAAGACTTCCCGCAGACGTTCTGGACCTGTCAAAAGGAATTCAAGAAACTGTCATGCTATGAGGTGAAAACATCTTCTTATATGAAATAATATGAAGTTCATTGATACATAACAATATTTCAAAGCGCATTTAAGGAACAAGAATACAAATTTAAGACAAACCATTAGCAGCATCCGGAAGTCGGCCTTCTTCTGGAGATTGTGGAGAATCCTGAATTGGGAAGGAGCAAATTTGATCAGAACTCTAACTAATCAAAACAAGAGAATGAGTTCTGGTGTTTTCATGAAGTTACCCTTCTTCCTGGAGCAAAGTCAATTGAAGGACCGCCTGTGATTTCAACAGCAACAATGCCAGAAAGCTGCAAAAATAATTTATAAGAATTTAGCAATAATGCCAACAACTCGAGCATCCTAAAAACATAGTTTCACCAATTTGAAACCTGCAAAAGACAAGATCTCTGTACTTTTTTCATCCACAGATGATTTTTTAGAAGATCAAGACTAATATATGGGGATTTCAATTTAAGGCAAACTTGGTATTGTGCTTCTAATTCTCATCTTGATTAGACCGCGGTAAATTCTAGACATAAGCTAGTAGCGGTGGAAACAAAGATATGCAGAAACTGCAATCACCTGGTAAAGATCGGCATATGTAATTCTCGGGCACTTTTTCTTCACTTCCTCTGCCAATAGATAGTAATGGAAAGAGCTAATTACAACCATGGTTGATATGTAGGGAAACTTATTAATCATCTTCAAATAAAGTATGATTTAGAAGAAGAATGTTTAGTTTAGATTCATAGCCTATCTATCCAAAAGCATATCAATCAAAATACTTATGCTCACCACAGAAGTCGACCGCGATTTTTAACCCATTGTTTGCACTATGCTTCAACTCTGCTTCATTTCTGATTGAGCCATTAGGCCCTCCTGTCCTAGTTTTACGGTCATAAGTTCCCGCATCATGCCACCTGCAAAATGATTTCTAATCTCAGTTTTTGACTCCTTCCGATGTCATTCCTACATTAGACATATTCCTGGAGTAGTCATTCCAATTTCAACCAAGCAAGTAACATGAAGTAATTTAAGTTATACTTTTTTTCCAGGATTCCCTGGCAAACAATTAAATGGAATATAAAGACAAGAAAGAAAGGAAATTGGATAAAAGGGTGTTCGTATTTACGCTAGGCGAAGCATGATTGGTGCACATTGTTTGCTAAAGATGAGAGCGCGAAGACAGCGCCGAGCCCTTTCGATTTCCTTATGGTATTCTGAATCCACTACTATTGCTGGTGTTGCCATGGGTACTAACCCACAAAAGCTATATGGAAACCTTTGTGATGGTATTATGATTTTGACAAGGTGGGTTTGGTGATGGGTATTTAAGGAGTTGCATGGAGAATCAGAAAATGACAGCTGAGAAGAAAGGGATGGAGTTGGCAATGGAAAACGAAGAAAGCTAAGGAGTTACGAAACAAAAATACTGTTCTATTGCCAAGTCCTCTTCAACAAGTTACTCAACCAAAACAATTTTGACAGAAAAAGCAAGCATCTAAGAGAGGTTATTTAATGGATCACTTCTAGGTTATAGTTTTCGTGGTTATAAATACTATACTATACTCTAATACCATCTATATGGATGAATCGGATGCAAATAAAAATTGTTTTTTTTTTCTTTTTTTTCTCTTTCGGTGGAAAAGTACTACTGAATTAAGAGATAGATGAAATAAAATACAAATAGAGTCTATCCGGATTGTGAAATCAATTAGCAACAGAACAGCAGCTAGAACAATCCTGTAAAAGCAAGGACAAAAAGCCCTGGGAGGATTTCACAAAAAATAATATAAATCTTCATCAGCATCTAAGCTTGACTTTACTAACTAATCCGCAACTTTATTAGCTTTACCGGAGATGCTGCAAAATGACATGTAATCAAAATATGTGAAAGCTGAATAGCTTGGATATAACCGTCAGACCCATTGGTAAAGGCCATGAAAAGTATAGAGGTATCATTCTAATTCCTAATATTTGATTAATGACTACCAGCGAAAGAATGTGTGGAACTGTGTATTCCATTAATGTAAATAAACACATGATATATAAATATATGTGTATAATGTACAAATATATATTTGAGAAATGAAGGAGATTGTTTTATTCTACGGAAAAGTAAATAAATAGACAAATATGTAAAAAGAGAGGGAGAAGAAGATGAAGAAAAGCAACGTTTACCTATTTGCTTATTTGAATCTTGATCCTCTTTTTTTCTCCCTTTTCGCCAAGTCATTTAAAAGCTGTATTCATTCTCAACACATGCCAGTTTTTTTTTTTTTTTTACTATAATTAATTAAAGAATATAATAAAAAATATATGAAAGATTTATTTGAGAAAAGATTAATTGAAAATCCTTAAAAGGGATTTGGCTAAATTATCCCTAACTCAAGTTAGTTAGTTATGATCAAAATAGTACAATAGAACGTACAATTCACCTATAGTAGTGAACAGCCATTTATCATTTTGATTAATAATGATATAGTCCATCCATCTTTTATAGTAAAATAAAATAATAAAAAAATTATGTAAAAATGAATTCTTTGTTTTTTTTTTTTTTCTTAGTCTTTGCGGGGTTTGAAATTGTCTATAATTTTATAAAACATCTAAACTTCAATGATAAATATGAACCTGTATTACTATAACTCATAGTCGTTGAGTGCACTAGCTGCAACCTTGCCTCCAAAATCCACATATCGCAGCAAGGCTATTACACCAATCGTTATTCCGATAATCCGGTAATCACCTACACTAAACAAACAACCCAGACAGAGTGAGCTACAAAATCTAGTAATGAACCACTGTATACGAAGACAGAAATTCTTAACAGCATGCATGCCTAGTTACACTAATGATACGTCTATATTTAAGCAATATATAAAAGCCCTTATAAGCATTTATCTAAAAAGAAGAAAAATAAGTATTATATTTATATTTTAAAGAACAAAATTTATCATAATGATAGATATAGATAAGTGGTTAAATATTTATTTTTATAAATAGGAGGCAACGGGTTCAATTCCTATTGAAGCTATTTACTTTTTCGAATTGTATTTATTGTATGTTCTCAATTATTATATTTCATTCTCTTTTTACATTTTTTTTTATAAAAAATAATAAAATTAGATTTCTTTTGTGGAAAAATAATGGTTAATTACATAAACTCTCATTAAAAATTATTTTATTTTTTTATAATTTACCATAGTCCTTACTAGAAGCATTTCGGTATTACTACACAAAAATTAGCAAAATAATAACATAACAATTATATTATTTAATATACTACTAACTTCTTTTCACAATTACTATTAGTTAATGGGTATAATTAACAATTGATTGTCCACTTATTTGCATTGAGAAGGAATCTTTTTTCCATCTAATTAAATAATCTTCCAAAGTCATCATTTAAAAAGTTATATAAAACTAATGCTTATGATATTGTTATGTCATTGTTTTTTATCTTATTTGTAAGTTTTTTTAAATATATCTTTTCTTATCTATTTTTATGGATTATGAAATTTACATAAGTTTATATGTTGATTCCAATTTTTAATTAATTGATAGTTAAAGTTCAATTATATATATATATATATATCCCCATGAAAAGATAAAAAATTTATTCCCTTGATCTTTTCAAAGTGTATTAAGCAATTGCAATCATTTTATAATTAAGTTTAAAGTTTGCCCTTACTAAGTGTTAGAAAATATCATGAAAAATAAAATAGATCTAACCCAATAATGCATTTCTATATCTGTCCAGAGCCTAATTAGTTACCTTATTTAGACAAAGGGTAATGACCTTAAACAAACCCAATGCCCTGGGCAATGAAATGAGGACAACATATCTTATCATTCTAATCATGCCAATAACCATATCCAATATCACAATATTAAAGATTCTCTTATGTTATGCTCAATACTTATATCAACCTTCAATAATCTAACCTCCTATCACACATCCACCATAATGTCCCATACTACTTTCGTGAACCCACCAACTTAACCTTGTTTGAGATTCCCAAACTATATCAGTTTCGTCTCCATCATATTGACAACTCACATATTCATTGCAATGTAGCATTAGTGACTTAAGTACTAACTACTTCATCCTGAATGTTCAATTAATATAAGCAACAAATTCCTAATCCATGAACCACTTATCCAAATCTTGGCCTTGATGGTAACATAAACAATAGACAATATTTTAAAGTCAAACAGAATATATAGATTGTTTATTCT
The DNA here is from genome assembly GCA_024138005.1 of Lumnitzera racemosa. Classification (NCBI taxonomy): domain Eukaryota; kingdom Viridiplantae; phylum Streptophyta; class Magnoliopsida; order Myrtales; family Combretaceae; genus Lumnitzera; species Lumnitzera racemosa. Next base: position 15,532,772 of record JAMXBC010000008.1, on the reverse strand, counting down.
AATTCTACATGCATAATCAAATAGTAACAGCATCCTACTTACCTTACTTGCTCACCAACTTGTTAAATATCCAACTTTAGTGTAAATTGTATAATTATACATTAATGATCAAATTAATGCCTCAAACATACTTAAAAGATCACATTCTTAAGTCTTGAATTTGAAGAACGGAATGTAAGGTTGACCATAAAGGAAAAGCAATCAACTAGATGCTCTCTAACTATAATCTAATTGACCACTTTTGTGAACGAGTTAACCATAATCTTCTTTGGCCTTAATATGGTTAACTGCTTATAAGCCCCAAAACTAGCCATTCGAGATTTCGATCGGTTGAAAGACCTGATCGAGCCTACATTATAAAGTAAAACTAGAAATATTAGTAAAATGATTCTGTAAGTTTGAATTTAAGAAAATAAGCAATAAAATAAAAAAATATAAAAGTTTCAAATTTTAAGTGTATAACTCGTTATTTATCGAAAATGCATAAAATGCATTCCGATAATTAACGAATAGCTAAAGATAAATTATACGTAAACTAAAAATCATAAAATAACTTAAATAATATTTAGGAATATTTATTTGTACTATATATGAATTTAAATGTATGTAGAAATACGCGTAATTACTTAAAATACATATAATGTACTAAAATCATACTAAATAATTAAAGAAAATTTATAATTAATTAAGGAAAAATAAAGAAAAATCAGGAAAAATAAGGAATGATCCAGATATAGGTCGTGACAGCTGCGAAAAATAAGAAAAAAATCGACCAATTAAATTAAGACAACACAAAAGCCAAAAATTAAGGGATAAGGCAATTGTCTTGTCCAATTTAATGCACAATAATTACACTAAAGCTCTATAAATAGCAAGAAAAATTCAGAAACTCATTTGGACAGTTAGAAATCAAGGAAAATTAGGGAGAGGCAAAAATTGAGAGAAAAACCAAAGAAAAAAAAAAGAAAAGGAAAACTGTGCAGTTAGGGCCACAAAGGAGAACCCAGATCCGATAGGCAGCTGGGAGTGGACGGCCACCACCACCACACAGTGGTGGTAACGCCCAGGTGGGCCAACACACCCATAGCCATCGGCGGTAGCCGGAGCCACCTAAATCGGTGAGTTCGATTTTCAGCCGGATTTTGTATAATTTTGAAAAAATAGTAAATATTCTTAGAAAATTATGAAACTTGTTATTCTGAAATATTTTTGTATGTAGTTTTTATGAAAAATATTATTTTGATGAAAATATGTCTCGTGATATAGGGTCCTTAAGAAATCGTGCAAAATCGAGCATATTTCGATTCAGAAATAAATGACCTTAGGAGCGTAGTTTTGAACCCAAAATTTTTTGTAGATTACTTAGATGATATAGAACATTGCTATGAAGCCCATTTTCAAAAATTAATTTTCAAAAATCTTAGATAATTTTTAAGCCCTAAAATGAGGCATAAAATGGGTAATTTAGTGTTAATTAAATAATTAAATGGTTAATTACTGATTTAGTAATTAAGTATGTGTTTTAGGATATTGAAATCTGATGGAGTATGATACTTATAGAATTTAGGGTGTTAGATGTAATTATTAGGTTAATTATGTAATAAATAAGTAATATGGAAAAATAGTACATTTTAAGTTAATTTTGTAAATTAGGGTAATTAGGTGTAAACTCTGATTTAGGATGAATTTAGACATTTTGAAATGATAATTGATGTTGGGAGATAGTAATTAGAGTGATAAAAATATTAGATGTGTATTATGTACATAATAAGTAATAGTACATAATACATAATTATTAGAAATATAATAAATAGAAAATATTAGAATAAAAAAAATTAATCTTATGATAATAATAAAAATATACAATAAATTTGATAGGAAACTTGAATTTATTGAATTAGATGAAAAATATAAGAATTTCTCACATTAGGAATGAATTTGGTACATTAATATGGATTTAAGTGTACCGAGTAAAATAAATACTGACTAGGGGTAATAATGGTATTTAGGAGATCGGGAAGTAATGTGATTAACTTCACATTATGGGTTGAAACAAATTTCTAAGTTGGAGTATAAAACACTATTTAGAAATCGAACTAAAACCTAATTTAGAAATTGATGCGAAAACCGAACCTGAACCTAACCCCAAACCTAGAATAATTGTAATAGACTTAAGACCTAGATAATTAGGCATATTAAACCTTAAACAAAACATAACAATAAGTGTTATAAGATAAAATGAACTTATAATAGTTATATGAAAAACTGAAATCATGTTTGTGTTATAGGGATGATCAGCGATGGCCTGAGCAAATCAGACCTCGAGTGAGTGAGCGAGGAGTCGAGGTAAGTTGGATTAATATAATGCTGTATTTTGGAGGCTTGAGATTATGCTTGGTTGTGCTTGTTAGATAGTTGGACGTGTGCATGTGCTTAATTATGGGTGATGTTATGATTCTGTTTGTTGCTCTGGCATGTATTGTATGAAATGATTGATCACCCTAAACTGGACTTAATCAAATATACGACCAGTAATCATAATCGGACATGCATGGCAACCCGTTAGGGGAATTTAGGACTCTCCGGCCAAATACCGACCTCTTCAAAAGGGATAGCGCAGGATTGCAATTGGTCCCTTCTTCATCCTTAGCCAAACTAAGTGACAAGAGAAGAGGTCACGGCGAGGGTGAAGTCAATAGTTCGAAGGTAGTCGCGAGAGGAGCGAGGTCTCCATTGCACAAGCCTGGGTTTGGTTGTGAGCTGTTGCATTAATGGCAACTCTTCAACCTGGATTAGAGCGGGTGCAATTTCTCTAATCTCACGACGGACCGGACAACGTCGTGCGATGGCATTTGCTTGTACATGTATTGCACCTAATAAGTTAGGATAGAGGACTTAAAACTATACCATAAACAATTGCACAAGCCTGGGTTTGGTCGTGAGCTGTTGCATTAATGGCAACTCTTCAACCTGGATTAGAGCGGGCGTAATTTCTCTAATCTCACGACGGACCGGACAACGTCGTGCGATGGCATTTGCTTGTACATGTATTGCACCTGATAAGTTGATTGAAAACCTTGTTGTGTTTATGGTATAGTTTTAAGTCCTCTATCCTATCTTACTGAGCTGTGGTTGCTCACATCCCTATAGACGTCGTGCAGGTGCTGGCTAAGAAGCGGCAAACAACTACTCTGAAGCTAGCAACTGCTAGATCCTGGGGAGTGAGGAAAAACATTTGAAGAACAGACATATATTTTTAAGGTTTAAGCTATTATCATTGAAAACGCTAATTGTAATAATTGAATTCTATTATATATATTTATATTTCCTCACTTTCTTAGGTAATAAATTACAAACTGTTTACTTTAAAGCGGGTTAGTTGTGGACGCCTTATATAGATCAGGTCTAAAATAGCGGTTGTAAGGCCAACTTCTATCTTAGGATGGTTTACACGGCGGAGCTATTACGACTTTGCTGCTTCGGGGTGTGACACTGCTTTATAACATAATCGAACACCTTAATCATTTTTTTTAACCTAAATTTGACCTTACTTATTAAAACTAGATCTAAGGCATCCCCAATCAAGTTTCCAACCCCGCAACATGCTTAAAGCACTTCAAACTACCCTATAATTCCTAAAACATCATCAAAAGACAAATTTAGCAACAATAATCTTCACAAAACAATTTAGCAACTCCACGATAACAATAATTTTGATATTTTACAACATCAATAACATAAGTTAATAGTTGAGATCCTAATCAAACTCCCCACTGCTTTGATTTACCATCACTGCAATGCCCAAGAAAAATTCAAGAAAATAATTTTGAAGTAAGTAGCATTATTGTAATCTCTTCTATAAGCATAAACATATTTACCTTAAAGCCCACCCATATTACCTTTTTATCAAAAACCCTTATGGCTTAAACCATATCAAAACCCTCTTAATTTACTTATTTTTCTTTCTATTTTCGTCACCTCCCTTCCTTCCAACTAAAATTAGCTCTTAAAGCTTCAAATACTTAAGAAAAACTCATTTTTAAGCTCCTTCAAGAGTAAGATAACCTTCTAGTCTCTTTTCTAAGCTTTTGTAGTAAAAAAACCTTCATTTTCATAGAATTTCTTAAAAAATCTGAATTCGAATTGATTACTATTTACAGCTCTTTGTTGGGTTTTTCTTCTTAATTGGATTACAAGAAGTTCCATTCATTTAAAGTAAGTATTTTTCATTCTATTTCTTACTCTCCAACTTAGAGTTGGTTTTCTTGAAGTTATTAGTAGGTTTAACAATTAAGTAACTGTTTGAGTTGAAAATTTGTGGTTTTAATGGAATACGAAGGAGTTTAGGTGATGAGTAATGGAGGGTTAAAGTATTCTTGAGATTAAGTTGAAGTTGGAAAGGGAAAAGTGGGAATTGAAACGTTTTCAAAGGAGGAAAAGCCACTTAGTTGCTACTCGACATAACCATGTCAAGTAATAGGAAAATTTGATCAAAATGTGACACAATCAAATAACATGATTGTGTCGTTGGTCATGTTGTATGGTGAACTCTAAATGTTCTTTTCTTGTGATTTCCTAACCAAATTTAATTAAACCTTTTTCTACCCTTAATATATAATTCCAACTAACTTTCTTTTACAAAAATTCCAACTTTTACAAAAAAGGTCGGGTTTAGACACAACTAAGCGACATGGTTATGTCGTCAACCACATCAAATTACAACTTCATGTAAAACTTTTCCTTATTATTCTTCTTAACCTAACCTACAACTTCATGTGAACATTTTCCTTATTGTTCTTCTTAACCAAACCTGATAAAACCTTTTCCTACCTTAAATATTTAGTTATAACTAACTCTCTTTTATAAAATAGTTAGATTTTGACACAAGCAAGCGATCTAGTTATGTTTTTGACCATGTTAAGCTAGGAACTTTATGTAAAACCTTTTTTTGCTGTAACCAAATATTTTCCTAACATTAATATTGAGTTTCACTTAGTTTTCTTTTGTAAAAGTTGCAACATTTACCTAAAATTTTCAAGATCTTTAAGCTTAATTTAGCATTTTGATTAATTTTAAACACTTCTTATTCTCAAATGTTATTTTAACCAATTTTAATTAACTTTACCTTATTTTAACACTTCAATACTATAATTAGTATTTTTCAAACTATGCTCCATTTAAATCTCCTTACTACTCTAAGTTTTCGATTCTTGTTCCAAATGATTTCTCTAACTTATTCTCAATTAAAGTTTCTAACTTTACCCTTAACCTTGGTTGTAGTACCTTTAGGAGTTAGGATTAGGTTTAGAAGGGTTGAAAATAAAGTCAAGTTAGGAGTTCTAAACTAGAAGGTTTTATGTTCAGTCGGATTTGTGATGGATTAAGGAAGGCTTGTTGTTTAAATTGCTAGGTTCTTGAGTATAGTTTAGGCCTTGAGATTGAATTTAGACTTATGAGCTCAATTTGGACTTGGGCTTAAAATTGGTTTTGGTTCGGCTTTCTAGGTAATAATAATTAGTAGTTTGTTTGTGCTTATTAGGACTTAGTAAGTAAATCAAACTAATGTAATTCGGCCTAATTAAATTTGATTGCTAGTTGTGCTTAACCCACTAGCTCTAGGGGCCTCTAAGATTCGAGGACTCAAGACTTCGGACTTTAGGCATAAAGGACTTAAAAAAAAACATATCTTTATATCAACCTCTGTATTTTAACAAAAATCATGGTGTGGCGGAGTCATGAGTACCCTTTTGTTAATTGTTGGCCTAAATTAAAGATAATTAATTAACCGTTTACTATATACTTGATGTAATTTGCATTATATACATGCGTTTAATTTGTTTTAGCATCCGTGTATGCTTAGATTGTATTTAGTTTTAGAGTCTTAATGCGTTATTAGATACTATGGACACGTAGCAAGTTGTGATACCCTTAGGTTATGAGGTATTACAATCACGAGACTGAAAGGGGAAGTAAAGCATAATTTTTCTATAAGTCTCTAACTAGGGTTTGGGTACCAACCTTAAAATGACCATGGAGTGAGAAATGCAAAAGATTGGTCACCTTATACCACACGTCAATCTATGCCAACAACACTCGCTAAATGCATCATTTACCTTCTTAAGGCAACACAATATGTGAATTTGAAAAATTCGTAAAATAGAATAACGAAAATGAACTTTCAACTACTCTTATCTTAAGATTTTGATAGCAAAACTGTACATAACAATAAAGGGAGAAGGACTCAATGTCTAAAGAGAAGAGAGAGAGAGAGAAAGCTATATTTTTCTAATTTCTACAACTAAGGTTATGATTCTAAGGGAAGAAAGGAAAACATCTTAGGTCCTTATCGAAGAAAATGAAAGGCAAATTTTAAGCAATTTGTTAAGAGATTTCATTAATGGCAAGTTTACTTTGTTAAATTAAATGAGAAGAGAACGAAATTAAAATTCTTAAAACATATAATAAGGATATAATATATATTATTTTATTTAGTTAAATTAATTAGCAATTTAGGAATAAAGACATAATAGAATTTTAATAATTAAATTACCCTTAATCTGTTTTTTTTTTTTCAACCAATCTCAAAATAATAGGCGGTAGCGGCGGCAGCAGCAGCAATAACAATAGTGGTGGCAGTGGTTGATAATGGTGGCAAAAGCAGCTGCAATGGTCGTGTTCAATGGTAGCATCAACGATGATGAAAGTTTAGGATTTTACATAATTTTATTGATTTCGTATATTGAAATTATTAAAATTGTAAGTTTAACAACTTTAGTTATTAGTGAAAAATACATATATGGCATGAGAGAAAAAAAATGAAAATTACAATAGTGAAAATAAAAAAATATATATATCAAATAAGCCCAAAATTCAAATAAAAAATCTGTTACCTTACCATATAATAATCCTTGGAAACAATTGGAAGGATGTATTTATGTAAATAGCTTATAACTATATGATATGACATATAAAGGCAAGTTTAATATTAAAATAAAGTGGTTGGTCCTAAGCAAGTACAAATGAGTGGTTTCATCGGATATTCTATGTCAACGAATCTTGTATGTATATGCGTGCATTGAAACTCATTCTGATTTTATTTTATTGAGACACGTGCATGACATTAATTTTCGTAGTAATGTAGTAAGTAGAATCAACAAGCATTGTACCGTGGTCGATGTGATTGGGATTATTATACGAACAAATAGTAATGACACTAGACAAGGTAAATTCATATTTTTTCGAAAGTTAAGTGTATATTAAAAAGTTGGGGAATAAATTACAATTTGTCCAAATTTTTGTTTTCATTAATTTGACTCTTTATATTTCAATTAGAAGATTTATCGATGCAGGAGTCTGGGGTGAGTCATACAAATGCAATATATACAATGGAAAATAATATCTAAAGAAGTCACATTATATTCATATGATATAAAAGAATGATAAATGGAGAAAAATCATAAAGGATGACAGGAAAATCTTAAAGAGTATTTGATTCATGGGATATCTATGTTTTTAAAGAACGCATAAAACTCTAACACTCCTCTTTTCTCCCTTAACCCTAATCTTCTATACTTAAAATATCTTAAAATAAGCCTTAAAAATAAATAAGTAACAAAATCTAACAAGTTAGACATAATAATAAACACACTTGATGCAACATATATGACCACAATCATTAATAACAACTCAAATTTAGTTTTTTTTTTTTTAATTTAAGCTGAACAATAAATACAAACATTACGAGAATAACAGAGTTTGAGAGTTATACTAAGCTCATCACCTTGCATTAAACCACCAATACTTCATTTAACCACCCATATATAAAGTCGCATCCAATACTACAATTGGATTCTATTAACGGCATCTCTCCTAACGCTCCAACCTATATTAGCCACTAATTATCCATATCAACAGCCCTATAATCTACATATATAAACAATCCACACCATCCTAATTGCTCAACCCAGTGATTGCTCTATATTAACCAATTTTTTGACCTACCTATGGAGCTACGTTTCAAACACAAAACAATGAGCTATTTATTTCCAATATGATTAATTACTTATTTTATAGCTAATCAATACAAGCAGCCAATCAAATAATAGAACTAAACTTTAAATTATCTAACACCACACCTTTACTTCTATTCCTTCTTCAATCAATCCTGTAATTAAGGAAAATTTTATATCATAATCACTTAAAAGTAATTATATAGTGTAGTCATTTTTCAATTACAATAAAGTATCTTAAGTTGTAGTAAATAAGACTTATTAATAGTTAAAAAGAAGTTACCAACAACCTTCATAGAAGTTGTTAGCACCCTTTATAAGAAAAATGTCACAGTTTCTCTTTTAGTATTAATAGACCTTATTTACTGTAATTCAAGGTCATTAATTGTAACTCAAAAGCAACTACACTATATAAACAATTTTGAGTGATTGTACCATAGAATTCTCCTTTAAATGATTACCAAAAATACCTAATTAATTGTAATCATGTAAAAATTAATTATAATTTTATTTTAGTTTATTTTTTGGGTCTATAAAGCAACCATATAACATTTTAGGTGAAGAGAAAAGAATAGGAATGTGTTTAACAAGTGGTGGACAAATTAGCAAGGAAGCAGTCAAATGGCTATGATGGTTAAATGAGGACGCATGCTAATCCAATTGAAGTATGATGGGCAATTGATTTAGTTAGTTTAGATTTGGCTTGTTTCCTCCTTTTTCCTCCTATAAGTCTCCTAATTTAGTATTAGTACCATTAACTTATAAGGGTCTTAATTATTAAAGTATTAATGATTATTTCCTGTAGATTTTATGTGCATTTAGAAACTAATCAATTGTAGCCTAGCCATTTGAATTAGAGTTATATTTTTGTGCTCTATCTATTGATACAAAAACTACATTGCAAGTTAAAGATTGTAAGACTCTAATTAATTAATCACTAGGATTTCTGATTTTTAATTTATCAACTTATCATGAAATATAAATAGTTATGAATATCCAATGTTCCCTAATCTCTTATAAATGTAGAGAATCAATATCTCTTACTAAATAATAAAATAAAGTAAGTCAACTTTATAAATTACAAGAAATATTAAATTATACAAAATCCTAACGTAGAAATACTTTCTACATAAGATGTTTCAATACAAACCATACACTTCTCAATTAACTCAAACATTATCTTACATATCCTCGATTTGCACTATGCACTCGAAATTTATCCTAATCCTAACTTAAATGAACTTAAAAAATAAACTATTAGGGAGTAAGCTACACTAGTTTAGTGAGATATACGTCCTACTATATTAGCAAGCAGGTTATTAAACAAATAATTAACATACATATAGATGTATAAGCAAGAAATATGCCAAATAATATATGCAGTTAATTAAGTGCTACATATAACTTCAGATTTAATGCCCTCCGATGTAAAGACTAGACATTCATTTACACCAATCACAATCAAGTTCTAGCACCTGGGCTTTTAAACATATATGGTAATTCCACATTTTATAAAATATATTTCCATTTTGAAAAATCCAATAATATATTAATTCCTAAGTCTAGCAGTAAAGTAATTCTCACAGTCTATGCTCACACCTTATAACAAAGGTCTTTAGACTCGACCTTTAGTTAGGCGGTTGGCGTTTTTAGTGTTTAATAAGTCCGTAGGTCAAGATAAGGTCATGTTATACGAGTATACTATACTAAAACACTTTAATTCAATATATAGAAACAACCTTTGCATGGTCTTTCTTTACCTCTGAGTGAAAAGACAGTCAAAACAAGTAATGCAATGCATGGTCCATTTAATTTAAGGTAAGCCAAATATAATTAAATCAATTTATTAAGTGATCAACCAATATTAGCAAACCATCTAACAACTATCAATTATATAACCAATTCTTCAATTAACATATTGAACAATATTTTGCATAACAAATAAGTAATATTCAACCACATGCATATCCTGAACCACAAGCATCAATCTATTAATATATGTAATTTAGGTACAATAACTGCAAGCATAAAATAAGTATAAAGTCATCAAGAGTACTAACCTAGTTATGATATCTATGGGTTGTAGCGATCCGTAGGTGTCCTAGGATTGGTTTCAAAGTCTCTTGGAAATAGAATAATGATAATATTACAAGTTTCACAATGAAGCAATTTGATTACCTAAATTAAATTTGATATATATCTCAATTGCGATTAAATCTTGTTTTTATCATATCTTCTTTGTTTTTAACTCTAATTTTCGCATTCTAGTAATCAATTTCACATGTTTTTGGACATATTTCAACGCAGTAGGGTCTGTTTTGAGATTTAGGACTTGCATCTTTTAGGATTGGGCTATGAAATTATGAATTTTACATGCTATTAGGGTTCTTGATCCCCTTTTTTATTTGTTGACAAGCTTAATCATAAATTTCCTACTTACATGAATCTTTGAAAATACACCTCCTATATTTGCTAAGCATTGATATTGTCCAATGTTAAAGCCTAATAAATCATAATTGATACTCTATAGGTCTTTCATGTAACTTAACATATTAAGGCAAATATCTATATTCAGAGTAATAAGTACTATACAATTTGTTAAAAGATGTACAAAAAGATATACTAATCGTTCATGTTAGTGTTTGGTATTTGTATACCTATGTATTTAGATCAATTATTTTCACTATTACTTAATTTATTGGAGATGACTTTAGAATAGCAAGTTTATGCTCAATTAATTTCTAATACTATTGCTTGATAGTTATAAGCATATTATAATCTATTGGAGTAAATAAATTCTATATATGTATGCATATATATATATATATATTATATAGGCCTCAAAATGATAAGTTACGCCTTATATACTATTCTTTAGCACTCATGTCTAAAATCAGGTCTACCGCTCCAATTGAAAACTTGCGATACAAAATTGAGCATATTTAATAACCATTTTTTTTATGGAGTTATATTTTACTAATAAGAGTATAAGAGAAATGAGTTCATAAGTTCTCTATTCCTAACTTCCTTAGAAAATATATTCACTTGCACTAATTATTTTATCTAATCATAATTAGCCTAAGCATAAAATTTAATAGCTACTATTGAGTCTGAAATTTGGTTTTCTTTATTTTAATTCGATTTATCACTTTCTAATTAATACTAAACCCTAATCCATTTAATATTAATCCTTGATTTGAGAAATTGAGAAATTCCTGTTTTTTATTTAGAAATATTTTTGGAGTCGTCACCCGACCATAGTCGAAAAAAGAAAATAAATCACAATCAATCCACCAAATTGATTACGATTTGGCTACCGGTCTTCGATTTCAATTTAATACAAATTAAGGGATTTCAAATCTAAGGGCTAACCTATTAAACCCTAATGGGTACCACTATTTATTTAACGAAAATAAGATTATTCTTCTAATTATGATATTTTTTAAAGAAAAAATAATAAAAAGAAAAAATAAAATAAAAAGAAAAAGAAAAAGAACCTAAGTTTCTACAGATTTTATCGTCATCCCGAAAGTACCTACGTATCCGCTAACCAAGATCAAACGATCATAATTCTTTTCTAAAAATTTTAGTGTGTTGGTTTATTTTAATTTTGAAAACCGACCGAATTTATGTTTTTAATCAATTTTATTTGTGCAAATAAAACATAAGGGGATCCCAACTCATTAGTTATATCATGTAATGTACTCTAATATATATAAATCAATACTAACAAATCTCCTAAACTAACATTTTCATATATTATATCACTAATAGATAATGTAATAAGGTATATATTTAATAAAAAAAACAATCTTAACATTGCCTTGTCTAGTATCTATATATCCCTATATTTATATTATTATTTATTAACTTAAATAAAAAAACTTATATTAAAACTAATGCTAACAGAAGTATCCTTATTGTATATAAACTATTATATAAATTATACTAAATTACTTAAGGTTTTAATAAAATAACAACATGATATAATATAATATCACAAACAAGAAAATTAAATAAACAAACAATTCGAACCTGATTTGGCTTGCCGTTATGGATTCAGTTTATGAAGAATTAGTTGCCGGAGTTGTGTCGCCTGCTGCATCACCTGTCGTGTAGAGATAGGTAGACCGTGGCGTCATGTCTAGCGATCGGTAGTGCGCCTGGCAGTAAGTACTGGATGGTAGTCAGCGTCGGGGGTTGCGAATCAGATTGGCGTTCTCGCTGGTGAAGATAGTACGTTGTTGTGCAGTGCTGGTCGCCAGCGTGTATGTGCATATGGTGAAATGCAATGTGCTGATCAGTGTGGTCGGTAGCGTACAGCACCGTTGTTTGTCAACGGTCCATGCGTGGTCTCTAGTGCGTATGTATGGACGGCTAAGTGCAGCATGCTTCAAGAGAGGAAGATGTGGATAGAGCCCCGAATGTGGCATGGCTATGGAGTATATGTTCAGTTACCACTGGGACGGTGCTATTAAGGGATGGCGGTGGTGTAGAACTGTTATGTTGTTGCCGTTGGTGTATCCTCGGTCAAGGGAAGGCTATCCGCTACTCATGTCCGCGAAGAGGACAGCACTGTATGTTGATAGTGCAGCAACTGTTTGAAGAAGACAGCAAAAGTTACTGTGTTCGTGGATGAAATGTTGATCGGTTGGTGTGCTTGGGGTTTGGTGAAGGATGGGCGTTGCATTTGGTCGGTGTGGTTTGTGCTCAAGGACAGGGCTGCTGTATCAACTGCTACGTACGTGAAGTTGAAGTCACAACTACGTGAAGTGCCAATCAATGCTGCAGTAGACGTACGTGGACTGTTGTGTGGAGTTTGGAGTGCTGTGACTATGCTGACTGAAGCAGTGTGGGAATGGTGTTGTGTGGATTAGAGTTTAGTCCTGAACAGTAAGTGTGTGGATGATATTTAGCAATAGATTTGTGTCTAACCGAGTGAATGATGTCATTCAGGCAGTGGAGAATATTGCATTTTTTTCTTTTTTTCGTGCATGTTTATTTTTCCCTTTTTATCCATATTTATAAACTCCAAAACGAATCTTTTGTATTTAATCAAATCTCTTAAATATGAATCTCACAAATCTTTGTCACATTAGATTCAAAAGATTCGTTGAGATTTAAAATTAGATTTTAAAAGAAAAAGAAATCGCAATTGAATAAAAGATAAAAGACACATGTGTGCCTAATGCTCTAATGCTTATCTGTTGGACTATTGGCCTGTACCTTGATTTTTAGTACAATTGAATTGTACTTAAAACACACGACTCTTTAAATAATTATTTTAAACTAAGCTAGAACTAAAGCTATTAACCTTAAAGTAATTTACTTCCTAATGTCTTTATAATTTTTTCTTTTGTCATTTTTTTTTGTATTTTCATTTGTCAATTTTTATTTTTTTTATATTTTTATTTTTATTATTTTTAAGTTAGGACCCTATTTAAAAAAACTATAACTATAACTACTATAGGTAAAAATCGAGTGTCTCCAGCTGCCTCTTTTTGTGGTAAAGTTTGAGTAAAACTTTACCACAAAGACAAAAGAGACACCATTTTTGCCTCAAGATAACTCTATCCAAAGGAACGCTTAGACGTTTGATGATAATAAGTTTGAAACGAAATAATAGCAAGAGTAGTGCCCTTGTGGACTAGCAAGAATCCCTAAGAAGAAAGATGAGAAAACTTGGTCGTGCTTTAATGAGCTGACTAACCAAGGCGATCAAAGCGCCCTTTAAGCTAGCTAAGACCTAAGAATAAATTGAGAAAACTTAATCGTACTTTAATGAGTTGACTAACCAAAGACATCAGAGTGCCCTTTAAGCTGGTTAAGACCTAAAGATAAGGAAAACTTGATCATGCCCTAACAAGCTGATTAACCAAGGCAGTTAAAACGCCCTTTGAGCTGGCTAAGACCTAAAGATAAGAAAAACTTGGTCGTACCGTAATGAGTCTACTAACTAAGGCGGTCGAAGCACTCTTTAAGCTGGCTAAAACCTAAAGATATAGAAAACTTGGTTATGACCTAATGAGCCGACTAACTAAGGCGGTCAAAGCGCTCTTTAAGCTAGCTAAGACTTAAAGAACGAGAAAACTTAGTTGTGCCCTAATGAGTTGACTAACCAAGGCGGTCAAAGCGCCCTTTGAGCTAGCTAAGACCTAAAGATGAGGAAACTTGAATTAAGATAGTGCTTCTTGAGCTTGCTAAATCCCTTGAAGAAATTATGAGTTGGGCAACGTTCTGTGAGTCGAGCGACTAAGAGCCTATAAAAGAATTTGTATCAATAGACACAAGTTAAGTGTTTATTTTTTCTTGTGTATAGGGTTTATTTGGATGGAGTGAGAAATGGGGACTTTTAGTTGAATGAGAAAGGGGTTAAAGATATTATCCAATATCGATGACCACTAGGAATACCAACTTTGCATGTAGAAAATGAAAATGAGACCACAGTAATACTAAGATTGTTTGCATTTCATAATCTGAGCAAAGATTCTATTGATCTTTCAAGGATAGTACATCTTCAATGCATCAGCGTTTACTAGGTCCCTCAAGTCTAGACCATCCATTTGAGATAAGATAATAACTCCCCCCAAACAATACTTTCTTCACAATGTAAGGCCCTCTATAGTTCGAAGCAAACTTCCCTATTAAATCATGTGTATTAAGCAAAGTCTTCCTCAGCACCATGTCTCCTTACTCAAAATTTCAAGGTCGCACTTTCTTGTTAAAAGCCTTGGCCATTCATTACTGATAGCAGATGTTGTAGCATGAAGCTGCCAATCTCTTCTCATTAATCAAATTCAACTGCTCAATTCGTTTTTTGATTTAATCAGCCTCATCCAACTGGGTTTCTAACAATATCCTGAGAGATGGAATCTCGACTTTTACTGGCAATACAACCTCCATCCCATATACCAATGAGTAGGGGGTTGCCCCTATTGATGTTCTGATAGAAGTTTAGTAGGCCATGAGTGCAAATGATAACATTTCATGCCGATCTCAATACGTAACGGCCATCTTCTCAATAATTCTTTTGATATTCTTGTTGGCCACGTCCACAGCTCCATTCATTTGAGGTCGATAAGGAGTGGGATTTCTATGAATGATCCTGAACTGCCTACACAACTTTAACATCAATTTATTGTTCAGGTCCATACCATTGTCAATAATAATTGTCTCTAGTATACCATATCGAGCTAATATGTCTCTCTTAATAAACTTGACGACTACTCCCTTCGTCACACTAGAGTAAGATGAGGCTTCAACCCACTTAGTGAAATAATCAATAACTATCAGTATAAATCAGTACCCGTTAGATGCCTTTAGAGTAATTGAGCCAATGATGTCTATCCCTCACATCGAAAAAGGCTATGGTGCAGATAATGTATGCAATTCTTGAGGTGGAGCATTTATCTTGTTCGCATAAATTTGGCACAAATGGCAACATCTAACATGTTTGATGCAATCTGCTTCTATAGCCAACCAATAGTATCCCATCCTTATGATCTTCTTAGCGAGCATGTAGCCATTCATGTAGGGGCCACATTCTCTTTTGTGAACTTCTTTCATGAGCACCTCTGCCTCTTTCTCATCTACACAACGTAAAAGCGTACCGTCAAACGATTGTTGATACAATGTAGACTCACTTATCAAGTACTGAGCAACCAATCTTCTGATCATCTTCTTATCCTTCTTCTCGGCTTCTTCGGGGTATGTTCCATGTTATAGGAATGTTTTGATATCATAATACTAAGGATTTTCATCACGTAAACTTTCCATTACTAAATAAAAAGTGGGCTTTTCTTCAATTTCAATCTTAAGTGGTTGAATCTCTACTCCTCCCGATATTTGGATCATAGATGCCAAAGTAACAAAAGCATCAGCGAATTGGTTTTGAACCCTTAGTATATACACGAATGTAATCTTTTTAAACTTGGCTATCAACTTGGATAAGTATTGGTGGTAAGGTACTAATTTGGAGTCTTTTGTCTTATAGTCACCTCGAGCTTGGCCTACGATCAATGAGGAATCTCCATACACCTTTGATTCCTGTATCTCCTTAAACAACGCAATTTTGAGTCCTAAAATACATGCTTCATATTCTGCAATATTATTAGTATATGGGAAAGCTAGTCTCATAACCATCGGGAATTGTGTACCTTTAGGAGACACTAGAATTGCCCCAACTCCATATCCAGACACATTAACTGCTCCGTCAAAGAACATTTTCCACCCCGAGGGCTTCTCAATGACTTTACTATCAGAACCATTTTCTACTACCAGGATTGTTTCATCAGGAAACTTAACTCGTGCTTCTTGAAGGGTATCCTTAGAGGGACTCTTCGCTAACTGATCTGCTAAGGCATGTTCCTTGACTGAACTTTGGCTCACATATTTGATGTTAAATTCTGTCAACAACATTTGCCACTTTGAGACTCTACTGATGAAAGCCGATTTTTCTACTAAGTACTTCAAAGGATCGTATTGTGTTATCAACTCAATTTGATAGTAAAGTATGTATTGTCTGAGCTGATGCATAACCCAGACCAATGCACGACCCAGACCAATGCACAACAGGTCCTTTTAGCTTCCAAGTATTTTTGCTCCCCTTTTATGAACTTCTTGCTCAGATAGTAAATGACCTGCTCTTTCCCTTTTTTATCCTTTTAACTAAGCACGGATCCTATGGATTCGAGCAATATGGTCAGGTATAAGAACAGTGGCTTTCTAGGCGTAGGAGCCACTAATACTGGAAGATTCATGAGGTACTCTTTAATTTTCATGAAAGTTTCTTCGCATTCTTCATCCCAATTAATTCTCGCATTCATTTTCAATAGCTTAAATAGAGGGTAGCATTTGTCCATTAGCTGTGATATGAATTAAGCTATATAATTTAAATACCCCAATAATCCTCGTACTTCCTTAAGTGTGTACGGATTAAGCATGTTGATTATAGCCTTGGCTTATCAAGATCAAGTTCGATAACTCTTTGGCTAATTATGAAACCAAACAATTTTCCTGACGTTACTTCAAAAGTACACTTCTCCGGATTCAACTTCAATTGGAACTTCCTCAATCTGTTAAACAGCTTCCTCAGGATTTCGAAGTGATCTTCCTCTTTCTTAAATTTCACAATCATATCATCAACATACACTTCTATTTCTTTGTGCATCATATCATGAAAGATCGCAACCATGGCCTTCTGTTACATTGCCCCTGCATTCTTGAGCCCAAACGACATTACCTTACAGCAAAACATATCCCAAGTTATAACAAAAGTTGTTTTTATCTTATCCTAGACATTCAGATCTAATTGTATCCCGAAAGACCATCTATAAATGAGAATAGATGATTTCCAGCCATGTTATCTACTAAAATATCAATGTGAGGCAATGGAAAATTGTCTTTAGGCATTGCCTGATTGAGATCTCAAAAGTCTATACACTCTAACCTTTCTATTCTTCTTCATTGCTAGAATAATATTGACTACCCGTTTCGAATAGTTGGACACCTTAATGAATCCCACTTCCAATAGTTTCTTAACTTCTTCCTTGATTTTCGATAGGACGTCTAGTCGAAATCTCCTTAATTTTTGCTTTTTTGGCCTAGCGTCTACTTGTGCAGGCAATTGGTGGACTACGATTGATGGGTCTAACCCTGGCATGTCTTTGTATGATAAAGCAAACACATCTTGATATTCAGTTAACAACATAATCATGTCAGTTTTTTGCTTCTCTTTTAAACTTCCTCTGATTTTTAGATTCTTAGGATTATCTTCATTCCCCACATTAATTGTTTCAATTGATTCATCAATAGTAATTATACCTAATTCATGTTTTTGCCATTCCTCTTGTATATTACTGTGGTCATCGACATCGCTCCCGACGACTAACCTAGGAGGGTCGGAAGAGATATCAATATTCTCATTTTCTATCTGCACGAGGTGTTTTCACTCGGTTCATTAGATTTGGGCAAAACGCATAAAGAAAAGTGTATGTAAGTAAAAGAGAACCAAAACACAACAAAGGAAAGAAATGAACTAAGACTTTATTGAATGAATAGAAGTGAATCTCAAATGAGATAAAGGCCTAACTAATTTTTGAATGAAACGTTTTGACGATACATTCAAAATGATGACTTTTGAAAATAAAAATTCAGAAAATACTAACTATGGGTCACCCTTTACCCTAAGGAAGACCTGTTGCCATTTCCTAGGATGGAGAACCAGTTATTCAAATGGTGTTGGAACTTGTATGGCGAGCTTATTGATCTTTCTTTGCCAGATTCTTAGGCTTGAGTTTCTACCGTATGAATGTCTCAACTAGCGGGGGGAAGGTCATCGGGGCATGGTATAATCAATTGCCTCTCTTGCCCCTCGCTTGTTTCTTCTGAAATACAAGGTGAGGTTGTAGCTAAGGCCATAAGTTCCGATCTAGCCTTCCTTAAACTTTATTCTTCTATCTTCTTCTCTCTCGAGGCTAATAATCATGCTTACTTTTTCAAGCATCTATAAGCCTAGTTCTTCTTGCCCTTCACTTCCTATATAAGGTACGACCGTTTTCTTGTAAATTTCATAATCTTGGTCTCCCAGAATCATAATCACTTAGCCATTTGAAATAAACTTCAACTTTTGGTGCAAGCTTGAAGGTATGGCCCTTATTGCGTGAATCCAAGGTCTTCTTAAGAGTAAGTTAAAAGATCTTGGAATATCCATGACTTAGAATCGAATAGTAAAGTGTTGAGGGCCAATACTCACAGATTAATCTATCTCTCCTATAATCTCTCCTATAATCTCTCTTTTGGAACCATCAAAGGCCTTAACTGTTGTGGAAGAAGGCCTAATTACAGACGTATCGATGCCCAACAAATCCAAGGTGGCAAGTGGACAGACGTTCAGCGATGATCCATTGTCAATTAGTACTCTAGTAATAATTATATCATTACTCCTTACCATAACAAAGAGTAGCTTCATATATTTGTTCCCTTCTTCGCCTAATTCTTCAGCAGCAAAAGAAATTTGATCCATGGGAAGGATGAAATTAGTGACTAGTCCTATCTTCTCGGTTGGAATTTCATGAGGGACCTTCACCTCCTTTAAAGTATAAAACAGAGCTTCCCTGTAGGGTTCAAATGAGATCAACAAGCTCATCAACGATATTTGTGCAAGGGTCTTACTAAGTTAGTCCATGATATTATACTCGCTTGACTTGATCATCTTGGTAAAAGCTGATAGCCCTTCAATGTATTCGGCCGTTATCTCATCATTCACTTCTCTTAGTGCAGCCTTTCTCTCATGCTCTTCTCTTGGGTGGTAGATCTTTCTCGATCGAGTAATTCCCCTTACCAGAGGACCTGGTTTCTCTTTATTTACTAGGTGATAGTTAAATGGGGCAGCCTTGTAATTTTTAGGTGCCAACGGTACATGAAATGTATACCTCTTTGCTTTTAGAGTCCGGTTACTAGTATAAAACTCAAAAACCTTAGGCTTCTTATCTGAATTAATGACGTTAACAATACAGTCCTCGAAAATTATACCAATCATTAACCCATGGTTAGGTAGGGGATTATTAATAACGTTGGGAGTTGGAGCTTCTACAAAATCCAACTGCACTGTCCCTTTATCTATGAAGTCCTGAATTCTGTTCCTCAGTCTCCAGTACACATCAGTCAAGTGCCCCACTTACCCGCAATGGTATCCGTACTTTACTATGGGGTCAAAGATTATTGGTCAGTATCGATCGCTTGGAAGTTGATACCGTATCAAATTATCTTTCCACAACTTCTCAAAAACTTGACTTAAGGGGACCGGTATTTTGGTAAACTGTCTAAAAGCCCTGTTAGTCTAAGGTTAGTCCCTGAATTGTTGTTGAGTCAAAGGGGGATTTGTTCTGAAAGAAGCTTGAGCATTTGATCTTGCATTTGAATTTACCACACTGACCGTGGGTTCTTTAAGCTTATTGCCCATCAGTCTAGGACCAAATGATGAAACCGGTGGCCTTCTATCTGCTAGCTCTTAAAGCTTATTGGAAAAGACGGCGCTTTCGATCCTACACCTTACTACTACCACTTCAGAAAAACTGGACGAGGCTTGCCCGATGAGATGGGAGAAGTAGGGCCTTTCCAAGGTGTTAATGAAAGCTGATGTGAGCTCCTTCTCAGTAATAGGAGTAGAGATTCTTGCAGCTAAGGACCTCCACCTTTAAGCATATTCTTTAAACGATTCATTATTCTTCTTATGCAGGGCGACTAGATCCATCATAGTCGGAGTTACTTCTTGAACTTATATTGTTCATAAAATGCCTTAACAAGTTTCTCCTACGTATTTATCTGGATCAGATCAAGCTAGGCATACCAAGTGAAGGTTGTTCCCGTCAAACTATCTTGGAACGTCTGTACCATAAATGAATCATATTGGATATATTTACCCATCTTCCTGACTACAATCTAGTATGCAGCTTAAGGCAACCCATCCCGTTATACTTTTCAAATTCTGGTAACTTAAACTTCTTAGGGTATGCTCCAATGTCGCATGTAGAAAACTCAATGATCCGTGCCTGTTCAAATCCATCATACCCTATAAGTGCTTTCATCTTCTCAGCTATCTGTTGCATCAGTTTCTTTTCCAGTTCTTTTAAGTTGTCTGTACTAGGCCCTTGGGCAGTCGGCCTCAGGGCCACATACATGTCAGGTTTAAAAGTCGGGTTGTCTTTTGAGTAGACTCCTTCTGACTCAAATGGGTCTTTTGAATATTCATGCTCTGCTTCGGGAGCCTACATATTCTTCCCATAACAGGCCTTAGAGCTTTCTTCATTAGGCAGTGCTGTTGCTCGTAGTAAAGCGATGCTATCTGCCAAGAAATACATTTGTTCTGCCATCTTCTCCATAGCCCTTTCTATGGAATGGAACCTCAGCTTGGAGGGATCATTGATCTCGAGTTCTCCATCATTTCCTTGAGTGATGGCCATCCTGGTCTGGGAACGAGTTCTAATCAGACTTCTTTAAAAGACTTAACGTTTAGGAGTTATCTTGAGATTTTACTTAATTTGTTAACTCAGTAAAGGGTTAGGATATATTACATTTTTCTAAGTAGAGGAAGTCATTAAATATATAAATGCAGGATGCGCGACACACAAATGCAATTAAGAATTGGCAAGAGACTTTTGATGTGGCAAAACCAAACTAATTTTATTAATTTTTGCAAATGTAAAGCTTTACATCACTTATTCTGTTTGAAAAAGGAATCTTAAAGCAAAAAATATTAAAAGAGCCTAAAATCTAAATTATAATCTTCCTATGGCTAATGAGCTCGTCTTGAGTCATCTTCCTCTTTCGGATCTTGGGAGCTTCCTCTTCCTTGTCCTTAGTCCTCTTCAATTGTGATTCCAATGCCTTTATCTTCTGGTGATACTCCTCGCAAAGATTCTCCAACTCCTGTTCTCTTTTACTCGTTCTCTCGGGTTCAGCTTCGACTTGGACTTCTCCCTTTTCTTCGTTGTCTTCCATATCTTTCAGCTTCTTTAGTTAGTGATAAAGAAGTCCTTTGGTTATCTGACTCCTGCCTACTATCCCCTTAATGGTAAGGGTGGTCTTTCTTGTGCACCAAAGAGCTCAGATACTTAGAAGCTTAGCTACTTTGTCAGCCACCAACATCCTGGGGTCATGAAAGTCCAATAAGACGGCTTCTAATGAGGGTCTAGGGATCATGTCTTCAATGAGTCCATTGGTTGAGACATATCCAGTGTAGAGGTTGAAGCCAATTAAGGGCATCACCTTGAAATCATCACATCTTCTTATCATTTCCTTACTTACAAACCACCTAAGCATCAATAGTAACTCTTCCGCTTTCATACTCTGAAAATATTGGACCCAGTAGTCATTAGCTGTATTTTCTGGCAGTTCAATTCTTTCTTCAAAAGACTTAATGAGATCGTATTACTAGGTAAACTCAACTTGGTTGAAATCAAGTTGGTAATTTCTCATATGGCTAACAAACCAAACTACTAGTAAGACCATATTAGTCTTCGGATCTCCTCGTTTCTTATTTCTAAGATGGTTCAGTGACCGAATCTGCTTGGTTAGGAGGGCTAAGACATATGATTTCCCTTTAAGAAATTAGGTTACGAGTTCTGCAATTCTAAAGTGGACCTGTCATCTTTTATCTGGGAACAAGATAGTATTGAAAACCACCGATATAAAAGTATTGACTCGGTACTGGTGTCATGCTTCTAAATTTGCACAAAAGACCTTTCGTTTGTCTTTATGCTTCAATTCAGTAGAAAACCAGTCCATGACATCCTCTAACTGAATGGTCTTTCCTTAATTTAGAACCCGGTTTATCTCGGTTTTTTTAATTCCCAATAACTTGCTGAAGATCTTCAGTGCTGCAGCCTCTAAGTCTGGGACGTAGATATCATCAATGATTGCAGGGGCCCATAATAATTGGGAGTATTTTTCTAAAGTTGGGCTTAGCTGATGTAGGCCCATACAAAAATGGGCGAATTCGAGCTCTCATAAGTAGACTAAGGCCTACACTAGAGTGATATTTACGGGGATCTTCTGTAGAGAGAGGATGGGCCCAATCTTGTTCTTGATAAACTCTTGCCTATCTGGGCTGAAGAGTCGAAACCACATGTGAAGCAATCTTTGAGGCCAATATGGTAGGTGGACATGAATTTCTTCAAAAGGCTCTTGGCTTGATCTATTCATGCCTATGTAAAAAAAATCAAAACTACAATTATAGCTTATTCTAAACTTTATACAAAATTATTACAAATTATCTGCAAGGAACTATTACAACTACAACTTCACAACTGCCCTTGTCCATTTAGGTATACCACCTCATAGGTTTTTATGATTTTTTTGAAAAAAAGTTTTCATTTAATACAAAGGATGGGTTCTAAAGGTCTTCAAGTTTTGCAACCACTGCATTTTTTCAAAGTAACGGTTCTGTAGTCACATTTAAACTTGAGTGGGATAATCTGATTGGCTCCGGAAAGTGGTTGCCCCACAACATCTGAAACTTACATAATGGCCCCCTTCTCAAGGTCCTAAGACAGCCTAGTTCTAACCGTATTTACTATGCATTTATGATGCAAAAAAATAAAATAAACCCCCAAAACAAAACCCAACCCCTCCCTCCAAACCCCTTAAATAAACTGCAATAAAAAACATGTTAGTAAAAAAGAAATAAATAAAATAAAAGACCTAAGTGCTCTTTTTTCCATCTTTTTATTATTATTATTTTTAAAAATAATCCTATTTTCGGTAAATTCTAGTAACCAGCTCTCTAGGCGTCCCTAGTGGAGTCGCTAAATCGTCGAGTCTAAAATTCAATTTTCTTTATTTTAATTCGATTCCCACTTTCTGATTAATACTAAATCTAACTCATTTAATATTAATCCTCAACTAGAGAAATTGAGAAATTCCAATTTTTTATTTAAAAACATTTTTGGAGTCGCCACCCAACTAAAGTTGGGAAAAGAAAATAAATCGTAATCAATTGGGTAGAACACCTGGTGGGGTTCAAAGGATCTAATTAGATCTAGGTTTGTTTTTAGCATTCAAGTGTTAGGAAGTACCCAATACCAATACTTATGTAATATCTATCTATATTGCTTGTTAGGGGTCATGAGTAATCTCAAGTCTCAGGACGTTAAGACTGTAATGGTTATGGGCCTAAATGAAACATTAAATCTATTGCTTATTGTGTTTTGTAACGGTATTTGTATGTGTGTTTTGACTGATACTTGTGTTACATGTGCATGTGAATGGTATCCTGTATTGGGCTTTGGCTCACCCTATAAGGATTGTTATTTTTCAACTCCAGGACACGTTATGAGGTTAATGATGGGGTTTGTGCGAAGGATTATAGATTTGACAATCTGTATTATGATAAGCGGAGGGATTATTACTAATTTAATGATGGAACTAGGGTGCGTTAGTTTAACTGTAGGGGTGAACTTAAGATTATAATTTTTTTTTTAATTGCTTATTAAGACTTACGTAGTTATGGAGTCACCTATGACTCCTGTTGGTAGGTTGAGTAGGTTAATTGTAGTTGGTGCTATGAAAGTCCAGTTTATAATCTAAAGTTCTTTCGTATTTTGTGGAGTTTGAGCGGACGTTATTTCACTCTTATTTAAATTCGAAGTTATTATTTTATGAATTGGCATATTTCATATTATTGTTTTGTAGATTTTAGACAAGTCGCAAGTTCCTAAACGCTTGACGTATCAGTAGAAATTAGGGACACGTGGTAGGGTTGTGGCATCTTAAGTTCCAACGCGTTACAGTTTATTATACTTACATTGTACCCTGATAACATACAATAATAAAATATTCCATATATTATATGACAAAGTATACACAATATTACATATGTTATATATTGTAGAATATTATATACGTGGAAAATTATACGTAATACACATATATATGTATCTATGTATGTTTTTAGGCATATTAATATCATTTCATTAGTTTTGTACTTATATTTAACCAATTAAAGCTATTTGGTATTATTGTGTACACGATTGAAAAATTGCATATATACAAATTTATGTATGCATGTCGTAATTTAAATGTATAAGGGTAATTTTATTAATTTTTCTCTTAGACTAGCTTAATTTGATTAATTAATATTATTTAGAAATATCTCTAATCGTTTGAAAACGAATTTACGCAATTCAATATAATTCAAAGGCACTTTATTAACGTGATATTTTAATTAGCTTAAGTTTATTTGATCAATCTTATAAGGCATATGATACAAAAGTTACACATATTGTATATTATATAATTCAATGTTAATGAAATATTACATTTATTATATTTTATACAATATAATGTACAAGGGAGATTATATGAAACATTTATACATATATGTTACACTACATACACACACATACATATTCATGGATAGGTAGTAAGTTTATAGATTTAGTATTTTTAGTTCGCATAATTTAAATCAATTTGATGTTGTACAATATATGGCCTTTTTAATCATTCGTGATTTAAATTGTATTTATATAAATATATGGCACAAACCATATTCATACGAGTAAGCTCGTATTTTATCTATTTCCTAAATTAGCTTACTTTGATTAATTTATATTATTCATGAATGTCCTTAATTGTTCGTTAGCAGATTTTAAGTGATCCTGCATCTTTTAGGATTAATTTACTAAATTAAGGCTTTCTTTATATTCAGGTTAAATTTACCTTTTTATTTCATGCAATAAAGGTTTTCAAATTTTACATTAAGGTTTTCCAATTCATCTTAAGGTCTCATTTTAAAATATTATCAATTATAATTTCTTTGGTCTTATTGAGTCTAAGGAACATTTATTGAGATTTGAACTCGATTCTAACTTCGGAAAACGTAAATTTTGCAAGGTTTATAGAAACCCTTTCATACACAAGCCAAACAATAAGGTTTATCCAATTTAACAATTATAACTTGACCCTACTAACGACTGTCATAAATATTCTTACCCACTCAGCACTTACCTGTTACTTTACATCGAATACAAACATTACTTCACATTGAATACAAACATTACTTCACAGTGGACCTCAATCTTAAACCTTAGTGATTAAGCCATTTCTATTGGTTTTTGGTAGTCTGTCTGTTGGGACTTTGACAATTTGGTATGAGATATATATATATATATTGGTCAAAATTTGTTACGATGTTCAACCCTACCTACTTTTGTTAACATTCTCATTATGTCTTCAACAAGGATCTTCGATTAGCTTTTGTTCCTCTCTTCTCAATTTGGATTTCCAACTAATGCCTTCTTCTTATCATATCGACATTCTCTAATAATTCTTGTGTTCAAATGGTAGAGTTTACTCTTTTACTCAAGCCCTTTTACTCTCTTCCTAAGATCCAATTGTTGTCCCAATATGCTCCTCTTTTATGAGACTTTAACTTACTCTACATGTCATTACACTTTGATTTTTCTACTATTTCATTGTAGCATTCCTCTAAAGTTTCCCATACTAGTTACCCTATGCCTAAGAGCTCAGTTATCACTAGGACTTACCATAGCAGATTAGAACCAATGAGTCCTTCCAAATATTGAGTAAACTTAGAGTAAGTAGGTCAACAAACTGACTAGAGTAGCTGATGTGAAGTTGTTCGGAGGATATGACCCTCCTACAAACACAACACAACTTGACACTTCACTTGATATGATACACAAATTAATATCAAGGTCCACCCACCACTAATCTTAAGCTACTCGGCAAGATTAGATAAGAGTATATGAAATGGACTTGGAGAGAGTTATCTCGTAAGAACAATATATTCAATGTCTATTTGTAAGGTAAGATGATTCCAACTTACAAGGAGAAGGGACTATTTATAGTAAGTCCCTAAAGTAACAATGCAAATGAAGAAATTACAAAAAGGCATACATAAAAAGGGGATTCTTAGTACATATGAAAAAGAGAAAAAAGAACAAACAACAAAAAGAGAAAAATAGTACAATGTCAGTAACAACGCAACATTGATTCCGTATAAAGACTCTCTGATCATAGCAGGTGAGAAGAATTAAGATGTTATAGTAACAAAGAGGACGAGATGAGAAGGAATGCCAAGAGAGTTGGAAGTAGGCCGAAAGAGAAGTACTCAGCCAATAAGAGGATAGCTCTCATTACTTGGTAGGATCTCTCAACAGCCGAGGGTTTGATCACTCAGTACAAAGCCTTTGGCCAGAGAATAGTCAACATCGGCATAAGAGAAAGAACAGAGTATAGTATAACAACCTGGAGCTCTGAAGGAATTCAGCCATCTACCTTCTGTATATTGTTTCTCATCATTGGTAGGTTAGCAAGAGAGAATTTTTTTGGTGAAGGATTAGAGGCTTCTAAGGCGTGCGTGAGTAAGTAGGCCAATGGTTAGTAACCCATCACTTATCCTTCTTTATGATTTACATTATCATAATGAACTTTATAGCTTAACCCGTCTTCCTAATTGTTGAGATTATACAATGTGACCTTCCATT
The DNA here is from genome assembly GCA_024138005.1 of Lumnitzera racemosa. Taxonomy (NCBI): domain Eukaryota; kingdom Viridiplantae; phylum Streptophyta; class Magnoliopsida; order Myrtales; family Combretaceae; genus Lumnitzera; species Lumnitzera racemosa. Next base: position 15,505,756 of record JAMXBC010000008.1, on the reverse strand, counting down.
GAGTAAGTAGATACGATTATGCAGACGAATAATAATAGCATTAATCCTATCTTGAAAGTCCATACCAACAACAAACTTGAAGTCAATGACATGAGTTATCTTTATTGTTTCCCCCTTTCGTTAGTTGTCAATGTTTAATCTTAATGTTGGGATTTTTTCTAGAGTTTATTATCTTAGTCTAGCTATTACTTATCCCTACACTTAACTTAGGATTATCAGCAACTTCATTAGAAATGAATTAATGCCAAGCTTTGTGCTTCAATCTTTCTATAACTACCTTAACTTAAAATCTTTGTACTTCTCAACATTTTAAGATTCATGAGGATTCATAGTATGCCATGTCAGGCCTTTTTGCCCCCTATTCTACTCTTCCTATACACTAGAGTAATTGGATGTTCCTTCTTTGGCAATCCTAAGCATAATGCAATCTATAAAAAAATAAAATAAAATAACACCGAGTCTTAGGTCTTTTTCTTTTCAATCACCTTTTACCTTACATTAACCAGCCATATCTACAAACTTAGAGATCTACTACTCTTGATTTCTTACTCCTCCTTTTCTCTACTAATTGAAGACCTCCTATCCTAGCTTTAGAATTCTATTAGCCCTATTTCCCTAATCTCCATCACTTTGCTCCAATCTAATATAGGGTTTCGGTTTACTTATGATAAGAATGTCATCTAGGTTGAGGTCTAAGATCTCTAACATTAGCTTAAAATGTTTTTGTATATACTGCTTCATGTCACTGTTATTGATAAGGCAGTAGAATATGATCTTAGCCTCCTTTAGCATTTTGGGGAGCAAAATTGGTCTTTTAACTTTTGAAAAACTCTGTTATGGAGGTAATCTCCTTGCTTTTCTCTTCTACTATATAGTAATTGAATTCTACAAGTATAAAACTTTAATCGGTACTTGACTTACATCATCAATAGTCCTAAAAATTTGTTTAAACTCCCTCCCTAACAGGAAATTACATACTTCTTTGGTAAAATAAATTCTCTTAAAGTATTTTAGTTTAGGTACATTCACCTAAGGTGATAGGAATCGAACTACTGACCTCTAATACGCAACTGAGCTCGAGGCCTTAAAGGACTAACAAGACGAATCCTCCTACTCCAACCGACTGCTGTAGAAGCCAAGCTGATCTTTGCTACCAACCAACTCCTTGTACTGAGCTGAGTAACTCCTCATCTCTTGGAAGTTGTGTACTAACTGGACAAAAGCTCTGTTAACAACCTGACCCCTCACATGCATCTACTTGGCCATAACTGAGCTGACCCCTAACTAGGTAAAATTAGTGCTGAGAAATCGAGAGCTCTAACACATATCCACTACCATTCATTCTCTTATGAGTCTACCTTGGCTTAGCAGAAATCAAGTCGATCATATAGAATTGTCATTTTTTGCCAAAAAGTTGTCTACCCACAGTAAGTCACATGTTCGAGCAGCTTTATGATAGAATCCCCCATACAGAATACTCACTTTTGTTGTATTTTCCAATTTACCCTTCATCGATCCTTGTATCTTAGTCCTTTTAGACACTACCTTTTTTTTTTCTCTCTCATTTTAAGTAGGTTACCCTAGTTTTGCGGGTATAAATATACTTTGTACATGTAGTTGTAATATATCCAATATCATCAATATACTAAATATTCTTCCTATTGTGAACATTTCGTGTTTACTCTTCTCACTCTTATCTTAACCCTTAAGTAAGGCTAAGTGGCAAATAACCTCACTAGACTACCTCGTATATCAAATCGAGTGTGCTATGAGCCCTCGAAAGTTCCTTAGTGTATCATAACCTTGGAGGTATTTGTAGTTTTGCTTACTTTATCTTTACAATTTTTACACAATCCTATCACCTTCTTTCAAGCTTTTGGAAAGCTTGAACCCATCTTGCGACTAGCTTTGTCTATTTTTGGCTTCGTACGCATTATCTTGGTATCAAAGTAGATGTTTTGTTTAGGTAAGTTATGTTTTTGTTTTATGAAGTAGTGCTTGTTGTAGCAGTTTATCGAAGTTGTAAAGGGAATTACAGAAGTGTTTGAGTAAGTAGTAGAGTATGGTAGTTTTTCTTGAGTATACTTTATTTTGCCCTATTTTGAAGATCCGAAAACAAAGTAAGTTTCTGTATAGTAGTTTGTTCATTTATGTAGTTGTTGTATTTATGGGTTAACTGCACATTTGTGTAAAGAGTGTGCATGTTGTTTAGTTCAAAGGGATAGTGTCAATTGTATCAAATATTCGAAGTTTGAAACCAAATTTATCAAAGAAAATGACAGACTTAAGTGTTAATGCTGGTATTAAGGATGATAATAATAGTGTTGTCCACCATGGCTAACAATCCTAAGGTACCCCTAGAAGCATGAATGAGAGACTAAATGGGGTGGTCATCCTCATAATTGATTTAACTAGAGTTATTCATACAATGGCCTACAACCTGTTGAGGCTATGCAAAACACTCCACAAGCTACTCGACTTACTAAAGGTCAAAACCCATCTTGACAAGTTCGAGGTAGAGGAGTAAGCAGATAAATACAACGAAGGATTGACTTGGAAGATATGGATGATGTTGAAGAAGATGAATATGAAGAAGAAAAGTGAGCTACACCCTAGGCTACCAACCATATGAAGTTTCAGATTTTGAGCTTTAGTGGTTCTAAGAGTGCAAGAGTGTAGATGAATATTTGAATTGGGAGGAAAAGGTTAAACGAGTGTTTGATTATTACCAGTATGAGGACTAAGAGAAGGTAAGAATTGCTGCTGTTAAGTTCTCAAGACATACTACTATGTGGTGGAAGAACTTTTAGATCATGAGGTGACAAAAAGGATATTGAGAAGTAAGTACTTAGCTAAAGATGAGAAGGATACTCAGAAATAGATTTATGTTAGACACATATTTGCAAGACATTTTTACTCGACTTCAAGAGTTGAGACAAGGAGGACAAACTGTTGACGAGTATGTTCAGGAGTTCCAAATACTCATGATTTGTTGTGAAATAGAAGAGCCGTCAGCTCAAACAGCGTCCAGGTTCCTTAGTAAATTAAGGAATGATATTCGAAACATTATGGAACTTTAACAATTCACCATATTAGATGAGGCTACAAGAATAGCGTAATAAGTGGAGAGGTAGAGAAGGAGCCAAGTGCCAACCAAACCCCAAACGAGTCGACCTAGTCAGTTAAGCCAAATAGTTTAAGGAAGTTGTTAAGCTTAACCTGGTACCGAGTCGATTAAACGAACAAATGTCAAAACTGAGTAGAAGGGCCAACTTGATAGTAACGTACCAACTCAAACATATGAGAAAGGGGAAGGATCTAAGAGGAAGACAAGCCAAATCAAGTACTTTAAGTGCGAAGAGTTTGGGTACATGGCCACCCAGAATTCGAACTGAAGACTCATGATCATTAAGGGAGATGTCCCAAAGATCAAGGTAAATAACACAGATGAGGAACCGGAAGAGGAGAAGGAAGTAGAAGATAAGGTTGATATTAATGCTGACTAAAATGAGGAGGATACATTTGCAGAAGACCTGGATAATTTGACTTTAGTTGTCTAATATGTCATGAGCTTGGAACCCTTTACTGAGGAGGAGTAGAGAGAGAACTTATTCCACATGACCTGCAAAGTGAATGATCAGGTGTACATACTCATAATAGATGGTAGGGGCTATACCAATATAGTGTATACCGACCAAATCAAGAAGCTAAAATTGCCGACTATCACACATCTAAAGCCAAACAAGTTGCATTAGCTTAATGAGAAAGAAGCATTATATATTACTCAACAAGTATTGCTGCTGATCACTATAGGGAGTTATTCTAACAAGATTCTCTATGACATATTACTCATGTGTGCATCCCATGTGCTGCTTAGCCAACCTTAGCTTTTTAATCAAAAAGTTATACATGATAGATTTAAGAACACTTATGTATTCAAGAAGGATGTGAGGAAGGTTACTTTGAACCCTATGATGCTTAGTCAAGTTAGTAAGCTGTAGGCTAAACAGGACTAAGGATCCAAGAAAACTTTAATCCTTAGCAGAGCCGAGCTTTAAGAAGCTATTAAGGCCAACGTGCCTACCTTTCTGTTAATTAGGTGATTGCTAGAGTTGAAGGAGCAAGGTGAACTACTCTTGAAAGTCAAGGAATTGTTGATTGAATATGCCAACTTGTTTCCTCAGCAGTTGCTAGAGGGGTTGCCCCCTTTTTGAGGCATTGAACATTATATTGACTTAGGCACTGTCTTACCAAACAAGCCAGCGTATCAAATGAACCTCGAGCAAGCTTCTAAGCTCCAAAGACAAGTCAATAAACTTTTGGATATATGATATGTAAGGGAGAACCTTAGCCCCTATGTTATGCTAACGATAGTTGTGCCAGAAAAAAGATAGAACTTGGAGAATGTACATTGATAGCTAAGCCCTGAACAAGATTACCATCAACTACCAGTACCCTATTCCTAGGTTAGATGAACTCAATAGGGCTAAGGTTTTTAGCAAGATTGATTTAAAGTTTGGCTACCATCAGATCTGAATAAGATTGGGAGATGAGTGGAAAACTGCATTTAAAACTTAGCATGAACTCTACGAGTAGATGGTAACACCTTTTGGCTTATTAAATGCCCTGAGCACTTTCATACAACTAATGAACCATATACTGAGGAATCTGATCGGGAAGTGTGTCATAGTATACTTTGCCGACATCCTTATGTACACTACCAACCATGAGAGTTACCATGAACATCTTCATGCCGTGCTAGATGTACTATGAGCCAAGAGGTTTTCATCAATCTTAAAAAGTATTGTTTCTATTAAGAGGAATTGATATTTTTGGGTTAAGTAGTTGGTCAAGGTGACATATGAGTGGATGATGAGAAAATTTAAGCTATTAATGAGTGGCCAATTCTAACCACTTGTACCAAAGTGAGAAGTTTTGATGGATTAGCATCCTTTTATCGAAGGTTCATTAGAAACTTTAATGCCATTGTTGCACTCCTTACCGAGCTAATGAAGAAGAACATCGAATTCAAGTAAGGAGAAAGAGAGGAGAGGAGAGGAGAGGAGAGGAGACAAAGTTTTGTTGAAGTAAAAGTAGGGTTAACTTCTACACCCATATTAGCCCTACCAGACTTCAAGAAGATTTTAAGTTTGAGTATAACACATTAGGTATTGGTATCAGTACTGTCTTAATGTAATACTCCGTATATGACAAAGAACTCTTAGCCCTAATCTGAGTGCTCTAAGTGTAGCAGCACTATCTATTGTAGGGAAAGTTTGTCATCTATACCAATCACGAGTTTTTAAGGTACCTTAGAAGTCAGACTAAACTATTGAAGCGACAAGCGTTGTGGGTCAAATTCCTGGAGGGATTCAACTTTGTAATCAAATACAAACAAGGCAAGGACAACATCATTGCTAACACTCTATCAAGGAGACATGTCCTCTTGACTGAGTTATAGATCAGATTGTTGAGGTTTGCGAGCATAAAAAAACAATACCCTAACTACCCATACTTTCAAACCTATATTCGAGCGCTGTGCCAAAGGAAAAACAGTGGATGAGTATTATGTAGAAGATGGTTATCTGTTCCGACGTAAAAAGTCATGTGTATCGACTTATTCGTTGAGGGAGTTGCTTATTAGGGAAGCTTACAATGAAGGACTCTCCAGGCATTTTAAAGAGAGAAGAACATATGAGCTGTTGAGTGAACGATTCTTTTGGTCAAGATTAAGGTGAGACATACATCAAATCGTTGAGGGTTGTGCTATTTGCAAGAGGGCCAAATGCTAAGCCAAGTAAAGGAAAGTAATGTCGTTACTTACCCCGACCCAACCTTAGATTGAGTTAAGCATGAACTTTGTCCTCGGATTACTTAGAATTGCTCGAAGCAAAGATTTTGTAATGGTAGTCATAGATAAATTCATTAAAATGGCAATCATAGACAAATTCAGTAAGACGGCACATTTTGTGCCCAACTTTAAGATTAACAATGCTTTAGCTATTGCTTCTCTCTTTTTGTAGGAAATTGTTTGGCTATACGACATACCGAGAAATGTAATCTTAGACAGAGATCCAAAATTCTTGAGCCATTTCTAAAGGACTCTATAGAGTTGGATGGGGGCTAAACTGTTATTCAACACTTCCTATCATCTCTAAATTGATAGTCAAACTTCAAGATCACTACTCTAAGCTTAAGTAGTTAAGAACTTGGCTGATTAAGGTGTCTGTTTGCTCGTGGTGGAATTTGCTTACAATCATATAATACATGATACCATTAAGTAGACCCCTTTCGAAGTTTTCTATGGTTTTAATCTTGAGCTACCCTTCGATCACACATTTATACCCATATCCAAGCAAGAAGACCTTGATGCGAGAGCTTAAGTATAGTCCTTATAACACATTTATGATAAAGTTACTCAGTAGATTGACCAAGCTACCAAGAAAATGAGAGAAAAGGTTAAGGGAAGGAATTCAATACAGTTTCAGCCTAAAGACCTAGTATGGCTGCACTTAAGTAAGGAGAGGTTTTCGAGCAACAGGAAGAACAAGCTATCTACCCAAGCTGAAGGCTCTTTCAAAATCCTCTAGAAGATCAATGAAAATGCCTACAAACTAAAACTATCCAAAGATTATGAGGTTTTTGACACCTTTAACATTACCAACCTCAACCTTTATCACCTTGAGAAAGAACTGAGTAAAGACTAATCGGGTTTGATCTCAAATCTAAATCAATTAGGAAGGAATGACAAGAATTAGACTATTGGACCTTTGACACACAACTGGGCTTAAAGCCTTGAAGGATTAACAAGATGAATCCTCCTGCTCTAGCCGACTCCTGCAGAAGACAACCTGATCATTGCTACCAACCAACTCCTATAGAGCCGAGTAACTCTTCATCTCTTGGAAGTCATGTGTTGAGTGGATGAAAGCTCTATTGATAGCCTGATCCCTCATATGTGCTTACTCGGCCATAACCGAGCTAACCTCCAGCTTGGCAACACTTGTACCAAGAAACCGAGAGCTCCAATACATATCTGCCACCATCCTTTTTGGTATGAATCTACCTTGGCTTGGCAGAAATTAAGATGATTGTATAGAATTGTCTTTTCTGCTAGAAAGTCATTCACTTACAATGAGCTACGTGTTTAAGTAGCCATGTAAAAAAATCCCTCGTACAAAATACTTACTTTTGTTGTATTTTCTAATATACCCTTTATCATTCCTTATATCTTACTCCTTTTAAACATTACTCTTTTTTGTCTCTCCCATTTTAGGTAGGTTGCCCTAATTTTGTCGGTATAAATATCCTTTGTACATATAGCCACAATATATCCGATATCATCAATATACTAAATATTCTTTCAATTATGAACATTACTTGTTTACTTTTCTCACTTTTATCTTGACTTTTAAGTAAGGCTAAGTGGCGAGTAACCTCATCATACCACCTCGTGTGTCATATTAAGTTGTGCCATAAGGCCTCGAATGTTCCTTGGTACCTCACATCCTCAGAGCTGTTTGTGGGTTTACTTACTTTATCTTTACTATTTTCGCATAATCTCATCACCTTCTTTTAAGTTTTCAGTAAGCTTGAACTTACCTTGCGACCGACCTTGTCTATTCTTGGCTTCCTACACATCATAAGGGATAGCTGAATGGTCATTCCATTAACTATCACTACCCTATAAGTTACAAACTAGGTCTTATGGTTCTCTATCTCTTTCCTTATAGCCACAATAGTTGTATCCATCCTTCCTTCATGTAAGCTTTAAATATAAGCTAAATGATTGTAGAATCGAACTTAGTGCATAAAGTTTAAGGCGATAAGTTAAAGGATCCGATCAAACCTAAATTATAAGCTAAAACTATAAATATAAGTAAAAGTGACCTTATAAGTTTGAATTTAAGAAAATAAGTAATAAAATAAGATAATATAAAATTTTCAAATTCTAAATATATTACTTGTTATTTATCAAAAGTACGTAAAATGTATTTCGATAACTAATAAATCGCTACAAATAAATTATATGTATATTAAAAATTATAGAGTAACCTAAATAATATTTAGGAGTATTTACTTATACTCCATATGTATTTACATGTCGGTAAAAATACGTGTAATTACTTAAATTGCCCGAAATTAGCTAAAAATTTGCTAAATAATTAAATAAAATTATAAAAAAATTAAGGAAAATTATAAAAAATAAAGGAAATAGGGAATGATCTAGATCAAGTCGTGGTAGTAAGGAGAGAAGAAAGAAAATATTAACCAATAAAAAACAAATACTTAAAAAGCAAAAATAGTAGAAATATGGGGCTTATCTTATCCAAATTAATGCATTATAATTGCTTTAAGGCTCTATAAATAGCAAGAAAATTTATAGAGCTCATTTAGTCAGTTAAGAACTGGAAAAAATTGAGAGAAACGAAATTGAAAGGGAAATTAGGGTTTTAGAAATTTTTTTTCTCAAATCTATGCAGTTAGAGCAAGTAGGTCGAACCCACACATCGAACCCACACATTACAACCACTTGGAACTAAACCACCACCACCACCACCACTACAACTACCCTACTCCATACCGACCACCTTGACCGGCTGATACACCTAAACCGATGTTAGAGGCGAAAAAGCTCTTGAAATAGGTGAATGTCAAGTCTTCTCCAATTTTGCAAAATTCCTTAAAATTAGTAATTATATTTAGAAAATTATGAAATTTATTATTCTAATGTTTTATTGTATATGGATTTAGAAAAAAATAGTGATTAAATTTAATTATATCTATAAATATAGGATTCTTAAGAAATTGGAAAAAATCGAGTATGTTTAGAATTAGAAACAAATAGGCTTAAGAATATAGTTTGGAGTTCAATTTTTTTATATAAAATACTTAAGTGATGTAGAATAATGCTATAAAACCATTTTTTAAAATTAATTTTAAAAAATTTTAAGTAATTTTTTAGCCCTATAATGATGAGAAAACTAGGTAATTTTGGCTTAATTAAGTGATTAAATGATCAATTATTAACTTAGAGAGTAATTAGATATTTAAAGATGTTAATCCCTAATGTGGAAACCTAATCCTAACATTTGGAGTGTTAAATGTAATTAATATGGGAATTATGTGGTAATTGTAAGAAATTTAGTAATATGTAAAGTTGGGATTTTAAAAAATATGAAATAATAAGTTAAATTGGATAATATAATAATAATATCAGTACAAAATAAATCTGGTACAAAAATTAATTATAGATAATTAGATAAAAAATGTAAAATTTTCTCACATCGATAGTAAAATCCGGTAACCTAATTAGGATTAGAGTATACCGAATGGTTAAAATACTAAATTAAGACCTAGTATGATATTAAAATACTCAGCTTAATGTGATTAATTTTCACATTAGGAATTGAGCATATTTAGGATATTTCGTAGTTGAAAACAATTTAGAACCAAAATTGGAATCTAATTCAAAAACCGAACCCCAAGCTAATATAGAATAAATCGTTAGTAAATAATATATATATATATGTATGTATATGGAGAAATGAGTTAAACCATAACTTAAAATATGTATTATCAAAGTATAAGTACTAAAAAGGCGTATTTGTATTATAGGAAATACGAAGGTGAACTAACCTGCAATTGAATGATCGAGCGACTGAGAATTCCAGGTAAGTTGGGTTTATTACTTCACCATATTTGGAGAACTATTTTAGGGTACTTGGAGACTTAAGATTATATATGATTGTGATCATAAGTAGTTTTATGCATGTGCTTACGTATCTGACTTTGTGTTGGAATTTGTATTATGATTGATGATTGTTATGACTAGATTGATGTGAAATTGTTTGAACACCTTAAATTGAACTTAATACCTTAAATTGTCCTTAATACCCTAAATTGTCATGCATTACAACCCTTTAAGGAATCATTAGGATTCTCTACCCAAACAATACCTTTAAAAAAGATAGCACTGGATAATAATTTGGCCTTTTCCTCATCCTTAGCCGAACTAAGTAACAGGAGAGGAAGTCATGGTGAGGAGGTCGCGATGAGGATAGGGGCATTAGTTTGAAGGATAATCTTAGGAGGAGCAATGTCTCCATTGCAGAAATCTAAGTTTGGTTATCAGTTGTTACATAATATGAAAACTCTTTAACCCGGATTAAAGTAAGTAAAATTACTCTGATTTCGTAACGAACCGGACTACATTGTATGATGACACTTACTTGTTGCATTGCATGAAAATAATTACTTGATAATCTTGTTTATGTATACATTCATGAGTCTCCAATTCAACTTACTTAGCTATAGTTGCTCATATCCATGTAGATCCTTTTGCAGGTCCTGATTTCTAATTACTTTGACTAATATGTTGCCTTACAGCTATTTAGAGGTTAGTTCTCTTTGAAGCCTGGGGATGTGAGGATCAATTTGCCTAATAGTTAATGTATATCTAAAGTTTCACTAGTATCTACAGTAATGTACATGAAATTATATATATATATATATATTGACCTATAGTTTTAATACTTACTATAACTTTAGATAAATTTTTAATTAAATTGTTTACTTCAAAATGAAAAATCGTTGACGCTTTGTGTAGATCATATCTATGATAGGCACTGTGAGGCTAGTTACTATCATAGAATGGTTTACACAACGGGACTGTTGTGACTCTATAACTTCGGGGTATAACACTTCATATGCCATTGTCCTAGCTTTCAATCCTTCCCTGGAAGTCTTTTAGTTTCATTTTTAAAGGTGTTATTTTGCTTTATAAAAATTTTTATTGTGCAATTCATAAATCTTTATAATTTTTCCATCCTAACATGAGCGTGAGATTACTTGTTCTCTTCTTCAAATCGGTAATATGCATCTTCACCTTGTCAAGCTTAGCATCAAGTATCATAATATGTCCCTTGACTGATTCCTTTATGTAGTTATGGGGTTGCTCCTCATAGATGATCGCTTTTACCATAATTTGGATATTGTTCTACATACTCGAAGATAACCTCATTTTTACTCTCAAAACTTGACTTTGATACCATTTGTCATAAAAGTTTGCTCAATGACCCTCTTTATGCACTTATCACGCCAAATACTATTCGACAGTGCAAAGTTCACCTAACTTACAACACTAAATTCTAAGGAGAGATGTTGGAGGGCATGTTTTTAGTATATTGAATGATGATTCACATGAAAGATAAAACCCCATTTATATATGTTAAAGTATTACATATAATAGTGTAAGGGTAATATTGATATTCTAAAACTTCATATTATATAATAAACTTGTGTGTGTTAGGATGAGATTAACCTTAACACACTTTCTTTAATCATTCTTATCATGGTATCAGAGCAAGAATCACCACCACCATAGGCAATTACCTCATCATTGTTGAACGGTTGTTGCTACCACCATAGTTATTGTTGGAACTCACTACTATCGCTGAATTAAACCCTAGTTGCCATCCAAACCCTAGACGTCATCACTAGCACTTTACTAACCACAATCCATCTTACCTCTCTAATCAAACCAACAATCAATCATAAGGAAAATCTTCTTCAGTCATACAATACCATTACCCACTACCAACAAAACCCTTGGTAGCCACCAACGATTAGCTATGCACCACCAATAAAACCTTAAATCTCCATGAACGACCGACCAACCATTTATCACCAACGAAACCTTAAATCTCCAATGCCATTCTAACCTATTTTTGAAACCCTAATAACAAACACCAACCACTTACACGCCATTCTAATGTGTTTTGAAACCTTAGCCATAAACATTAGTTGCCAACACGTCATTTCAACTTGTTTTGAAACCTTCTATCTACACCATGTTCAATCCGATACAAAAGTCATTTGGTATGATTTTTTGAGTTACGAATGATTTAATAGGTAGTTTACAGCAATTAAGTTTATATAGTTTGGTTATCATACTTTCTTGTGTCTCGGAAAGTAAATTAGTGAGTTAATCTTTATGGAGTCTACGTCTATTATTACACTACCTGCATATTCTACTTTAGCACTTACCTCCGTCAAATTGAATGGTAAGAATTATTTTCAATAGGCACATATGATTTAAGCTTTTTTTCATGGTCATGGACATCTTACAATTTTGGCCGTTTCACCTCTTAAGGAAATTGACGGTAAATATGTTGAATGGGATCAAATTGATTAGTAGTATTTTTATTCGTTATGGAACTCAATGAAACCTCGGATATTTACTTTATGCAATAGTTTTGGTACCTATAAAGAAGTTTGTGACTATCTTAAATTATTGTATGCCTTGAATGATACTCATATGCATGATGTTTTGGTTAATTTCTTTCAACTGCAATAGGGAAATAAAGATTTTACTAAATACTATGGAAAGCAAGGCCATAGATTACGTCTTTTCTGTGATCATTGTTGATACCTAGGTCATACTCGAGAAACTTGTTGGAAATTTCATAGATGTTCTCCTAGGGCTCATGTTATTCAATCTGGTACTCTCATACCTGCATATGTTACTTCAGATTCAATGGATGACATGCTTATTTTAGATGTCTGCAGTGAAGAACCTAAGTCATCTATTGTTACTTTATCATAGAAAGAATACATTAGATTCCTACAACTTCAAAATACCTCACAATCATCTACTTCTTCTTCAACATTAGTTTAGTCAGGTAATCCTACCGTTGGTCTTACTTAGTCTTCTCTACAACCTTGGGTAGTTGATTTTGGCGTCGTTGATCATATTTTAGGTACACTAAATTATTTTTCACACGTTACTTATTGTTCTACATTACCAAATGCCATTCTTGTTAATGGATCCACTTCACCTGTTGGTGGGATTGGCTCTACTTTGCTTATTCCACCGTTTCCTTTTAAGTCTGTCTTGTATATACCTTAATTACCTTTTAATTTACTATTTGTCAGTATCTTCTTTCAATTGTTCTATCACATTTTTTCCTTCTTCTTTTCTGATACAGGATTTGAGAATGGTGAAGATGATTGGTAGAGGACATGAGTCCCATAGGCTATACTATATAGATTGTCACGCCCCGAAGCGGTAGAGTCGTAACAGCCCCCACCGTGTAAACCGCCCTAAGATAGAAGTTGGCCTTACAACCGCTATCTTAGACCTGATCTACACAAGGCGTCCACGACTAACCCGCTTTGAAGTAGACAATTTGTAATTTAAACAAATCATTTAAGAAAGTGAGAAAAGTTATATATAGTCACTATAATTCAGTTATTACATTAATCAGAAATGAAAAGTAAAACATGTTTTGATTCTTCAATGTTTTTCCTCACTCCCCAGGATCCAGCAGTTGTTAGCTTCAGAGTAGTTGTTGCCGCTTCTTAGCCAGCACCTGCACGATGTCTATAGGGATGTGAGCAACCACAGCTCAGTAAGTTAGGACGGAGGACTTAAAACTATACCATACACACAACAAGGTTTTCAATCACTTATTAGGTGCAATGCATGTGCAAGCAAATGCCATCACACGACGTTGTCCGGCCCGTCGTGAGATTAGAGAAATTGCGCCCGCTCTAATCCGGGTTGAGGAGTTGCCGTTAATGCAACAGCTCACGACCAAACCCAGGCTTGTGTAATGGAGACCTTGCTCCTCCCGTGACTACCTTCGAACCACTGCCTTCACCCTCGCCACGACCTCCTCTCCTGTCACTTAGTTCGACTGAGGATGAAGAAGGGACCATTTTGCAATCCTGCGCTATCCCTTCCGAAGGGGTCGATATTTGGTCGGAGAGTCCTAAGTTCCCCTAATGGGTTGCCATGCATGTTCGATTATGATTACTGGTCGTATATTTGATTAAGTCCAATTCAGGGTGATCAATCATTACATACAATTCATACAATATGTGCCAGAGCAACAAACATAATCATAGCATCACCCATAATTAAGCACATGCACACATTCTGTATCTAACAAGCACAACCAAGCATAACCTTAAGCCTCCAAAATACAGCACGTATTAATCCCAACTTACCTCGACTCCTCGCTCACTCACTCGAGGTCCGATTTGCTCAGGCCATCGCCGATCATCCCTATAACACGAACGTGGTTTTAGTATTTCATAAAATATTATAAGTTCATTTTATCCGATAACGCTTATTGTTAGGTTTTGTTTAAGGTTAAATATACCTAATTATCTAGATATTAAGTCTTTTATAATTAGTTTAGGGTTGGGTTTAGGTTCAGGTTCAGGTTCGGTTTTCGCATCGATTTCTAAATTAGGTTTTTAGTTCGATTTCTAAGTAATGTTTTAGATTCCAATCCTAGAAATCCGTTTCAACCCATAATGTGAAATTAATCATATAAATTCCCAATCTCCTAAATACGATTACTACCCCTAGTCAGCATTTTATTCTATCCGGTACACTTAAATCCATATTAGTTACCGAATTTACTCATGTTGTGAGAAATTTTTACATTTTTCATATAATTACCTAAAATTGAATTTTGTTTCAGATTTGTTATGTTCTGATTTTCATTATTTTATTATCTAATTAAACCTAATTTTTCCATGTTTATTAATTTTTAATTCTACATATTCCTAATTTTCTACATTTACCACATAACACCTTCATTACTTATACTTAACACTCCATACACTAGGATCAGGTTTCCACATCAGAGATTAACATCCCTAAACATCTAATTACTATCTAAATCAGTAATTAACATCCTAATCACCTAATTAACCCTAAATCACCCAATTTTTCCATCATTTTAGGGATAAAAATTAACTTAAAAATTTATAAAATTAATTTTAAAAAAATGGCTTCATAGCACTGTTCTATATCACATGAGAAACCTACAGAAAAAAATTGAGCTCCAAACTACACTCCTAAGGTCATTTATTTCTAGACCGAAATGTGCTCGGTTTTGCATGATTTCTTAAGGACCCTATATTACGGGATATTTTTTCATCTAAATAATATTTTTACTACAAACTACATACAAAAATATCCTAGAATAACAAAATTCATAATTTTATAATTATATTTACTATTTTTACAAAATTTCACAAGAATCGGGCTAGAATTTGGACTCACCGATTTTGGTGGCTCCGGCCACCTCGGGCCGCCGTGGCATTGTCGGCCGGCCTGGGCGCTGCAACCACCGTATGGTGGTGGTGGTCGTTCACTTCCAGCTCCTTTTCTGGTGTGGGTTCCTTTTAAAACCCTTAACTGTACAGTTTTTCTTATTTTTTTTATTTTCTGGATTTTCTCTCGAATTTTTGGCTCTCCATAATTTTCTCACTTTCCAAACTGTCCAAATGAGCTCTGTAAATTTTTTCCCTATTTATAGACATTTTCTGTAATTAATATGCATTAATTTGATAAGACTTTGTCCAAATTCCTTAATTTTTGGCTTTTGTGTTGTTCAATTTTTATTGGCTAATTTTTATTTTGTAGCTTTGGACCTGCCACGACCTTATCTTGATTCATCTTATTATCTTCTGATTTTTTTCTTATTTTTCCATAATTATTTTATATTTTTCTTTAATTATTTGCTTAGTTTTCGGCCAATTTTAGTAATTACGCGTATTTTTATCTACAAGTAAATACATGTAAGGTACACGTGAACATTCATAAATATTATTTTGGTCATTCTAAAATTTTTAGTATACATATAATCTATCTCCAATAATTTATTGGTTATTATATTACACTTTTTGCCTTTTCGGTAATTAGCAGTTATTATGCTTAAAATTTGAAAATTTTATAGTCTCCTATTTTGCTATTTATTTTCTCAAATTTAAGTTTACGGGGTCATTTTTACTAATATTTCTCTCAATAGTTTATAATTTGGGTGTGATCGGATTCTTTAGCCGATCGCCCTAAACCTTGGGTTCTAAATTCAATCCTACGGTTATTTGGCTGAACTTTGGGGCTTACATAGACTCAACACCCATTGCTACTACTTGCTTGGTTACTATACTAGATTTTTTGGAGATGCATTATTGGTTTGGTTATCCATCGTTAAAGATTCTTTGTCTTATATGTCCTAGTTTATAGTCTTATCTTAGTCTCTAATGTCAATCATGACAATTAGGCAAACAAAGTTGTATTTCATTTAGTCTAAGAGTTAATAAGCGAGCAGCTACTCCATTTCATTTAGTTCATTTTGATGTATGGGGACCTATATGTGTCAATTCTCTTTTTGGTTTTAGATATTTTGTTACATTTATTGATGATTATTCAAGAATGACATTGTCATATTTAATGAAAAATCATTCTGAGTTATTTGATTTGATTTGTACATTTCATTCTAAAATTCAAAATTAATTTAATTCCTCCATTTGTGTTTTTCACATGAATAATGCAAAGGAATACATGTCTAATGGTTTTCAATCTTATTTGCAAAAGCATGGCCCTATTCATCAAACTTTATGTGTTTATACTTTGCAGCAAAATGGAGTTGTTAAGCGCAAGAATCGACATCTTATTGAAATTGCCATAACGTTATTGATTCATATAAATATGCCTAAACCCTTTTGAGTTGATGCTGGTCTCATTGCTTGTTTTATCATCAATAGAATGCCATCTACAGTGCATTTTCTTCCACCTAATCAATCACTTTTTCCTTTACTTCCTCATGTCTTTGGTTGCTTATGTTTTGTTTGTGAGCTATTCCTAAGAATTGATAAGCTTAATCCTCGATCAATTCGTTGTATTTTCCTTGGCTACTCTCTGAACCAAAAGGGGTATTATTGTTATTTTCTTAAACATCATAAGGTTTATGTTTATCCAGATGTGTCTTTCTCTGAGTCTAAACCATATTTTTTTTCATCGTCTATGTTTTCTAAAGACAAGTCTATTATGAGCTATATCCCTCATGTATTGCCTTTCTCATCCTTCTATGAACATTCCATGTTGACTAGAGTTCCTCTAGTACTATATCATTTTCTCAAGATGAATCTATTACTTTGCCATCATCTTAAGGATTCTCTCACCTTAACCAATTAGATATGCAAGTTTATGTACGTTGACAATAAGGCATCCTACATGACTCTTCACCTCCATCAACTCCTCTATCAAACTCAAATCTTCCTTCACCTAATTTTGATCTTCCAATTGCATTGAAAAAGGGTAAGTGTATCGCTCGTCCCTCTACTCGACATCCTCTCTCAAATGTTCTTACATATTCTTTTCTCTCACCATCTTATACCTCTTTTGTTACATCATTATCTAGCATTTCTATTCTAAACTCTGTTTTAGAAGCCTTATCTCATCCTAACTAGCTAGTAGCGATGCAAGAATAAATATCTGCTTTATATTATAATGATACGTGGGATCTTGTATCTCTTCTTATTGGTAAATCAATAGTTGAATGTTGATGGGTATTTTTTTATGAAAGTCTTACCTAATGGTATTGTTGATTGATTGAAGGTACGTTTAGTTGTTAAAGGCTATACTCAGATTTATGGTATTGATTATTAGGACAACTTTTCCCTAATCACTAAGATAACTTCAGTACATCTTCTAATCTCACTTGCAGCTACTCATCATTGGCCATTATATCAACTAGACATAAAAAATGCCTTTCTCCATAGTGATCTTGAAGGAGAGGTATATATGGAACAACCATTAGGTTTTTTTGTTCAAAGAGAGATAGGGTTAGTTTGTTGCTTGAAGAAATCTTTGCATGGGCTCAAATAATCTCCACGTGCTTGGTTTGGTAGATTTAGTTTAATTGTGATTAAATTTGGTCTATACAGGTGTAATTTTGATCATTTTATGTTTTATCGATAGTATAACGGTAAGAAAATTTTATTGGTTGTATATGTTGATAATATTGTGATTTCAAGAGACGACCATATAGGCATTGAGAAACTGAAGAAGTTCTTACAGTAGAAATTTTAGACTAAGGACATGGGTAGCTTAAAATATTTTCTTGGAATTAAAGTTGCTCGATCTAAGCAAGGTATATACCTCTCCCAACGGAACTATGTGCTTAATTTACCATTTGAAACTAGTTTAACTAGAGCAAAACTAGTTGATTCATCTATGGATCTCAATGTAAAGCTCTTACATGATGAAGGAGATCTTTTAAATGACTTAGAGAGATACAGAAGGTTAATTGGTAAACTCAATTTTCTTATTGTGACAAGTCTTGATATATCATTTGCAGTTACTGTATCGAGCCAATTTATGACCTCACTCCGTACTAGTCATTGGAAGGCTGTGATTCATATTTTACATTATCTTAAAGGAGCTTCAGGTCTGAGTATTTTGTATAAGGATCATGAGCACATGTGTGTTGTTAGATATACAGATGTTGATTAGGCAAGATCACCATTGGATAAAAGATCGATAATAGGATATTATATGTTTATTGGTGGTAATCTTGTCTCATAAAAAAGTAAGAAATAGACTATGGTAGCAAGATCAAGTGCAGAATCTAAGTATAGGGTAATGTCATCAACAACTTGTGAATTATTATCGTTTAAACATCTATTAAACGAACTTAAGTTTCCTCAATCACAACCAATGAAGTTGATAACCAGGCGACGTTGCACTTACCGTCAACTTTTGTTTTTCATGTACGAATAAAATACATTGAGATCAACTATCATTTTATTCATAAAAAGTTATTGACTAAGAAAATTGATACATCATATATAAGATCAGAAGACCAACTAGCCAACTTATTTACTGAATCACTTTCAAAAGTTCGAATAAATTATATATATAACAAACTATAAGTATATGATATATACACTCCATCTCAAGGGAGAGTGTTAAAGTATTAAGTATAATAGCGTAAGATTAATTTTATAATTAATTTATATTACATAATAAACTTGATTGCACTAAAATGAAATTAACCTTAACACATATTCTTGAGTCATTCTTATCAATATACAAACCATCCTCTTAAGTAAACGATCAAAATCTATCCAGTCGGAGAGTAATAATTCAGTCCTATCAGCTGCAATCATGAATGCATTCACTCCTTTACCGACCTCTTATCCACTATATTACATTAAATTTAGATTATACTTTGTGTTGGACCCATACAGTCCGTCATTTCGACTGGAAACCTAACAGTGATTCCAAACAATCTGTCGTGCGATACGGTGTCATATCATGTGTATATAATTGAAAAAAAAAAAAAAAAAAAGGTGGACGTGGTTTATCTTATTAACAAATTTGGGGGATTTCGCCATGCATCAAACTAACGTAGAAAGATCACATTCAAAAGTGGTGCACGCGCAATCATCCTTTCACTCTTTCACTGACCGTTGCTAACATTCCCCTTCCCCAAACAAAATCACCATCTGCCATAACTTCAGAGCATTAAACCTTCCTGACATTCATTCTCTCTCTCTGTCATGCCGCTTCACCTTCCCAAACCATTTAATAAATTCCAAAGAAACCGTCGTATCTTTTCTTTTTTCATACCCGTTAACAGTCTCAAATTACCAAAAAAAAAAATTTACCAATAAAAGTATCAAATTACCATTACCACCCTTCTCCCTTTTTACCCCCGTTTCCATTAACACCCTGACCTTAAAAAAAGAAAAACTCCATGTCAAATCCTCGGCTTTGCTTCCTTCTTCTGTTTCTTTCCCATAAACCTCGTGGTCGTGCTGTGACGTTAACTTCAGCCCATGCCATGCCAAGGTTTGGTGGTATGCTCAAGCAATTAAATCAACTTTCCAGGGCCATTTTGGTCCTTATAATCTATACGCAGTTAAAAAAAAAAGAAATAATATATCATACTAGCTCTCTGCCCAATGCTCTTTGTCGTCACAGGTCCATCTCTATACTAAACTAAACTGTGTTGCGATGTGTTTCGTTGAATCTGCATTCTCCATCTTGATCTCTCCTCTCTCTCTCTCTCTCTCTCTCTCTCTCTCTCTCTCTCTCTCCTGTACTTTCATATTTCCCCCACCACCAAGTATACCACCTCACGCACATTCGTGCATACTCAAAGTACAAAGATATATATACATACATATATATGTATATATATTGACATTGAAGACGAGAATGTGATTCTGAGTGAAAGCTTTGAGACCCAACACACTGTAAAAGAAAGAAAGAAGTGTAAATGATGATGCTTTTTGGTGATAGGTCACTATGGAGGTAGAAAAAGCGAGTAACATCATGAAATAGCAATTTGCAGAGACAAAGGAAGCCACTTTACCTGTTAAAACAACAAAAGTGAGTTTGCATTTCACGTTTTTAAGCTCTATAAACTGAAACGAAGTTAGAAGCCAAGTGAGAAGCAAGTACTTCTCTCTTTTTGTTAGGGAATAGAAGTTCGTTTCTTTTTTTTTTTTTTCTTTTGCCCTTTTGTACGATTTAAATTTACACCCCCCCCCCCCCCCCCCCCCCCCCCCCAAAAAAAAAAAATACAGTATTGTCTTTGTGAGTGAGTGAAAGAGAGGCATAGAGAAGACAAAAAATGGGGTGTTGGTATTCAAGGGCAGACAGAGAGGAATTAGTTTCACGCTGCCGTGCAAGAAAGAGGTACATTAAACAATTTGTGGCGGCGCGTCAGTCACTCTCGGCGGCGCATTCCATGTACATGCGCTCTCTCCGCTCCACAGGCTCTGCCCTCTTACAATTCGCCAACGCTGAGAGCACTCGTCACCTTCACGCGCCGCTTGCCCAACCCCACGCGCCTCTGCACCATTATCACACGCCTCCCCCGGCACCTCCCCCAATGAGCCCCAGCTCTGACACGTGGACGACTACCACCTCTGTCAACGCCTCTCCAGCTCTCCCTCCACCACCACCTCCCCCTCCTCCTCCACCGCCACCACCGGCCGCCTCTGGTTGGGATTTCTGGGACCCATTTATGCCGTCTTCATCAAGGGCGGTGAATGAGGAGGAATGGGAGGCGACGACAACGGTTGCGGAGGTGGCAGTGAATGCCAACGTGGCAGGGCCGCCATCGGTGATCAGCGGGATTTCGAAGGAGAGTGAGAACAGTGAATTGGCAATGGTGGTATCAAGGAACAACGGGAAGGACTTAGTGGGGATAATTAAGGAGCTTGATGAGTATTTTCTTAAAGCTGCTGATGCTGGTGGGTTGGTGTCAACGTTGTTGGAGATTTCAAATCCTGCTTTTTCACCACAAAGTAAAGGAGGTACAAAGAAAATATCCTTGTTCAATGGCCAATGTAGTGCATCAATTTACTGTATATATATATATATATATATATTTTATTGTTGTATTTTGGGTAGAAAATGTTTTTGGCTTATGTTAAATTCCGGTTGTGTATAAAGATTTTTGTTCGATTATCCTTTGAAACTTCGCTATCCTCAGTTAGTGTCGCAATCCATGCACTGTCTAATCACATATTGCCATAGATGAATGAAAAAGCGAAAGTGAGGCGCTTGTCAATTGTTGTGATCAGAGTAGACATGGATTGATACAAAGAATTAGGGGACATGCGACTGCTAATAGCAAAAAGGCTGTAAGATGGAGCGATGAACGTGTCTGATCTAATCTAGTAGCTTTGCAATAGAACATTTTCATTTGGTTTGGAAATACCTGCTTAATATCATCCATTAATAGTGATTGTTGGATTTTAGCCATCATTTGACAGTGAAATTATGAACTTGTGACTGCTAATAGCAAAATGGCAGTGAGATTGTTGTTCGATATAATCCAAAAGAAGGCATTCGTTTGCTAATTTGTAACGGAAACATTTTCATTTGGTTTGGAAGGGCCTTTCATTGATGGTGTCATATTTATTCTCCATATCTGGAAATTGTTTTTTATGAAACGCACATCATGAAGGATTATTTTCCTAGGTTCTCAGTGGCTAATAATTCTGACATTGAGACTTTCTTTTCTGATTTGATTTGTTTTCGAATGACAGGTAAAGTTCATAGTTATGGTTGGAGTCTAAGTCCCTCAATGTGGACATGGGGATGCAACAGTCCAAAATTGAATGGATTTGATAAGTTAGTTCAACAAAATGGAAACAATGGAGGTTCTATCTATGGCAGCCATTGTTCAACTGCAGAGAGGCTCTATGCTTGGGAGAAAAAACTTTATCAAGAGGTCAAGGTGAGTGTCATTTGTTAATTTCTTGTCCATCTTCCTCTTTTGCTGAATTGCTTATCATTTGTCCGCCTGATGGAAAACAGGCTTGTTTAATTGGGATCACATTGTGCTGACCTTGGTTGGAGTCTAGTTGAACAATTTGGTCCATTCATTTTTTATAACAGATCCGTGATGTCTCATGACAGATTTCATAATCTTCTTTTGGAAAAATTTAAACATTTAGATGAAAGTGAATGTCCAATCACCATGCGAATTCACAAAATTAGGAAAGGATGTGAAGTCATGTCAAGCGTATATGTTTCATGGAAAACATTTTCAAGTCTTTCTCAGCATTTGTTTAAAGCTTTGTAGTGATGGTTAAAATCTATGGAAAATGAGGAAAATGGTTTCCTTTCTTCTAAATGAAGAAATCATTCACCTAATTTCCTATTAACATTTTTCTGTGATGGTTATTCCTTGCCATTGGGCATCAATTAAGTCCTTCACATATTTTCATTACGTGCTGCTAAAAACCGCTAGTAATTGTAACCTCTGAACTCTTAAGATTATTATGATAGCATTTGATGATACTAAATTTTTTATTATACGAAATGTCAGAAAAAAGTTTGGATTCCAGAAAATGTTTCTGTGGAGCAAATACTGTCTAAAATAGACGGTGTAGAGGGCTCTTTGGTACAAATAACATGATCTAACCCAATAAAGGAACCAATGCCACTGCAGATACAGAGCCAGTCTGTTCTATTGATGGTGAAATGGGTTGGTTTTGCAAGTTTAATTTTAGCTTAACATTTGGTTGGCTTTAGGATGCAGAGACAATAAAGATGCAGCACGAGAAGAAGTTTGAGCAGCTGAGAAAGCTGGAGCTCAAGAGGGCGGATTATATCAAAACTGAAAAGATGAAGAAAGAGGTTGAGAAGTTAGAATCACAATTGATGGTTGCTACTAAGGCTATTGAGACGACATCTGCTGAAATAGTCAAGTTAAGGGACTCAGAGCTGTATCCCCAACTACTTGAGCTTGCAAAAGGGTGAGTTTCTTGTTGTTTGTTGCAAGGTATATTTATTATATCTTTTTTTTTATCTTTCCTTTTCTGGCTGCATAATTTTTTGCCCTTTTTTTAATTCTTCTCTCTTTTTCTTTGTGATAAAAGGCCTATCATATTTTGATTGACTTCCTCTAGTTATGTATATAGTTAGTTCATCCTACAAGATCCATACACCTATTAGTTTTGGCCAAATTGGATAGCGTGTATTTATTATTAGGGGTGAGAGAAAAAAAACCGCGAATTGCAGGTCGAATCTTAAATCGAATTGAAAAATTGTTTTTTTTTCAAACCATTTGATTTATGTTTCGGTTCGATTATGTATAAACGATTCGCGGTTCGGTTTGGAAAAATGAACGGAATTGTACTGTTTTGAATCCAATTGAACCGTTTAGTTAAAAAAAAAATTGATGTAATTATTTTGTATTTTTTTATATTTTTTTCTATTTAATCTTCATAAATTTTATCAAAATTTTCATATCTTGTTATTTTTTATCATAATTTTATATTAATTATGAAGATTAAGTTAAGTAAATTTCATTTGAAAATTCATATTTATTGAAAATAAAAATGTTTAGTAAAAAATTAATGTAAACAGTTTGAACTGTAGATTGAATTGGTTTTAATTTAGTTCAAAAAATTTACAAATCGAACTGTATGATTAGGTTTGATAAGGAGTGATGAATTATTTCGAATTGGACCGTGTCTACTCTTCTCTGTTATCGAAGGAATAAAAAGAAAATGAAAATAAATATATGTTACTGTACAAAATTGGATGGCAAAACAGGGAAAAGGAAAAAAATGTAGGTATTGTAGGTGCTTACTAAAAGGAAGAAGGGAAATGAATGGGGAAAAGGAAACTGTCAGTGTGAGCTGAGTACAGTCAACTCTGAAGTATTATTCTGGTCCACGAAGAAATCCATCTAGCATCTCGTACAGCAGGAAATTGCTTTTTGACTCCATATGTTTCATTAGACCATCTCCATCGCTCAACGCTTACCACGTGTTCCGAGGAGAAGCAACTCAGTTCACAGTTGGAGTGCTGAGCCGAGCAACGTCAAAAATGGATTTATTTTATTTGTTTTTTCTTTTCGTTAGTTTTGAATGGAAGAATAATTTTATTGGGGCCCACAAAAATTTTTAGAAAAAAGATAAAAGAAATTTTTGTGAAGAAACTAAGAGATAAAGTAGTGGATTTCTTGATAAAAGTTGCTTAATATATTGATATGGCATTTAAGAATACAGGATGGATTTCTTAGAAACGTAGGTAGTCTTATGTGCCTCAATGGGACAGATTTCTTTGGAATATAGATGGTCTTATGTGCCTCATGCCCCTTGATTTCCTCTTTCTTTCTTTCTTTTTTTTATTATTATTATTTGGGGGGTGGGATATTCTACTGGTTACATAAATATAAACTTGCCTAAAGAATGTGGTGTAGGGGAGGGCAGAAGGGCGGTCCCTTAAGAATATTTGGGTGTGGTTTTGTTAATGCCATGCGCTTGAGACCTTGGAAGTTTGCCTAATAGGAAGAGTCTCATCAATGGTGTGCTACCCCAACCCCAAGACTTGGTAAAGGAACTTTTGGAAACTTTGATTACACAGTTCATGAAAAAAAAAAGTGTATAAAATTTGAGAAATTTCTTTATTTGACCTCCTAACAAGTGCTTATTTGCTCATTGTACGAGTAAAGACTGGTTCATAAAAATATTTACAGTTTCTGTTGTGCATTAACAAGTTCAATGGAGGCACTTAGTTAACAAAATCCTCTTTATATATGTAGTATGATAAAAGTAAATGGTTTTGTGGGTAATTCTAATACACACAGAAAGGTAAGTTTGCCCCCCATGGGTTTACTTGAATATAAAAGTAAAGATGGATATACTTGATGACAATGAGCAGTTGATTAATATGCGAAGCTTGTTGCATGTTTCTAGTTTCAAATGTTCAGAATAATATGTATGTATGTATAAATTTTTTAATAAAGTAGAGCATGTTGAATCTTTAGGAGTAAAGTGGCGCATGTTGGAATAATTGTTGCCACTGCAATAACTTCTTTTCTTCACCTGTAACAAAATTTGTTATTTTAATCTCTTTTTAAAATATTGTAAATGCAGATTGATGTGTATGTGGAGAAGCATGTACGAGTGCCACCAGGTGCAGACGCACATTGTCCAGCAGCTCAAATACCTGAATCCCGTTCCATCTCTTGAACCGACTTCTGAGATTCATCGTCAAGCAACATTACAGCTTGAACACGAGGTACAGCAATGGCATTTATCCTTCTGCAGTCTAACCAAGGCCCAGCACGATTATATCCAGTTCCTTGCTGGCTGGCTCCGGCTCAGCCTGTTCCAGTTCAACAAGAGCACGCTATCCAGAACAAACGAAGAGTCGAGAATCTACTCCCTTTGCGAGTCATGGCAACAGGCAGTTGATCGAATTCCAGACAAGGTTGCATCAGAAGGAATAAATAGCCTCTTGACTGCAATCCACGGGATTGTCATGCAACAGGCTGAAGAACAAAAGCAGAGAAAGAAGGCAGAATCTGCATTTAAAGAACTTGATAAGAGGACCACTGAGCTTAGATCATACGAGATCAAGTATGGTCCATATTCGATGCCTGAAGATGGCCTTGGAAGAAGCAAGGATATAGTTGGGGATAAACGTGCAAGGGTCACAATACTGAAAGCTAAAGCAGAAGAGGAGAAATCTAAGCATGAGAAATCAGTGAGCATTACAAGAGGAATGACCCTAAATAATCTCCAGATGAGTTTCCCCCACATCTTTCAGGCCATAGTTGGGTTTTCTAGTGTATGCATGCACTCATTTGAGTCAGTATACAACCAAGCCAAGGATGCCGATCAGGGAAACAATGTGAAGAGGCTACTTCCTTGATTTGATACCTCTCAATTTTATACTTTCTTGTATAGGTCTGCATCCTAACTGTTCATGCAACTGGATCAAAGAGGGTTTTCGGAAAGTTGAGACACAGTGATATGTTTTCTTGATGGCAATGTGTACATAAGAGTTTTGTTACTAGGGCGAGAGTTTTATCCTGATAGTTTTGAGTTTGTTTCTTGTAATATGGTTGTTCTGACATCCAAGTACCCAGGCAAATTTAGGATGAGAGGCTTGGTTTTCCCTATTTTCGGTTTTCTTCCTCATTTTCCTATCATATGAAGGAATAGTTTTAGTCGTGTTTCTTAACCTACAACATGTTTAATATAGGCTTTAGTAATGTTGATAATGTTTTGTTGTGCCAATGTTCTAAAAGTTTTGTGCTTTCCACAAGTAGCAGTACCATGATGTTAATTGCAGCATCATGTCACTTCGGAGTAAAAAATATGCTAGGATTGATTGTATGTATGCATGTACATCTCTGCTTAATTATTCATAAGGAAAACACGGTCCATATGCATCGGATTACACCTACCATCAGATAAATTTTAAAGTTCTTGAATCCATCGGCATTTACACATTATAGAAAGTCCCCATCATCAGAAAGTCCTCAAGTGGGCATGTAGAAGCTGGTTTCAGCTACAAAAACAAATTTGTCCAAAAACTGCCGATTTCTTTAGCAATATGCTACACAAAGTACATTTTGATGATGTGATGTTCTTTAAGTTCAACCTGCAAGGTCAAGCAAACAAGAGCCTTACTAATGTTATTCGTTGTTAGACCAAATTGCTGAGAATGAACAAGTTATTTACTCAATTTGGACAGCATCAAAGTTCCAACATATATTAACCGATCCAGTGGTGAGCAATACATCAGGCACAAAACTATAAGGGCTAGCTCCTATGAACTACTGAGGACTAACCGACCTGTACACTTACTTATCAGCCAAGTCAATCGCTTGTCACCTTTTAGAGCAAGGAAAGTCTCCCTATAAATTGGGTTGTTGAAAAGATCCAATGCAGCATAATACACCTGATCTTCAACACCTTGCATCCGATCTAATTCTTCTATGCAATCAGTTATGGTATATCTAGCATTGCGTTGCCTAATAGCTGCTGTCTTCAGTTTAGAGGCAGTTGCCATCTCCAAAATAGCTTGTCCGATATGATCATCAATTCCCTTCCGCCCCCGCTTACGGGGGCCCGTTGGCCCAGATGTGCAGGGATGGAAGTCTTCGTCATAAGCAACATCGTCAAATTCTTCAGATCCCGATGACAAAACATCTTGGTTTATGCATTGCAGAGGTCTTGCAGATAAGGAAGGCATTCCATCCACATGTTCAGCAGGCTGAGTTAAATTCCCATTACATGCAGGCTCTGAAAACATTGTGCAGAGTTGCTTATAAACCGGGCAACCAGTGAATCGCAGAGGTTCAGCATCAGGATGATCCTGCTTAGAAATAAAGGAGGAGTTTATGATACATATCCAAATCATTTTTGCAAATCTAAAGTATTGAGCACATGGCCATAGACCTAATCAAACATATAAACTGGGCAACCAGTGAATCTCAGAGGTTCAGCATCAGGACGATCCTGCTTAGAAATAAAGGAGTTTATGATACATATCCAAATCATTTTTGCAAATCTGAAGTATCAAGCATATGGCCATAGACCTCCTCAACAAAAGGGGCACGCTATCAAATAGCTGTTTGAGTATTTTACTATGCAACCGTATCTTGCCTTAAGGCAACAATACGATACTTTAACCAACTAATTTTTCGACATAAAAGGAAGCAGCAAAAAATATAAGCTGCTAAGAGACTAGGCAGAAGAATTTCCCCAGTATCAACAAATATTAGCTACTAAGAAATTAGGCAGAAGAATTTCTCAATCATCAACAAATATTAGCAGCTTAGAACGTATGAAGAAGAATTTCAACAAGGCAATCCATTCATTTCTATATAGGGCAATGGAGATTGTACCTTAATGTAATTTTCCCAAGTTTCTTTAGACGCAGAGATCTGGCCAGTGGTTTCATCCCAACTGAAGTCATTTTGATCTAACATTGACTTTACGGTAACATACTGCCTTCTTAATAGAGAATAACGATACTTCAGTTGCTCCTTGTCCCACACATGACCTGTTTTATTGTAGAACTCCTCACAGATTTGTTTCCAAGGTACCTTTCCAAAGCAATGTTGCTGTCCACTCACTCTCTGGACCTGGTCAATTATCACTTCAACAAGCAGTTTATTCAAGGCTGACGTCCACTTAGCTCTGGGTTGATGTTCCTTCTGGTGGGAAGATGGCTTTGCCAATCGAGTGGCTCGACCGGCCATAACCACTGTGAGGGAGAAAAGTAAAAGAAAAATGAATGCAGAACTAAATTTGAAAAAGCAGTACTGGCTGGCATGTAAAGCATCAGAAGTGTAGTCATAAGATAGGCTGTTGCCAAATAAAAAGGGTTACAAACTATTAGGATGCAAAAAAAATTGTACTAGTTGGCATTGAGGTGATTATTCTAAGTCATGTGCAGACTAATGACTTTTCAAGGTCAATGGAGACCACCACAATCTAAACACATTGATGAATTATTTGAACCTAGCTACAAATATTCATGGCCTCTAATTAACTCATGCTTTTCCTAAGGATAAACAGCATTTTCTCTATAAATTAACTGCCATCTTTTCACAGTTACCAAGGCTTCTAGATATCAGCCAGCAAATGTTATAGAGCTTGACGGCCTTATTGTTTTCATACTAAGTAACAAGTCATCCTAGCAGGTGAGAGGAAAAGAACCAATTTCCACCAAAGGCAGAATGTAATTTTGATTAGCTAGAAAAATCCATAGATAATCCATGGGTATGGGCACACAACCTAGAACAAAATAAGAGGTATATATCATGTAAGAAAGCAACTTAACTCCAATCTATAGTTTTGGAAAAATCATAATGCACAAGTTGGATGATGAAAAGTTTAACTGGTGATGCAATGAATCAAGATGAAATTGATGAAAAATTAATTAGATAATAATACCTGAACGCTAATATGCAAAGTCTACAATGTAGAAAACATCTTATTTCTCATATTGTGCTTCCTTTTTGTGTCCTCAATTAAATATCGCATTCACAATATCGACTTTGACATTGACTTACAGTACTCCTTTTAACTATAAACTTCATCAAGACCACTAATGCATATTGCTATAGAACTGATACTCATCCAACTTACGTTCTTCCCTTCTATACTAAGCCGTACATTCTCTTGATGCCTGAGATTCATAAGAAACCCATTCTCCAAGGAATCAAAAGATACTTGCATTGTAAAGCAGATGGCATTCCTAAACCCAACTGGGATGTAATCTTTCTGAAGCCAATAAATCAAAGGGTTTCTATGAAATAAGTAAACACGAATTCAGTCTTTTACCTGAATAAGATATTTTCGCGAGATATATATATGGTCTTAAATGGTGTCCTCATCTGAAACATGCTATCTGTTTATCCCCTCGTGAGTAGACTGAACATGGACGGGACAAAGACACGACAGTCACCGACACGGCACAACAACACTACTTGAACCCTACAACAAATGAAATGTCTATCCCAAATCTGGTACGATGATAAAATAATTCAAACAGTTGCGACATTTAACCGGTTTCATATAATTTTAGTTTTGATATAAATTTAAGGAAGAAAACGAGGCGAATTAATGACCCCTGGCTACATGTGTAAACAAGAACAACCAAAAAATTAACACAAAAAAAAAAATCATTCTTTTTTCTCAATTGCAGCAACGGATATGAATCAAATTTCTTAGCATTAGAAAACAATAATTTCCAGTTCGTGCAACGACTCAAAACATGCTTAAGCGGAAATCATCACGACAATCACGTGTTGGGTATCAAGAGTTAGAGTTTTTTTTTTACCTCCAGTACTGATTGAATTTTTTTTTTTAAATAATCCTCTTTGTACAGTGATACGGACTCATTATATAATGGAAGTAAAAATCATGCAAAAACAAGCAATTGAGAGTAATTTTGGGGCATAGGACTCAAGTTCGAAACCCTAGTGCTGCAAGTTAAAGAGCAAAAAGGATTTTTACCTTAAAAGCGTATGAAATCTTCTTGTCTCTGAGGAATGGGCGTGTGTGTCGTGTCTGAGTCGAGTTGGCTGAGCTTATGAGGCGAAAAGGAAAGTATGAGCGCCAACAGTGATGACGGCCAAGCCCAAATATAACTTCGAGGAATGGGAGGAAAAAAAAAAAAAAGGAAAACGAGAGATAATTCCGACACGAGAGTCAAAACAAAAAATAAAAAATAAAAATTATATTATATATGGGGAATTTTTTTTCTTTTTCTAAAGAAAGAAATGGATAATAGAATAGGAAAGAAATATGATTTTCACTATATTTAAACATATAACATGAAAATAAAAGAAAATCAAAATCCATAGAAATATTTTTCTTTCCCTTGGTATATATTGATTATTCATATTTTATTTTACAAAAGCTTGCTACTTTTAGAAACTTTACAATACTCTTCTTCAATTTCCACTATTTTCTTTTAAGTTTTGGAGAGAAAATAAATAAGAATCAAAGTGAAAGGTTTTCTATATATTACTTTATATATCAAACCACTAAATCTTTTATTTTCTTCCATCTCTTCCAATTTCCAACTATTACCATCTATTTCTATGAAATTTTACTATTCTTTTTAATTTACTAAATCAATGAATTCCCTTTTATTTTCTTCCATTCCCACAGATTTCTACATCTAAACACACTTTATAAAGATTAATTACAAGTTTATTTTTTTTCTAAATTTCAATAAATAGGAATATAAAAAAAAATTCTGTCTTTAGCTTTTAATCAGTGTGTGTAGAAATTTGACCTCAAATTTTGGATTGCATCAATTAAGCACATTAATTTTTGTGAATGATAATTAAATTTCTTGAAATTGTAAGTGAATTTGCTGAAGTAGAGGCGTTATGGGACATTATTTATATCATCTTTCCGTGTCTGAAAAACATCTAAAAAATGGAAAAGAACGAATTTATAAGAAAAAATCTCCGAAGAGCTCACCAAAACAAAAATGACAGACTTTGTAGCATAATTGAATGAAAATGTTTCCAAAATTTAAGGATTTTATTACATTTTATCATGCTTAAAATAAAAAAAAAAGGAAAGAGGCCGAAGTAAAAAAGGCTTAAGAGCCATCTAGATCACCTTCCATGTACAATCCTCCATTTTCATTTCCTTTCAACCTAAGCAAAGTATTTTCTCTTTATTTTTTCTCTCACGATTCTTTAGCTTTTATATTCTTTTTCTTTTGATTTCTTTCCAATTTCACAAATATAGTGTTTTAAAATAGAAGCTATTGTTTAACTTGTATAACTTAATATTTTAATTATAGAAAATAAAAAAATATATATGTATTTTTTTCAATTATCATGTTATAACCTTTGAAAATAGAGAAATTTATTCTATTAAAAGAGATTGATATTTATACTATTATTTATACTATTAAATTACCATAGTGATCACCGAAAATAAATACTTAAATGGACCAGTTAGTGCAGGCAATTAGTAGCCGGATGCAAACAAACAACTAAGGAAAGTTTAATAATTTTGGATTTTTGTGTATAAAATTGGGAAAAATAAAAGGGATAAGAATATAAACAATACTAGAGACGACTCATTAATATACAATGTGAATTGGTTTATAGTGAAATCAACAATATATATGATTCACGATTGTTAAAATAATTAACCGTGTTAAGGAGAACCTGGTATTATTCTAAATAATCGTTTTATGGCAATCAACAATTATTGATAAAAGCTCAAGCAATTAAAGACGTTAAGTACTTATAATGGTTGGGAAGTTTTCAATACAAGTGTCTCTTACATCATAATTCTCATAAAAATGAATGAAACTGCAAATGAACCATAATGTTCGAAGATGGCCTAAGGCAAACAAAACAAGCTCAAACATAGTCTAGTTCTTGCTTGGAAAAAGGCTAGTTGTTGGAAGGCTACTAGGGATGTATCAGAGCAGCTCTGTAATCCATTTTATAAAAATCCACCTCATCCATAGAGGATCTAATGTGTCCAAAAACTTTATAAAGTTTTACATTTTATTTTTCAAATCTTCTCCTTCAAATGAGATGAAGGAGATAATAGAGTGAAAAACAGTTAACTAAGATTAGAGTTATATTTATTAACTTATATAGAGACATAAAAAAAAAATAAAAATAAAAAAACCCTTACAGAGAAATGAAATTTGAAAATTAGTATGTCATATCCATGGCATATAGGTTAGAGCAAATATTTTTATTAGTATATTATTTTTTACCATGTTGATTTCTCATCGAGTTTTTCATAATCTCGAAATTTAATCTAATTTTTATAAAGTTTTGAATCATATCTCAAAATCTTATAATGATCTTATTAGTTATTACTCCATAGTGTTTTTTATCAAGTGTGTGTATCAAGTATTCTATAACAACTATCTAGTTGTGGCTTTGGAGGCTACTCTTTAGTTAAGAAGTCCTCTTTTTTGTTTTTTTTTTTTATTTCTAAATTGTTGCAAAATTTTAAAGCCATGAGTCAATACATTAAAAGAAAGGGCAATTTGAATTTGAAATTTGCAAAAAACTCATCAATTTGTTTATAAATAAGCATCCATAGTCAATTTCTCATTTAAAATCACACAACTCTTAGAAAGGTCTTATATATATTTTTGGGATAATATCACTAATACTGCCTAAATTTTATTCAAAGGGTCTTTTATTACATGTGCTTTCAATTTGCAAATTTTATATCTAATTAAAACTTTTCATGTCATTATTACTATACTAAGACTAGTCACTAATCAAAATGAGACGCATGCCACATATACATACAATTGGTAGTAAAGATTGAACAAAAAATTTCAATTAGTATTGAATTTGACAAATGGAAAGCTCCAGTAGTAAATTGAATATTCAATCATTATTCAAAGAGTATTTACAACATTATTGTTCTATTTTTCCACATTCTCCTTTAAAATGTCTCATATGTTAGCATTTGGTATATGTTCTCAAGTTTTACAACTTTATATAGCATAAACATTGCAACAAACATCAACATCACATTTTGCGGTGCTACTTGTATCGTCATCTTTAACTATTGAGATAATCAAATAGGTTATTAGCATTAAGGAGAGCATTGAGGTCAAGGATTATAAAAGAATGAAGAAGACCATTATTACTATTATAAACCTTGATTTTATTTCTGATGCTATACAAAGGATAAAGATTACTTCGAGTTAAAATATATTATTATATTATTATTGTTGTCATATTTTTTTTTTTTGGTAGAAGTTGTTATCGTTACTATTATTACTACTATTATTGATGTTGCTACTGTTGTTGCTCCTACTATTACTACTACTATCATGTGCCTTTCCCTTGTTCTTATTAGACATATGTACTCGTTGTTTTTGTCTTCCATGAATTTTCTCCTCTTAATTCACTATACTTTAATCACACACTTGAACATCCATTGTATTTAAGAGAGAATCGACTGATGTCAAAGTTAAAGAAAAAAAAATAATAATTGAAAGAAGTAGATTCCACTAGGGAGAAATTGGTAGGAGATGAAGCTGTAGAC
The DNA here is from genome assembly GCA_024138005.1 of Lumnitzera racemosa. Classification (NCBI taxonomy): domain Eukaryota; kingdom Viridiplantae; phylum Streptophyta; class Magnoliopsida; order Myrtales; family Combretaceae; genus Lumnitzera; species Lumnitzera racemosa. The sequence goes on along the minus strand of JAMXBC010000008.1, from coordinate 15,472,108 downwards.
ATTACATCTAACTAATACAATTAACACCACAAAAAGTGATGGTGATACTAGTTGCAATCATATTTAACTATAAATATTTTCCATGCATTCCTTTATGATTTTTGTCATAACTTAAAGAGTGGTTTAATCATGGTAAGTATCGTATATTGTACAAAGGACCGTAGATTAGTTACCCTTTTAATCGATAACCCTTTATGTAACATATAAGACTACTATTATAACCGATTACTCAAGAGTTACATAGGCACTGATAATATCATAGTGTAGTTATATTAACATAAGATTTCTTTAAGTAACTACTGTACATATTAAAAAATACATTAAGTCTTCAAAGTACTATTAAATAGGCTAAAATATTAAAAGTATTACTACATATCTATACTAAACAACATATAATATAAGATAGTAAGACTTTATTGGAGAGTTTACTATAGTAAAGCTCTCTCAACTTTCTACTTAAATACACATAAACCCAAAAGCTTCTAACTAACCTTGAACATGTCTCGGTCAGGTACAACGAAAAAATCCTCTTGCAAAAGAAGTCTATAAAAATATAAGCTAAGAAGTTTAATGAATTTCCTCAATCATACAATAAGCAAATTATTTAATAGTTAATTTTAAACATATAAATGCATAAACAAGTAGTATGTCACATAATTATATACAGTTGACCAAGTATTGCATATAACTCAGATTTAACGTTTTTCGAAGTTAAGATTGGAGTATACAATGCATAAATTAGATCTGGGTATCATATTTGAACTCACACAACTAAGATATTCCGCGTTTGGTATTAAAAAAATAAAATAGTTTGTTCATTTCTAGTTTTAGAACTAAGTCTTAAGTATGATTGTGAGTAGACTCCTATAATCCACATTCACCCCTAAATGGAGGTCTCCAAACTCAACCCTTAACCAGGCGATTAGTGCCTCTAACGCTTAATAGTTTCGCGAGTCAGGATAAGGTCATGTTATACAAGTGTATTGTACTAAAACACTTTATTTATATTAATAATCAACCCTTGCATAGCCTCTTGCTATCTCTATGTGATGTAACGGTCAAAATTAATGTAATGTATGGTTATGCGTGTCCTCATTTAGTTTAATCAAGTAAAATATAATTAAGTCTATTTATTGTATGATCAATTAATGTCACTCTACAGATATCTATAATGCAGCAACCAATTCAGTTTCATAAATTAAAGTATTTTCATGCAATATACAATCATCAATCATATACATACCCTAAACCCTATACATTTAGTCATTTATTAATAGAATTTAAAATGCACTAACTGCAAATATAAACAAATATGAAATCATCAGGAGTACTCGTTCGGTTATAATAGCAGTTGGGGATTATAATAGTATACCGGAAGATCGGTATCCATATTAGGATCACCTAATAGTCAGAAAGCATGAAAGATACTAAGTATCTAAGTAGATATTTAATCTAAAAAAATATTTAATAAAATTTACTTAGGTTTGTTATTTATTTGTATATAATTCTTGGTTCGAGCTTCTTCGTCAATCGTATGTAATTTTTTCATTTTAACTTCAATTTTTATGAATATATAGTCAATTTTTATTTTTTTTAACGTATTTTCAAGTAGTGGAATTCGTTTTTGACGTTGTGATTCACATTTTTTATTATGGTCTTACAATATTACGAATTTTATCGTTTTTTACCTAAATATTTGTAAATTATTATTTTAAGCTTTTCTTTTTGCATTTAAGATTTAATTAATATCTAAATTTTACATTTTTGAAATTTTCTTATTTTCAGGTTTATTTTATAATAATTTACATATTTCACTATTTTAAGGTTAAATTCACATTTAATCACTTTTTGTTATATTTATAATTTTCCATTTTATTAATCATTATTATTTTCTTATTATTTTTTTATAATTGCTAATTTAATTAAATAAATGGGAGTATTGACGTAGCAACTTCGCATTGTTACACTAGTCACTTTCTAAATTCTTTTAATTTTCATATTTTTCCAATTTAGAAATACTAATTAATATTTATATATATTATTATTATCTATTGAATTTTTAGAAATTTACTCTATTTTCCCCTCTTAAAGTCACAGCCCAACATGTATAATTATATATATATATACTTATATTATCTTATTTAGAAATTTAGTATTCTTATACATGTATTATTTAGACATATACATATACTTATACTATACTACTAGTGTACGTATATTTATATTTATACTTTTACATATACTTTTACACTTATGTTTTCTTCATTTATCTCTCTCTCTCTCTCTCTATATATATATATATATATATATATCGATAAAAATCATATGTTTACATAATTGATCATAACATATATATACATATAGTTATATACCTAAATAAATATATACATAAAAAGAATAACTTTACATATAATCCCATATATGTACATGAAATTCCAGTACAAAAATAGTAAAATACATATGACCTTCTGTACATAATCCTATAATATATAATATTACAAAATACATATACCACATAAAGAGTACATAACAAGTGGGATTACAAGAGGAATCAAATACAATATACATACTAATTAATTACTTCTTTTTTAGTCTTGAAAATTTGTAGATCAAGAACTCCTCTTCTCTTTGAATTGTTGACGAAAAATGAAAGAAAAATCAAAAGGATAGGAGTAAGAAGAAGATGAGAAGGGTCGGTTAGAAAAAGAAGGAAGAGGATTTGTGTATGTATGTGTTTTTTTTTTTCCTTGTGTTTAGTAAAGTAAAAGTAAAAATGATGAGAAGATGTGATATACACATGCAATTGGCCGAAAAAGCAAAAGGAAAATAAAAGAAAAAAAGAAAATAAGATAAGTTGATTTGACTCTAACCTTATCTCATTTTCTTTAGTCTTGATCCACTAATTTAAGCACATGTTGGAACTAAATCCCACAGGTGGTTGCCAAACAATTGCAATTCGACCAAAAGTGAAACATGGAAAAAGTAAAGAGGAAGGAGAGAAAGGAAGAAAAGAAAAAGGAAGAAAGAAAAGAAAAAATTATAAAATAATTTTAGTTGACTTTTCTAAAAGTATTTTTAGCTTTTAGGTAATGCTTAAGATAAAATAATTATGATAGGAAATATAGAATGAAAATTAATGTACATTATCTAATATATAAACGTAAGAGATGTAGTATAATTAAATCAAAATAATTAAACTAACACAAAACTATCGCATACATATATGCATATATGAAGTTACAAATGATCGTAAAATAACATTCGTAATCATGTTGATTTTGTTAATTAATTCGTATTATGTTTATAAATATTTAGGAATTATCTCTACTCATTTGTTGGTGATTTTATGCGATTATATATATCGATCGGTAATTGTATTCAATTAGGGTTTTATTACATTTATGGTAAATTTATACATGTTATAAGCTTATGGTTATAGTTTCAAAGTTTTTATCAAGTTGGGTTTCAATCTCTTGTATTTATGCATACATAAGGTTTAGGATTTAGGGTTTTTTATACACGATTATAGTTTCGATTAAGATTTTTAGAGCTTTTTCTCATTCATATGATATTTGAGTTTATAATTTAATTAAGTTTTAACTTATTTGACCTTATCAACTTGTGAAGTTATCTAAGACACTTAGGTCTAATTTAGGGTTTAGTTTAAAACATTACAAGGTTTACAATTTCCTTTATAATACTGATATTAAAATCAATACAACAATAAAGTAATTTTCTACTCTATTTCTCTCTCTCTCTAATTCTTGACTTTTGCATCTTGGTTGATCCTTGCATGAAAACCATACCTATGACTTAGTAGAATTGACTAAGGGTAAATGGCCACCAAATAATAAACGAATATATAGACCATGATATTCCATAAATCAACAATTAAGACATGAACATCTGAGTATTAAGGCAATGCTCTATCTTTGTACGATTAGGATTAACAATGATTTAAGATATTTGGGAAAGTAAACCGATTAGGTTAAAATCTTACGAAAAACATAATAACCCTAATCGAGAAATTTTTGTATACTTGAAAGTCAAGAATATAATAGAATATCAAGAATACAATCAAAATAGTGAGAATTTATTCTATATGAGACCTTACAGTTGAATTTAAGGTAATCGTACTTAAATTTAGAGCAACGTATCTAAATTTAGGGCTTTTGGAAAAATATATTCAATTGACCTCAAACTTTACGACTAAGTTAAAAAAATCAGTTGAAGTGACTAAGTAAAGTTAGATTTCAAAAATAATGACCTAAAGTCCCAATTTTAACCTTAAAAGTACAATTATTTAATATAGTATAAAAATAATTGAAATCCCTAAAACTGACCTCAAAATACAGCGAGGACTTAGAGATAAGTTAATTAGTCTATAAAAAGAAATAATATAGCATAATATATTATATGGGTATACTCAATATATATAATAAATATACTCGTAAATTAACTTAAAATTATATAATTATGCATAATAAGCGATAAAATTGCAAAATAAAATAAGAAAAGTATTTTAAAAATAAAAGATATGTTAAAAACATGATTATATGCATATAATTATACATTAAATGTATGATACATATAGGATATATACTCGTATATTAACAAAATCGTTAATTACTAATATAAAATACCGAAATACCCTAAAATATCATTTAAAAATTATAAAAAAAAATAAGAAACAACCTGAAATATGATTGGATTAAATGTGGAGCAATTTAAAAAGAATAATTAGTTACATCAAAAGCAATTACATAAAAAAAAATGATACCTCATACTTGCAAATTCCTTAAAAGAATAACTAAATAAATAAAAAAATTACTTAATGGCCAAGAAAAATTTCAACTAACCTCAACTACTATAAATAGGACTCTTCGGATTAGATTATACACTTTAGACATAAAGGGAATTTCAGGAAAAATTAATAGAAATTAGGAAAAAAAAAAGAAAAATAGGGGACCTTGCTAAACCTTTGCATTCCCAACCAAAACGATGACCTAACAGCAACCCTCGCTAGTCACCACTAGTGGGCCTTATGCCCTTCGTCGCCGACAAGGCCCCACCAGTTAATGACCACCGGAGCAATGATGAACATAAGTCTCGGGTTTCTACCTTGTTTTTTTCTATTTTCGAAAAAGGTATTAAATTAATTTGGAAAAATATAAAAAAATTAATTCCTAGGTTATTTTAGATGTACTTTCATTATGTAAATTTACTTTTACAAAATTAGAAATATTTAATGTACTTACTTAACAAATGTACTATGTATCCCAAATTTGAAAATCAAAATAAATATACTAAATGATGTAGTTTTAGCTCAAAATTTTTGTGTAGAATACATATGATATATATTTAAATGTTATATAGCCATATGTTTAATTTAGGTACTTTTGATATTTAATGTAATTTTTGTCCTTAAAAATAACTAGAAATTGGATGAAATGATGAAATAAATAAGTTTTTATGAAATTAATTGATGGAAATGATAGGTACTGACTTCTGGTGAATTGTAATGATGTTAGGATATATTAGAATTAATTTTGTATAAAAAGAGTGATATTTGGGTAATTAAATATAATTTAGGGGTAATAGTGTAATTTCGAGTATATAGGCGTTAAATTGATAACATGAAACCAAGTAATAACTGAGTTCCCCATATTTTTAGGATTTTATAAAATTTTTGGAGAATTATTTGGTAAACCGAGCTATTTATTATAAATTTACCTAGTAAAATAGCTTAAATTACGAACCAAAACATATTTTTAGTAATAATAGAATAAAATGTGATGAATATCGAAATGAAACCTATACATGTACATATTAGTCAGGTCTAGTGAAAATTTATTTTTAACTTATTTAGTAATAATTATATGATCGCGTAATGATATATACATATTAGGGTTAGATATTATCTATATTAACAAATTATATAAAATAGAGTTCATTTACATCAAAAGAATATAATATAATAATACTTATCATAAGAGCGTATAGATATAATATAAAACCAAAAATACACTTTAAAAGTCATCTTTCGAAATAGAACCTGTAGTACGTATCGTTAGGTTTGTATAAACCCAATGATACTACTTTTATTAAAATTGAATAATCCTAAGTAATATAACTTATATCTTTATGATATTACAAGAATTTACGTATTATGATAACTTTATTGTAATTGAAATATAAATTGATTAATTAAAAGTATATTTCAATACAATCGAAACGATATATTAATAGTATAACCACATGTATTATTGATACTTAATAACTTAACTTATATAATAAAACTATATTTTGTTATATAAAGAAATAGTAATAAACCTTAGATATATATAGTTATATATATAACTTTAGAAGGAAATAAAAGTAGATAGAACTTTAACATTTTTGTAACTTTTACAAAAACTAAATTTGAACTTTGTACATATAAAGGGTCTCTCAGTGAACAAAGTGTTGATGATATGAGTCTTCCACAGTAAGTGTCAGCAAAGGTAAGTGGGATTAATGTTTTATAGCATTTTAGGGTATTATTTCAGAATATCTAGAGACTTTAGTATGTGTCTGCCTGTGATTGTTGTTAGCTACTGTGCTTATGTAGTGCTTGTGTTTGAAATTTGATTTACTATGATGGGAGCTGATCTCTATGTTATGGTTATTTTATGAATATTATGTTTGACTTTTTTGAACTTGGTTGATCACCTTAAAAATGAATTAACTTAAACTCGGCTTAACACCCAACCTAATATGCATCGCAACTGTAAGCTCCAAAACTAACTATTTGAGGTTTTGATCGGTTGAAAGATTCGATCAAGCCTAAATTATAAAGTAAAGCTAGAAATATTGGTAAAATAATCCCATAAGTTTGAATTTAAGAAAATAAGCAATAAAATAAAAGAATATAAAAATTCCAAATTTTAAGTATATAACTCGTTATTTATCGAAAATGCGTAAAATGCATTCTGATAATTAACGAATCGCTAGAGATAAATTATATGTAAACTAAAAATCATAAAATAACCTAAATAATATTTAGGAATATTTATTTATCTTATATATGAATTTACATGTATGTAGAAATATGCGTAATTACTTAAAATATGCGTAATGTGTTAAAATAATACTAAACACTTAAAGAAAGTTCATAATTAATTAAGGAAAAATCAAGAAAAATAAGGAATGATCCAAAATTAGGTCATGGCAGCTGGGAAAAAATAGAAAAAAAATCAGCCAATTAAATTAGGGCAACTCAAAAGCCAAAAATTAACGGATTTGGACAATGTCTTGTCCAATTTAATGCACAATAATTTCCCTAAACGTCTATAAATAGGAAAAAAATTCAGAGAACTCCTTTGGACAGTGAGGGATTTGAGAAAAATAGAGAGACTCGAAAATTCAAGGGAAAAACTAGAGAAAAAAAAAGAAAAGGAAAACTGTGCAATTGGGGCTTGTAAGGAGAACCCAGACCCGACAAGCAGTTGGGAGTGGACCACCACCACCAACACATGGTGGTGGCAGCACCCAGGTGGGCTAATACACCCATGGCTACCGGCGGTGGCCGGAGCCACCCAAATTAGTGAGTTCGATTTCCAGCTCGATTTTGTGTAATTTTGTAAAAATAGTAAATATTATTAGAAAATTATGAATTTTGTTATTATGGAATATTTTTGTATGTATTTTTTAGAAAAAAATATTTTTTTAATGAAAATGTGTCTCATGATATAGGGTCCTTAACAAATCGTGCAAACTGAGCATGTTTCGGTTTAGAAAAAAATGATCTTAGGAGTGTAGTTTTGAATCTAAAATTTTTGTGTAGATTACTTAGATGATATGGAATAGTGCTATGAAGCCTGTTTTAAAAAATTAATTTTCAAAAATTTTAGATAATTTTTAGGCCCTAAAATGAGTAATTTATGGTTAATTAAGTAATTAAATGGTTAATTACTGATTTAGTGAATAAGTATGTGTTTTAGGATATTGAAATCTGATGGATTATGATACTTAGAGCATTTAAGGTGTTAGATGTAATTATTAGGTTAATTATGTATTATGATACTTATAGCATTTAAGGTGTTAGATGTAATTACTAGGTTAATTATGTAATAAATAAGTAATATGAAAAAATAGTACATTTTAAGTTAATTTTGTAAATTAGGGTAATTAGGTGTAAAATCTGATTTAGGATGAATTTAGACATTTTAAAATGATAATTGATATTGGGAGATAGTAATTAGAGTAATAAAAATATTATATGTGTATTATGTACATAATAAGTGATAATACATAATACATAAGTATTAGAAATATAATAAATAGAAAATATTAGAATAAAAACTGATATTATGATAAGAATAAAAATATACAATAATATAGGAAACTTGAATTTATGTAATTATATGAAAAATGTAAAAAAAATTTCTCACATCAAGAGTGAATTCGGTACACTAATACAGATTTAAATGTACTAGGTGAAATAAAATACTGACTAGGGTTAATGATAATATTTAGAAGATCAGAAAGTAATGTAATTAATTTCACATTATGGGTTGAAACGAATTTCTAGGATTCAAGTATAAAACAATACTTAAAAATCGAACTAAAACCTAATTTAGAAATCGATGCGGAAAACGAACCCGAACCTAACCTCAAACCTAGAATAATTGTAAAGACTTAAGACGTAGATAATTAGGCATATTAAACCCTAAACAACACATAACAATAAGCGTTATAGGATAAAATGAACCTATAATAGTTATATGAAAAACTAAAACCATGTTTGTGTTATAGGGATGATCGGCGATGGCCTGAGCAAATCGGACCTCGAGTGAGTGAGCGAGGAGTTGAGGTAATTTGGGATTAATACGATGATGTATTTTGGAGGCTTAAGATTATACTTGGTTGTGCTTGTTAGATAGTTGGATGTGTGCATGTGCTTGATTATGAGTGATGCTATGATTTTGTTTGTTATCTTGGCTTGTATTGTATGGTTTGTATGAAATGGTTGATCACCCTAAACTGGACCAAATCAAATATACGACCTGTAATTATAATCGGACCTACATGGCAACCCATTAGGGGAAACTTAGGATTCTCCGGCCAAATACCGACCCCTTCAAAAGGGATAGTGTAAGATTACGTAATGATCCCTTCTTCATCCTTAGTCAAACTAAGTGACAAGTAAGGAGGTTGCGGTAAGGACGAAGTCAATAGTTCAAAGGTAGTCGCAGGAGGAGCAGTATTTCCATTGCACAAGCTTGGGTTTGGTCGTGAGCTATTGTATTAACAGCAACTCCTCAACCCGGATTAGAACAGGCACAATTTCTCTAATCTCATGGCGGGCTGGACAACATTGTGCAATGGCATTTGCTTAAATATGCATTACACCAAATGATTTGGTCGATAACTTTATTTGTATTTGTGGTGTAGTTTTAAGTCTTCCATCCTAACTTACTAAGTTATGGTTGCTCACATCCCTATACGACCTGTAATCATAATCGGACCTATAATTAACCATAAAGTTTCACCCGGACTCCCAAATATTTACCCAACGCTGCATTAGGATTGATGCCAAGTGTATTGCAAATATTATTCCTAAGTTATGCTTTGACATTATCTGAGAAGATGACACATGATTTGCCAAAATTCACTTACTATCCAAACATCGAGCTAAAAGTACCATAACTTGTAACATGAGCCTTGCATTCTCGTCCGACACCTCACCTACAAGAATAATGTCATCTACAGATAACAAATGACAGAGTTGGATTTCTCGAACCTAATAAGTTTCCAAAGCCCACTTTCCACAAACAGTCCAATACTTCTATTCAAGATATCTATAATAAGATTGAAGAGGTAAGGCAACATTGGATCACCCTATTGGACCTATCTAGTTGGTTGGAATTCCTTGAGCATGGACCCATTAAAGAGAATACAATAAGAATTAATTGCTAGATAAGATCCCACCAACTTGACCCAACTACTTGAGAAGCTAAATAATGTCATAGCATACTAAATGAAATCCCACTCTAGTCTGTTATAAGCTTTCTCTAAGTCCAACTTCATAAGTATCCAAGCTTTAACCCCTTTCTTCTTTTTCAAAGAATGCATAAGTTTCTGAAATATAAGAACATTGTCTCATATAGATCGCCTTAAGATAAAATTGGCATGTTTTAAGCTAATTAACTTATGCAGGTATGGTTAAAGTCAATTAACAAAGAGCTTGCCCATTACTTTATACAAAGTAGAGCATAAACTGACGAATAAAAAATCCTTGAGTTTATTCGCACCTTCTTTTCGGGAATAAGGACTATCAAGGTTTGACTAATATCTTTAGGAACCACTCCATTATGCCAGATGTCGAAAACAATACTATAGATTGATTCCCCAACAGTAGGCCAACAAGCTTTGAAAAATTGAGAGTCGAGACCATCTACTCTTAGTACCTTATGGTTAGCAATACCCCACGAAGTGTTTTTTACTTCCCCCATTGTCACCCCTCGAGAAAGATTTAGTAAAGTTGCTTTATCAAAGCTATTAACTTAAGGTATCCATTTTGGAGGTTCAAGACGTACTAATAATCTTTCCGTGTAGTAAAGGGACAAGAAATACCTCGTGGTCATATTTTCTAGGTCATGAATATTTGTAATCTAGTTATTAGCATCAATAAACAGACCTAGAGTCATACTCTTTGCTATCCTTGCCAAGGTTGAGAGGTGAAAGAAATAAGTGTTCCTTTCTCTATCTAAGATCCACTTAGCCTGTGATTTAGCTGCCCAGAGCTTTTCTTCCTAGTTTAGAACTTCTTAAAGGATCCCTTGAAGAAAATGTTCTCTATTAATAAGGGTTGACTTGGGTCCGTTTAAAATCTTTGGTGAAGAAGTTCGATCTTATCCATTAATAATTGTTTCTTAATATGGACCAAACCGAAGACATCCCTGTTCTAAGTTCGCAATTTTTGAATAAAACTATTAAGATCAACTCCAAAGTTCTCTTTTTTTAGGAACTAATTCTTGTCAACAAATTTCATGAACCTAGGGTGGTTTTAACCACATAAGATGAAAACAGAACAGTCTGGGATTCCTATTGCCACCTCTAACATTCGAGTGCATATAAAGAAGAATTAGGTAATAATCAGACGCAATCAATGAGAGGTGATAAACTTTAGCCTCTGGAAAGAGTTCCCTCCAACCAACATTTGCCTCTAGTCTGTTTAAGCGAGACTAAATAAGATCTGATAAATTTTGAGATCATTTGGACCATGTGTATCTACACCTAACATAGCCTAAATCTACCATACTACATTCATTCATGCACAACTAGAAATTCCTAGCTCTCAACTAAAGGATATCTCTACCACCCCATTTTTTATTATTAGTTAGCACCTCATTGAGATCTTTAGTGAGAACCTGTGGACCATTAATATTCCTTGTCGAACCTCTCAATTCATTCCATAAACCTTGCCTAATAGAATAGGACGAATGTGCATATACATTAGAAACAAACCGGGAGAGGTTAGAAGGAGGTACCTATTTCTAGGAAAGCATTTATTGTTGGGATATGCAGTGATTGCAGATAGGAACCACATTTTCATGCCACAAAATCATGATTCCTCCACTCAACCTATTAGCCCCTGCACATAGCATACTAGAGAAACCAAGAGCACGTTGAAGCCTCATTGCATTCAACTTTGTCTCAATAAGCACCAAGACTTGAGGATCACATCTCTATACAAGATTACGGAAAATCTACTGCCGTGATTGAGAAGATGCTCCACGTATGTTCCAAGCTAGAATTTTAAAAGGATAAAGACGCATATTTAACGTGAGAGTATCCATAAGGTCTGGGTTAACGAGCAAGTCATACCATTCCATCATCGGTAGGGCGTTCCCCTCTCATTGAATTCTGACATTCCATTTGCATAGGCGAGACGATGTGTAAACCATCACTATTCATGTCGAGTTCGCTGGTAAGAGATCGCTGGTAAGAGAGTGGTGCTCCAAATGTCATCCAGATTTGGAATGATGAGTGGCACTTGTTGAATGTTTGGGATTTCCAACTTGTTCGCCATGAAGAACTCCACAATCCCCTTGTACGTTGCTTCTACCCTCACTAAGAGCTCCACTACTTCCATACCCTAACGGGTTGCTGGCATGCGGATGAAGACCGTGCACTGGTTTGTCCCTAGTGCTAAACCTTACTACATCATGTAAATCGGTCATCTTTGGATTGTCGGTTTGTATGTAACCTCCAAAGCTTGGTTTGTCCACATTCGTTGTTGGGTTTCCTCTATACAAGCTACTTCTGTATATAATTGAAGCATTTCTCAGCTTCTCTATACCTACTAGATGCGAGAACTCTCATGCATCTCAGAAAGAATTCCCTGATCCCGTAGAAGTAGCAGCTCCAACTCTATCTCTATTACCTTTTCCATTTTGCCTTGCAAGTTGCTTCAAAGAAGGTTTCCTTAGTGGTTTTTGTGACTGGCTGAACAAAAAGATTGTCTTAACTAGGTGCATATTTTCTTTTCCCCCAAAAGATAACTCCGTATAAATAGTTGTGTCCTTTCGAGAAATATCATGGGAAGGAGATACATCCGAATCTCTTAGATTAGCTTTCCTAGTTCATGTTGATCTTTGATTACCATTCAAAACTGGTAACAAGATACGATTTTCCTTAATAAGTTGTCTGTTATTGTCACGCTCCGAAGCAGCAGAGTCGTAACAGCCTTGCCGTGTAAACCATTCTAAAATAGAACTTGGTCTTATAACCGCTATCCTAAACTTGATCTACATAAGGCGTCCACAACTAACCTGCTTTAAAGTAAACAGTTTATAATTTAAATAAATCATTTACCTAAGAAAGTGAGAAAATATCTATATACATTATAATTCAGTTATTACAATTAACTTTGACAACATTTCACCGTAATAAATTTCCTAGTTATTACGTTATTCAAAAATAAAAAATTCTAAAATAAAACCTTAGGCCTTAAAAATATATGTTTATTCTTCAAATGTTTTTCCTCACTTCCCAAGATCCAGCAGTTGCTAACTTCAGAGTAGTTGTAAGCCGCTTCTTAGCCAGCACCTGTATGACATCTATAGGGATGTGAGAAACCACAGCTCAGTAAGTTAGGATGGAGGACTTAAAACTATACCACAAACACAAACAAGGTTATCAGTCAAATCATTTTGTGCAATGCATGTTCAAGCAAATGCCATTGTACGACGTTATCCAGCCTGCCGTGAGATTAGAAAAATTGCGCTCGCTCTAATCCGGGTTGAGGAGTTACCGTTAATGCAACAGCTCACAACCAAACACAAGCTTGTGCAATGGAGATAACGCTCCTCCTGCGACTACCTTCGAACCATTGACTTCACCCTTACCGTGACCTCCTCACCTGTCACTTAGTTTGACTAAGGATGAAGAAGGGACTCATTATGCCATCCGGTGCTATACCTTTTGAAGGGGTCGGTATTTGGCCAAGGAATCCTAGGTTTCTCCTAATGGGTTGCTATGCAGGTTCGATTTATGTTTACAAGTCATATCTTTGTTAAGTTCAGTTTAGGGTAATCAATCACTTCATACAATGCAAACCAGAATAACAAACAGAATCATAACATCACTCATAATTAAATATATGCACACAACCAACTATCTAACAAGCACAACCAAGTATAATTTTAAGCCTCCAAAATACAGCATCGTATTAATCCTAACTTACTTGGACTCCTCACTCCCTCACTCAAGGTCCTACTCGCCCAGGACATCGCTGATCAACCCTATAACACAAATGTGGTTTCAATTTTTAATATAACTATTATAGGTTGGTTTTATCCTATAACGCTTATTGTTATCTTTTGTTTAGGGTTTAATATACCTAATTATCTAGGTCTTAAGTCTTTTACAATTCTTCGTGAATCGTGTTAAGTTCTGTTTCAGTTTTCACATCGATTTCTAAATTAAGTTTTTAACTCAATTTTTTGTTAGAGATTTACACGTACACCCTAAAAAAAAAATCATTCCGATCCATAATGTGAAATTAATCGTATTATCTTCGGATATCCTAAATATTGTTTTTACTCTCTAACTAGTGTTCTAGTCTGCGCGGTATACTTGAATCCTAATTTAATCACTGAATTTACCTCTGTTATGAGAAAATCTTACATTTTACATATAATTACCCTAATTTAAGTTTCTTATCAGATTTATTGTATATTTCTATTATTATCATAATATTAATTTTTATTCTAATATCTTCTATTTATTATATTTCTAATAAGTACATAACACACATCTAATATTTTTATCACTTTAATTACCATCTCCAAACATCAATTATCATTTCAAAATGTCTAAATTTATCCTAAATAAAATTTTACACCTAATTACCCTAATTTACAAAATTAACATAAAATTTACTATTTTTTCCTATTACTTATTTACTACATAATTAACCTAATTGTCAAGTCTGATTTTTCAGTTTTTGTTTAAAATTGATTTCTCATTTCTTGATTAATATTAAACCCTAACCCATTTAATATTAATCATCGACTAAAGAAATTGAGAAATTTCGATTTTTTATTAAAAATAATTTTTGGAGTCGCTACTCGACCGGAGTCAGGAAAAGAAAAGAAACCGTAATCAATTAGGTGGATTGGTTACGATTTAGCTTCCGGTCTTTGATTTCAATTTTAATAAAGAACCAAAGGGTTCCGAATTCGGGGGGCTAACTTATTAAACCCTAACGGGTACCACTATTTATTTATCGAAATTAGGATTATTTTTTAATTATAATATTTAAGAAAATAAATAAATAAAATCAAAAGAAAGAGAAAAAACGAACTTAAGTTTCTACATATTTTATCGTCGCCTCAAAGGTGCTTACGTACCCACTAGCTGGGATCAGACGATTGTAGTTCTTTAAAAAAAATCTTTAATGTGTTGATTTATTTTAATTTTAAAAACTGTCCAAATTTACATTTTTAATTTATTCGGTTTATTTAAAAAAAATCTAAAAGGGTCCTAACTCTTGAATGCTATTGTTTTATAAAAAATGCTCTAAAAATCTTATTTTTCAAAGGTTCCTTTATTAATCTTTATTTAAATAAAAACAACTTGCTGTGTTATAAACCTTTAAACAAAATAAAATCTTAAAAAATAACAAATTCCTATAACCCCTAAATTAATATATACAACTATTTACCTAAATAAAAACATATTATATAATATACTTGATATATGTATAGAAAACTAATACTAAAAAAAATCTCTTAATATATACATATCTTATATATTACATCATATAACCAAGGGTCCAATAATAATAATACTAAAATATGATTATGATAATAATAATGAGATATACAAATAAAACAACAATTAAATAAATAAATGAATGAATAAAAAACTTCAGGATTGGAAGAGAACCGAACCTGATTTTCAACTATTCAGCATTATAGTGTCCACAATTTGGCCTTGTTGATGTGGTCTGCGGTGGTTGTAGACGAAGAAGACAGCGGCTGCTGCAGCTGTCCATGTTGGTTAGCATCTTGGCGAGTTGACGGTGGGGTTGAGGCTTGCTGTTCGTATGATATTCGACAGGGGGCTGCTGTTCTCGTGTTGGTGCGTGTGACTTGCTATTCAGTGGGAGAGGACGATGGATTGCATCAAGGCTGGTCGGATTGCGGTGTGAAATTCTGGTCGAGGCATGGACATATTCGAGAGCTGAATGTTGGTCAAGGAATTATGGATTACTGCTGGTGTTAATGGAGTTGCGTCACTTCTAAATGTATTTGGTTGTGCAGTGCCACCGTAGATTTGTTGTTCACGAATGGAGTGCTCGTGCTTGCAATGTGAAGCTTGGATGTTGCGGACGTATGTAGAAGGGGGTGCTGCTGTGCGCAAGAGAGGAAAAGCTAACGAAGAAGTTTCGGGTTTGGCTGCTATTGTTGTAAGGTCGTGCTGTGCTTGGTCCGTACGTGAGCAACAACGTGCGAAGTGTAGTAGAAGCGCTAGTTGATGGCCTGTTTGAACGAACAATATTGCTGTTCGCAAGATCTTCAATGAAGCGCGGTAGCGTCGTTGGTGTGTACTGCTGTTCGGGTTATGGACTTGCCGTTGGTTAGATGGAAAATAGTTTTGTTTAAGGCCAATGTTTAGGGCGGTAGATGTGGAACAGTGTTGGTCCAAGTTGCTGCTGTCGTTGGTTTGGTCAGCGGTGGTTGTATCCTGATTAGTTACAGCTGTCCCTACCCTAATTTTCAACATTGAGATGCAAGGAAGGAGAAGACTCAAGTGTACCATTGTTAAATTGAGATGCAAGGAAGGAGAAGACTCGAGCGCACCATTGTTTTCTGTTAAAGCTTATTAGATTTGCACTTGTCCGTTGTTGTCGTTGTCCGTGGCGAGAAGCTTTGACGTTGCTGTGGTTGGGGATTTGTTCATGTGGACAATATGCGATTAGGAGAGAAGGACAACGCTGTGCAAGGTGATTGGTCAGGGATGTGGCGTGCGGGGCAAAGTCTTCGTGCAGCAGTATGGATGGCGTGTTGCGTATCGCTGCTGGAGGTTGTCAGCAGTGCATGTGTTTGGGGTGGGAATTTGTTGACCGTACATGTGTGGCTAGTAAAGATTGACTAGAATGTGTGTGTAAGCTATTTTAAGCGTATGTGTTTGATTTTCCTCTTTTTGGTGAGTGTGTAATTGTCCTCTCTTTTTTTTTTTTACTGCGTGTATGTGTTTATATAGAGTTTAAACCAAATTATATCTGATTCGTTAATTAAATTAGATTCAAATTCAATTCGTACCCATGACCTCCAACTAAATCCACCCCAAATACTCCGTTACTTATTCATTAGGCAGTTGGCCTATGCCTTGACATTCATTACAATTAAATTATATTTGAACTATCCGATTCCCTAAAATAAAATTTTTTAACTAATACTAAAATTAATTATTTCTAATATAAATTACTTCCTAAAAATCTATGAAATTTTTATGATTTTTCCTTTTCTTATTTTTTTAGTATTTTCATTATTAATTAATTTTTTAATTTTTTTAATTTTTTTGTTATTATTATTTTTTTAATTAGGACCCTTTTTGTAAAAATAAAAATTAAGACTATGAAGGGGAAAAAATTAGGTGTCTACACTAATAATTACATCTAACACCTTAAATGCAACAAGTATCATACTTCATCAAATTTCAACATCCTAAAATATATAATTATTCACTAAATCGGTAATTAACTATTTAATTACTTAATTAACCCTAAATTACCCATTTTATGCCTCATTTTAAAACCTAAAATTTATCTAAATTTTCAAAAATTAATTTTTAAAAATGGGCTTCATAGCACTATTCTATATCATCTAAGTAGTCTACACAAAATTTTTGAGCTCAAAAATACACTCCTAAGGCCATTTATTTCTAAACCAAAATATGTCCGGTTTTACATGATTTCTTAAATACCATATATCATGAGATATATTTTCATCAAAATAATATTTTTTCTAAAAACTACATACAAAAATATTCTAGAATAACAAAATTCATAATTTTCTAAGAATATTTACTATTTTTACAAAATTACACAAAATCGGGCTAGAAATCGAACTCACCAATTTGGGTGGCTTTGGCTACTGTCGGTAGCCATGGGTGTGTCGGCCCACCTGGGCATTGCCACCACCGTGTGGTGGTGGTAGCCGTCTACTCCTAGCTGTTTGTCAGGTCTAGGTTCTCCTCTAGGGCTCTAATTGCATAAATTTGAGTAATTTTTTTTTATAATTAATTCAAACACTTACTATTTCGACCCTCTCCATTTTTCACACTCTCCAAACTAACCAAATGAGCTTCTGAAATTTTCTTGCTATTTATAGAGTATTAGGGAAATTATTGTACATTAATGAGACAAGACAATTGCCTTATTTCTTCTTCTTTTTTTTAACTTTTTATTTGTTGCATTTTAATTGGTTGATTTTTTTTCTTCAATTTCAGATTGCCATGCCTCAATTCTGGATTTTTCCTTAATTAATTATGAATTTTCTTTAATCATTTATTATTATTTTACCACATTTCGTGTATTTTAAATAATTAAGCGTAATTTTACCTATATATAAATTCATATATAGTAAAAATAAATATTCCTAAATATTATTTAGGTCATTCTATGATTTTTAGTATACATATAATTTATCTCTAGCAATTCATTAATAATCAAATACATTTTATGCATTTTCGATAAATAACAAGTTATATACTTAAAAGTTAGAAATTTTATATTCTTTTATTTTATTACTTATTTTCTTAAATTCGAATTTATGGGATCATTTTTATTAATATTTCTAGCTTTACTTATAATTTAAATTCGATCAGATCTTTTAACCGATCGGAACCTTGAGTGACTGGTTGTGGAACTTACAAAGGGGAGTAGTGTCTTAAAATCCAAATCACAAAAATGCATTACATTATCCACTAATAAAATAAAATATGTTGTTGTAGTTGACGCTTGTGGGCAAGTATTGTAGATGAAGAAATTTTTAGAAGAGCTAGATTATTGGGGGAAATTTTGAGATTGTATTATGACAGATAAATGCTATACATCTCAGTAAGAATATAAACTTCCATTTTAGATATGAACATATTCTTATTAAATATCGTTGAATTCAAGATATATTGAAAGCGAAGCTCTTAAAGTTAGAGAAGATCTATATTGATGATATGGCTTCAAGCATGATCAACACAGCTTTATTGAGAAAAAAATCTCATCACTTGTAGATTGACAACAAGTAATGGAATCTCCCATATAAGTTGGAGGGAGGGTTTGGCGAGCTTTTTTTAAGTCCGGCTCATGTGGTTCATGATTGAAGATAATAGTTTAAGGAAATAAAAGAGAGAGAGAAAGAACAGACCCCAAATAGCGTGCCATATTTATCTATCTATTACATATTTTTGTTAGAAAAAGAACAATAATCTTATATAGAAAATAGGATCAGCAATAGCAGAAATAAAGATAAAAGGAAAAAAAAATACCTTTTAAATAAGGTGTAGACCGTGGTTTTAAAATTTTTTTTTTTTTTTTGCCCCCCAATAAGTGTAGACCATGGTTGAAAAGTTATGGAAGATTAAACTAATGCTATGTATGAAAATTTTTAAATGAAGTGAAAAAGGAATGAGAGATATGGCAAGGATCAGAAAGGGAAAAAAAAAATATTCATTTTTATATGGATATAGAAAGTGGAAATGGAATGAAATGAGTGAAAATATCTCATTTTCTCTTATTTTGTTTAACATAAAGGAAATAAAAAGATGAGAAATGATATGATATCTTTTAAGTTTCTGTTTCTGTTTCTCTCATCTCTTTCTATAATCGACATTTCCATTCTTTAAAGACGTTTTTTTAACTTTCCAAAATTTCCATTCTTTTCCTTTAATTTCTCTCCCAATTTGAAGAAGAAATAAAGGGCATTTGAGTGAAAATATTTCCATCCATTTCTATTCTATTTGTCTCATTTCCAGCTCTCATTAAATTAACCAAATATACATTTTCCTTCCGTTTCTACTCATTTCTTTTCATTTTTAGAGTTTTCCATCAATCTATAGACAATGTAAATGAGGTGCATATTCTTGTTCACTTATAATCTATGAACATTGACAAGGAGAATCTACTGGACGTCGACAATATTAAATCCATCATCGAGCGGCCTATTGAGTCGCTATTGTAACGGAACTTCAACACAAGAATCATTTTGTGGAGTACTATAAGATGATCGTTTTGATCTTTATCAATCGTTCTAGGTCTATTGAATCTTAATCGTGATGTGGCTGATTGACTTGTTTTATTATTGTTATTGATATTCATCAACTCGGTGAAGTTACAATTATCGATCGATTTAGCTAATAAGGAGATAAACTATAAACTTATTATTTGTGGACAGTAGAAAGACTTTTATGTTGTGAGTTGCGATCTCGAGGTTATTTGCCCTATTGAAGTCATCCACATAAATTCTGATGGAGTATTACCAAATTATATGTGTATTTGCTATAAATATTTATCGTTATTAGTAAGGGGAACAAGGGCATAACTCTTCCTAAACACAGCCTCACGTAAATTTGAGTCTAATGTCTGTGCTAACGTAACGTATGCCCTCCACATTTTTTTTTTTTGCTTAAGCATGAATGTTCTTGATTTAAACGAACCAAAACGTAGAAAAAAAAAATTAAAAACTATTATTGCTCTAGCTCTCGTGTTTTGAGGTAACAAACTTGTGATAGCTCTTACTGGATGGAATCATTCAAACTGGACTCATACATCATATTTGGAAGTTTTAGGAAAGGTTTGAAAGAAATAAAAAAGATGGAAAGAAAAGGAAGGAAATGTACATACCATTGGCTTGAATTGCCTTTAGTAATGGATACTGTCATCTTGATTATCTTAAATCGTTATAAACTCAAGCTCGATTAAAAATCGCATTTAAAGTACCCGATTCGATTAAACTCGTTTATGTTTGATTTATTTTGAAAAGATTTTCTCTAGTTTAGATAATATATATATCATGCTTTATAATAGACATGGTCACCCTTACTGACTCGGCCGGCTTGCATTTCTCGATTTTGTCTTCTCAGTTGCTAGGAGTAAAAAAAAAACAAAAGGTTGTCGAAGATCATATAAGACAAATGCCGAAGTTAGGAATCATGAAGAATCAACATAGAATCTAAGCTTGCTTCCAATATATACATATTTCTTAATATACCATAGATATTGATATGATGGGTGATCTTAGTTCAAGAAAGTTAATATTAGGTTATACTTATGGAGGAGGAGTAGTGTTTTGAAATCCAAATTACAAAAATGCTGTACATTATCCACTAAAAAAATAAAATGTATTGTTGTAGCCGAAGCATGTTGAAGAAATTTTTAGAAGAGCTAGATTACTGGGGCAAATTTTGAGTTTGTATTATAACAGTTAGAATGCTATACATCTCCATGAGATTATAAGCTTCCATTTTAGATCTGAATATGTTGTTGTTAGATACCGCTGAATTCAAGATATATTGGAAGCCAAGCTCTTAAAGCTAGAGAAGATTTATATTGATGATATGGATTTAAAGCATGATAAATAAAGCTCTACTTAGGGAAAAACTCACTTGTAGATAAAATAATGGAATCTCCCATATAAGTTGGGAGATAAACTATAAACTTATTATTTGTGGAAAGTAGAAAGACTTTTATGTTGCGAGTTGCGATCTCGAGGTTATTTGCCCTATTGAAGTGATCCACATAAATTCTGATGGAGTATTACCAATTATATGTGTATTTGCTCTAAATATTTACCGTTATTAGTAAGGGGAACAAGGGCATTATTCTTCCTAAACACTGCCTCACGTAAATTTGAGTCTAATGTCGGTACTAACGTAACGTATGCCCTCCGCATTTTTTCTTAAGCATGAATCTTCGTGATTTAAATGAACCAAAACATAGAAAAAAAAAATTAAAAACTGTTATTGCTCTGGCTCTTGTGTTTTGAGGTAACAAACTTGTGATAACTCTTACTGGATGGAATCATTCGAACTGGACTCATACATCATATTTGGAAGTTTAAGGAAAGGTTTCAAAGAAATAAAAAAGATGGTTCCTACCACTAGACATATTTTTGGCTTGAGTTGCCGTCAATAATGGATGCTGTCATCTTGATAATCCTAAATCATTATAAACTCAAGCTCGATTCAAAATAACATTTAAAAGTATTCAAGTCGATTAAACTCGTTTATATTTAATTTATTTTTAAATTTTTTTATTTAATTTAGATATCATATATATCATGCTTTCTAATAGACATAGCCACTCGGCCGACTTGCATTTCTCAATTTTGTCATCTCAGTTGCTAGGAGAAAAATAAATATATTAAAAAAAAAAAAAAAACACGTTGTCGAAGATCGTAGACGACAAATGCCAAAGTTAGGAATCGTCAAGAATCAACATGGAATCTAAGCTTGCTTCCAATAAATAAATATATATATATATATATTTCTTAATATACCAATGTACGAGAACGCCATATAAATTACATTGAAACATCCAAAAGAGAGAAGAACATTACCAGGTAATCATTTGGCAATTATATTAAAGTGTAAATCGTAGTATATGTTCCATTGCAGTTGTTGGTGTACCATACGAAGCTCGTTTTGTGATTTTCAGCTTGGTAGGCAGTCACAACATTAAGAAGTCAAGTTTTGTCAACATGGATTACAGAGTGACAATGGAAAGAGATGAAAGAGACGTGAAGAAAGAGCAGGTTGTTCTAACCATGCAAATGAAAGGAGGAACAGGAGAATTCAGCTATGACCAGAACTCAAAAGGACAGGTCAGTTTCAAATCCTCACCATCCTGCTTTTATTGGGAAAATTCTCCGGATCGGTTCATATAGATTCTATTAAAATGTGGTGCTCATAATTATATGCACACTATCTTACACTGACTGATATGCTCTGAACGAGTCATTTAAGTACTCTATATGTGTTTTTGCATCATGTAAATCTTTTCATTAGTAGATGCAAATTTTTAATTCACAAGGTAAACTTAGAAGCTTTTGCCAGTTTATGTGAACTTGAGGATGCGGTCCATGAAATTTATCTATCTTCACCTTTCTAGTATTAGGCATTTTATTGACAATAGTCATACAAATTTTAGTCTTATGTCAAGCTAAACATAAACATTTCACATTGTTGAAAGGAAACCTATGTTTTCAGAAATTTGATCATGACCCCTCAATTTCTTTTGTCAAATCTTTGTTTGTTTTTTATTTTACTCTGTTCTCTAGCATGCAAGTCTTCGAGGGACAATGCAGGTACTGCATCGGGCACTTGTGGATTTCTGTGATGCAGACCTTCCAAATTGCATTGCTATAGCAGATTTAGGTTGTGCTTCGGGACCAAACACGATGATGGCAATCTCCGAAAGCATGGGCATTATCTATAGGACTTGTCGTCGATTGGGTCGATCTGCACCCGAATTCCAAGTGTTCTTGAACGATCTTCCTTCCAATGATTTCAATGCTGTTTTCATGTCCCTGCCAAAGTTTCAGATGAAAATGCAAGAAGAGAATGGAGAAGGCTTTGGGCCGTGTTATATTTCTGGTGTTCCAGGTTCATTCTATGGCAGGCTTTTCCCTGCCAAGAGCCTGCATTTTGTGCAATCCTTTTCTAGCCTGCATTGGCTCTCCCAGGTAATATGAACTTTGGCGTACATATTAGGACCGGACCTAGATTCTAGATTATTGACCACAGAATACGGATGAAATTAAGATTCTGAACCGAAATTCTTACAGGTGCCGCCAGAGCTAAGTGATAATCCTAAAGAACAGTTCGTAAATAAGGGGAAAGTTTATCTGTCCAAGACGAGTCCACCAGGTGTGGTGGATGCTTACTTCAACCAATTCAAGAGAGATTTCTCTGTGCTTCTTAAGTCGCGAGCTGTGGAAATAGTCCCTGGAGGCCGCATTGTTTCAATGTTTCGAGGGAGGAGAGTGCCAGACCCGTCTGCTGACGAAAGCTGTCTGCTGTGGGATTACTTAGGACAGGCATTCCAGGATCTTGTCTCAGAGGTACATTTCATTGTTTATGTTGGATCACAATACGCCTTCTAACCCGTCTTCTGAAGCTAGGCAGTGATAGATAATGGTTCGATCCGTGATGCAGGGACTGATTCTGGAGGAAAAGCTGGATTCTTACAACACACCGTACTATGAACCTTACGCTGAAGATGTGAAAGCTGAGATAGAGAAGGAAGGATCATTCATTCTAGACTGGCTCGAGATCATTTCAATACCTTTCGATGGTGTTACTGGAGGAAAGAGTTGCGATCGACATGAGACGTCTGAAATGATGGCGAAAGCCATGAGGGCAATCAATGAATCGATGGTTCGGAGTCATTTTGGTGGTGAAATCATGGACCGGTTGTTTCAGAGGTTTACTCAGATCATGGCTGTTGATACAAAAGAAGTAGAACATGTCTGCCTGGTTGTTTCCCTAATAAGAAAACCTTGAATTCGATATTGGCAAGAAACCTCATCGTTCTTTGCAGCATCTTTTTCATGCACATCATCAGTTCATGAATGATTGTCTCATTTACTTTTGTATTCTGAAACGTTGCGGTGTATCTTCAGCAAATATCGTCCGTAATTGCAGAAAAACAAGAAAATCGACAAGAATGCTCCTCTACTATGAAATTTAAGATTACCTCCTCCATACCAAGCCTTGTAATAGGTCCTATTACATTATCTTATCTTAACTTCCTAAGAGATTTTATTTTGTGAGGATTTTTTTTTTTTTTTTTGGGATTGGTAGTGGTGATGGCGGTAGTGGTGCGAAGTGAGACAATTAGATCATATTATAATATTGGAGACAAGAGAATTAGACCTAATTCATCTAATTAGAATATTAGTCTTCACACCACCCACTTATAATGGCTTTGATAGGAACTTGAGATATCATTATAAAAGAAAACCTTTTTTAAGATTAGCTTTTTATTCCAAAATAAAACCTAAGGCATTTTAGTGTAGCTCAAATAAAGTCCCACTTCATAGATTGTAGGCTTTTGCAAGATTAAGTTTTAATAATCATCCTTTCCTTTTTCTTTTTTACATCAAAATATTCATAAGTTATTTATTAGTATCTTTGTGATAATTTTATAAATCGTGGTTCGAAGATTAATAGGATGAAATTCCTTTAGGTTATTTGATCCCTTCTTCCTAGATATTAGAAATAAGTAATGTTGTTAAAACTAGTATGAGTAATTGAGCCAGACATATGAGTAGGTCAAAGATTACAGGAGTATATCCTGGTTCAACAAGGATTCAATCTAGGTTAGATTAGAATTGGAACAGATCGATTTTATGATTGGATCAAGTCAAACCGAATTGAACTATAAAAGTCAACTTGACTTTAACAATACTGAAATTATGAAGAATTCATTCACCTCAGGATGAGTTTTCCTCTCATTGCAAAGCTCAAGTACAGTCTCTTCCACTGTACTCTTGATTGCTAACCTATATTATTGGTGAAAGCTAACATGATAGATAAGTATTCGGTCCAATGCACTTAAAGATGTGCAAACGGATTTTGGCTCGCGGGCCAGCTCATTTAACCTACATTTTTAACGGGATTAGGCTAAGATTTTTTTGTTTGTTTAAAAGCAAGCTAAATGAGCCCGACTTGTTTAACTCATTGGCCAAAGTGAGTTGGTTTAGGTCGACCTATTTAATATATTTATATTTTTTGTCTGTAGGCTAATCCGTTTAACTTACTTTTTAAACGAATTAAGATCAAATTTTTTTTACTTGTTTAAAAATAAGTCAAATAAACTCAGCCTATTTAACCTGTTTGCATACCTCTAAATGCATTTAAGGGTGGTTTTAACAATATAAATCATATTATAATATATAGTTTGAAAAGCTATTTCCTTTTTTTATATTTAATGTTTTATGCTATCATTGATGCATTTCCTTTATTTGCTTTGTCAAGTCATAATGCCTTTTCATTATTATTTTTCAATTTTTTCCATTATCTATGATTATAAATAAGTTCATATCTTATGTATTTCTCTTCCTTCTCCTCTTTGTCCGTTCATAATTGACCCTCTTCTTTGTTTCTTAAAAGTTTGCTTACCTACTTCTTTAATTGAAGTTGGAAATTTCAATTTCACTTATTTTTATACATAATATGATTTTCTTTTCTTTTCTTTTCTTTTCTTTTTTTTTTTATATTTTCATGTTCTTTACTTTGGTATCTCATTCTAGACTAACTTTTATATTTGTCCATTATATAGGTAAAAATGAAATGGGAAATGGATTTAGATCAGATAATGGAATTTACAAAAACAAAAGGATTGATAAAGGAGTTTAAACATGTAGTTTTAACTATTTTAATATTTAACGTTGACATATATTGGATCTATATAAATTCCATCGCAATACCATATAATTGATATATTCTATGATTCAAGTTTGTGATTGAATTTCATTGTACTAGTGAAGCTATATGATTTCTGTTGCAATACTATATTATTTTGTTGTAATTTTTATTATTTTTTCAATTTCACATTATATTTGAAATTCTTTTATTTGTATAAATTTAATTTAAATAAGTATAATTTTGTGTTGAATTTTATCTATAAAGGAGGATACTAATGGTTTTGATTGAGTTATTTATTATTATTAGTATTCTATTATTTGTAAAATATATATACATCGTTACATTATTGGAGGAGGGTAGAATGTGTTGTTAGATGTAAATTATAAAAATTTAATATCCTTTTACTAATATCTATTTGATAAATTATTAGAATCATTGCTTGAATAGTTTTCATTTAATTTATTTCAAGTATCTCATTTTTCTTTTTTCTTTTTCTTTCTTTTTTTTTAAGAATGTAATGCACGTTTTTGTATTACTATTATTATTACTTCAATCACAATAAAGAGAAATAAAACAAATAATTTAAAACAATTTAACGTGTGATACTATCATATGAGAAAATTAGTGAGACCCAATCTATATCCTTCTATGTCATCTTATTTTAGGTTTTCATTTTTATCCTTTTATTTTATTTTTTAACATTTGAAAGGTAATGGATAAGAGAAAATGTTAGAAATTGACCATCTGTAGAAAGTTTAATTGTGGAAATTAATCAACATAATTTTAACAAAGAGATGATTAATAGAGATATAAAATAATGTAATACTTAATGTCTTTCTAACCTTTTTCTCACTAATCATTTTTATTTTGCATTTAATAAATTATTTTTTATTTCACATATCTCCTATCTATTTTATTTGATATTATATATTGCACTTTTCCTTATCCATATTGAACTTATTATCATTTCAACTACATTACATGACATAAGAATAAAGAATTTAGAATAATTTCAAGTATAAATGGTGCTTCTAAATAACAAAGTTGGCAAAAGAAAATGACTCAAACTCCCTATATCTCCTTATTTTAGTTGGTTGGATATGTCATGGATTATTCAATTTACCAAAATTTATTAGCTATAATGTATACTTTACAAACAAATAACTAAGGAATATATGAAAATGGCATTTTTTTTTTATTTTCTCCATTGAAAGATAAATGGATGAATTCAAATGTCAAAATTCAAATGCTTTTTTTTTCCCTACTTGTGGAAAATTTATTTTATAAAAATCAATCAACACATTTATTACAAAGAGTTGATACATGGGGATAGTAATTAATGTTGTTTGAGAGTACTTAATTTTCTAACCCCATCTTACTAAATTTGTATGCATTCTACATTATATCACACTTTTCTTATCATCCATATCAATCTTATTGCCATATTCAATTATGAGACCCTAGCGAACTGTCCACCCACAATATATGTGCTAAAAAATGTAGAAAGTCATTTGAAACTACTTTTAGTTTTGCAATCAAATTGTAAGTTTCAACATTAATTTTTTCATAACATTTTAAAAATTCTCAATCATATTAAAATAGTTAGTCATGATAACTAAGACCTAAAAATTTTAATAGTATATATAAATCCTAAAATTTTTATAATTTTTTAAATATTAGTAAGAAATTATTATTATTTTTTAGTAATTAATGCATATGGTATATCACATGAGAATCGCATTGAAAGGAAAATATTAAAATATAGGGAAATTGCAAAACCTCCTAAACTTTGGCTTAAGTATGGATTGATTCCTTAAACTTTTAAAGTGAAGTCTTTGACTCCCTAAACTTTAATAAATTAGTAAAACAATCCCTATAACCCCTTTAAACTTTGATTTTGGTGCGTATTACTAATCAACATCAAATTTTTTAATTTTGATATGAATTGATATTAATGGAAATTGAAACAAATTATTGACAACAAAACGTTACAAAAAAAAAAGAGAGAGAGAGAGAGAAAGAAATGATTTAATTGCATATAGTAGGCATATATTAATTGTAATTGACATCTAAAACACATTATTATTGGAAAATAGGTAATTTGTTAAAGGTAATTGATGTCAATTAGAACTAAAACATATTATTAATGGCAAATGAGTTATTAATGAGAATTGAGTTTAGTGTTAATCTTATCAAATTATAAATGGCAAATGCAATGATTTCATAAAATAATAATTCAAACTTTAAATTATTGATATAACTTTATCTCAAGAAAAATGAAATACATAATTGATAAAAAAGTAAGTGAATTTAGTCATTTATTAATGGTGTAGAGAGCCAAATTTAATATTGGGCTTCAAGCCTATTGATTAAATATTAAATCGATTTAACTCTTTGAGCTAAGGTGACTGGACTTGAGAAGTTAAGCTTATAAATTACTATGATGATCAAGAGAAATTTAGCATAATAGGTTTGGAGTAGGGCTCATTGGATCGGTTCATCTAATCCAATCTTTCTTGATTTGATTCATACTAAAATAATAAATAAAACCTTTATTTGGGTCTAAACTCATGAAAATAGCCTATTAAAGATCTATTAATGAAAGGTTTTAATCTTAACCGTTGATCACCATTATGATTTAATGGATGTGATTAATCATCATTTCCTATAAATACCCCATTCACATTTGAAAGGTGAGAATAATATTCATTAACGCCGTTACTCTGCCAAAACCTTATTTCAAAGATTAAACACTTAAACATTTTAGCGACTCTACCCCATTCTTCATCATTTTTGGAATTTGATGCCATCGCGTTCCTTTGTCCGTCACCATACGTATTAGAGTTTCATCAAGATTTCCTACTCTTCCTCCCTACACTTCTCTCTTGATCATCCCACACGAGTCACTCAAGTCATTTCATTAATCACATATAACGCTACTTCACACACGATACGCACATGACACTTGCATTCGTACCCACTCTCCCATAGATGGTAAATGATACCAATAACAATTGAAACATGTTATCAGTATAAGATGTATTGACATCATCAATTAATTATTTAAGCTATGCATTTTGATGTAAATTGACATTTCACTACATTTAATTTAGTATCAATAGGAACAATGAAAAAAACTATATGTAGAGGTAAGCCATTGATATGAATCAAGTTTGTATTTATGCAAATATATTACTTAGTCAATGTTAATAAATATTTTAATGTGAATTAATATAATTGGAAATGCTGAATGATTTTTTTCTTTCTTTATAATAAATTATACTACATTATGCTGAAGTTGTATAGCTTCACTCTATCATTCTTTGTTGTATAAAGATTCTGAAAGTACTGGACAACATGCCTCTTTAATGCTTCATATCCTGATATCCAGTTTCCATAAGCATCTTGCAAGCATATTACTCTATTTCGAATCCTTTTTTTCATCACTGTTGCACCCGAAAAAAACAGTATTTCTTTCTCCCTGACTAATCCATTTAGCTTTAGCTTGGGCTTTCCAAAGTAGTTCCTCTCTATGCATAAGCTGTGTGAGTTCTGTTCTCAAGTTCTTTTCCAGATTAATTAAATAAGCAGATGGCGCATTCACCAAGGCTCTTTCTACACCTACAAGCTGAGCTAATATTCGCCTCTTTTGCTTTCTCACATGACCAAAAAACTTCTTGGTTCCATGTTCTAGTAGCATTGGTAAATTGCTCGATAGCTTGTGAGTAGCTAGGATAGCTATCATCCCATAATTCTGAACTACTTGTATGAAGTTTAGGTGTGTTATCCACATAGGCTGAAACTTAAATGACCTCTCATTTCCAAAACGCAGGGGGTTAATATTTGTAGTCATAAGCAGTGGCCTACGATTAGATGTGTGTTTTTGGAGGTGATAGACTGCTAGGTTCGGATATAAGCTTCTGAAAGTAGCATTTTCCCAAGCACGGCCTTTTCTTGTTTGAATTAGTCTTGTAAGCTGTCTAAGGTTTGACCAAGTGTACTTGGGACCTGTTTTCGTAAGTTACAGGAGGACATACAATCTATGTATTTGGCAGTTCTAAAAAGGTTCAGTTTGTCTCTCCCCATTTTCTCTGTCTCGGAGATTAGTTCATTGAAGTCTTCAATAACACACCAGGGACTATATTGGAGTGCTAATGCCTGTAATTTAAGTTCTTCGCAGAGTTTTAACCTTAGTTGTAGATTGAGATTAGCGTAGACACTCATTAAGTAAAAAGATATGTTTTGCATGTGTACCTGGAGCATGGCATGTATTTGTTGAGGAGTGGGGTGTTGCAGGGCAACATCGATTAGGTTAGTATTCCGCACCATTATCATGCCCCCACGCTGCCCTTCAGCTTCAGAGCATAGAAACCCTTCATAAGGGAGCTGCTGATAAAGTGCTTCAGCGGCTACTTGATCCAATTTGGTCTCAAGTAAAAGCGAGACATCAGGCTGGTGTTGTCCGATAACCTCCATTATAGCACTGACACGGTTGGGAGAATTCGTGCCACGGACGTTCCATGAGATAATTTTTGTTGGAAAGGTGGTTTGATATTGTGCCATGTCAGGGTCAAGTAAGGTGGCCATTGCCTTGTAGCAGGGAGTACATTATGCCATCTGCAATACGCTTCACTTCAAGAGCAATATGGCATGGGGAGTTTCGAGTCACCATGACCGCTTGTGTCTCCTCTTTGTTCTGAAAGAACAGGGGAATAACCCTCCATCGCTTCAAGGGGTAAACCACTGGTATTGGCGCCAGAGGGACCATCAAATCTCTGTGGTTAACTAGGGTCTCTGCGACTATCAAACAAGTGGCCTCCCATTGGTTCATGATCAGCCATGGGAACTGAGGGGGTAGCCGACAGTGTTGTGGGTACAGTTACGTTGAATTCCCTCCATGTTTGCACCCTCAGCCCCATTCTCGTTATCCAAACATTGCCTTGCGGCTCGGTTATATCCAACCTCATCACAGGGACTTGATCTATCTGGAGTAAGTCGCTCTCCAGCACAGTCAAGCGACATAGATTCACTAGTATCGTGGCCCATCCTTGCTCTGTTGGGATGTAGAATAGTCAAAACCTTGAGCTGATCCAGGGTAGTTCTGAATTCAGGTGCAAAATATTGATCTTGAAAAGGATGTAGAGTTTGTGATCGAGAGATTGCACTGTGAGCTTGTTTTCTGAGGGTAGTCAGCCTTGGTTTAGAAGTTGATGGTGCACTTGAAGTGAGTACCAGGGTTTGATAGGGTTTGAGCGTTTTCCTTCGAAGGGTTAGCGTTCATTGATATCGTGGACTGCATCACTGTAGATGACGACGGTTATCTGCTTCCTTCGGATAGGTTTCTTGATCAAAATTTATTGAAGATCGATTTCCTCCCTCTTTCTCCTTTACCCTATCCTATGATCCGGATTCATGAACTAATGGCGGATCGTAACGATCATCAAGATCTCGCACTTGCCGAGGATGGATATCCGATTTAACTTGAGTAGATTTGGGCTGATTTCTTCTCTTGCGCCTTCCTATTAAAATCCAATCTCCATATCCTCTTGCTTCCGTATTTAATTTACTCTCATCATTTGTGCTCGAGGCATATTGCTCACTGCCTCTTTGCTAAGCATCTGTATTTAATGCATTACTAATCTTGTACTTTCCATTTTTTTTCTTCATTTGTAGTTGGTTGCTGTGATAGAGTTTTGTATCTCCATAGGATACTATTAAAGAAATAGTATGAAAATAGGATCGTCTTGTTACATATTACAGCAATGGTACATAGCGTACGCCTTCACTATGTGTTTGATTTTGTATTGAATAGAAATAAATTTATAAGTAAGGTATATAGCTTGATTGCGCCTTTTTAGTACTAAGAATGTGCATAGCCTAATTACGTCTTCCAAGTACTAAGAAGCGCATGACCGGATTGCGTCTTTCTACTTACACTGAAGTGAAAACAAGCTATGTACTCTTAGTACCTTGCTTTCCGCATGTTCCCTTCATTCTTTTATCCACCACTTTTCAAAATCTTTCAAACTCTCTAATTTCCACTCTTCGGGTGATAACATGATCCTAGTTTTCTTGATTGATCTGTAAGTAACACTCATCCATCCTTTTTTCTTGTATTTATTTTTTAATATACAAATTACATTGTTAATATAGTAATATTCATATTGTACATGTGAAGTGTAGTTAGATAATAATTTTTTTTAGTATTTATATTTTTTACTATGCAAATTATGTTTAGTATATTATTCATAAGGTAGTATGTAGTTATGCAAATTATAGTAGTGACGTAAGAAAATAAGGACGTCACCCGTAAATTGTCAGTGATTTTACATATATATTGTATTATATGCTGAGACAACCCACCAAGAAGTAAAAATTATATGGGTATTTACATTTATAGTATGTTGTAAAATGCCCCATTGAAAAGTGAAATTGCATAGATGTAGTGAGATGCCCCATCGAAAAGTGAAATTGTATAAGTGCTTGTATTTATAATATGTAATGAAACACCTCATTGATAAGTGCAATGAGATACCCTATCGCATAATGAAATTGCATGGGTCCTTACATTTATAGTATATGATAAAAGGCTTAATTGAGAAATGAAATTATGTAGGTGTCACAAGATGCCCTATCGAGAAGTTAAATTGTGTAGGTGCTTGCATTTGTAGTATGTGATAAAATGCCCCACTGAAAAGTGAAATTGTATAGGTACCATGAATTAGTCATAATTCTGTGGGCTTAACTGATTTTGGAATTGTTGGATGAACAGATTGATAATGGCTAATTATGTATGTAGGAGGGAACATTGTGAATAAAAGTAACGATTCACAATATAACAAAAACTCGATGAAAAAGTTGAAGATGAGGAAGAATTCAAACTTCAATCATTTCCTCCAACAAATTTGTGCAAGTATCAATGTTAATCCTAGTGAAGTGGAGTTTATTCACCAACACCCTTCTTATTATGAGAGATGTGTTTCATATATTTTGATTATCATAACAGTCGATGATGATGTAGAAAACTTGATTAAAATGGTTGACTCATTTAAAGAAAACCGGATACAGAAGATATATGTTAAGGTTTCTAATCAGCCAAACAGTAGTATTATCCAAAACACTTTACGATTTGATCCTTCCAACAACCTTCCATCGTATGTCCAGCAAACTAAGGAAGACTTTCTCATGTACAATGGATAAGAAACTTTTACGATGGATAAGCCCACCTTAAGAGAAGGCGGTCTAAATGAAGAAAATAATGAAGAGACACTTGATGCAGAGATAGAATCAATTGTACAAGATGAGCCAAGTTATGATCCCAATGAAGAGCTCATTCCTATGGGACCTGAAAGCAATGATGAAGGGGAGCGAGTGGGGGTTGAATTTGAATTTGAATTAGAATTAGAAGGACAAGTTGTAGAAGTGGAAAACACTATAAATGATGTAGCCATGTCAGAATACATATCTTGTAGCGTTCCACTTGTATCTTAGGTTACTACTGGCTAGGGGATTCGGATGCCTCCCTAACCCAATTAGACTGGGATGATGACATCATTAATTAGAGATCTAGCTCCATACATGAACATTGGTAGTAGCAGTAGTTATATAGCATTCGAAGAAGACATAGAGGCGAAGAGCAGTTACCAAGTAAACAATGTAAATCTTTTTGTTAGACAACGCTTCAACACTAAAGATGAGCTTATTGATACTATGAAAAGGTATTATATCAATCACCATTGCGACTACCAAATTGATGAATCAAAACTATACTTATAGGCCATTTATTGCCTGGAGAAGGATAGCAGGTGCAAGTGGAGATTATGGGCATCATATAAGAGGTTAATAAGGCTATCCATCATAACAATTCTTAATGGTCTACACATATGTCAATCCCAATGTGACACAAGACTACAGATAGATCAACAGTAAACTTATGATCAATTGCTTCATCAACAATGTTAGAAAGAATGTAGATGTAAGGATTGCAGACCTATAAGTAAATATTTTAACCATATTTGGGTGTAATGTGATAAGGAAGAGAGTTTGGGATGTCAAAAGAAAAGTTATGGAGATTGTGCATAGCAATTGAGAGAAAGCATACGACAAGCTTCCTATTTTGTTGAACGCTATGAAAATTTCAAATCCTAGGACAAAGGTAGGACATCCTTAGAGCTTGGAGTTTTTATCATAAAGTAGGTCCTTTGGATGTTCGGTCCGTCCACTTGTAGTTTGTATTGATGGTACATTTCTAGATGGAAAATACGGTAATGTACTATTGATTGCTTGTTTTATTGATGGAAATAACTATATTATCACGTTAGCTTTTGCACTGATCAATAAGGAGTCTGAGGAGACATTGGGCTAGTTTCTAAAATGGTCGAAGAATTTCATTGTTAGTAGTCGAGGAAAGACAATGTGCAATCAAGCCATGCGCCTTCTTAGGATGGGGAGGTGCAATCAGGTCATGTGCCTTCTTAGGTTGGGAAGGTGCAATCAGACCATAAGCCTTCCTTATAAATTTATTTTTGTAAAATCACACACACTACACCACTATGTAATATTTAACATGACCACCCTATTTTTGTACTATTTTTTCAACAGTATCCTATAGAGGTACAAAACTCTACTGTAACATTTCACTGCAACTATAGCAAGGATTTCGAAGGCCTTCATATTGAAGCTCATAAGTTTTGGCCTCTATACCTAGTGTGTGCACTAAAAGTTTGTCAAAATTAACTTGCACACATAACTTGGCAAAATGCACTTGCTCTCTATTTGTAGTGTAGGCATCAATCCTGAGTACGGGATCGATAATGTTACCTATTTTTTGCAATGCATTTAGACTATAGTATTCCAAAGGTAGTCCACTAACACGTACCTAGGCAGCTACTGAATCAAAGGATGCTTTTGGGGGCTTTAAAATTTGGTGCCCATTTCCTAATGGCCAAGAAGCTTCCTCCGATAGGCCATGGATCGTATTTAATAACTTGGTGCAACTCATCTTCTGATTGAAAAGTAACAGTGTAATAACCATGGCCATTCCTTATCATAGTAAAATTGTTTACAAAGGACCAGATTTTTTTTTAGTCTGTGATATAGCAATTTGTACCCAATAAGGTTATCATAT
Source organism: Lumnitzera racemosa (assembly GCA_024138005.1). Lineage (NCBI taxonomy): Eukaryota > Viridiplantae > Streptophyta > Magnoliopsida > Myrtales > Combretaceae > Lumnitzera > Lumnitzera racemosa. Next base: position 15,437,061 of record JAMXBC010000008.1, on the reverse strand, counting down.
AGCTTAATGATAAGAGATAATTTCCAAGGTTTGTACATTTTCGCTTTTTCATAGATGGTGAAGCTCACAGATCTGTCAGTTGAACTCTCCTCATGATCAGAATTTAAGGGATCCTCTTCTTCGTGCAAATCAGTTTCCCATCTCCTTAGGCGTGTCGGCAAAGAAGTTCATTTTATAGGCATTAGGAACGGTGGTGCTAATAGCAAGCGCATCTTTGTAAGAGGCTGCTATTTGCGCTCTTTTCTGACTCTGGCTAATGGACTGTGAATTAGTTTGGCCACTTTATGAGATGTCCTGATTTGAGTCATTTTTGTTTTCGATGTATCCCAAGCAACTTAGATTCGGATTAGTACTTTCCTCTTGTGATTTGGTAAAATGTTTGGCTTAAGAGATGTTTTTTGCTCTTTGGCAGGGCAATAAGGCCATGATAGGATACGGGAGCTAAGCGGGGAGTTTGGGGGACGTAGGCAGTGTAAGTAGTTTACTTTTCTTGGTTATTGCAAAGCTCTCTGACTTTAAAGTTGCAGTTATGCATTTACTAATATTCATATTTCGTATTATAATTCAAATTGAATTTTTTTTTAGGAAACCGCCAAAGTTAATAAATGAATCTCGAATCTTGATGCTCCGAAAAGAAATTTTACTTAATGCCCCCATTATATAGTATGATACAAGCCAACTTCCAGGCCATATTAGTTGATTTTATGTATAGTTTGGTTACACAAAAAGGGGTTTGAAGAATTAGAAAAAGTATTTAAAATTTGTTCCCTTTGAAAAACAATATAGAAGTTAATTTTATTGGATAAAAATATAAATATTGAGAGTATAAATATAATTAAATAAATGATAGACAATGTTGAGGATATAAAATCAAAATGCAATATTAAGTCCAATACTTACAATATCAAACAATATGGGTAAGTGGATAGCCTTGTTGTATAGAATACCCATCTGAACTCTCTTCTACCGAATAGGTTTCTAGTGGGTAATGAAATTCATAAAGTAAGTTTCAAGTAATAATTTTTCAAAAATTATTCCCACAAGGTTGGGTATAGATATGAAATTAGGATACTTTGTCTTACCTTCAAATTCATATTTTAATATATATATATATTAGGGTATAAGTTCCATAATATTTTATACCCATCTTATAATAATAATTAAATAATATTGATAAATAAAAAAGTAATATTATTTTTTTTCTTTCGATCTTAAAAAAATAACAAAATAAGCCTAACTCATAATAAAACCTTAAGATTATACACGCTTCTCTCTTTTACTAACTTTAGTATAACAAGGTTTTAAAAATATTTTCGTTCTTAACTTATCATCTAAATCCAATATATTATATTAGAATTACCACACATAGTTTTTTTATTTACCGTATAATAATCTTATGATTTGATAAAAAAAATTATTTTGATAATTTAAAAGAAAAAATTTAAGCATGTTACAACTAAGGATTTCAACATTTCTAGCTGTAGAAATATTTTCTATTTGTTGCCTAACAAAATTTTATACTATCTCAAATTAAGCTACGTTGAACCTAGATAATTATTACTTGAGGGTTTAGCGATAGTGCAGTTATAATTTTCATACTAATTATGCATCTAGCATAACGTTTTCAAGAAAGGTAAAGGAAAAAGATTATAGGTTTCATTGGGTACCTTATTTTTTCAAGAAAGGTAAAGGAAAAAGATTATAGGTTTCATTAGGTATCTTATTTCTCGTAAAATCTGCATAGTACAGGATATAAAATAGTTCTAAGGTACATAAGATAGATTCCAATTATAGAAGTTTGAGAAACTATACTTACCAGTTTAAGTGCAAATAGAACCTCATACCATATCCGCCCTATGTCCATTATGCTTATCAAATTAGAGATATCACAAAAATATGTATTCAGTATTGTGTGAATCAAACAAGGTACAATAAAGTTATATTGTCATGTACTATTTATACTTGTGTTGTGCAATTCTTACACAAAAATCTAATATCATGAATCGCTAAACGTACCTTTAGTCGTGTTGAATCTAAGTGGTCATATGCTTATCATCATTGTCAGGCTATTATTGCCTCCACAAGATTAGGGAGATAAAATTCTACTGCCACATTTACCTTTTCATGCATCATAGCATTTGATTTTGTAAAGAATACGTTTTCTTTAAAAAAAAAAAAAAAGTTTGTCAATCTATGGTTTTGCACTATAATTGACACAAACATTTCATTAAAATCCTTAATGAATTTTAGTAAGGCATATATATAAATATATATATATAGATACACATTATTAAAGAAAAAGCCTTTTTTAACTACTATTTGGCATCTTTATTAAATAGTTTAAAATATTAAATAAGTTACACCTGATTCCTCAATCTATTTGAAAACTTCAATATAATTGAAATTAAGGGAAAAAATTACCTATTATTCATGTTCATATTCTTTTTATGAGTAAGGTCACATTCATTTTTCTTTTACCAATAAGAAAAATAATATTTTATTTTGATAATTTTTTCCTTTTCCAAAAGCATTGCATATGGGAGGTTTATGATGAAATATACAAGCGATTGGTTGTTAAATATCATAGAAAAATGCCAAATATTTTTGTTAAATGTTATGAGTGTAGAAAAAATGGTTTGACTAAATTGATAGTATATTTTAAATAAAACTGCTTTTGTTAATACCAACCAAATACATAGTTAGAAAATAGTTAAATAAAATCCTAGAAATCGCTAAGATTATTTATTTATTTATTTTTATTTACTAATTTTAATATACCTATAATACAATTTTGTGTGTCTACTAGTATATTTATAAAGAGGCCCTTAAACCTTAAAAATATCTAATATTGCCTTGTGGAATTTTGCTTCAATTAACTCTAATACTGATAAACTATAAAGAATATGCAAGTTATAAATATAAATACTTTTATTTATTACTAATGTCAATCATTACAGTATTTTTGTTAAAAAGATAATTGATAAATTATAGCAACATCTCCTAAAAACTATCAAAAGCACAAAAGACTCCAAATTTCTAAAATGCAACTTTTAAACTACTTTAAGAATTTTGACATTAGAAAATTTTTCATTCATAGGAAAATATCAACTTGTTCTTATAATAAAATTTCATCTTTTGTGTACATACTTATGTATGTATATAGAATTCGTTAAAGATTGCACTAAAGACATCTTCTAAAACTTTATAGGACAAATTTTTACCTTTTCATTATAGATTATAGTATATGCAACAACTGAAATCTAACTATCAATTTATTATAAAAAAAATAGAATTAATATATAAAATTTGTACAAATTTTGTTTTCAAAGAGCAAAAAGAGTAAATATATATAAATATAAGTTTCTATTTTCTATGATATCTTTCCATGATAACTTTGTAAATTTATTTTATCAATAATGCTAAAAGAATAATTGTGAGTATAAGTTATTATATAATCAATCATTCAATGATCTACATTCATTTTCATAACGTTAATTATAAAAGAAATATTACTAAATTAAGCCATAATTGGAACTATTTACTAATAATTTATGCGATAAGATCATAGCAATTGTAATTTGGCAAAATTAATTATTATTTATGTTATACTATTAGCAAAAATTACAAATTCAAGAGAATTTATTCAGTTAAATATAATTTTGTAACAAATGAACTTAATGCCATAAGTTATTGTAGAATAAATAGGTTATGAAACAAAAAGGAAAATGTCTTTTGAGTAATAATAACATATTGAAAAAAATAATATGTCATTTATAAGATTTAAACTTGAAACGTCTTTTTTGTAAACAATATATTTAATCAGTTGACTATACTCAATGTTATATCATACACCTCCCTCTCCTACCTCTTCTTTTCTCTCCATGTTCTCAACATAGTTAATATTTTATCGGTTAATACAAGTCAAGTCGAGTAACAAAATAAAAATTATTAAAATTGTATAGTAATAGGTGAATTGCTTTCATATGGATGAATTTTCTGATCTCAAAAATTTTAAAGGGGTTTAAATGTATTGCATGTTAGAAACTTGAGATGTTTCTATAATTTTGATAGTAGAATTGGGGCATTGCTTGACACCATATATTTTGATTTCCCCCCATCCAATCACCATCCCTTGTACATCAACTTTCCTTTTTTTTTTTTTTTTGTTCTCTCAATGCATGAATAATCTTCCATTACTCAAACTAAAAGAGTAATACAAGCACGATCTGAGTTCATAATAGAAAGCAAACAAAAAAAATGACCCCAAAACTTAGCCTGGCTCAAAGATCTCGGTGGCCATAGTCTAATAACAACAACAGTCCTTAACGAGAAAGCTAAACAAAAAACTAGGAAAATCATCTTTGAAAGCCATTCTCGTAGTTACCTCTAATCCTTCTTTTGCTAAAGCATCAGCTACCTGGTTCTGATCATGATTTACCCTACACAAAACAGCACCGTTGAAGTAAGATAGAGAGTTAATTCAACCTGCCAATGCTAGGTGACATAGATGTAAGTTCGCATCTGGCTTCTTGATCTAGTCAATCACCATAGAGGAATCATATTCAATCACAACATGCTTATGGCCCTTCCCTTATGCCTAATTTAAGCCTTCAAAAATTACCCAAAGTTCTGCCTTTAACGGTGAAACATTCGTTACCTTATTACTCAAACCCCTAAGGTCTTCCCATCTTGGTTTCATGATATGACTCCAATTCCTCAAACTTGTCCGTCTCTTCTACAACCTCATCGCAATTAATCTACACCACTCCCAATTTCGGCTTGCTCCAAATAACATTCCTATCTATCCATTCTGCAATTTTAGTAGCTTGGTATGTAGTCTACCACTTACTTACCTCAACTCCGATTTTCTGGCTCCTACATTCTTAAGTAGTAGAATCACTAATCACCATATAGTTCCTCTCTCTCCAAATTCTTTTAATCATAAATAGAATGAGGGATTGCCTCGGAGCATTAATTTACCTCCAACTCTACCTAACTTCTTTTTTTAGCCACTCCTTTATGTTCTCTTTACTTCTCACCTCCTCAACATTTTCAATTCCCAACCTTTGCCACCGTTCCTTGCTGACCCTACATTGGAAAAATAAGTGCCATATAGATTCATCTTCAACACCACATAGTGGGCAGATAAGCTCAACATCAAGCTCTCTCATTCGTAGCCTATCTCTTGTAGGTAGACCATCCATCAAAATCCTCCATAACAAAATTTAGATATGTAGATAAGTTAAGGTCTTCCATATCCATTCCTAGGAGTGCATACCAATGTCCTCTTCATCACAATTACATAAGCGTTCATAGACTGTTAGTATAGATAACTCACCACTTACGTAATCTAGCTAAAATTTGATATCTTTATCTTGGTTGTCCTCAATAACCACTACATGCCCTAATCGATGACAAATATCTAAATCCAATGGATATCCAATAATATCCCCTTTCCTACATCTTACTCTACCCTTTAGGGGGTCATTATATGCTTTAGGAGATAGTGTATCACTTACAAGCAACATTGTAAAAAGAAATGTCATGATTGTAAGATTTGTTCCCTATGGCTTGTGAAGCTTAGAGGATAGTGTTGCACATTGGAGGGAGGCTCTCACTTACAGGCAACAATATATAAGATAAAATAGTTGATTGCGCTTAAGCAAAGATAGTAACATGTGCCCATCGTATTTATTAGTGGTCAAGAAGGTATTTCCCAATACTTAATCTTATATCGATTTCTCTTTACTTATTCATGTATTAGCCTTATGCACTAAGGAGACGTATCTATAACTTTGCAGTAATAAGGAGACAAGAGTAGAATATATAATTATGTGCTAAGGTGATAAATCTCTAACTTTGCAACAACAACAAGGCAAAAGAGAGTAAAAGAACACAAAGAAACAAAGTAATGGAAGTTAAATGTTTCATTCATGTGAATTGCAAATACATTGTTGGATCAACAAATGAAACTTTTTAATATATAGAAAGTTAACAAGAGGGGTTATTGCATCAGTTTTAAGATTAAGGAGCTTGCAGTAACCGCTATCATGGACCTCATGAATTATAAAAGGAACTTCCCACTTTGGTGTAAACTTTGGCACTAGAATACCTCACCACACATGCTCTGCCGCATGAAGTACAACATCACCTTACTGAAAAGATCTTTTCTTGACCAGGTGATCATAAGCAACACTAAGTCGTTTTTGGTAATTAGCAAGGTTGTGCTTGGCATTGTCTCGCCTTTCTTCTAAGGCTTCAAGATCCAACATACGTAAGTTGTCTGGTTCTAATTCACTGTTAAGAGCCAAGCATACAGAAGGGACCAAGATTTCAATTGGCATCACTACCTCAAACCCATATACCAAAGAGAAAGGTGTCGCCTGAGTAAGACCTCGTTTGGAAGTTCTATAAGCCCATAGTACCAACGGCAATTTATCATTCTAATCTTTGTGATTTTTAGAACCATTTGACAGAGCACCTTCAAGAGAGTCTTATTCGTCGCCTCTGCTTGGCTATTTCCCTTCGGATAATATGGTGTAGATTTTACATGATCAATATTATAAAAAGCTAGCAGTTTTCATACATGTGAGTTGACGAAGGGGGTGCTATTATCTGAAAGGACATGCTTTGGGATCCCAAAATAGCAAATAATATTCTCCTTTATGAAATTTGCTATGACAAATCCTATTACATTCTTGAGGAGGATTGCCTTAACCCACTTGGTGAAACATTCAATCCTAACAAAGATCCATATGCACCCTTTGGATGGTGGTTTATTAGACCAATTAAGTCAAATGCCTAAGTATGAAATCGCCATGGAATAATTAAGCTATGCAATGTTACTGTGGGAGTATGGATTGCATCACCAAGTTGTTGGCATGCAACGTACTTTTTAGCAAAATTGAGTGCATCATTTTCCATGGTAAGCTAATAGTATCCCATATGAAGCATGTGGATGTACAACTTCCTTCCCCCTTAATGTTCTTTACCATCTCCAAAGTACGCTTCGAACAATATAGTTTCTATTTCAGGAGGTGCTATACATTGAGGAGGTTTTCCCATGAATGATACCCTGTACAAATCACCCTCACATATAAGATACTTTCTTGCTTTATGCTTCACTAATCGGGCATTTGTACTGTTCGTAGGCAGAACATTATTTTTTAGGTAATCGATGTAAAGGCGCCTCCAATCACTTGCACTTGCTACAAAGTTGCATTCTCCTTAGTCAGGGACTTCAACACACTTTAGGCAACTCATTTGTAATTGGGATGCATCTTTAGACATTGTTAGCCAGTAATACCTTACGCTCTAAATGCGGCGATATAAGGGTACCCCTTCTTCTCCACACCAGATCTTGTGGTATTTAGCTAACTTCAAATGAGCTTACTTTACACAAATACATCGAGATAAGACACTTCTAGTCCCTTAAAATACAAGATGTCATTAATACAAGTAAAGTTTTCAAAGTTGTTACAGAAGTTGCATTTGGATGTGCTAATTATGCCTTAATGGGACTACGCCAATCATCTTGTGCTTCTTATCCTCGTTTACTAATTGTAAAGTCATGCATAGGATGAATTTCTTAATAACTTATCCGTTCAAATTATTTTGTGTAGCTTGAATGGGAACTTTGGAAGCTAATGTTGCTAGGGCATTTACATAGCAGTTGGTAGATTGTTTAGCATGCTTATACCTCACGAATTTGAAATTGCTAACCAAAGACTGCACCACAGCCCTATAAGGTGCTAATTCTGGTTCTTTGAGAGCAAATTCACCATTTGCCTGCTTGATGATTAGGTTCGAGTCACCACAAATGCACAAGTTAGATGCTTCGGTATTTTGAGCAGAAATAATACCAAGCAAGAGAGCTTCCTATTCAGCCTCATTATTAGTATATGATAAGTCTAGCTTGAAAGCTAAAGATATCTCTTGGCCTTCTGGAGATATTAAGATCACCCCAACTCCTTGTCCGGTGCTACTAAAGGAGCCATCAAATTACACCTGTCACATTCCATCTAATTCTGCTGTCATAGAGTCTTCATAAAATTCTGCAGGGATTATATCTACAACAAGAGCGCCTTATATCACTAGAAACTGAGCCAAAAGGTTTGCTAAAGCCTAAGACTTAATAGCCTCAAGTGGCATGACCATAATGTCAAATTCTGATAGGAGGAGCAACCATTTTGCAGTCCTTCTTGAAAGAGCTAGTCATGACAACAAGTATTTTAATGGATCTGAATATGTGACAAGCTTAAACCTATGAGCCAAAAAATAATGGCACAACTTTTGCATGGTGAATACCAAAGTGAGGCATTGTTTTTTGCAAGCTAAATATTTCACCTCACTTCCTTGGAGTGACCTACTCAAGTAGTAGACCAATCGTTCACTACCATCTAATTCTTGAGCTAGCAAAGCCCCAATAGACTTATCACTTGCTGTCAAATAAAGAATCAATGGCAACCCTTTAACCGACATTATCATCGTTGCTGGTGAGGTAAGTATCTCTTTGATCTCTTTGATCTTTAGTATGGCTTCATCGTGAGGTTGTCTCCATTCAAATGTAGTTCCCTTTTTCATGAGTTGTTTTAATGGATGAGAAATTTTTGCTAATACGAGGATGAATTGCCTAATATAGGAAACTTTCCCCATGAAGGTCTTTAATTCCCTTGGACTAGTAGGTAAGAGCATGGAACGTATAGCCTACACCTTTGCTGAATCTACATAAATTCCTTTTCTATGAACAATAGATCCAAGGAATTTACTAGAAGTTACCTCGAAGACACTTCAAGGGATTCATACGCAATTTATATATATGACATCATTCAAAGACCCTCCATAGATGAGTCAAATGATCAAGCGCCCATCTTAACTTGACAACTATGTCATCAACATAATCTTCCATGAAGTCATGCATCATGTCATGAAATATGGTAGTTATTGCCTTCTGGTAAGTAGCTCCTGCATTCTTCAGTCCAAATGGCATAATTATATAGTGGAAGTTTCCCACTAATGCTCTAAAAGTAGTGCATTCAGCATCTTCAGGAGCTATATGTATTTGGTTGTAACCACTGGAGCCATCCATGAATGAGAATAATTCATGTCCAGCTATGGAGTCCACCAATGTGTCAATATTTAGCAGTGAGAAATCATCCTTTAGGCAAGCCTTATTAAGATCACAAAAATCCATGCAAACGCGTATTTGTCCATTTTTCTTTTTAACTGGCACAACATTGGCCAGCTAGGTAGGGTGTTCAATTGGCTTAATGAAGCCCACTTGAAGTAACTTTTCAGTCTCTTCTTTTATTTGTACTTCAACTTCAAGGCGAAAGATTCGTTGTCCTTGCTTTACTAGCTTAACCCTAAGCATGATGTTCAATCTATGCATTACTAGACTGGGGTCCAATCCTTGCATTTCATCATATGTCCAAGCAAATGCATCCATGTATTCCTTCAACAACTCTATTAAGTGGACCTTAATTCCTTGCAATAGATTCTTGCTAATGAAGATAGGTCGCGAAGACTCCCCTAGTCCTACCAAGTACAATTCCTCAATCTCTTCAGCTTGAGGTTTCATTTAGTCTTGCATTTGATGAGGGGCGGGTTGGGTTTCTTGCACCAGTATGGGATCTGAGGAGGATAAAAAAGTCTCCTCGGATCTCGAAGACCGTCATAAGCGATTTACCCTTCATCCATCTTATCTGACAAAACTTTCTATGGTTTCATCTTTTCTTTGCTTCTTCTTACCCCCATGGGAGCTTCACATTCTCCTTTTCTTCTTTTGTTTATCTTGGGTCTCCTCCCATGTGAGCAATGGTGTTTCGAAGGGTTTAGTAATGGCAGTCTCTCCATCTTCAACATACTCATCAAAGAACCTTAAGTTGACTAGATAAGACTCATTATGTTCAAACGGGTTCTTCGTAGCTAGAATGAAAACATCTTTATCTTTCCAATAGCCCTTAATGCACTAATGCCATGTTAAGAGTATAAGGTTATGATCGTACAACTACTTCCTCCCAATTAGAAGTTGGTAAGATATAGGCATATCGATTACATGGAACCGCATAGATCTGTATACTTCCTCCCTTATTGTGTCTACAGTTGTTTCGATAAAGCTATTTACTGTAATAGACTGTTTCACCAAGAATCGGTTGTCTATTTTCACAACTTTGAATGTAAACATTAGCATAATGTTTATAGAGGAGCCGTTGTCTATGAATGTCCTCTTAATAGGATATCCGTTAAGCGTACTTTCTACATAAAGAGAACAGCTATGATTAGGGTTCTTCGCGCACATGTCTACATTAGTAAAGAGTATCGTATTCTCATGTGCGTTGGCCATCCTTTATATTGGCTATGCTACATTGCACTCCCTATATTGTCTTAAAGAAACCTGGGTAAGTGCAATCGTTGCTATAAGCCATGAGTCTTCATTGAATCCCAATAAATCTAAAAACTTCCTGAAGTTAGAGATTTTCATTAAGGTGGTAGCCACTGATAGGTATGCGCTTTGGTTGGTTTCTATTACTACTTCCTTTTCTTTATGTACAGTAGCTTATGGTACATCTCCTTCCTCTTGTCTTAGATTGTGACTAATAGCATTTGTAGCTCCATGTTGGGCGTTGTGTACCAGAAGCGAATTACTGCATACGTCATTATTCTTTATGACAAGTTCCCCATTACGGGCCCTGTCATTAAATATCTTATTCAATGCCCAAAACTCTTTAGTTAGATGACCTATAGCCCTGTAATATCTACAGAACTTAGGGTCATTCTTTTCATTTGCAGTTGGCAAACACTCTACCCTTGGGAGCTTTATGTTCTCATCCCATAACCACTTGTCAAATACCGCATGTACCTTACCCATTGAGCACGAAAATGATATAGCTAATGGAGAGCCTCGTGAACTCTCACTCCTTAGCTTCTTGTTGCATCCAAAACTTTCTCCTCAGGCTAAGCTAATAAATGTTGCTCGTTTCCTAAATCTTCTACCTTCTATTCATTGTCACACAATGGAATTGTTAGTTCTTCTTGTAGTCTCAACGAGTGTAGAAAAAAAACATAAATTAAGGTTTTCCTAGTAGACAACATACTCAGTGAATGTCTCCTGAATGCAAATCTTCACTAATTCTTTTTCATCACATATATATTGGATGTCTAAGGTACGCTCTCTAAAGTGCTCTATATAGTTCATTAAATCTTCTTTCAAGTTTTGTCGCATTCTTCCCATATCTGTAATTGAGACCCGTTTCTAAGTGAAGAAGAATTTCTCTAAAAAGAGCTTATACATAGTTCCCCATAAATTAATCAATCTAGAGGGAAGGTTGACATACCATGTTTATGCCTTCTCTGTCGGTGATTTAAGAGAATTCCCTAAGCTTTAAGTCATCATTAAGCCAGGCTCTAAGGTTTCAATAAATTTCATGAGGTATTCCTTTACACTTCTTTTTTTGCCATTGAACAGCATGAATTTAGGACTTACATAGTCCTTAGGATATGGCTTTACTGCGATGCATTGGTGATATGGAAGTTTTAACTTTAATACTCTCATAGACAACCTAGTTTATATTTCTCTCATATAAACGTCCAAGTTTTTCCTTTATTATAAAGGAAGTCCCTGTAATAGAAGCTGTAGATGTAGGCAGCGGAGTAAACGCAAAATTAGGATAAGAAGTAGATCCTCTTAAAATAGAATGGTAGGATTGGATGAAGGAGCAGACAACTGTGAAGATGAAGAGCCGCCTAAATGGACTCTTACATTCTCTAGTGAAGGAGTTAGTTGTCGTGCAGGTTTTGGTGGGTGGGGGTGGGGTTAAGGGGTTTCATCACCTCCTCCTTAATGGAGATCTTCCTTAATGGAGATCTTCCTTAATGGCTGGAGGATTAATTAGTTGAACTGAGTTAGTAACACCTTACTATGTAGCAACCATAGGTTTTGGCAAAGCCATACCTTGTTATGCAGCAGCGATGTTAGCCATCTAGATAAGGATGGGTTGGAACACAGCCATGAATTGATTTAAAGCCTTAGTGGCTTCCTGCATTGTTCACATTGTCTATATGGAATCTAGATTAGCGTAAGGTGTTGAATGGTCCTAACTAGTATTCTCAGGCAGTAGGAGTAAATTTTGCTCAGTACACTCAACATTAGTGTCAAGCTCTTGAGACGTGGTATCGGACATACTAATTGTTTTTTTCCTAGGAGATTCCATGTCTATGTAATTACTCTTCCTTAGTGGAGTCACCAAAATGTAGATGTATAGGTTTGATTGGAGTGGTCACATGTGTACCGCGTAAGTAGCGTACTTCACGTGGCTTTAAAGAAATGATACGAGACTGTCACTTGACGGGATGATTAGATGAGAATAAAAAAGGGAAAAGGAACAGGTAATCTCAGTGTCTCAAAATGTACAAGTGACATATAAGGTAGTCTTAAGGGACTTCAAGTGTTCACCTTTTAGTTTAAGTGAATGAGATCAATTCTTTGCTTGAATGCTATTTGATTTTAGAGAGTAGAGTTTTTATAGTGGAATACCATTTCTCCGATCTCTTTAAGAGTTCCAAATGATAAGGAAATGCTAGATATTTATAGGCTCTTAAGCATGGTGGCATCCGTTAATCATTGAAGTGATCAATGGATGAGATGTAGCTTACTTGATTCATGATTATCTAGAATGAGCTAACTAATGGCCCCAAAGCTAGTAGCTTTCCTTACAAGTGCATGAGCCTACCTAAGAAAGGTTGGAGATGAATGGATTGGTCCAACGATCCCTATTTTGAGCCCATCAAGCCGAATTTCCCTAAATCATGTCAATACGGACTGGACTTCTTAGGCCCTATCACCTAACCCAATGAATGAAGCCTAAATAAATAATGGGCTTATCCCAATAACTAATATAACAATTTTTAGTCCTTTACAACTACCCACCACAACAGACAAGCCATTCCTCTTTCTTCTTTAGTAACCATACATACAGTCACTCAATAACTTCCTCCACCATGCCATCAGTCTTAGCAGCTACCAAGTCGTTCCTTCACCACCTCCTCAATGACCACACATAACTAGCTGAAAACTTCTACACACCACTACATACAATAGACTACCTTCTTCTTAGGCGACACCAACCACTAACTCCACTCTGATGATCTATCTCTCTTCAAAAGGATTTTGTGTGTGATGTTGGCCAATGCAAACATACTTAGATCTGGATCCAACGAATACAATCGCCTACCTACCCATTATGCACGTAAAATCCGTATAGCCAAATTCAATGATGTGACAAGCATGATCTGGTTTTCGCCTACACAAATCCTTAAGTGACCATACACAAAACATAATATTAAGCTAGATCCAAAGAAGGTGAAGGATTAGCTTTGGCAAGGTATAGATTTCACATGCACCCAAATCCTATGAGCAAAATCACTTACCTACGCAGATCCAACAAGAACAAAATGGATTTCACATACACTAGTTGTATGGTTCTGTTCATTTGATATATATTTAAAGATTGTTAATGTCTTTTATTTGGTTATAGTCTTGTATAGCTTAAAGTTTTGATTTTTAATGTTGGGTTTGTATTCAAATTTAATGATTTGTATATTGACATGAATTTTTACATTAATTTATATGATATTTCGAAAATGGTTGTTATGATTTTGGATTGATTTCTGTAAATTGATGCATGCTACAATAATGTTAAGAATGGAAATAGGATTAGGTTTACATTTTGAGAAAATGAAAAAAAGATGACTATAAATGATGAGGGTATTTTAGTCATTTAATTTTTATTACATCTCTACTTTTCATATGCTTTTTTATTTAACTAAACAAAGTAATATAGATTCCTCCCTTATTCCATTCATAATGAATTGAGATCCCATTCATTCCTTATTCAATGAAGTGAACAAACCGTTATTTGGTAATAAGACACGAATAATAAAATGACACACGATTTAAAATTAGAGGCATATAAGTGAGTTAAATGAGTCAATCCGACCTGACCTATTTTAGCTTATTGTTTAATTAGACTGAGCTTATTTAGCTTACTTTTTAGATAAACTAAAAAATTTTGATCTTAACTTATTTAAAAAGCAGGTTAAACGAATCTGGATGAAAATCATAAATGTATTAAACAAGCCAATCCATACTAGCTTACTTTAACTTGTGAATTAAATGGTTTGGACTTATTTAACACACTTTTAAATGAGTAAAATAACTTTAATTCGAACCGTTTAAAAAATAGATTAAATAGACCGATCTACGGATCAAAACCCCCTTACACATTTCTTCTTAAAATGCAACCTTTTATTTTTCCTTTGTTTTTGGCCCCTTCATTCAAGACATGCAAGCCTTCGCCGGGCAGCTGCTGACTTTACGTTGTGGACTCCATTCCATCTTCCTTGACTATGACTGGGAGATATATAATTAATCAGTTATCATCAAACTTTCAAGAAAATCAGCATCTCATTCGTTGTCCTAAATTTAGATCCACTTATATCCTCCATTCTAAATAGCTCCAGGAAGCTCATCATGTTAATTGTCGTCTGCATCTAAGTTTTAGGATGTAGTGAGAAAGATGGGAATAATGTTACGGCAATTATGTAAACTTTTTACACTTTTTATAATTTTATAATTTAAGTTTTAAATTATCAAATTGTACGTACAAAATATAATTGCTAGCAACTCTACCTCGTTTTTTCTTTACCAAATGTTAGTTCGGACATCATATAGAATCAGTAAATACAATAAGATTAAATCTTAATTAGTTAATCAAATGATAGTTATGTATCCACATAAAAAAAAAATTACACATTATTTATAAGAAAATGTAAAATCGAAGTTATGAAATTAAAATAAATTGATACAATAAAATATTAAAATTACACAAGAAAAATTAAAACTCACCCTTGCAAAGTTAATCACGCCAAAGTTACACCTGTCAATATATTATTGGTTTTTAATAATAACTACGCTAACGCTTGTTAACAGAAAATAGTCGGATAGTAACGACGATAGCTAATCTTCTAACTGTATATATAATTTAACAACTTAAAATTTGATGTTTAAAGTTGTAAAAATATACAAATTCGAGATAGTGATAGTGATATTGTCCCGAAAATAATAAACTTGGGGTCGATAATTCAATATCACGATATCGAAAACCATACAATAAAGGATTATCGGTGTTATCTATCGACATGAACATGAAATTCACTATTATATTTATCCATCTAAACCTGTATCATGTATCTAGAGTGTTTGATGGTTTATAACTCATCTCGTAATTCTTATTTATCGCGAATCGAAAGGGTAAGATTATGAACAAATTGTATCTTTGTTTCTCAGATGTATTTGTCTTATTTCAAAAACTATATCTAGAAATATCACTTGAAATAGACCTTATTACAAAAATTATTTACAAATGAAGTGAATAATTATTAATATACAAGAGTCTTATATCCCACTTATTATCTAAAAATTGACTTGGAAAGGAAGCGCGATTTCAATCTCATTCTCTTTTTTATTTTTTGGAAGTGCTTTTAAGGGGAATCCTAACTCCTTAAAATTAGTAATTTCGACTTTAAAGAGAAATTCAATTTTGTTGTGAAGAAGGTATTGTAATTGCAATTCCATTATACCTTATTAATTATCATTAATTATTCCAATTAATTTTATTTTGGATCATTTTCATATACCAAATATGTGAATATGATATTTGTTGATCTAATTAAGGGGTATAAAAGGATCTAAATCAAAAGTAGGGTTGGCAATTTTTATTATCACATCATATCTCGTTTTTATATTTAAATGAGTTCGTATGCAAAAAAAACTTAAGCCTTGTGTCATGCCTTATTTATTAATTGTGTATAAATATCTAAACCCGTGACCAAGCATGTTTTGTGTTTAGGTACAACCCTTTTATATTAAGGTTGACAATTCGTGCTACTATGTGGTATCTCGTTTATCTTAAGTTTAATATTGTTTATTAATAAATACAAAGGGAAAAAACAATAATAATATTTAAATTTTATAAAGATAAATGACATAATATTTCCATACTTAATAAAAAATTACAATAAAAGAAAAATTTAATAAAGTAAAATCTTACCAAATATAGAAAATTCAAAAATTTAAGTTATATAATATCACTGAATTAAGTTAAATCATAAATTAAATAGATATTAATATTAATAATATTATTGATTTCCAAATTTATTTGCCAAATTTTCAAGGTAAACAAGAAAAAAATATACATATAAGTTTGTAATTTTTTATTCATTTAAACTATAATCCAATAAGAAGAATATATAACATTACTAAATTTAAAATACATAATATCATTAAATTAAGTAGAACTATGACCTAGATGGATGTTAGTATTATTCTCAGTATTAGTTTTAAAACTTATCATATTATCTAAAAAAATTTTAAGAGAGAGAGAGACAGTTAAAGAATCTATAACGAGTTCATAATTTTTTACCCATTTAAATTATGATGCAACAAGATCAAGATGAATATATAGTTAAATATATCTGATACCTTTGATTGAGATTTCTGACTTGAAAATAAATGATTTGTATAACAAAATACAAATATGAAAAAATATATATCGTATCTCATGTCTATGTTTGGAAACTTGACCCGAACTTGGACCCACACACGAATTTAACTATGTTTAAAAGGATTTGACATGTTTATGTCTTGTGTCAAATTTTTTTACACACTAACCAGTTTAAATTGTATCATGTTGTGTTTGGATCAAACATGTCCGGATGCCAAATTGCCAGTCCTAACAAAAAGTGATGCTCTCGATCAACATAAGCTTGAAGTTGTCTAGGGAGGGCTTATACATAAGCTTAACGTCCTTTAAACATGCAAATCGATTAGTATGTGTGATTTTTTTTTTGTTATTTTTTTTTTTCAAATGGTTTGACAACTAACTATCATATGTAGAAACAAACACTACGGTAACATTTGATTTGCATAAAATTGGATAAATGGAACTGGACAGTATAAATATAAAGAGTATAGGACAATGCAATTTCATTATACTTATATTTGCTTTACATGGAATTAGATGTAAACTTTCTTGATGTCTCTTATTTGGTATATATAAGTACTAAACTCGTTATTCTATTTTAATATTTATACCCTCAATGTTATCTAATATATATTTAATTATATTTTTAGATTATTTTAAATGAATTAAAGAATATTATTTGAATAAATTGTAAGAGGGTATCTTGATATTTTAAAAAACTTATGTTTTTATCTAATGAAGTTAAGTTTTGTACCATATTTTTATAATGGACAAATTTTAGGTGCTTTTTTCAGTCCCTCACATCATTTTTTGTATAATAACTAAGTTAAAAATTGATTGGCCAAAAAAATAAATTTGATTAAAATTGCATATGAAACATTGTGCAAAAAAATTTATTCGGTTTAATCTTATAAATTTTGCACTATCAAACGATACTTAAAAAAAAATGCAAGTTTAAAATAGTTGATCTTTGAATGTTAATTAAAGTTATAAATAAGTTGAGTCGAGATATTATGGTATTGAACTTGATGATGAGTTTCATTTGGAATTTCAAAACTCAAATTCAATCAAACTTATAATTTTGAGCACGAATTCGACTTAATTAAACTCATTTCAACTCGACAATAAGAAATATTATTAATTTAATTAAAATTATAATGATATATAAACTCAATTAACATTTAATCTCGATTTGAGTTTAAATAAGCATATAAGTTAATCAAGGTAAACATTATAAAACTTGTGATCAATTGATCACGAAAGAGTTAAATTTGAATAAATACCGAACCGAACTTAAATAGTTTGCAAGCAAGATTATTTCACTTATATCCTAAATGTTAATATTTGAAAAAAAAAAAAGTAACGAATACAATGTATCATATCTATCTATATACATATACATATATTCACACACAGGCCACAGCTGAGGAGGAAATAGCAAATATTTCAAATGTTGGGAAGGTTAGGCGTTAGCCTTAGCTCCCTTGGACTTGGCTTTCAACCTTCGTAGCTGGTCCCTTATGTTTATTCGTATTCCACACGTGGAGATATGGTCAAAATATCCTCGAATCTAAAAGGCTTGTCGTGTGAAAAGCAATTTTTTATTTATCACCTACCCCCAACAACCTAAAATTTTGAAAGAGAAAACCAAGCTAGACCTGGATGTTATATTAATATCAATACATTTTGGAAATCTTAGGTCCGTCCATGGAATCTCATAGTTTATTATATAAATATTGAGATAGATATAAAAGTTAATACAATATTAACAATCAAGCGATGGATTGGATGATTCAATAATAGGATCATAAAACAATCTAACAAAGAATCGCAAAAATAATAAATTGTTACGAAAATAATTTGAATAATCTACTAATGTTATGTAAAATTCACCTTAATATTCATTATTGATAAATTTGTTTGTAATTATAATGTTAGACCGACGACACATTTTAATAGACATGCAAGAATATGTATATGCAATGAAGCTTTCTTATCCCATTTACATGATACTTTTTAGTTAATAATCTCGAAATCAATTTTTTTTTTTTGGATAAAACAAAATTTTTAGTTGTTAACATAAGGTTAACAAGTACATTTGTGAGTGTAATATAATGTTTTCATAACTTTTATTTTTCAGAAATTTTAATAATTAGCGAATGAGTTGAATCAATCTTTTAGAAATTAATCACAATTTCAATTTTTTTTTATAATGTCAAAAGTTTTGTTAAAAATAAATTACATCACATATAAGTCATTAAACTCATCAACCACGAGATACAAACTTGGATAAAATTAACAATACATGTAGCTTCATTAAATTATATAAAATAATAATTGGGTTCTTTTTTTACTATGACTATAAAGAAGAAAGAGATTTAAATCTATTTCATCTCATTGGACCATTAACGTTGATCTTATTAAGATCTTTTTATGTTTACAAATAACATCTTATTAATATCTATTTATAATATTAAAGTACAAGTCCTTACTTTTAATATCTCATATAATTACATTATTTATATCTTTTAATTAAATTAATAAAACTTACATAGACATAACTTCTAATGACTATTGATACTCTTTGACCTTTTTTTTTTTTCACCCAAGCTTTATTCCCACCACTTTCGATAATTACCTCATCACTTTAACTCTAGTCTCCACTAGCATGTTCACTAACATTCCACTCATCACTTTATAGTTACTATTATACCCCAAAGCGATAAAATCGTAACAGTTTAGTTATGCAAACCATTTTGAAATGGAAATTAGTCATATAGCCGCTATCTTAAACTTGATTTACATAAGGTATTTACGACTAGCCTACTTAAAATAAACGGTTCATAAATTAAATAAGTTATTTATCTAAGAAAGTATAAAAATACATATATACATTAGGATTCAAATATTACAATAGTGTTTGTAAGGTTTTGTCATGCTATATTTCCTAAGTAATATATCCTTTAAAAATGAAATATTCTAAAATAAGAGCTAAGACCTTTAAGATATATCTGTTTTCTAGATGTATTTCCCCTTTCCCTAAGATCCAATTGTTGTTAGATTTGAGGTAAATATAGACCGCTTCCTAATTAGCACTTGTAATAACCTTTATAGGGATATAAACAACAATATCTTAGTAAATTGGGATGAAAACTTAAAACTATACCTTAAATATAAACAGAGTTATCAATCAAATCAGTTAGATGTTATGCATGTATAAGCAAATGTCATCAAGCAAATGTTATTATACAACATTATTTGGCCCGTCGTGAGATTAGAGAAATTACATCCGCTCTAATCCGAGTTGAGGAGTTTCCATTTAATACAACAGTTCATGACCAAAACTAGACTTGCATAATCTAGACATCACTCATTCGACAACTACCTTCAAACCATTGATTTTACCCTTACCGTAACCTCTTCACATATCACTTAATTCGACTAAGTTTGAACAAGAGATCAATTATACCATCTAACGCTATTCCTTTTGAAGAAGTTAGTATTTGATTGGAAAACTCTAAGTTTCTCCTAATGGGTTACAATGCAAATTCGATATAGAATTTTAAGTCTTATATTTGGTTAAATTTGGTTTAAGGTATTTAATCATTTCAACAAATCACATAATTATAAGCTTGAATAGTAAGCCAGAATCACATCATCAACTCAGAAACAAGTACATGTGCATAGTCAACTATCTAACAAACACAATTAAGTATAATTTCAAATCTTAAAGTACTACAAATTAATACTCCGAAATACAGTAACTTATTAATCCCAATTTACCTGGATTTTTTGCTTGATCACTCGAGGTACGACTTATACAGGTTATCGCCAATAATCCCTATAATACAAATGTTGTTTTAATTTTTACATAATTATCATAGATTAGTTTTATCTTATAACGCTTATTGTTATTTTTTATTTAGAGTTTAATGTACCTATTTTTTTTTAGGTTTTTAAATATTTTTCAATTATTCTTGATTTAAGCTAAGTTTTGATTTAATTTCTGAATTATTTCTAAATTAAGTTCTAATTCAATTTCTAAGTATGGTTTAATATACGAACCATAAAAACTCATTTCGACTCATAATGTGAAATTAATCACATTATTTTTGGGTATCTTAATTATTATATTTAACCCTTAACTAGTATTTTAAGGCGTATAGTATAGCACTTATCTTAATTTAACCATTGAATTTACTTCCAATGTGAGAAATTTTTACATATTTTATATAGACTCTTAATTTAAGTCTCCTAATAGATTTTGTATATATTCCTATTATTATTATAATATCGATTTTAATATAATATTTTCCTACTCATTAATTTCTTATACTTACATATTATATATTATTACCTAATATGTACATAATAAACATATCTAATATCCTCATCAAATAACATTTTAAAATATCTTAATTCATTCTAAATCAGAATTTATATCTAATTACCCCAAATTACAAAATTAACTTAACATATATCATTTTTACCTATTACATATATACTACATAATATCCTAATAATTACATAGAACACCCTAAATACTACAAATAGCCTACTATATTAGATTTCAACATCCTAAAATATATAATTATGTACTACATCAATAATTATCCCTTTAATTACTTAATTAGTCCAAAATTATCCATTTTATGTATAATTTAAGACCTAAAAATCATCTAAAATTTTTGAAAATAAATTTTTGAAAAATCCCTTCATAGCATTATTTTAAATGCTCTAACTAGCCTTCACAAAAAATTTAAGCTCAAAACTATACTCTTAAAGTCATTTATTTTTAAGTTTATACGGCTTTTTTAGCATATACGATTTCTTAAGCACTACATATTTATAGATATAATTAAATTAAAACAATATTTTTCCTTAAATCTACATACTCAAAAATCTGAAAATACTAATTTTCAAAATTTTCTAAGCATATTTAATATTTTTAATAAAATAAGTAAAATTGAAAGAAAAGATTGGACTCACTAATGTTGGTGGCTCCGGCAACCATTGACTAACATAGCCTTGTCAACCAGTCTGGGCGTTGCCACCATCGTATGGTGGTGGTGGTCGTCTACTCCTAGGTTGTTGTCGAGTATTGGTTCACCTTATAGGCCCCTATTTGTACAAATTTTTTTATAATATTTTTAGAAAGAAAAGCCTAATTTTTTTTCAATGCTCTTAATTTTTTTTCACACTCCAACTGACCAAATGAGCTTTTGATTTAATTTGGGTATTTATAGAGCTACATAAACATTTTTTTCATTAATTTAAGTTGATTTTAGCCTTATCTTATCCTTTTCCACTTTCTATTTATTTAATTTTAATTGGTTGATTTTGTTTCTTCCATTTCCAAGTTGCTAGGACCAAGTTCTGGATATTTTAGCAAATTTCAAGTATTTTAGGTAATTTTGCATATTTTTACCTACATATAAATAGATTTATGGTACAAATAAATACTTCTAAATATTATTTAACTTATTTTATGATTTTTAGTGTGCATATAATTTATATCTATCAATTTGTTAGTTATCGGAATTCATTTTATACGTTTTTAATAAATAACGAATAATAAACATATATTTCAATATTATAATAATTAATTATTTTATTATTTATTTTCCTAATTCCAAACTTACAATATCACTTTTACTAATATTCCTAACTTAGTCGTAAAATTTAAATTATTAGACAATTTAGTTGATTGACCTAAATTCTTTGAACCAAGCTTCGAATACCTGATTACAAGACTTAAATTTCCAACTTTCAATAATTATTCTTATATCATTATATATTTGCACATGAATATTACCTCGGTCACTTAAGAAGAATTAGAATTCAATTTCCTCATTATTCCTTATTATAATGATTACTTTATTTTTGTTTTCAAATTGAAATTATATAAAAACCCTTATAATTTGAAATCAAATAATAGAAATTCCTTAATTTAATTACAAAACCACAAATCTTAGCAAAATTTTACATTTTTTCAAAAAATAACCCCATCCTAATGTTACAACCACCAGTGCCATCACCACTATCATGACAGGTGCCACCATCACCATTACCATGACAGTTGCCGCCACCACCAATTGCTACCACTCTCTCATTATTGACTACCGCCGCTATCGCCATCATAACTGCTATCATTGTCGCCACCATCAATCACCATTATTGCCCGCTACCGACTACCACTACAGTCATTATTGCCACTACCACTATTCTTGTCATCACTATCACCACTATCTCGTCGTTGCTACTACCACTACTATTGTTGCCCCACCGCTATCATTATATCCATTATTACCACCTATGCCACTATTAATGATCACTACCATCGTCACTCCCATTGTTACAGTTGTTATTATAATCATTGTTATTGCCCATGCAACCACTAATGGCCATCTTAGCCGCCACTATTACCTTTTTTTTTAAGATTGTTTAAGATAAAAAATAGATTAAGAATAATTTAATTATTAAGTTTTATATGTATTTATTTTTAAATTATTTATAAATTTAATTAAATCCTTAAAAATTTTAATTCCATTTTTTCTTACTCTATTTAGTACAGCGAATGGAACGATGGGAAGATTACCAAACCTCGGAAGAGCAGATTTTCTTTTTAAAAAGGTCTAAAGTGTCTTGGCAATTAAAAAATAAAATAAGGTCGAAAATCGTAATTAACAATTTTTAAATAAAAATTATGGACCCAAAGTTTTTTTCTCCCACAAATCACATCCATCCATTTAGTGGACCTAATGGTCCTCGTCATCCTCTCTCTCGCCATCCGACATGGCATTTCCACTGATAATTCTTCACCTAACCCCCTCTTCTCCCCTTCTTCTCTCCTTCTTCTTCACACTCCATGTCAAATCCCCCACCAAACCCTTCAAAAGCACCACCATAACCTCTCTGTTTTTTCTCTCTTCAGAAAACCCTGGTTCCCCTCGCCAATGGCTTCAACCGCCAATGCATTCTCTCTCTCCGTTACACCCAAATCGAACCGCTCCTCGGAGGTTCTTCTCTCCCGCTTCCAGAACCCTAACACGGTGTCGTTTAAGTCGGTGAATTCGAGTCGGGCGAGTTTCTGTGAGCTGAAACGGAGTGGAATCGGGAGTCAGGCGAGTTTGGGTGGCGGGAGAGTGAGAATCCAAGCGAGTGCGAGTCAGGTTATGGAAAAAGTAGAAGAGAAGTCAAGAGAGCCCACGATTGTCGACGTTGATTTGGGGCATCGGAGCTACCCGATTTATATTGGATCAGGTCTCTTGGACCGACCAGAACTCCTTCAAAGGTAGTACAGCGATTCGTGTTTGCGGGTCGTTTGTTATGCCTTAATTTGATATTGCGTTTGATTGTTTTTAAATGCTTGATATCAGTAGTTGATTCATACTAAGGTCGATGCACTTGATAAGAACTGTACAGAGAGAAAAGTGTTGATTCCTTATGAGGTTGGAGTTCCCGGAAGTAAAATGCTTTATATTATTGTTTCAAATGACGGATGAAAAATGATTTAGTTAGGAAGATGCTGAATTTTAACTTACAACAGGAGTGATACGCGAATGCCAAATGGAAAGGTAGAAAAATTTGGTGACCAACTATGCTCTATGACATAATTGAGATATAGATCCTTAATAAATTGCCTAAAGATGGGATTTTTACTCGTAGAGTTTGGTGTAGAAGTTTCTCTGTTTTCGGAGCGTTATTAAGGTATTTACCTCTTATAGGCATTACAGAGATGATCAACTTTGGTTGTTACAATCTTAGTACAAATTATCTGAATTACAATTGGGAATAGTCTGAGAAACAAAAGCTACGAAGGTGTATGGTATTCAGCTGATCATGCTAATATAAACATATAAATGGTGATCGGGTGATCCCGCGTGTCTTAATACGAAGGAATGGTTGGTTTTTTCAGAAGATGGGAAAGATAACAAAAGGCTGAAATAAATGAAGTCGATAGTGATGGCAACCAATTTCCTCATCTTGGCTGACATGCTTGCTGGGTGAAAAAGGCTGCACTATAAAAGTAGACTATGAACTAATTAACTTTATACTGTGTGTATAAAGTGTTCTCTAACGTATGGTATTCAGTGCATCTTGATTTAATTAAGGATGGGAAAGGATTATATACCGTGTGCATAAAGTTTTCTCTAATGTATGGCATTCAAGGGATCTTGATTTAATTAACAATGGGAAAGGATTATATAAGAAGCATGAATTGGGAATGAAGTTTTGATTTGTTTAATTTTATGTTTAAGATTAATTCAGCTCTATGACTAATTGTTGTTGATCATTTATGTAAATAGGCATGTTCATGGGAAGAAGGTTCTTGTGGTCACTAATGATACAGTTGGAGCAATATACTTGGATAAGGTTGTTCATGCTTTGACTGTGGACAATCCTAACATTACTGTGGAGAGTGTGATCCTGCCAGATGGTGAGAAGTACAAAAACATGGTATGTTTTGTTGACCTATAAGTAATGGCAGCAGTCATGCTGCTTATGTTGACTGGTGCTTCTTTTTTGGTCAACTAATACGGTAATGTTTTGAACTTTTGACTCTTAGGACATTCTGATGAAAGTCTTTGACAAAGCAATAGAATCACGGTTTGACCGGAAATGTACGTTTGTTGCCCTTGGTGGTGGTGTGATTGGTGACATGTGTGGATATGCTGCAGCCTCTTTCCTTCGTGGGGTTAATTTCATTCAGATTCCCACGACTGTTATGGCTCAGGTAATTTCCAGCATTGACAAAGGCATCATATTTACTGAATGGCTTAGTTTTCCCTGTTGCATAAATTAAAGTTTCCTAATATCTCTTGTACAGGTGGACTCATCTGTTGGGGGGAAAACTGGCATAAATCACTGCCTTGGCAAGAACTTGATTGGTGCCTTTTACCAACCCCAATGTGTACTTATAGATACTGATACTCTTAACACTTTGCCTGACCGGGAATTGGCATCTGGCCTTGCTGAGGTTATAAAGTATGGACTTATTAGGGATGCCGAATTTTTTGAGTGGCAGGAGAAGAACATGCTAGCATTAATGTCAAGGTAATAGCTGTTCTGCAACTTTATGAAAAGGTAATAATACTTGGCTATCTTTTGGGTTTTGATCGGTTGAGTCGTTTCAATTTAGGGATCCATTGGCTCTAACATATGCGATAAAGCGTTCATGTGAAAATAAGGCTGAGGTTGTCTCCTTAGATGAGAAGGAAAGCGGGCTGAGGGCAACCCTGAACTTGGGTCATACATTTGGCCATGTAAGATGCCATTGGCAATTAAATATTTTACCTTTGGAAGTTGTTGGCTTGTTGTGTTCAAATTTGACATTACTAAAGTTGAAATTATTGTGGTTGTGGGTGTCTTTGTGATCTCTGCATCTGCAAGAGAGGGGAGCAAACCATAGTTTTGTGTAGCTGCTAAAATATGTTTGGAGTTCCAACACAATGAGAGCTACTCAGTGAGCCATTTTTTTTGCCTCAAGTTGTGATGCACCTGGAAAAACTAGGTTGTACTTAAAGCTATCACATGGAGTTTAGGCTATTGCTCCATAAAGAGAACATTACCTTGATAAGGCCAATCATTTTTCTGTAGCCATTTTCTGCCATTATATTCATTGCATTTCAGTGAATGTAAGCTGGCTTACCAAATTATGAAGCACATTGATGAGTCTTGGCTGGGACAGGGCCAGGAAATTAATTTTGATACCTGGAGGTGTCTAAGATTAGTGATATTGCCAAATTATGAAGCACATTGTTTGCTTGTCGCTCTTGTACATTATCCATGGCTGTCACTCATATGTTGATGCAATAAGTAAGGCAAATCATTTATCATACTTGACCATATGGCCCTAACATTTTCTGTTGTTCATCTTCTTACTATAAGTTTCTTTTCCTCAGGCAATTGAGACTGGGTTTGGCTATGGAGAATGGCTTCATGGAGAAGCTGTTGCTGCTGGCATTGTAATATTTTACTTCCTTTTTATCATGTTTACTCTCTTGGCCACATTTCTTTATCTTCATGCCATGGATGTGCTAAACACATAATACCCATATTCATCAGGTGATGGCTGTTGATATGTCCTACCGCCTTGGTTGGATTGACGAATCAATTGTGAAAAGGGTTGACAAGATTCTAAAACAAGCTAAATTGCCAACTGCCCCACCTGAAATTATGACTGTGGAGATGTTTAAGTCTGTCATGGCGGTAAGCAAATTATGTCAATGCTACTTTTCCTAAATCATTCATACATACATATATATTATATATATATCATCACTCCTTCGAATTTCAAAATCGTTGGTTCCTTGTTGATTTATACGTATTATTGCAAACACAGGTCGATAAGAAGGTAGCAGACGGTCTGCTCAGACTTATCCTGTTGAAAGGTTCTCTAGGCAATTGTGTATTCACTGGTGACTATGACAGGAAAGCACTTGATGAAACATTGCAAGCCTTTTGTAAGTCTTAATTTCTCTCCAACCAGCATGGGGGCTTTTGTACCTTGTTCTTTTGACCTTTCTTCTAGGCATGCATTTTTTATTCTATTGTAATGTCATGGTACATTTGCCATAAATGTATCTCTGTAGTACTTAGTTGGCCTGAAAGGGCTAGATGAAATCATAACTTGTAAGAATAGCTCAGTGAATAAATTTTACACCATTGATTTTCCTCTCCTCTTTTTGTGTTTACAGTTTCCATATGTCCATTTTGTGTAAAAAGGTTGGTAAATATATTGTAGTTCCAATCCCTCTCTTATAGAGGCTAGCATTTTCTTAATCCAGGCAATACATAATGCTTAAAGTATGACTTCTGTTTAGAACTGAAAATTGGGAAATGATAAATCACTGGAAATTCCCTAGCTTTTGAAGCAACAAGTGATGAAATTTTATTCTTTAATGGATCAACAATCTTTCTCCATATAATAATTATTAACTAATACTGGAATAGGCCAAACAATGACTTCTTTGGCATTTCTGAATCCTGTGGGATAAGTATTTTTGCTTAGTCTTCCATGGGAAAGTGCATGTCATGAGTACTTTTGCCTATGTTTGGTTGAATAAAATATATGTAACCCTTGGTCTACGGATAGAACAAGAAAAACCAATAAATGGTGGTGGTAGTGGTGGGTTGTTATGTATTACCCTACTATGGTTCGATTTAAGAACCCTGCTATGATTGTTGACCCTTGTATGGTTTGTCTAAGCCTCTTCCACCAAATGATATGTGATTCCACATCTCTGTCAACGCCTTCTCGCACAACCACCACAGGACTTTTTGTGTTGGTAGTCATGTGTGAACCTAGTGGTAGAGGTGGTGGGCATCGTACGTGACACTAGTATGACCCCATTTTCATGACTATTATAGTTTTTGGCTGTTGCTGGTGCATCATTCATGTAAATTGTTGATGGGTTGCCATGATTTGTTCATGGCAAGAAATGGAGGAATACTCTTTCTTTGCCCTACCTGGGAATTATTATTCCACAAATGGCAGGAAAATTTGTCCTATGAAATATTCATACAAGGGAACGAACATTTTCTTCGTCTAACATGTATAACCAATTCACTTGATTGCAAAGGGATTAATAACCATTCCATTTCACATAAATACTTCTAATTATTGTATTCACTTGGAATGGATAGCTACCGTGTGAGGTACAGAAATCCCGCTAAATAATGAATAGATAGTACAGACTTAAACCCTATGAATGACTATGTACACCTTTATTCATCGATCTATCTCCCAAATACCCTTTAGCCACCATAGCCCCAAGCCTAGTCCTATACGACCACTACCTCCACAAGCCAACATCGGTGGTGTTGGTGGTTGAAGCCAACGTCCTTTGGCAGCCCTTTATTATTGACGAACCTCATCATCTTCAAACAACCTTCCTGTCTCTCACTTTTTCTCACTATATGAAGATTAGTTGAATCTGTCTTTTTACCCACCTCTTGCTTGAGCTCTTCGCATGGCTTACACTGCCGTTTGTTGGAGCTCCTTCACCTGTTCCAGCGCCCTCCATAAATTGTACGATAGTCTCTTTGTCGATTCGTCCATCCACATCGGTGTTGTCACATCATGACATTGTATAGACTGAAAAGACAATGAAGAATGTCGAGATTTTAGGGTAATGGAAGTGATATTTTCGAGTTTTGTCATCTGGTTTGAGGGTAATGGACGAGATTCAATGAAGAATGATGAGATTTTGACGAGGAAGAGGACTTAACAAGTTTCAAGATGAAATAGTAGTCCGAAGAGAACAGTAGTGGCTCAGGATTCAAAAAGGAAGTTTGAGCAGTAAGTGACCAATATATGTGAGAGAAGGGTTATACTTACGATCAGTCCGGGATATACCACTGATTTTTCAGTCGCTCATTTACAGGTGCATTAAGTTACAAAAAGGTTGGTAGGTATTAAGTTTTTATTATTATTTTTTTTGTTATAGTTATTAAAAAAAAAAATACATTGTTACCAACAAATTGCAAAAAGGTCGGTAGCAACATTTTATCATAGTTATGGTAAGAAAAACACAATTATCACAAAAGAAAACATAACGTTTCTATGAAATCAAAACAGAAAAAAAGGGCCGGAAAATCAGCATTTTTTGTGGGGGTTGCATCAACTGAAGTGAGCATTCCATTCAATGAAATAATAATGCAACTGAGGTTGGACCCATTTCTTGTGGGGTGTTGCATCAACTGAGGTTGGACCCATTTTTGCAATTTTTCGTTCATACAACATTTTTGATCCCTTTAAACGTGCAATTGCCGTACAAACGTCAAATTGCTTTTCTTTTTCTGGGGAGACTGGTTGGTCTCTTGGTTGGTCCAACCTCCATCTCAGACAGATAACCTTTCTCGTACAGACCTCTTTGTCATATCTGATCCTTCGCTTGTACAGTTTGAGGTTTTGTTGCATTATATAATACCGGTGGTATTAGCTCAACAGTGTGGGGCTCGGCAGCTTATGGCTCGGTGTATTTTTGTTGAGAGTTGATACATAATCAATATAATGGTCAGAGTATTTCTATTATCCACTAAAGCAAACTTACATGGATGTCTTTGAAATGATGTTTTTCTCCCGTATTCATTTACAATGGTGACCACTAAAATAGGATTAAAAAAAGTGTTCACGTTTCGTTCGGTTTTCAAATAGGTTTAAATCCTTAGTATATTAAACTACTTTTGATGGTTTAAAGTTTTAAACCAAGTCATCTAAAATATTATTCGATTCGATTCAAACTACTTTAGAAAATATTTGTTCTGATCATCTCTAGAACTCTTGAGACCTGCAAGTTGACTAGTAGGGCAACCATGAGAGTTCTTTATTTAAGGTTAAGTATAGCAATGGAGCCATAAATTAGATGAAATCACCCTGTGCAATTAGATTTCGAAAAAGATAATAAAATAATGATATAACTAAAAGGCTAACTTAAATTATATTATCCATTATTTAACAGAGTCATGCAATAAAAACTCTGATAAATAAATATCTTTTAGAGATAAATTATTATCAATAAAATAACATGAAATATTATTATTTAAGAAAGATATATATGTGCTATACATATGCAATACATAGAGTTTTGTACCGAAATAAATAAAATCCTAAATATATGTACATAATATGACTCTACTACCTATTTATTTTGTAAATAATTAACAAAAAAGGCTTAAACACAATAATTTTGACGGTCCAGGCGTGGCAGCGTATAGACTAATGGCGCAAGTGTTCACTCAAATATTAGGCACCTAATATATACTCAACAATAGGATATATGCCTACATAACACACATGCAACACTCGGACAATTCTCCACCGGTTCCCAGCTTCCTATAAAGATTAGGAAATTGGGGAAGGCCCTAAAAACATTCGAGAGAAATAAAAAAATTTAGAAAAGTTTGGGGACGTGCGTCTGCAACCATGCAACCTGAGAACCAACCTTCACCGTTCCCAGATAGAGCACCACCCGTGAGTGTCTATTGACTCACCCAAGTCGCCGGAAAGTGGAGCGCCGTTGATATCCAACTTGAGATGTGTTGAAATATTTATAGAGTTGTGGTTCAGAAAAATTGAAGGTAGTTACATATACATAATGAATTATTCTCTTACACAATTATTTGTTAGATTATTTGATTATGTGGATTAATATTAATTAATTATTTAGAGTATGTCATTTTAAATTATTAATAAATCGATTATGAAATTATTATTTAATTATAACACCTAACCAATATGGATATTATAATCGGGCTATTAATATAGATACGTTGTGATGGGTAAGTTTATTCACTTTATTACCTAATAAGAGGTCCTAACGTTATTGATAAGAATATAAAAATTAATCTTCCATTAAACAGTTTTAACCTAACCTAATTTTCTATTAGAAAGATAGTAGTCTTCTCTTTTATATTTTTATAATTCTATATAGAAAAATATTGTAACAAGATAGATCTTTATTTGATTTTAGATATGTAAATTTTACTTTGACTTTATGGATATATCATGTTGTACATGCTATAAATCTTGTATTTACATACAATTTAATCCGCACTTATATATGCAAACGTTGCAATTTTCCTACTATTGATATTATATTCATTATAGATAATGGCTGTTGCTCTTATATTTTTCATAATTTCAATAAGAATTTATAAACCGTAATTTTGTTGGCCTCAATTTTAACTATATTAACAAATCAAATTATGATTTTTACTCTATACATGTTCTATGTACCAAACATCTTCTTTCAATATCCCACTTTCATATAACTTTTGATAAGTAGCTTTTGTGTTTCTCTATTAATGCATTTTCTTATTTATGGCTTATTTATGAGTGACATTGAAATACACATTGAAACTAATTGGATTTTGAGCAATCCAACGTGGTTCATTCTAGTTTTTATTTTATGCAGTTGATTTTCAATAACGTGTGAATTGTTGTGAGTAATATTTTTTAATATTGATGTAGTGTTTTGACCAAAAACACGTACCATTTATTATATGCTGAGATTGTGCACTTGTATGCACCTTAGTGGACATAATTTTTTGGAAAAATATTAGAGGAAACATTGTCTGGGATAATTTTAAATAGGAGATTAACGTTTCGAAAAGTTTGAATAAATAATTAATATTTCATAAAGTAAATAAAATAAGTGATCCGATTATTGTAAGACTATAAAATATTAACCATTTTATAAAAATGTTTAAATCACTTATGAAACATTGATCCTTTAACTTTTCAAAATGGTAAACCACTTTATGAAATATTGTTATCTCATTTAAACATTTTAAACGTTGATCCCTCATTTGAATTTATTTCTAAAAGTTGATCTCTTCCATCATAATTCTTTCTTAAAATCCATATTTTTTTCACATCATATTGGCAAGTCCATATTAAATATACTTTGATTTCATGTATTATTTGCGGACCTATAGGTTTTGTCATTGCCATGTGATTATGCATATGCTCAAATGATCTATTCAACAACTTTGCTGGAGATTCCATTATTAATCCCTATTGTTTATTTTTCTAAAGTCTTAACCTTTTATTATATCTATGGAGTCGACATTTTTACTATCCATCAATACAGGTCAATCTATTGTCTTGAGAAACGGATATATTCCATTCTAACATGTTGCTGTTGTCTTCTTGGAAATGGTTTATAATGTTTAATAAAAGATTTATCCTTTATAGAAAAATTAGTTATTTAGATATCACTATTGATGCGAGAGGTGATTATCTCAAATGGGGTTTATTTTTACATTCTAGAATATAAGTACTATGGATAATCTAGAGATTTATAGCTATTTGAACAATATAAAGTACTTATTGATAATTCCTATATATTAGATTATCAGGCTATTCATGCAATATTTTAAGGAATCTATCTATTTATGTATTGACAGCAATATATTATTTACTTTGTGACTTTCATAACCATATCAATTTATATATCAATTTACATATATGTGTGTGTATGTGTGCGTGTATTTATTTATTAATAGCAACAAAATTATTTTACTTATTGATATGGTTTTACTTTCATTTTAGCTTTTCTGATCATATATGTTTCTATATTAATAACAATATAATTATTTTGTTTGTTGCTATCAATTGAATATTAGTATCAATTTTGATTTGCTTGTAATTTTTTAAACATTGTATTTTACGTGAAAATTACAAATTGTGATAAGAATGCAATTAAATTTAAGAGTGCATTTGTGTACAAAAGCACCATGTATGATTATATTTTAAGTGCACATATGCAATCAAATGCACCATGATGATCTGGGAAAAATTTATATAAGTAGTTACCACAAATATAGTCTATTCATCTAAACTTACACTATTCTTTTGGATTCATATAATGACTTTCATGTATATATAACCTGCCTAAGGAGGTATATATGAACTTTAATTTTTAGAATGAAGTGAACCATATATGGATCTAGAAAATTTATCTTCTCAAAGATAAATTTTCAAAATTTTGTGCTATTTTATTGCTCACTTCACTATGAAATCCTAATGTATGTTACATTTTTTTCCTAAAGTATTTGATGCATTAGACCCTCGAAATAATTAAAGTCGTTTGATTTTTTTCTTCAAAGGACAATTAATTATTTACCCAATTTACTAATCTTTTGTATTCTTATTGTGATTTATAGTTAATATTAGTATGAACGATAAATATTACTATCATTAATACTTTGAAAAGTGCTAACTATAAGAAGTGGGAATGAGACATTGAGTTTGCTTTAGTTTAATGAGTCTTGTAATGAAATAATTTGTATTTATGCACTTTGCTCAATTCACCAAAATTTTTAGTACCAAAAATAGGAAAAATCCTTATTGATTTTTTTTTTTTTTAATCTATCAAGCTTTTGGAGGACTACATTGTAACATTATCTACTAATATAAAAATTTTATTCGATACTTCTTCCTAATTGGTAAAGTTAACTAAAATAATATATGCTTTAAGGCTTATAAACTTGCACAATCTTCATATTCTACCTTTTTTATTATTATTTGTATTGTGCTTATGAAATTAATTTGATTCAATATTCTATTATGCATGATATAAATTATTATATTATATTGAGCTTGATTGTGATAATTTTGTATAGTTATGAGCTACTTATTATGAGTATAATTATGCAAAGTTTTATATGAATTATTAATAGTTATATCCTATTGGTGTATTGTATTAATATGTTTTTTATTGATATAATGTACCATCAATTCCATGCTTATGTCAATTTTATTTCAAGTATCTTATTGATATGAGATTTGTGTATTGTATCATTATATTTTTTATTTATTGTGATTTGAGATCCCATAATAAGAAAGAAGTTGTATTAACAGTATGTTTATTGCATATGGAATCATTTAATTCTCTAAGTGCATGATAATATGTACATCTTAAAAGTTTCCTTTATTGAATTGATGCCAATCTCTTTGCCTATGCAATTAACTTTTAATAAAATCTTAAATGGGACCAACTTTAGGGACTAAAAGGAATCTTTAAATCTCTATTTGGCTATCACTAACATGAGTATAGTTTTAAGAGAAAAAAAAATCTTGCAACTCTTACTAATTCTACTTTAGCTAAAACAAACTTTTAGATAATGACATTTATAAGTTTGATTAAGTTGTCACTGTAGATAAGGTTTAACTAGAGTAGTTATGTACGTGTTACATAAATAATGTGTTACACATAGCTTAAGGAAAGTGAAGCGAGAAAGACATCTGATGAGATGATTAAGTGAGAGCAAGGTAAGAAGGAAGAACAAGCAATTTTGATATCTCAAATACACAAGTAACAAATAGGACAACCTTAAGAAACCTCAAGCATTTCCTTTATAACTTAAGTAAGTGAGATCAATTCTTTACTCGAATTGTTTGCTTGATTTTAGAGAGTAAAGGTTTTGCAAGGCACTATTGTTTCTTTAGTTTCTCTAAGAGTTGCAAATGAGGAAGAAAGATTAGTATTTATAGGCTCTTGGGCAAAATAGCATTAGTTAGATCATCTCCATAATCAACGGATGGGATAAAGCTTACTTAATTAATGGTTATTCAAAAGAAGTTAGCTAATGGGGTATGAGGCTAGTAGTCTTCCTCACGAGTACATAAGTTTCCTTAAGAAAAGTTGGATGTAGAGGACCACCTTATTTCAAGCCTACTAAGCCAATTCTTTTTAAATCATTCTAATTATAGGCTTGACACTCTAAACCTTATCACCTAGCCCAAAGAGTCAAGTCAGGTAAATAGTGAGTTTAGCCCACTAACAATATAATAAATTTTCATTCTTCTATGGTCACTTTACTTAACTTCAAGCAAAATGCTTCAGATTAATGTATTTACCCAAAGACTAGTGGAAGTCTAAAACTGTATATTTGTTTATTATTACGAGATATGTATAAAATAACATCGTTTTTATTTTTATTGAAATGCTTAAACTATTATTTGAGATAAAACATTTGTATTATTTGATTGTGTTCCTCTTACTCATTATTCTTCTATGTGAAATATGAACACATTAACATGCGTAATGTATATCCCCATATGATATTATTTTTGCAATGTTAAAGCTTCATATTTCTTAAATTGTTGATCGATATTTACTTTTACCATAATTGATGTTTTTGTCCTAATAATTCATATATTTTTTATAATTGACTAATACTATTTAAGTGAGAATATGTTATGTCACATTTGATACGTAAAAATGATTTGGAATAGAATAGATTGAAATGGATTGGAACGAAGAGCGGAATTATAAATCCTTTCTCATGTTTAAAAATGCCTATAGAATGGAATAAAATTAAATTTATGTATAATAATAATTATAAAAAATAGCCTTAATTATTGAAGTCGAAATTGCCAATTTCACATAATCGTAATTTCATTTCTTAAATGCGCTTTCAAACATGGGAAAAGAGAATTGAATCTAGAGTCACAATTTCGTCAATTCCCTCATACCAAACATCAATGAGGAAAAAGATGGCTTCATACCATTGGTGAGAAGAAAAGGTATCACACAAAAAAATAATTTTGTTTAACATCTAATCACTTCCTTCCAATTGATTACAAGTTTTATCTATTTATAGACATAATAAAACCTAACATTCTAAGAAACTAAATCATAATAAAACAGAAAATAAAAGATTCCATATATTAAATAAAAGATACCTACTTAATCAAATCCTAAAATAAAACATATCAATAATATCATATATAATCTAATATAAAATAAAATAAAATAAAATCCACATTACTGAGATATATACAATCCCTTAGATAACCCCTCAAAATCTAGATCTAGAAGTCCCACGGGTGTAGATTGGTAAAAGAAAACATTATTATTAGAAGAAGATCCTGTTTTAGCCAGAGATATGCTAAACATTATTAGTCAAGGGTGAAATGCTAAGCATTATTAATCATAATAGTAAAAGAAAACATTATTAACAGATTAAACAGTTCGTAAAATTAATCATAGATGAAATGCAAGCAATATATTCACTAAACACACAAGAGAAAATATCCTTGCATGACCATATATAGAGGCCCCCACCGATGGATATGCTAGAATAGTTATAATTAGGGGTTTAAAATAGAAACTTTTCATGCTTTTCCATTTTAATTGCAAAACTTTATGGAGTAAATACATGAATGCATCGTAATATTTTATATTAAATATAGAAAATTACGATATATATATATATGTGTGTGGTTAAGACATCAAATATACAAAATTATGATCTATTCATGTATTTACACCGTAGAGTTTGCAACGAAAGTGATATATATTGCAGAAACCTCAACGATTATGACATCAATCTCAACGGGAAGAAAAACCCTAAAAGAAAAATGGTGCCATCCACTAGATTTCCAGCAATATTCTTCTTTGTCCTTGTTCTTGTCATCGAATTATTGGGATGTGAAGCATTTCATTTCATTTTTTTTTTTTCATCATAAACAAGACATTGTGATCACAAATGGGCTGGATAATGCAGACATGGTGGTTCATTGTCAGTCCAAAGAACATGATCTAGGTATTAAGTACGACGGACCCGGGGGACAATGGCAATTTAGTCTCAGAGCAAACCTACTTGGCACCACACGATACTTCTGCAGTTTCAAATTATATGGTTCGATAAATTGTCTCGACACGCGAGTGATAAAGAATGTGGGGAATGATTGTGGCGAATAAAGAAAGATGGTCCGTGTTCATTCAATTATGGGACGGGCCAATACGACAATTGTTACCCTTGGAACTAGTAATACTTTACCATGGAATCTCGGCAAACCTTAAACATTTCGAAAAGATAAAGGAGGCTTTATGATTTGTTTTGAGGCCTCAACTCAAGAAGAATCACGTGTAGTAAAGATATATTTCAAGATGACCTCAATGAAATTGTGGTTGTTCATGATGATGAAAAGAAAAAATGTGGGTGGGTGGATTTATGTATACTATTTTCATTTTTTAACGTTTAAGTATCTGCATATGGATTTATTTATAGTTTTATTAGACATGAGTCCGTAGGAGGGTTGAGTAATACTAAATGGATTCCGCATTTTTAAGGATGATATTGGCCGGGAAAATGCAATTATTTGCTACCTCAGTAGAGTAAATAACATTTATTCAGACATGGTAGATAAGGAAACCCTGTTGGATGAGATTTGGATCCGTTTCCCTTTTATTAAAGATTAAGATGTGATTTGTAACACTTATGATGAGTGCTTATATTACGAAAAGTCATGAAAGTCGGCACGAAAAATATTAGTTGATTATTTATTTAGAGTATTAAGTAAAGTTACCATCTCTTATAATCATCATTTAAATACGAATCCATAAATTACTTCAACAAAACCAAGGGCATGCAAACTCTAGTATCTCATGCTAGGCCTTCGAATATGTTTATGGTAGTTGAAATTACTGATGGAACTCAATTTCAATATATAAATGTTAATAAAATTTTAGTACGAGAAAACATGAATTATAGATTTTAAAATAAAGCACTACTATTTCTAATATAGAATTTTGGAGCATTTAGTGGCAGGTTAGCAATAGAATGCATGGTGCTGGTCTGGTCATTTTGCCAAATGAGGGATTGGACCAATGTAGCATAAATGAGTTGCATTGGAATGTGTTGTAAAGAAAGAGGAGAGAGAAGATTTAATCGGAAGATGAATTCAAGGATTAGTCTAAGGAAATTAAAGATAGAAATAATAAATGGTTCGTAATAATCGGACTATTTGTTTTTATATTGTTTGAATAATAAAATTTAGAAAATATTATTAGTTCATTTCAAATTCTCAACAAATACTTGGATTTTTTTTTCTTTTTTGTTATATAATATAAAAGAAAATGATAAATTTATTGAAACATATTAACTCAACTAACATTTGATAAATTATTATAAAAGTGGTGTATGTGAATAATATTGTTTAATCATATAAATTGTAAACATATATTATGTGTGTTTATTTTATACATAGTTATTAATGATCTAATTATTAGTATCTACACCACATATGATTAGATGTTATTCCATTTTAAAGATTTTCAAATCATGGATATGCAATATCGTGTATTAAAAATTTTCTACTTAGTGATGCAAAGATCACATATTCTATAATTATTAATATTTACATCATATATGATCACATGTTATTGGATTTTAAAGATTTTCAAAACATGGATATGCAAATATCTTATAACAAAATAGGATCTATAGTCTAAAATCACTAAAATGTACATGATTTTTGAAAGCTCTATTCTCCACTTTCTCATCCTAATTACAACCGCCCCTCGCCTCAACTCAATAGCATGAACCCATAAATTAGCCCATCAGGGGTTCACAGTGAAACCAGGTGATTGAGTCATAGTGAGAGCTATTAGAGGTTGAGGTAAAGATTAAAAGCTATTCATCTTTAGTTTCCACTTCCTACTTTTTATTCGAAATGACAATAGTGAACATCTCATTCTCTTTGCTTTAAATAGCAATTCAGATTAAAAGTTCAATCATCTGCAAAAGTTTTTTTTTTTGGTTATTGGGCTAATATATTATTATTGATGAAGAACTACTATTGCTCGCTAGTTTTTCCAAAAAGGTGAAAACGGAAGAAATAAGGAATAGTTATTTCATGATACTCAATGGAACATGAGGTTAATTGCTAATGAATATGGAAGATATCCTTTCCATTTTGATAATTATTTTATCTTTTAATTGAGGAAAAAGGGCTTTATATGGACAATATTTTCCAAGTTAGACAAG
Source organism: Lumnitzera racemosa (assembly GCA_024138005.1). Lineage (NCBI taxonomy): Eukaryota > Viridiplantae > Streptophyta > Magnoliopsida > Myrtales > Combretaceae > Lumnitzera > Lumnitzera racemosa. The sequence goes on along the minus strand of JAMXBC010000008.1, from coordinate 15,398,233 downwards.
CAATCGCAAAATTTCATCAAAATAAAAGAAAAGTTTATTAGGTGTCATACACCACTTATTATGTTTATGTAATATATAAATTTCAACAAAAAATTAATACAAATAATAATTGAAGGGGTAGCTCCAAATCAATTATCATCCTTAATTTACACACATTATATATCTCAACAATTTATTGATATTTATGAATCAAATATGTATAACACGTAATGTATATCACCTACTAATTAAAATATTATCACGGTTTTCTTATTCCAAGATTTATTCATAACTCAAATATGATAAGCCACGTTACTCTACTTATAATCATCCATATACCTTATGGATTATCACTTTGCCAGAAGGTGATTCTGCCAAGTTATCTTTGTATATACGACTCAAAAGATCAATCTAAAATCCTACTTATTTAGTAAAGATGCACACCTAAACATTTTTTTCAATAATTGATCACATAAATGTAATGGATATATTTAAATTGATTTTTCTATGGTATCATCTATATTTTCAACAAGATCGGTCCTACTCTTCATCTAACATTTCATTTCATATGTATTAGATATGGACACTTAAATCAACAAAGCCTCTTGATTTTTTTTTTTTCTTCTCCTTTGGCCAACTATTATATTACAAGGTATCAAGCATGACTTCAAGAAAAATTAGCATCCATAACTCATAGTTAAGCAAACAAAAAAGCACAAACCTCCAGTTCAACTACTAGGAAAAAGCTATTGGATCATCACTAAAGGTAGGGACAGACATAAGATCATATAATTAGGGGGCTAGACTTACTTTGATTAAATTAATTTAAAACTATCAGTAGGAAAATATCTGCCTATTTTGTAATTATATTCCATCATACATGTGTACAAAGATCTTATTAATAATTTAATGTACAATAATTCCTAAAACTTAATAAGATGGGAAATTACTTTCAAAAAATGATTAAGAGTGATCGATATATTTTATAAGAAGTTAAAAAGGAGATTTTTCCCCTTTTTCTTATGCATATATATTGAATGAAAATTAATTATTAATTTATAAAAAATTACATTGATACATTAAACTTGTATAAGCTCTCTTTTTAACAAAACTATGTCGGAAAAAATAATTAACTAGGAAACTACAAATAAAAAAGAAATAGTGACTCGACATAGAAAGTATTGTACTATTTATTTTTATGATAACTTCATATGATTGTTACATTAGTAATGATGGAAAATAAATAATATCATTTTGAGGAGAAATTGTTAGGTAATCAATTATTCAATAATTCACATTCATTTTTTTAACATTATTTGTAAAAAAATTTACTAAAATCAAGTCATATAATTGGTATTATTTATCAATACTTTATATGATGTGATCGAAATACTTGTAATATGGACAATATAATTATTTTCAATTGCATTACTTATAAAAAATAGTAATTTAAAGAACCTATTTAGTTAAGTATGATTCATAATTAATGAATTTAATGTTATTGATTATTATAAAAAGGGAAGTTCAAAAGGCAAATGACATTCAAGTAATAAATACATATTAAAAAAAAAGAAAAAGCAAATGACAAACATAAGACTTGAACTTAAGACCTCATGTTTGAAAAATAAAACCTAATTGCTAAATTATCTTTCATTTTCTATCAAATTTTACCCTTTAAAATTTCTATTTAGTATATAAAATTTTCCTTTTCTAAAAATTTTAAAAAGGAACTTTTTCCTAAGCTTGGGACTTACCCTCCACCCAACTCAACCAAGAGGCTCACCCTCAGCTAAGGGATATCAACATCTCTACAAGAAGTAAGATAACTATATTGTTGTGATAAATGAATAAGACAATGAGGTTGATTTGCATCCTACTCAAGAAAGTAGAACTATAGAGAATTTTATGGCCTGCTTATTGTCTGAAATAAAATAAATCTATTTACTTTCTGCAATAGAATAAATAAGGGAAAGATTACACTCAAGGTGGTCAAGATAGGTGCAAATAGGAGAGCGAACTTTCAATAGCTTAAAATAAATTATTAATGTTTCACAAAATAGTTTAAATATGGAATTGTTATTATAACATTAATAGGAAAAAGGGTCATTGGAAGACTCGTACTAGCTCATTTTGGACCACCTTCTACTTTTGAACTAGTTTTCGACCTCAAGTGTAGCTACCTAAAAAAGGGCGCACTAATAACTCAAAGTCGCAACAAGCGCACTTTGATCGTTCAATCAAACCATTACATTAACAGGGGCATTCAAGGAATTGACAACTATAGACTTGCTTACAACTATAGTATAGAAAAAACTTCTACTCTGATGTTGCCATTAAATTCCATGTGGCGCTTACGTAACGCTTATATGTAACTTACGTAGCGCTTATATGATACTTACAAGGCATTAGCTGCAATAAAAAGGGAAAAAACATATAAAATCATTAAAGTAAAAGAATTCAATAAAAATAAAAAAAGTCAAATGTACAAAAAAATATTTGTAAAAACTATATAATATAATTACATATTATATATATAAATAATATAACTAAAAAAACAAAAAATTGAGACAAAGAAAAAAAAATAAAAGCACAATATATATATATATACATACAAATGGCTACCCCATGACTAAGAGGTAGCCAAATTGTCCACAAAAGGCTTAATAAGTTATGGGCTACTTAAAAAAAGTGAGTTATTCAACTCACCAAGTAGCGATGGGTGTCCTCTCACCACCTCTATCTGGTGGTGGGTGGTTACTCACTGTTAATTTTCAAAAAAATAAAATAAATAGCAAGGAAACTAGATTAGGTCACGCAACTCGATTACAACTTGATTAAGTTTCCTTCTTATTTTCATTTAAAAAGAAAGGGCAGGTCATAGGATGTAAGGGAGCTAACCACTGCCACTTGGTGGGCCAGCCACTGCCACTTGATGGGTCAAATGACCTACTTTTTTAATTGGGTTGCAGCCTACTTAGCCTTTTGTAGTAGAGTCGATCATTCCTTAGTCTTAGGTTGATTGATTATATTTTCTTTATTTTTTCACTTTTTTCTTTTTTTCCTTTTTCTTTTTTTTTAACATGTAATTAATTATGTTATATATGTAATTATATTATATAGTTTTTACAAATATCTTTTTTAAATTTGATTTCTTTAACCCAATTAAAACTTCTCCTATCAAGGTATTATCTCGTTTGGTATAAGGCATTGCATTGTTTTGTTTCTTAGTGTGGCTACAATCTTAGGATAGGTTTTTCAAATATCTTTTGTTTTTTTTTTATAATTTTATGTGCTTTCTTTAATCTTTTTTCCTTCATTTGCAATTAAAATGCTACATAAGTACGACACGCAATGCATAAACACTACATGAGATTTAATAGCTACATCAAATTAACTTAATGCTGTTATATGGCGATCTTTTATTTGAATTATTTTTTGAAATGTTAATCCTTATTTTAACTTGAAAGTCCAATTCTTTATTTAAACTTATCATTAAACGTTGATCCATTTTCATGTAATTTTCTCAATAAATAAGAAATAGGAAAGTTATTCCTTAGGAATATTAATAGATTAGAAATTTACATTATTTAGAATTAATTTTAAATTAATTTTTTTCATAGGAAAACTTATTCCAATGTTTGCTCCATCTCATTAATTACAACATTAAGTTGAGATTTGACCAAAAATACTAATATACTCATATTTATTCATTGTGAAATATGAAATATAACCAATAGTTATTTATAATGAGCAAGAGTGTCCAACAACTTAAACTTTCTATTCTCTTTGGGAAAGCAATAAGATATACCACCTTACAAAACGTAACAATTATTATAGAGAGAGAATATAAAAGCTACATAAAATAAAATGGTAACAACTATTTCCTATAAGGATGGAACAGAAAAATTACCTACAATGAAAATTCAAAGATGAATTTGCAAGCAAACAAGGCAATAAAAAATATTATGGAAATAATTATTTAATTCTCTCTTTGTTACCTCTATGTAAATAGTTGTTAGATGTTGTTCTTGTTGCCTACCTATTTCGTTGTTGGAGTTTCTTTTCAAAACTCTTTGATAAATTTGTCATGTTATTGTTATGCTCAATTTTGTCAATTATGATTAACGAGCTTCATTAGAAAACTCTCTTTTGTTCTATTGGTAGATGTCATGTAAGGAGAATGACACAAGCCTAATGTTGTAGTTAGTTGCTCGTCATAGTTAAAGAGAAATATGCTACAACTATTAGTGTGGAGTGCTTTAAGGTTATGATGTGACCTTATTGTAAGAGTTGAATATGCCACTTTCTTACAAATTTCTACTTCAAATTTATAAATGAATACATGTTTTGAATAAAATATAAATAAATCAAGTCAAGTCAAGATGATAAAATACAAAAATAATCTCAAACTCTACTCAATCAAGCTGTAAGTTTTAAACTTAAGTTTGACTCAAAATAATACTTATTAAACTTTAGCTCAACTCATTTGGCCTTGATTATCTCTATAAAAGTCTATTAGACTTTAAAAAAGAAAGGCTAGTTTTTGGCACAAATTCAAGTTATATGTGAAGCTCGATTCACCCAGATTGTTTGAACCTATTATAATTGAAATGTAAAGTATAGCATATGCAATTATATAATCACTTAGTTTCTCCCAAAGTTTCATGTAGACAAGAAGTTAAGCTAAATATTAATATATAGATACTACTCAATTGGCATACCCATAATCATCGACATTCAACATAGGGTGGTCTATTACATAGGCATAAGAATAAACAACGAAATCACCAATATTATAAAAAAAAAATCTGTTATGAAAATACAATTTTTTGAACTAGATTAAATGCAATGCATTTTCTGATCCTTTCTCCCCCCGTCCCCCCTAAATCCTCTTTAACTAAAATAGCAAATACTTCCTACTTCTAGACCCACTTGAAAATGCATATCTTAAAAAGAAAAAAGACAAAATGTAATTTTCATCATATCACTTCAATTTGCAATAAATTAGAGAAGGTAGAAGTACAACATACTGTTTAAAAGTTCTTAAGAAATACATGTAAAAAAAAAAAATGTCTATCCTTTTTTTTTTTCGTTGTCATTCTGTAAATGTAATAACATGAAATAAAGTACATTAACGGGTTTGGAGAAAAAAAGAAAAAAGAAAGACAAGTTTGTTGACAAGTTCGTATAATTTTATCAAACTTTTGCATAATATGTATGTTGACAACTTGTTCTTGTTTTAGACAATTGTTGACATGCTTATTAATTCTTGTTTAAAAGACAATAGCATAAATTCAATACCTGTTCAACTATAATAGGATACATGTTAGTGAATAAAAATAGCACCAACAGCAAACCCTATATTAGATCTAAGTAGAACTAGATAACACATATCTAATACTTGGGAGATTAAAAAAAAGGACAATTACCTTATTGTCGGTGTCCTTAACATCAATACATTGATTCAAAATACTAAAGACTTAGTTTGTATTTTAGGTCACATAAACAAGGAGAGAATGGACTAAGAAGATTATCCCATCTTTTAATCGATGAGCTTCAAGCTTCAATTAGTATGTATGGAAATCCACAGTTTAGATTTGCAAAAAATTGATTGCAACAATAGATATACTTCAAGGTAAAAAACACAAGGATATCACTCAAAACACAAATAAGGGGTAGGTCTAACTAACAATGGTTAAAAGGGAGATGAGTTTTTCGTAAGGGTTTAAGCAAACTCGTAGGTTATCTAATGGATATAATGTACCCCAAAACATAAAACCTAATCTTTTACTTTAATATTATACATAAGTAAAAAGGATTAAGGTCATTCCCTACAAATCCTTACTTAGGGAACTTATAAAAATAGTTTGAACTTGGAGTGTGAGCTTCCAAGAACAAGGAGAAACAAGGATAATGTTATTCAATCCACTTCAACCATACAACAAGAGGAGTATTTATAGTAGCTTCTCTAAGGTTACATATGAAAGATGCAATTACACAAAGGTGACATTCTAAAAGGAGAACATTTATATCCTAAGAACATTCCAAAAAGGGCAAAAGAGAGAAAAGATAAAAAGAAATATTCTATAACATTGAACACTCAACTTTGTCAAAGATACATGCCAAATTTACATTAGACGCTTTTCTGGCAAGTTAGACAAAATTTGTACAAAAGTCACAGAGCTCGAATTTCTTTAAAGTGGTTAAAGCAGTTACATAGAGATTAGAAACAAGTCGAACTAGGTAATGGAGGTAAGTGCTAAGCTATTGAGGTTGTTCCAACAAGTTGGTTGGTTCAACCAAACAAAGTGTCTTACAACAAAGACCATGATTCAATTTATGCATCCTATAGGTTAAGAGGAGATCAACCTCCACCACAGTAAGCTAGTGGTGAGGATTTGTCACAAGATTGAGTAGGCTACAAACTCGAGAGCAAATGATAGGTCGAAGAGGTTGATTTGTATCAATAATGATTTTGCGTATTCGATTAAGATTTCTCATAGGTTTTGAGCTATTTATTTTATGCATTGGGGCCAGGATAATACCCTAGGGTTTTGCATTTGCCTAAATTGATTTTGGATTACATATTTCTCAAATTACCATCATGAGACTAAAAAAGGAATTAACCTTTCAACTTGTTGAAAATACTAGGCCTAATTTCCAATAATGTTGGCCTAAAATCCAATATGTCCTTATGTTGGCATTTTGACACACAAGGCATATGTCACACTATGATAAACTTAAAGTAATAACCAGATGAATGGGTATTTGATAGCTTATCTCAAGTAGTAATGCCAAGACAACTTCCAATTGAGTGCCTCGTTTGCTTGTTTGAATGTTCAGGTAGTAAATTAATTTTGTTGAACAAAGTTCATGTACAATTTTAATGTTGTCCCTAATACTTTTATGCCTAGTTAGGAAGTCAAGGACATATGCACTAACATTTAAAATTTTGAGATTCTTTTTTTTTTTTAATTTATTACGTCTTTTAAGTATTGGACAAGCAATTGTTGCTATTGAAAAAGCTACAACTAATGGCAAAGGTATAACTCAAATCTTCCATCTATACAACAAATTAAGCATTATGTTAATAATACTTAAAAAATTATATGTGCTCCCTACATACTTGCTCTTATTGCACATTATTAAGTATGCAAGTAAGGTAGGATTAGACGAGTTTCATGAAACCCAAAAACCTGTCCTAATATCCGATCAATTGTCCCAAAATCCTTTTTAAACTTGATAAGGTTTTTTACCCGATCAATAAATCCCACCCATTAGTCTAATACGATACACAAAACATGCCTAATAAGTTAGCAACATTTTGCTCAAATACTAAAATTCATACTCTAATAATTCATATTAAGTAAAAAAGAAACTATAACTACTGAAATACCGTTCAACAAAAGTCAAACCTTATAGGGTATAGTACATTATTGTACAAACTAATATACATTCTTAAAGATTAAGGTCATTGTGTAGCTAAGAACGTATTAGTTAAGTTCAAGCTGAATTTGAATATCAAAAATATTTCAACGAGAAAAATTAAATAAATTAAACTTAAACTAACTCAATTAAGTGAAGCTTAAACTTGAGCTTGTTCAGTAACATTTTGAGTCAAGTTTGTTGATTATGATTTTGAGTTAAGTTTGTTGAGTCACATTTCGAATTAAGTTTATTAAGTGCCATGTTAAAGTTTAAACTCCTAAATTAAATTAAAACTTAAGCCCAATGTTACGTGGTCCTGTCTCCATTCATTTACTATACAATGATTAGATGGCATTCCTAATTTAACTTCCACCGTAAAGAAAACCCTAATTTAATTAAAAAGAAGGAGAAAAGAGGAAGTGCCATTTTGAAGGAAGAAGCCAAGCCTAAAAATAGTGAAAAGAAAAGCCGATAAAGGAAAGGAAAAGGACAAAAATATATCTAATTTATGTTTTCTTTTTTCACCAATGACATCTAATTTGTGTTGACGCCGCATAAGAAAACTAGTTGTTTTTTTAATGCTGGCAAATATTTGTTCACTCAACGAACGCTTCAACGGCATTATTTCCCGGCTTAAGAAAAGGTATTGTTTTTCTCTCTCTTCTCTTTCTCTCTCCCTCTCTCTCTCTCTTTTCCTCTCGCGCGACACATTCCCCTCTTAGGGCACATACACTCACACATACGATCGCATTCCCTAATCCCTCAATTTCTGATTCCTAATTCCCACATTTTACTAATTAGGGTTAGGGTTTTATTGCATTCCGGATTTTAACAAATGTAATGGAGTTCCAGGTGTGTTCTTGAATAGGGAGAAAGGAAGTTAAAGAGGAAGAAGAATAAGAAGAGGGAGAAGAAGAAGAAGAAGAAGAAGAGAGAAAGGGGACACGTTTTGTTAGGTCTCCATTAAGATCTGAGCTCTCCTGTTATCTGTTTCTAGGGTTTCGCTGGAGAATTTGATATATAAATTTAAAAAATTAAATAATGAGTGCTTCAAGGTTCATAAAGTGCGTCACTGTTGGTGACGGTGCTGTGGGTAAAACTTGTTTGCTCATATCCTACACCAGTAATACTTTTCCCACGGTGAGTTTCCCTAACTTTTCAGGTTTCCGATTGCAATGATTGTCGAAGCGCATTGTGCTTTCTATATTGATTTTATTAATAGGTCGTGTTTTAAATTTGAATTTGAATTGAATTTGCATTTGCATTCATTGTGGTCTTTGTTCAAATAATTGTACTCTCTCAGGATCAGATTTTCCGTTTTGGTGGGGTCCGGACATTTTTATTTGTATAAATAATGTCGGATTTTAATGGTTGTTGATTTTGACCTTTACAACTCCACCACACCACCCCCCACAAAACCCCCCCGCCGGGAAAAAAAAGGTGTTGATTTTTAATTTTCATAAGGTGGGAAAAGCAAGTATTAAGTTTGGAACTTGTTTTAATGATCGTGTACTCCCACAGGATCTGAGATGCTGTTTCGATGGGGTATGGGTTTGTATTCATAACAGCAATGTGGTTTACCAGATTGGATGTCTCAAAAAAATGAGAGTTATAGGATGTTGTGACTTGGTTTAGAACAGGTGTTGGTTTTGATTTTTATAAGGTAGGAAAAATCAAGATTTGGGTGTATTGTCATAGTGTGGTTTGACATTCGAGAATAATTTTGTGGTAAGTCAGTTGGGATTAATCAGTGTTCTCATTAGGAGGATGATAGTAAGAAGTCTATGGGCCCAGGTAAAAGTGCTAGGAAAGGCTTGTTGAAAACCTTGAAATCATTAGGAGTAAAGCATCGGTAATTACATGATTTTACTTCTAGGTGCCTCACATTCTGATCTAATTACATTTTTCTTCCCCTATATCATCATCCTGTGCAATAAACATAGTCAGATGGCTGCTGCTTACCAATATGCCTGCCTTTTTATAATGAGAGTTGTAAATAATAGACTAGAGCTAGCATCTATCCCCAAGATGACTAAACATTGGAATGGATTGTAAGAGTGGTTTGCTTCCATTATTGTCATTCTGTTTAATGGATGTGCTTGACTGCTAAAATCTTTTCAACAGTCTTAGGAAACTATTTCACTTTCTTTGTCTGCTATTATGGGCGACAGGATTATGTGCCAACTGTTTTTGATAACTTCAGTGCAAATGTTGTTGTCAATGGGAGTACTGTGAACCTGGGATTGTGGGATACTGCTGGTAAGATTACTATTTATCATTCCTCTTCTTTTCTCTTTTGATTTCTTTATTATTTTGTTCTAATTTCTGATTCCACTTATTCGTCAACAATTCAAGGTTTCTCATCCAATTATATCTTCTGCTAAACAGGACAGGAAGATTATAACCGATTGAGACCTTTAAGCTATCGTGGAGCTGATGTCTTCATATTGGCTTTTTCTCTCATTAGCAAAGCCAGCTATGAAAATGTTTCTAAGAAGGTGGAATAATCAATCACAAACTCTAGCATCTTTATTTGATTTCTTAGTCATAGTTTTCAATAAAGTTGTTGATGAGGTTATCATTTACTACTACATGAAATTTCAGTGGATTCCTGAGTTGAAGCATTATGCACCTGGTGTTCCAATTGTTCTTGTTGGGACAAAGCTTGGTAAGACAACTTCTCTCAATAAACATAGTGCAATGTCACCTCATTCTTTTTCATAAATAAACACTAATATATTACTGAAGTTCTCCAAGTCAACAAACTTAGCCTACAATTTCTGGAGCATCATTGGCTTTACAAGCAATTATGGTTGCACTCTTGGCTTGTGTATAATTTAGTCAATTAATGCTAGTAAAAAACAACATCTGTTGTGTGTCATTTCTTTAAAGAAAACAAGCTGTCTTGATTTGAGCTCTCTGTTCTTTTGCATTATGTGAACTTTAAAGGAGGTAATGGTTGCAATTTATGGTTTCTCTTGAGATGTTTTATAAGTCAGATTATGTCAAATTAATAAATTTTATCCAAGGAGTGGGAGAAGATTCAAAGTTTTCATTACCTAGAAAAAGACATGCAGAGTTTTCTGGGGTACCATGTGTAGCTGGTTTTCCTCGTAGTTGTGTTTTGCTTTCACTCCTGTCCTGCGTGAGATTAGTAATTTTTTGGATGATGAAGGAAAGGAGGGAAAAACAGTTTCAGAGAATAAGGAGAATTAGTTCTTCCCCATATCTCTATATGTTTAGGTCCGTCTACTTCCATGATATCCGTTTGTCTAACCCAAACACCATGAACTGAACTGACCAAACCAAAAAAACATGCAGCCTCAATTCCAATTGCTAAATGTATTCTCCAACAGCTTTGTGCATATGTACGTAGGAAAGACCATCATTAACTACACATAGAGCAGTTGAGTTTGTACATGGTGGACAAGATAAGCCATGTGCCTTCTCAAAATGTCAAGTTAGCAGCATGTTTGATGTCTATTTAAGGATAGGGTAGCTTTAATGCAACTTGCGTTTGGGTTTAATGGGAGATGTCCAATTATTTGATGAATGGCACTTTTAATCCCTAATCAGGAGGGATAGTAAGCAATGCCCTAAATATAAATTAAAATTTTATTGATTTCGCATATTTTATCCAATCCCTGCTTATCCAATCACTACTCTATGCTGTCCTGACTATTGCGAATTGCCAAATATGACTAGTTAAAAAGGGAGAACTCTGCTACATCATATAACTGAACTGAGGATCCATAGTTGACACATCATTTATGGTGTTTACAGATATTTCTTGGTCATGTTTGATTTGATTGGCACTATAACCTGCCTACTGTTTCATATCTGTGGAATTTGTTAATCTATGAAGCATGTCCATTTTGTGTTGTATTATTGACAGCCTCTGCATAGCGATTGTAGTTGCATTCACTATACTCCCATGTCTATAGGCAGGATGTCTGTCTTGTTAACTAGAACATGAAAAGAGGATGAGGATTTTCTCTGGTTGAAGGTCAATAGCTTTAGGAGGCTTCAACCATCATCAGTTATGCAACTTGTGCAAAAGCAACGTCTGTCAGTGGAGTTTATAGCACATCCTCTATTTAACTTTGAATTCATCCTTGTGCGGTTAGCAAGAACTCATAACTGCCATAAGTTTGGGAACCGTCTTGTTGATATATGGAAGGAAGAAGAGAGTGTGGAGCCTCCTGCATTAGTTTTACTCCAGCTTTTCTAGACATCTGAAATGCGTGCTTTTGTTTGGTAACTTGGAGTCTTGAGAAATGGACATAGATTTTTCTCTGAGCAGCTTCTTCAGTACCATTTCTCTGATTGTTTTTCTTTATGGAACCAGATCTCAGAGATGATAAGCAGTTCTTTATAGACCATCCTGGAGCGGTGCCAATTTCTACACAACAGGCATTCACTGATGCTTCTCATTTATTGAAATTGTTTGCATCTCTTCCTCTTTCAAGATCTTTTCAATGTTCGGTGCAGCAAGCTTATCTTTTTCCCTTTTAATTAGGGAGAGGAATTAAGGAAGCTGATTGGAGCTCCTGCATACATTGAGTGTAGTTCAAAAACGCAGCAGGTGTGCATTAATTTTATTTAAGCAAGATTAGCACTATGTTTTTTTTCCTAATGAGTTTTTCTTTACAGAACGTGAAGGCAGTTTTTGATGCAGCCATAAGGGTTGTGCTTCAACCACCCAAGCAGAAGAAAAAGAAGGGCAAAGGGCAAAAGGGCTGCTCAATCTTGTAATTGAGACTAGGTGTAAAGATAATAGAGCCTTTCCCATCATCTTCGGTTGAAACCCTGGAAGCAGCTGCCTTTGACGAGCTATTATTGTCAACTGACAAGACTAGGTTCTCTGTGAAGCATTAGGTGCTTTTGTACCTTATTATTCACGTTCTGCTCTCTAATTGTTGAATTATTTTGTGTTGTCCATTGCCTTCTCTTAACTTCGGTCCTGATTTGTTTTATATATTAACAGACTCCCAAGTTAGGAAGACAACATGTTTTGTATTGACAAAGTTATATTTTCTTCTAAAAGTCTTTGGATATGTTTGTTTTATATTTTAGGTCAAGTGTATCTAGGCTTGTTGTGATATGTTCCCCACAATGCTCTTAGCCCGAAGGAAGAACGAGTCTTCTTATCATATGTCTATTGACATTCTAAGGTTGGCACCATGGAGAGTTATTAACCTAATCAATTTTGGGATGAATTGGCCTATCTTTCTTGTAAAATTTTCTGGGTGGGAGAGGAAGATGCTTGTCAAATTTGAGGATATCGACATTGTCCCTATGGCATTGAGTTGACATCCAGATCTCTCTCTCTCTCTCTCTCTCTGTGGAAAATGGCTTGTGACATTTCTGAGCGGAATGCATCATGTGATTTCCTCCTTTGGTAGACTCAGTATATCATCAGCAATTAACTTTCAATGAAATTACTATCTTGGAAGGATTCAACTCTTTGATCTTTGGAAAAGGGTTGAAAGAAGAAGTTGATGGATCCCATTTTCTGGCAGGATAAGGTGGGTCGCTATATTAGCTTTACACGAACACGTTCTCCCATAACATTGAACGGGTTTAATAAGCTTCTTTGTATCCTTTAAACATAGAGTTTTTACTTAAAAATAAATAAATAAATAAATAAAGATAAAACCGGATGAAATACCTTGATAAGGACTAACTCTCCGTGTGCAGTATTTTTCAAATTGTGGATAGAATTCATAGTTACTTAATTATTTTTTATATGAAACTATAATTTCCAAACTTGAGGGTATTTTTGTGTTTTAATTTGTTTAAAAAAATCTACAAGCACTGCTTATCCTTTTATTTTGGGGACAATATTGGACGAGTTCTTCTTCTTCTTCTTCTTTATTTTTTTTGGGTGCATAATCTACTCGTACGATTTAAACTGCCTTATTCCATTTCAAACACTAAGTAGTAACTCGCCTTCACTGTACATACATTCAGATCATTAGTGAACCAAGTTCTTGAGGTACCGGGTTACTTGTTTTTCCTATCTTTCAATTAGCATCAATTCATTTGACTTAAATTTCATATTCTTCTTATTAGTTTATCTTTGAAGTCTAACTTGCCGTCTTTGTACACTCAAATCATCAATAAACCAAGTTATTGAGATACCGAGTCACTTGTTTTCATATTCTTCTTGTTACTTCAGTTCTGGAGTCCAACTTGCCTTCATTGCATTCTCAAATCACCGGTGAATCAAGTTCTCGAGGTACCGGGTTACTTATTTTTCCCGTCTTGCAATTTGCATCAATGGTGGCTCCTTTTTTTTTTTTTTTATTTCCAATATGAATTTCAGATTCTTCTCGTCTTTCAATTTGCATCAATGGTGACTCATTTTTTCTTTCCACTTAAATTTCGGATTCTTCTTGTTACTTCATTTCTGGAGTCCAGCTTGCCTTGACTATACATTTAGATCATCAGTCCAACCAAAGTTCTTGAGATACCGAGTCACTTGTTTTCCTTATCTTTCAATTTATATCATTTCAGATTCTTATTGTTACTTCATTTTCTGGTCCATCTTGTCTTGCAACAAGGCGTGCTTATAGGTTTCCTTCCTTTTTTCACTCCTCGTTTCAGCATTTAATATTCCATATTTCTGGTTGTTGGTGACAGGGACAAATTGCAAAAAACCAACAATTCACGATTGTTTAGGCCAAAAGAAAGTTCTTGATATCAAACTCTTCTGGGGTGATTGGTCACTCCTTTTACTCTAATTGGATCAGTGTTGTTCCAATTTATCTCCGAAAATGTTTTTTTTTTTTTTCTTCTAGATAATGTAACTAATAGTTTTTGTCAACCTCCCCCAAACAACCGCTGCCACACACTTCTCATTTATGCCATTTGATACATACATGGTATATCAAGTGGCATCAAATTTATCCAAAAAAAAAAAAGAGTTCATAAAAATGTAACTATTAAAATTAAAATAAATTAAATAAACTAGAAAATAAATAAATAAATAATAGAATGAATAAATAAAGCTTATCCAATATCTAGGGCCATTTATTCTCATAATAAATATTAAATGACTTTTGTGGGTGGACAGTTACCAATTATTTATACCACTAATATGTAATTTTTGAATTTCATAGTGGTGAGTACTCTATGCTGGTTGTTACAGGTGTATTTTTTATTGTATAGTTTATTTTACTAATATAAGTTTAATAGTTATATTTTAATAAAATTCTATCTTTGATTTCATGCGATGTAGATCGCCTTGTAAGCACCACAGGTTCACAACACGGCATGTCAATGAAATTTTTGCTGAAAATATTGAAATCTGCGAGGTTGATGAAATCGACATTCTTGTTATGACTGGTTCGAGGAGGTTTTAAATCTATCAGATTCAATCGAAGAGGGGACTTTGCCATCGAAAAGAAAAGAAAAAGAAAAATCCAGTAAAGTACAATAATCGAAAAGTTCACCTTGACATTGCTTAACATATCAAAATTAGAATAGTAAATTTGATACTCGTTCCTTTTATTATATGCGCGTGATGACTATGATTAAACCCTTTACAGTTATATTGATAACAAGACTATATTAAAGAAAAGAAAGCTTGTTGGAGAAAAGGAAAAAAAGAAAAAAGAAAACTTTTTCACGAAGCTCAAGATTGCGTTCAGATCGTATATATCCGTCAACCACAAAACCCATCACTGATCCATTGCCGAAGAAGAAAGCTCGTTGGAGAAGAAAATACCAAGAAAAAGGGGCGTGGTGGTGATGAATAGCAGACATGAGGGGTGTAAGAGTGGAAAATGAGAAATGAATTGGGATTCAGTGGGTGGAGTGAAGAACAGTAATCGTTGATTTTAGGGGAATAAGGATTCGATGAATTACAAATACAAGGCATCCATGTAAAAGTAAATAAGGTAATTAATAACCTACAAGAAATAAGGATGGAATGGTAATTTTATTTTCTCAACTGAACACGTTAAAAGTCCTTACGAAGAATTAAGTCCAAAACAACGAACTAATTCTTTTTTCTCAAGTTTCAAAAATGCATATTAAATAAAACAACTTTTGGTTTTATGCATGTTTCTTAGTGATGTTTATTCTTAATTTTTTTTATATATTTGTATTAAAATATATGTAAGACCCTAGTCTTCAAGCCACTAGATTGAATTTAGAGTGACATTTTATTTAAATAATAAAATTTATAATTTGACGTAGAATGATATTTATAATGATGTAAGTACATTTAATGTGTGAAATATATAGCTGCAATATACATAAATATAAAATATACAAAAAATGATTAAATAATAATTAAGTGTATAGCAAATGCAATTCAAATATATTAAATTGGAGATGGAGGAGGCATGGCAATTGTTGGGCAAGAATCAGATGTACTTCTTTTTTTTCTTTTTTTAAGCAAAGTGGGGAGGGGGGAGGCGAGGGGTGGTGTTTGGTGCAGCAAATAAGGACAATAGCTTTTAAGAAAGAAAAGACTAGAGTCTAATAAAGTTCAAGATCCGAGCAAAAAAAGAGTTAGCCGGGGTTAAAAACACCAGAGTAATCCTCCACATCACAAAAGGGATTAACAGTAAACTTTGATAAAAACAACAGGATATGATCAATGAAAATCATAGAACGGAGGTCTTCAAGTCCTCGTTTGGCAAGATAGTTAGCACTCCATTCCCTTATGAACCCTATCGCACCAATAGTTGTGACGGCTTTTCCTTCCACATCAACATCATTAAAATATAGTGAAATTCTAAACTTAAGACACCTAACAACATACATGCATTTTTCCAACCACTAGGCATCTTTATAAATTCATGGAATCAGTTTTATTTTGGCCATTTTGAGCAAATTAGACAAGGGAAGAGCCATTGGGATTTTCATAGTAAATTTGGAGAATTTTTAAGGAATTAGGTTGTAAAAGGAAATGATATGTAGAGCTGGTCATGTGTAGAATTTAGATCAAACTATAGCTTGACATTATATTGCTACCACCACCTTACATAGTGGACATATTTGTGTCGATTGACATACCCACTTTAGTGGACGATGGCTAGAGCTCTAATGACAAGTGATATAATGTGTGATCCGAAACATATTTATTTTACTAAAAATATTAAAGTATCACGTTTAATCTAGAAAAATGTATTCTAAGGTTATTTCATATGTAGAATCCTGTACTATTTTTATTTTAGTAAAATTATGAGTGGAAAAATAAGATGCTTAAAAAAAAGTTATGTTTAAATGAATTTTATACTAGTTTTTAAAAATAGTAAATGATGTTATTTTGAACTAATTTTTCGTTTAAACATTCCTCATGTGCTATATTTAATTTACATAACAAGAGTTTTCAATGAACTAAACATTTATTATTTATTAAATTTGTTTTGTCAAATCTAACATGTTTTAGGAATCCTATGAAATAGAGGATTTTTGTAAAATTCTTAATGAATCTAACTTTTCTTAATTTCTAGAAGTTAATAATGTTGTTAGAAGAATTTGACTTTGATTTCATGGATTAATTTGGTCATTTGTATATTATATGGTCATTTTTAATGAAATTGAAACTAAAATGACAATTTCAAAAAGTGTTAGAGTGGATAAGTTTAGTACTTTAGATGATCAGATCTGAAATAATGTATAAGAGTGAGTTTTCTGTGGAACCAGATCTTAAATGGTTGAAAAAATAGTGTTATGTGGAGTTTTAGTAAGATTTCTAATTAATATGTTAACATAAAAGGTAAATCAGAGGAGACTCAAAGGTTTCCTTGATAAGAACTCTAAAGTAGAACTACTGTAGAGGATAAGTAGGAGGTTTTTTTATAACAACTTTACACTTGAACTAGCTCTAAAGGTAAGTTAGACATACCCAAATTAAGAACTCTAAACTTAGACTTAACTTAGAGGATAAGTCAGATGACATTTTAGCCAAAAACTCTAACTTTAACTCTAACCCAGCTTAGAAGGAAGTTAGAGGATATCTAGGATAAAGACTTCCTTAAAGAGTGACCTTAATTTTTAAACCTCAAGGTATAAGCAACTCATCAAATAAGGAATAACAAACTTAATCATGAGAATAATGATTATATTAATTAATTATGGAAGTTTAATCGCATTAATTGCATAATTATGATAACATGTAATCAAAATGGTAACTTAAAACGTTGCATCAATAAGGTATGCAGAAATTACTGCTAAGGGTTTGTATCTAACATTACTTTACATTATATTTAAAATAATGACTCAATATTGATGCTTTATGAAAGAGTTGGTAACGATAACTATACCAAACAATGGATTAGGTGTTGAACCAAGTATGTATTCCCTACTTAGTTGTTCTGTATTTAAGTGGTGGTCGAAATAATATGACCATTCACCTACCTATGTAAGATTCACTTAAGTGTATCTTATGGCTTAACATATTTATATTATGATTTAATAATGTTCAAGATGAACTGTTGCTAAGGGTGTTTGTGAATGGAATCCATGGTTCTCACATCATATTGAAATTTTTCTAAAATATAACCTGGTTGAACTTAATGATGCAAATTGTGCTTAGCTGATGAGAGTACATGCTCTTATGTGATGATTACTTGGTGACTCTTAGTTATTATTGATTAAATGTTAAATTGACTAAGTTTCTATCCTAATTGCAATTTTCAGAATCATGTCATGCTTAGAGTGTGATACTTGATTTTAGAAATAATAAGTAGACTAAAAGCTTAAAGAAGATTATATTGTTTACATTACATAACTTGAAGATTATACTTAGCCGGATTAACTTCGAATTCATACTTAGTTTAGTTGACTATGCTATTTGACTGCATGAAAGAGGACCTAAGGGTTAAATTTTTACTTGAAAAGTTAAGTCATTTTATACTTGATTACAAAACTTGGTTTTAAAGGATATAGAATTGCATTTGCTCAAGCAACTTAACCACTTCTTGTGGTCTAATCAACTAAAACTAGGATTTAAGGGTCTTACTCCCAACCAGTTCCTTGTTGCCATCTAGATTCCTATATTTAGCATCTAAATGCATAGGGATGTTGACTAATCGAATGTGAGGACCGGCCTTAGGTAGTATATTTGTATTGGTGTATGTCATGTGCAATAGCATGCCATCCATATAATGTGTAAACCGTTGCACATGTGCTCACTATCAACTTGATTCTTAGATGTGATAGGCTATTGATGATGGTAGGATTACTAAGCATATGATATTTATACTTAATCTTATAATAGAGTATATTTGGTTGTCGTATTTAGCTGTTTTTAGTTTTGTACTTACTTAGCTCAAAACCTAAACTAAGGGGTTAGCTTCTCTTATCTTAAGTACCAAAGATAAAGCAAGCTAGGATTTGGAGGTCGAGCTAGGTAAATGAGAGTAAATAGCTATACGATTTCGTGTGAAGAATTTGATTGCTACATTGCATAAAGATCATTACGTTACATTGTAAGTTTTGAACATAAAGATTCTGGATGTAAAAACACACTCTTTAGATAGGATAACAAGTTTAATAGTGAAATTGAAATTATGACACTCTAGGTGTGGCCTATGCTTACATTGGATTACAAGTTTAATAGTGAAATTGAAGTAGTGATACTCTGGGTGTGGCTTATGTTTACATTGATTCTGCTGTATTATTTGTTATTAATGAAGAGAAGTTTTGGAATTTCTACATGTTTATGGAGTTGAATTGATGTTGATTACAATTTCTTTTATCTCTAACCGGCATATGGTATAATAAGTGTCTCTTGCACACCAACTGTTGAGAAAATGTTTAGATAGACGCTTTGAAAGATAGAGCAGTACAATATTATGTAGGATTCACATGCAATAAAAAATCAAGTAGCTTTCTGTGGGGAAAAAAAAAACTTAGAATAAATTATAAAGATTGTTAAAATATAAGGATTCTTAAAATTGCTACATAATAGCCCCCTAGGAACTCCAAGATCCTCTCTATCATGCTAAACTGGCCATGATGTCGTCAGTCATGCCTATAGTAGCACAAGTAGAATATGTTATCTTGCAATCTTCCTAGCCCATGAAGCCCGTGAATACGTTCCGATGCGGTTTCATTTGGGCATTTCTATGTCATTAAAAAAAAAAAAAAAAAAAACACGCTTTAAATATCCATATTTTTTAAAAATTCTGTAAATTTGACTTTTAGAATTTTTGCAAAATATATATTAGAAATTCTACGAGTAATAAAGTACCTAGAGGCAAATTCGCCCAACACAATCAAATTGCAAACATTCTCTTGCACTGTTAAATATAAACACAGGTTAAACGGTTTAGTTTATCAGAGTTGAACAGGGAAATTACTCTTATTTGAACGGCCTATATTTAGTGCTTTGTCAAGTTTTGATTAACGGCGTAATTAAAATGAAAATAATGCGTATTTATTTATAAATATAAACAGAGGATGTACGTTTAAAGTAGTAATGGATGTAAAATCATACAGTTTGGGGATGCTAAGTATAAATCGTATTGAAATTTGCTTTATATAATATAAATATAATATCTATACATTTCGTCTTTATAATTAAATTTTTTTTCCCGAACTTAGGGCACCGAAGAGACCCTTTTAGGCACGTCCTCAATTTATAGCGATGTAAACCACATTACATTCGCAGTGTATATATTTATATGTATATATATAGAGAGAGAGAATGAATATTTACTCCGAAGTCCACGTAAAGCCAAGGAGATATGTTTGACCGATAATCTAGAAATGTAGCAAAGAACCAAATGTGAGGATAATTATGACTATTAATTATTTGACCAAAGACTCGGTCCTACTTATTAATAATTCATCATCTGTGATTAATCATCTGTACTAGGTGTTGCCCTTTTTGTGAAAAACCGACCAAAAGAACTTTTGATGATGTCGGAGGATTTTATGGAATCTTCTTTTACATTGATTTAAATGAGATCTGATCAGGATGTATAAGTGGAGATTAAGAAATTAATTCAATTTTATAAGCTTATTTTTGGCATCGCAATAGCTAAAGGGAGATGGGAATCAAAGTAGGGGGAAGACAAACAAGGTTGAGAATTTAGGGCATACTAAATACAAATATCAACGCCCACGTATATGTAAATTCTTGTGCATCTCTTTCCTGTTAAAAGGATTTAGTTTAATCAAACGAAATATAGCAATCAAATTAGTATATATAGAGGGTTAAAAATTGTTATATTAATTATTAAAATAAACCCGTTATTTATTTATGCTTGACTTTTTGGGTTAGATGATAGGGTCAAAGGAATCCAATCTGTATTAAGACGATTTAGGAAGATTTGGCTTGGTGAACTTGGAATAAGGATCATTAGACCGGTTTGTCCGCTTTTAACCTTTCTTAGGCAAGCTCATGCACTTATAAGAAAAAATACTGACTTTAGACCCTTTAGCTAACTCATTCTAGATAATCATGAGTCAAGTAAACTCTATTTCATCTGTTAATTATCTAGATGATCCATTGGGTGCCACCATGCTCAAAAGCTTATAAATACCTAATATTTTCTCATCATTTGAAACTCTTAGAAAGAAATCGGAGGAAAAAAAAATTCTACTGTGAAAACTCTGCTTTTTAAAATCAGATAACATTCGAGTAAAGAATTGATTTCATTCGCTTAAGCTATAAGATACATACCTGAGGTCTTTTATCTATTACTTATGCATTTAAAATACTTAAATTACATGTTTCTCCTCTCTACCTTATTCTCATTTAATAATCCCTTCAGGTGACAGTCTCGCTTCACTTTTTTGAAGCCACATGTAGCACGCTACTCACACAACACACACGTAACCACTTCGATCAGACCCCGATGTTTATAGTGTGCATCTCAAAAAGTATGAAGATTAGCTCGATACTCTGGCTAATTTTGACTAGCAATTGTGCTATTAGTTAATGGATAGTCTAGGGTTATAAACAGTTGAGTTCGAGCATAATTCGAGCTCAATCGAGTTTACAATTTGGGGTATGAACTCGACTCAAAGTGACAATTAGCATATATGAATTTGATTCAAGTAAAATCATTTATACTTGATTTATCGAAAATAATTTTTGTTACTTTAATTAGAGTAATGCTAACATCAAGAGAACTCAAATACAACTAACATTAAGCTTGCAATTGAGATCGATTAACATCACCAACTAGTCGAATTAAACATTATCTCGAATTCATCTCATTAAACTATTTAAGTAACTTGCATTAGAGTTACCTCAATTGTCATTAAATTGAACATGTTTAGAACTAGAATGAAGCTCGTGTAACTTATAACTTGCAAAGTAAGTTAGGTTTATTTATCTCCGGAGATAACCAATAATATGGAACAAGAGTATTAATCAATTTAGAAAAAACCAAAATTCGTGCAGATAGTGCTGCTGATCAAATATCTCGTCTAAGGTTGTTCGTTGTTTCTGTCAGTGGTTATTATCAACCATTCCGTCGATAACTAGAAACCAACAATTCATCCAAGTTGGGTGTTTGTTTTGTGGAAATGGTTCTAGACGTTTTGTTTTACATATGTTCTACAATAAGAGTATACCATTCGCATTAGTTTTAAAACATCATAGATAGAGTTAATATCAAATTTAGTAGTAAATTTTGGATCATTTTTAACAACCTATATTTTCAAATAGCCGTAGATGCTTTTTCTCGTTAAAATAAAATGAGAAGTCCAAACACATGGCCCCCTTTCCTCCGAATTGCCTCCAGGCTCCAGCCCGTGTAGGACCCGTCCATACAAGTTATATGTTCCTTTTCCCTTTTTTGCAGCTGTCCCATTGCGGAATATCAAAGTGCATGGCAAGTCAAAAGTGGACAATTTATTAGTGGGGATTATCTCATTTAAGTGCAATAATAGTTAATTTCATCATTATAGAGGAAAAATACATGTACATGGCACTTAGAAGCACTGCTTTATTTATAACAAAATAGAAATATGTCGAAAGAAAACAAGATATTATAACTACTCTTACATGAAAAAAAAAAAAATACGATAAAATAGTGTAACTAAATCATTAAAATCTATAAGTTGTCGACATTTCGTAATGATAATTTTTCGTTTCATGTATTATAAGATTTTAGAAGTACCCATATAATTTATATTGGAATCACCATTAGTTTTCCTTTATATGGTGCTACTCCTACATGTTAAATTAAAGCAATTATTCTCTCATCTTTATTTGGCATCAGGCAAATTAACTTGCTTCAATATACAAGTCAAGAATTAAAGAGAAATAAAAAATACTGTTTTTTTTTTTAATATTCCATTGATTTGAATATCCGAGTACATAAAGCATTTCCAAGTTTGGAGATATACATGAAAATTTTTCAGAGTTATACATGTATTACAATCGGTATTACTATCCCTTTCTGTGACCTAACTCGCATGGTTAAGTGTATGTAATCGGCATTCCTAACTTGCATAAAATATTTGCATACACGCCATTTTTTGTCCAGTTATTTACTTGCACTCCACCATCAATTGAGTCTCTCTTAAGTGGTACAAGTGTTCAAGCAAGTGACTAAACTAAAGTAGATTAAGCAACAAATATTTCATGCTAGTTGGGAAGAGCAACAACCCACATCAACCGACACAAGTAGCAAATAAAAGAGATCATAATATTACTGCTATACATATTCAAGTCAAAATATTTTCCATATATTTTTAAAGTTTAAAAATTCCATATTACACCAAAACTGAAATGATTGGAATTCGTTTCTTTTTATTTCTTGATCTCTATTTGGCTTTATGGCACCACCCGCTTCATTGCTCAATAACTAAAAAGGAGGAGGAGAAGAAAAGAAAGATAATATAAGTAGGACTATAAAAAAAAAGATACTTAATATTTATTAAAATGCCTTCAATAGAGTAGCTGTAAAATGTAATAATGTGTGGAGAATACTAATGTAGGAGATTTTTTTGACTGGGAGGGGAAATAAACTATTCACAAACTCTTGAAGAGTTGTGTAACATAGCCTGAGTGCATGCGTGCGTGTATTGTGGATAACAGCAAACCAATTAAGCGAGTCTGAATTTATAGGTAGAGGGCTGAGTTTATACAAATGGATTCAATGGAAGTTTTATTTATTTATTTATTTTTAGGCTTAAAACATAATTATATATAGGTATCAAACTCGCCATTCAACCCAAAACTAAAACGTATACATGTATTTGTGGATGGCATTTTCACTATATATCAATGTCTATGAGAATTAGCTGATACAAAGAGAAATAGATATTTAATTAAGTTTGTACGGTGCATTGAAAATATATGCTTATTAAGTGCACTTTATGCCTTATTTTTTAAACTTGAGCGTTTAGATCCAAAATCTTTATAAAAGTGATTATTAGTATCCTATGTCATCATTTTACTCTTTAAAATTTAATAAACTTTGCTTTTGGTATTTTTTTTAATTAATTTATCCAAGGAAATGACAGCAAAATAATGTGTAAAGATGCTTTTTATTTTCTTTCAAAAATTTAAAGTTGACATGCTCACTTTGAAAGATAAGCAAACTAAGCATGATATGGTAAATATAAAGAGGTGTACTTACAATTTATATTATTTATACACAACAGTGGCCCAATAGATACATTTAATTCAACCCATAATCATCTATTAATTGATGGACAGCATGAGATTATTAATATAGGAAAAATCGATAGATATCAAACTGAAATATTTTGGCTAATACGGTTGGGAGGTAAAGTCAATAATGAAAAAACAAGCATCATATTTAAGGTTACAAAGTGGGGTCGTATGAGTTAATTCTTAACTCATTAGCAGATGGACATTGGAAAATGACTAACAACAATTTCCTAACTTGCCAAGACGGGACACTGGTACTACTGGGTATGGGTATGGGTATGGGGGCCAGGACATCCTGTCAAATCAGCTTAGCAGATTTTACCTCATAAATCATAGAAAAGTTTATTCTACATTCTCCATTGTGGCGCCGATAACGCTACATGCATACATAGTGGCTGAGTTTTTCAATGGCAAAGCCGATTCAAAAGTGCCCAAGAATTCCCAAGACTAATTGGCGTATCTCAAATTTTTTGTGAGCATGTGTTGGTATGCTGCTGTAAGGAATTTAATGATTAAGTCTTTATTTGCCTAGTGCGTTGATTATGCACATCCAAGTATTTTTTTTATTAAATTTTGACTTAATATGATTCTGAATTTTTTATTTTTTTTCTTTCAAATTTTTTTTTTCTTATATTCAAATCCTTCACATTTGATAAATTTTACAAAAATAACTTATATTAACTAAAATTAAATTTTCTATCTATCCTAAATATATAATTAACTTATAATTAATCATTTATCATTAATTTGATGATATTATTTTTTAAAAAAATTTCCTTCATTATTACAAATAAAATAGCTTTGATATATAATAATTTATTGAATATTATCAAATTATTTTTTTTATTTAATGACCTCTCATTCTCTTTCTCTTTCCCTTTTTTCTTTAAGAGGGTGAACCAACTGAGCCAGGTGATTCTGTTCCCTTGAATCGCCTCGACCCTTAAAGCTCAACGGTTCGATAAGGCGGTTCAATCAGCCTGATCCAGTCTACGGTTCAGAATCGGCTCTTATCTAGATCTATATATAGATAAAAACTGTCAAGAGGTGACGTAAAAATAGCAAAACATAATAATGTGAAACCAATTAATCTTTTACATATTTATTTCTAACTTTTCACTTAGTGTAATTTTATATTTCTTACAAAATTTGACTTATATTTTTATCGACCCCTTAACCCTTGACCCTCTTATATATCCAGGTCAACCACTTGAGTTGGTTCTAATAACAATGTTAATTACATATTAGATTGAATTGCATTTACCCAATTAGTTTTATGATATAAAATAAAGTTTAAACATTTGTTTCTTTGATGAAATTATTGTTTAATCATTATTTTCATTTAACTTTAAAATTCACATTTCATGTGTCAAATTTACTATTTGACGAAGGAGGAAAGTTCTAACACTTTCTATAATGATATAAAACAAAATAAAGGAGCTTTTTTCTTACATTTAGATGCGACGTGAAAATTTTTTATCCAAAGAGTTGTATTTACAATTTATATTATTTATACACAACAGTAGCCGGATAGATATATTTAATTCAACTCATAGTCATCTATTATTGGATCGACAGCATGAGACTATTAATATAGGAAAAATAGATAGATGTTCGGCTAATAAAGTTGGGAGGCAAAGGCATTAATGAAAAAACAAGCATTGGTGGGGTCTTATGAGTCAATTCTTAATTCATTGGCAGTTGGACATTCGAAAATGACTCAAAAAAATTTCCTAACTTGCTAAAACAGGACACAGAAATTAGCTTAGCGGATTTTACCCCCATAAATGATAGAAAAAATTATTCTAAATAAGCTGAATGACCGGTGTTCAACCTATTTGTATTAAGAAAACTTTTTTTTTTTTTTTTGGATTTTTTGAAAGTTTAGAATAGAGTGCATTTTCTAGGAAAACGATTTGGATTTTGTTAGGGTTCGTAGAAGCATTTTTCACCTATTCCACTGTTGTAATAGTAGTTGGAACATTTCTTTTTCTGGTAGCTATGGCAATGCATGCCTCACAATCAACTGCTTAGATGTAAGTTTCCATCCTATATATCCATTGTAGAAAAGTACTGTATCAATATACGGAACTTTATTAGTTTGCAAATATGCCTTCTTCTTTTCTTTTTTTTTTCCATTTGATCTTTTGTTCAAATTTATTGAGAAAACACTTGCTCTTATTCCAATTGTTGGTTATTATAAAACAAATAAGAAGGGGTCCAAATTAATTGCTTTCAAATTTAAGTTTTTGAAAAAGCAACCCTCCTTAACTGTTTTACTAGTGGCAGTTAATGTATCCAATCAAAGTTTGCGTAGAGAAAGCAATAACAAGAATAAATATGCACAAAATAAAAGAAATAGGGTTTAAAAGATAAAGCGCAGGATTTATAGTGATGCCTCCTTGTAAATGATCCGCTCTTCTAGTTTCACAATAAGAATCCAGTTATTATAATTGGAATCTCGCTTACATTTACGACTCTGTTTTGATGAAATACAAGTATAAATATTCAAAGTAATTTGATGAAACACAAGTAAAAGTCCTCTAAAAGATTAGCTTAGGTAGAAATAATATCCTGGTTATAAGAAGAATAAGTAAGAAGGTACTAGCACTAAAAAAATATTTGATTGGTAGATTGATCTATTTGTTCTTTGTTGGTTTCTTCGGTCTTCAAGGTGCCTGCTCACGTTATTTCTCTTTCAACATTAAAAAGACAGTAGATCTTCGAAAAGTCTGGAAAAGCACCATTGTCCTTCATCTTCTATGCAATAGCCTTTATTTTGCCTTTGATCATCTGAATATCTCGTCTTCGTCGCAAATTTAGTTGTTGAATGTCCCCTCGGTACTTATCTTCAAATTTTTAGATTTCCAATTCAATCTTTCAATTGTATCTCCAGAAATTTTCAATGAAATTGAAAATTGAAACTTCTTGTCGTCTTTAGGTTTTTGCTGACGGAGATTTAATTAAGATTAAGCTTCCTATTACTCAATAAACCTACAAGACAAAGAATAGTGAGAGGTGCCGAGATGTTATTCGACATGACTATTCCGATGTTTAAATTAGTTGGGTGTGTAAGGAGATTAATAGTACTTGAATGTAAAGAGTAGACTCTAATGTGCGAAATATCAAGGAGTTTACTGTTGGGTGATGATCTTATATTTATAAATGACTGGAACTAACAGTTAGAGAAGAGTTAGTGGGCGAAAGTCATGTCTGCAAGTGCTAGGTAATGAAGTTACAATGTCTGACATGGTCAACAAATGTAAGAGATAATTTTTAACTTGATCACTCAACCTTCTTTGTAGTCTTCTAGCCATTGGTGGCCGCTACGGTTGGGTAGGACGTATAATGAGCCTGAGCTGAAGCTGGCTGTAAGGATGGGAAGGTTGGGTCCAAAGAGGAATGGCGTAGGCCATAAGCACAACCAAGTCGACATAGGCCTAAGAAACCCATGTCCAAAAGGCCCTATCAACACTTGATCCTCCCACAATCTCGTTACGATTATGGAGGCAAGGAGAGGGATAAAATGGGCTTCTCAAGCATGTGGTTAATCTAGTTTAGAGGTGTTCATGTTGGCCAAGTGACATGCAATGATGTTACTATGCCAACGTAACAATAGCTAGAGTCTATGCTAATGAAAAGGTTGAAGCGAAGACATCCAAGCTAAGTGACACAGGGGTCAAGTAAGAGTGACCGACCCAAGTAGGTTACCACCTAGGCGAAGGTAGGTGCTCCAGCCCCTAGGTGAGATATAGGAGGTCTATCCTCCTTGGTTATCAAGGGGTATCAAGCAGTTGGCCCTTCGTCTGGCCAAGGCAAAGGAGACACAAGAGAGATCCTAGTTGATAATGTGCGAAGCTGGGCAGAGTGAGGTGATCCGAGCAGACTATAAGAGATCAAAGCAAAATGCTCACTTGCCAAATCGGATGGTTGACCCGAGATGAATACTAAATGGGTAGAGCAAGGCACTCCAAGCCAAAGTGAAGGTTCAGTAAGTAGGGTGTTTCAAATAGTAAGGTTGTAGAGCAGAGGTATTGAGTATGCTGAGGCATTAGACAGTTTGGGTAGGCCAGACCGAGCCAAGCTAACCACTATGCAAGTGGCTCCCATCTATCTGTGCTAAGGCATAGTGTTGTCGAAGTGCTAAAAAAGTTCTCTCAATGTCATGGAAGTTAAAGGGTTTTCAGAAAACTTTTTGAGAAAGTAACTTTTCGAATTCTTACTTTATTACGAGCTTTCATGGCATAGTTAATGTGATATAACAGTGTCCTTTTTCTATAAACTTACGTGCAATTGCATGCATTTGCCTTTTGAAAGTGGGTGTCCAATCAAAATTATGTCTATGTGTTTACATCACAACATTTTAGGAGATTTGTGCTTATACAAATCCTTATAACTGCCGATTCACTTTATAAAGCAATCGGCCTATAAATACCATATTTATTTGAGCAGATTACTCTTTCACATCTTTTCTTATCTTACTTTCTTATTGCAACCCAAACATTTGTAAACCCTGCGTAATCGGTAATATGAACTATAATTTAAGTCCGAGTATCCTAAACAATACTGTGAGTCGATAAGGCTAAAAACGATAAAATTTTTATAAAATTTAAAAACTGAATATAGTATCCATAGTAGAAATCCTATAAAATTTATCGAAATTTAAATTGCGTACAAGAACCCTAAATCCGATGTACATATCAATATCCGAAATTGAATTTAAACTTGACGAAAACCCTAAAACTATAACTTTAATCTTATAAAATAAATAAATATAATCTAATAATAATAAAACCTTAGTCAATTATAAATATCGACTAAAACACGTAATTGCATAAAACTTTTAATGAACATGTGAAAATAATTAATAAATATTATAAACATGACATGTAACAATTAAATTAATAAATTTTTATAAAATTTCAATATTGTTTTATAAATAATAAATTTATAATTTTCGTAATTGGAATAATCTAATATTTTTATTTTTATTTTTATTTGTCCTTTTTCTTCATTTTCCTTTTCCTTTTCTCTTCTCCCCATTTTTCTATTAGCTGCTACATCCAACAATATTTTCAACTAGATCTAGTACAACAATTGTGTGGCTAAAGTTAATCACCATGTGTTAAAAAAGAAGATACAAATCGAAGAGATAAGAATGTGTCCCATCTTAATAAATACTATATCCAATTGATTTTCTTCTCTTTTGTTTTGTCTACATAAGTTTCCTTTACTGTCTTGCAATCACGTCTGGGAAATTTTCACATATAATCAAATACACAAATTCAACACACAACTCCTTATTCTCTTCCTCCTTCATTACCGTGAAGCACCTATATATCTTTTCTTAATTTTTTTTATTTTCTCCAGGGATAAACAAATTAAGAAGAAGGAAGGAATCCTTGTTATCTCTACTTTACTCCATTTACTAAGGAAATAGATAGATATTTATATTTATTTTGTACATATATGTATTTTATAACATATATATGTATATTAATTGTTTTCTTTAATTATTTATATGTACATATGTATGTATAAATGAATATATAAATGTGTATGTACATAGTATTTTTTTTATATTATGTATGTGTAAATTGGTGTCTATGGGTATATGTACATAATAAGTATTCTATTATATGAAGTATATATTTAAATATACGTAGATGATACATATGTACATGTAGTATGCATTCTTATATTGATATACATATGTATGTTATTTCTTTATGTCTATATATATATATATATATATATATATATATATATTAATAGGCGTGATTTTGTGTATGTATATATATATATACATAGTATTTTATATTATATGATATATATATGTATACATGTATAATATTTATGTATATATATACTTATTATTTTTTATTTATAAAAAATTTGTATATTTTGTATATATATATATATTTATGGCTGGAATTCTAATATATATACATATATACTACTATTAATAGTATTTATATTATATATATATATACATATAACATAACCATATACATACATATGTATATAAAGTATAAATACATGTATATTATGCTCACATATATAGTATATAATTAAAGTTAGAATAATTTAATACAGAAAGTATAGTATACATATAAATATATGTATATGAATAGTGACGTATACGTAAAAATACAAGTATAATTAAATAGTGTATATACAATATATTATATTATTAAGTTAATAAATAAAGTAAGTTAATAGATATATATATAAATACCGTAAATTTGGAAAATGGATAATAATTAGGTAAATTAGAAAAGTTAATGAAATATAATAATAAGTATTTATATATATATATATACTTATATCGTAAAATACAAGAAATAGAAAAATAATTGAAAATTATGAAAATTGCACAAGTGTGACATGTGGCACTCTCACGTGCTACCATGTCATCACTTATATGTAAATTAAGTAATCTTCGTAAATTAATAATAATAATAATAATTAATTAATTAGAAAAATAATAAAGTAGAAAAAATTGAATTAATAATTCTAAAATCTCAAAAATAGGTTAAAATAGGTAATTATAATAAAATTGGCTTAAAATAAGAAAAATATCAATTATACGATCTAAATAATTATTAAGTCGTAATTATACTTAAAAAAGCCTAATTTGATATTTCATAACTTTTTAAGTCAAAATAATCATAGTCAAAATTGCGAGCTACAACGCCTAAAACGAACTTCGCTACAAGAAAGTACGCTCGAAAACGATCAAAATGGACTATAAGTTCATAAAGATCCGGGCTAAATCGAAAAAGTTATACACAATTCGATAAAAAGCTCGAATCAACAATTTCATGCAAATTAATAACTGAGTTAAATAAACAGTATGACTTAGCATATTAGTTTAGTTATTTCATTCCCAAATTTACTAATTTTCATATTCCTTATTATCGAGTGATCACAACTTTGATCCTGATTTGCCATCAGACTACTACAACCCTTGAGTTTAGCATCACCGAGTGTATTTTTCCTAGTGATTCTATAATTGCTTATATATAAAGTTAGTGAATATAAATTGTGATTAAAATTGAATGTTGTATGGGGCTGAGTTATATTTGTGTATGATATTGTTTGTTGATAGTGAATTTACTTTAAAGTATAATAACATATTGAATGTTGCATAATAAATTCGATAGGAACTGAGTGTCTATGATCTTGTTGATGACCGAAAATAAGACCTTAACATTATCCGACTTGAAATAATTAAATTGAAACACGCATAATCATATACTACATAACTAATTTCAACCATCATATCACACGGAAGTAGCGAAAGGCCATATATGGGTTGATTATTTGATGTTATACTATTTCGTATAGTGTACATGTATGATATGACCTTATCTTGGCTCGCGAAATCATTAGGCATTGGAGGCACCAATAGTCTGATTAAGGGTCAAGTCTAAAGGCCTCCATTTAGGAGTGAGTAAGGGCTGCGTGAACCTACTCACAATCATACATAGAACTTGATTTTGACAAAAACTGAAAAATGAATATACCATTATATTTTAACTACGAAACAAGGAGTTTCATTATAATATAAGTTCTTGCATGATACTTGGATCTAATTGTTGCTAATGTATCTCCAACCTTAACTTCAGAGGGCGTTAAATCTGAGTTGCATGCAGTATCTAATTACCTGCATGTATCTGTATGGTATACCAATTATTCATGCATTCATTTGATTGAATTAAATTGTTGCATAACTTATTTGTTGTATGATTAAGGGAATTATCTTATTAAGCTAATTAGCTTATACCCCTGCAATTTACTTTCACCGGTTGAGCTATTTGTGGAGTCAAGCCGGCATATGCCCAAAGTTGTACATCAGGGGGTTGATGCAAGAGTGAGATTAGTGATATGAGTATACTTTTGATATTGTATGTAGATTTTGAACCTTATTATGTAGTGAAATGATACCAGTTTAAGCTAAGAGATATTATAGGCTTCTTATCTGTAAATTCCTATATAGATGTGTGTGTTTTATATTTCAATAGTTTGTTTTTATTATCATGGAATGATATTACTTATACCTACTTAACTCTAGGTTATCGGTTGTTGTAGTAGCCTTGTATATCGCATGAAAGGTTGTCAATTGAAAGGGGTATCATTCTACAATCTTTTATACAATATATGACAACTGTCACAACTAGCCCCCCCAAGTCATGACGGTTAGGTGGTATCAGAGCATGACTTAAACTAAGTTAAATAAAACTTGATCCATTGATATTAAGGTAACTTACTTAAGAAGATTGAGAAGGGTAGAATTGGGCTAAGTGTTTAAACTTTAACTTGTGTACTAAAAGTTATGATAAAGTAATCTTATGCATTATTGATTCATAAGACTGAGTTAAAGTTGTGAACTATCT
Organism: Lumnitzera racemosa; assembly: GCA_024138005.1. Taxonomy (NCBI): domain Eukaryota; kingdom Viridiplantae; phylum Streptophyta; class Magnoliopsida; order Myrtales; family Combretaceae; genus Lumnitzera; species Lumnitzera racemosa. Next base: position 15,365,827 of record JAMXBC010000008.1, on the reverse strand, counting down.
TTTGTCTATTACCTCTCCGAGGGAGGGGAGCTTACGAGACTTTAGATGCTAACTTAGGATCTTATGTGAAGATCTAGCGCTAGTAAGTCAACCCCGTACTGTTAGTGAGGTACTGTCCGCATAGAGTGTAGGATTGAGTACGTATTAGATCAAGAGGAGGATTTACCAGGTATTCCATACAATAGGCAGGCTGCCTACTGATGAGGAGATGGTTTACTATTTGGAAACAGAGGAGAGCACCGATCTTACCCAAGAGTTAGTATTCTTAGTCAATGCCGATTCCCTCCCACTACCACAATCCTTTGGACACAGTAAGATTGTTGGGCATGGGGTAGCTTTAGCTATAGATCACCGTACCGACTACCTTTTAGTTACTACTCATGATCAGACTAGAGCCACAGCTGATTTTTGGACTAGTATAGAGCAGTGTTGTAGCCATACTCAAGGCATTGAGTTCTATGGACCTCAGTCGAGGTTTGAATTTGATGGACTATTATTACAACTAGATGCTCCTATTGCATAAGCTGAGCCCCTATAATAGATACCCCTAAGTAATGAGTTTGAGTATTACTAGGTAGACCCTAAACTTCCACCTATAGTATTAGTAGGTAGTGATCCTTCTGATATACTTACTATCACTTCGGATCCGTTAGACTTTTGGCTACCGAGAGAGTGGACCGACAAGTGCCTAGTGAAGAGTCCGGTATTTACTCCAGTATTGGTTTTACTTTTTCTATTCTAGGATACAGACATGAGGACGACACAACTATAGGAACTTCTACTCGGCCTTGAGGGATGTTAGGATGTTTAAGTTCTATTTTTGTATTAGTTGCTATCATTAGAGTGATCATACATGCTCCTTTTGTTGTATATATTAGGATCATGATTTATCATTTTGTATTTTGAGAGTTTTGATGTACTTGAGAGCTTTGTGTACTGTAAGGACTTATCTATTATGAGAGCTCTTTTGCATTTTGAAAACTCTGGATTTTGACTTGGTCTATACATTCATCAATGGAGATTCACTCGTTAGAAGTGACCACTAAACAAATGTAACCTCACTATATTAATAAAAAATGAAAGATTGTAGCCTTAGTTACTATTGTTGTTGAATAGATGTGTATATGTTGTCTTCATTTTGTATTTGTGGTTTTTACAACTATTTTGCATAAAGTTAACTGTTATAACTGAACAATTGGAAATTGGAAATGAATTTCTCGGTCAAGGTAGACACAGAAAATGACAACAAGATGATTAAGCTCCACCTGCCCAAGAAAGATAACCACCTGCTAGGGAAAGACAACCTAAAAGCCCTTGAGATAAAACATATGAGATTCTTACTGCTATACATGCGCAGAACGAACTACTGAGGACATATTTAGCTTGGGAGCCTATGTCACCAGCTTGTGTCACCTGTCTGAGCACTGCCTCCCGTAGTAAATCCAGAGATTCCTTTATCGCCACCACCAATTGTATTAGCGAGAGTTATGCCTCGGGTACCTGTGGATCTCAAGCAATAGCATAGTCTCTTGCTAGAGTTTATCCGATGTAACAAGTACTTTAAGGGTGTAGCCAACAAACCTGATGAAGTAGAAGATTGGTTACATCAAATTGAAAGATCGTTTGAGGCATTTGAGGTTATGCCGTATCTCAAACTTACATATGGTACATATATATTAAAGACAAGAGTGCAAACTTAGTGGGAATCGAAATAGAGAAATTTGAGAGGACCAATAACTTTAGAAGTTTTCTAAAATGAATTCCTGGAGTATTATTTTCTTGGAAGCTTAAGATTAAAGTACAATGAAGATTTGCCAGATATCATGAAAAGGACACATACTGTAGAGCAGTACAAAGCTAAGTCCAATAAGTTGTTATAGTTTGCTCCACCTAAATATCAAACGAGTAATAGATTAAAGATGCAGATCTTTTACAAGGGATTTGATCTTGAAATGAAAAGAAGGATTATGGAATTTAAGCCGAGGAATTTCGCTGATATGGTGGAAAAAGCATGAGTTTTGGATAATGTGAAGAGGTAGAGTAAAGATGTGAAAAAGCAAAAACTGAGCGTATTTGGGAAGAAACCTTTTGAAAGACCTGGTGGAAGCAGTAATAACAAGACAAGGTGATTTGTGAGACCACCAAGAAGGTTCCAGAAAAAGACCGACGAACCGCCTAAGTGTTGAAAGCGCAAAGGGACTCATTATCCTAGAGATTGTCCCTAGTTGCAATGGAAATGCTTTTATTGGGTGAAAGCTCACATCAAGTGACAAATTGTCCCAAGAAAAATGCAGTTACTTGCTTCATCTGCCGTCCATAACACACAACTGCAAATGCTCATGTTGCTAAACTACCCCCAGCTACTAGACGTCCTACCATCGAAAAAGAAATTAGAGGATCAAATGCAGGGAATACAAGTCCAGATGTAGCAAATGCAGCCAGGGTATACAACTTAGAGGGTAATTAGAGTTATGAAGATTATGTAGAAGAAGATCTAGAAGTACACGAAGGGATTGATGAATTTGTGGACCATGAGCTTATAGCAGGTATGTACCTTAATTCTCATTATTAAATTACTTTAATTACCTTGAGTAGCATATAAAGCATTTAACCGTAACAAGTACACAGAAGTTGTAAATGAAAACTTATGAAGCTATAACATGAGAATAAGACTTAAGAATCTTATGATTCAGGGAATATCAACATAGTTAGGCATTCAGACCATACTTTGTTTGATACGGGAGCTACGCATTCTTTCATAGCTCCAAAAGTGGTAAAGCAAACAAGCTTAGCTACAATTGCTACTAACTTGAGTTTGGGAATAAGAACACCTACGGCAAGCCTAGTAATTATAAGAGAAATAGTGAAAGGATGTCCCTTGAAAATTCAAGATTTCGACAGTAAAGTAGACATGATCATTCAGGATATGGATAAATATGATGTCATATTAGGAATGAATTGAATGGCGAGTGTGAAAGCTATTATCAATTGCAAAGAAAAGCAGGTGATGTTTGAAGCCTCAGAAGGGACTAGAGCTATATTCTAAGGGAATTTCACAGTCGTAGGAGTTCAAGAGCTAAGCGCCCTAGAGTTGATGACGAATATTGGTTGGTCAAATGTTCTGGACACTAATTCCAAGAAATCAAATGTAGAAGAAATTCAAGTGGTGAATAAGTTTCCTGATGTATTCTCGAATGAGTTACCTGAATTGCTACTGAAAAGAGAGATCGACTTTGTTATTGACTTGATTCTAGGATCTGAACCGATATCTAAAGCTCCATATCGAATGGCTCCAATTGAGCTACAAGAGTTGAAAAATGCTGAGTTGAGGGTGTCGGTCTCTGGGCTGAAGACCAAGCTAGCGATGAAGGCACATTAGTATAGCAATATCAAAACAGCTTCATTGTAGTTAGCCAGTCAAAAGGTCAGGCTAGAGTAGAAAATCTAAGAGCTCTACAAAGAAACTATGGAGATGAAGGAAATCATCTCTAAGTTGGAGAGTAGGGAGGTGCTTACTGAGGCTGCTGCCAACAAGGCTATTAAAGACTTCTACAAGACAAACTGGTGATTGGAAGAGCTAGAGGACATCTCCATTGAATGTGCTCAGGTTATTTGAAACGAGGAGCTTCAACATCATCCCAAGCTTGACCTCAGCTTCCTAAGCTAGCTGGATGACTACGTCAATTGCTTGGGTAACATCTCTTTCTCTTTCTTAGGCCACCCTCTTGCTACCGGAGTTGGTCAAAACATTTCCCCATCCACTTTCACCTTGACAACTCAGCATGAGGTAACTCTTAAGAGTGCCTCTAAGATTAATCAAGGTCAAGGTGATCCTCCTACTGAGCCAAGCTAGCAAATCTCAACTCCTCCCTTTACAACCCTAGGCCAGTCATCTTAGGAGTAAGGGCCATCAACAAATCAGCCCTCCAAACAAATTGAAGATAGGAGAATAATAAAAAATTATCCCCCTTCCCTTTTTTCTGTACTTATTTATTTTTTTATGTTTAGATAGGAGAATTTGTACAGCAAGTTGGGATGCCGACCTTAACTTTATAAATCCCCTTTAATGGAATTTGAACTTCTACATTCAGGGCGTTCACTTTTGCTTTTTGTTTTTCAAGCCTTTTCAATACTTCTTGTTCTTTATTTAATGTGTTTTGTTTGTTTGGTAACATAGCTTGATACATGGTCGTTTGTGCAATTATGCTTAGTTGCTCAATTGTAAAGCTACTTTGGGGATAAAGTCTTACGCATGGTTACTCAAGGGCTCAAGTCAATGGCATTCTGACTTGCATAGGTAGTAAGCATCCCTCAATTGTACAAGGCGTGTTTTCCCTTATTGAGATTACTTGAGAAGGGTCAGGTTAGTAGCATTTTGACCCACCGAGTTAATGGGAGTTCCTCAATTGTATAAGAGGTGTTTCCCCTTATTGAGGTTAACAGAAGGGGGGGTCAAGTCAGTAGCGCTCTGACCTGCTTAGTAATGGGAGTTCCTCAATTGTGTAAGAAGTGTTTCTCCTTATTGAGGTTACCTGAAGGGGGGTTAGGTTGGTGGCATTTCAACCTATCCAATTATAAGCCTTAAAGATAAGCCAAATAACCATAAGATAGAACTTAGTGCACAAAGTTTAAGGCGATCAATTAAAGAATCCGATCGAACTTAAATTATAAACTAAAGCTAGAAATATTAATAAAAATAACCTTATAAGTTTGAATTTAAAAAAATAAGTAATAAAATAAGAGAATATAAAATTTTCAAATTCTAAGTGTATTCTTGTTATTTATCGAAAGTACGTAAAATATATTTCGATAACTAATAAATTGCTAAAAATAAATTATATGTATATTAAAAATCATATAATGACCTAAATAATATTTAGAAGTATTTACTTGTATCCCACATGTATTTACGTGTAGGTAGAAATACTCAAAATTACCTAAATTGTCTGAAATTAGTTAAAAATTTGCTAAATAACTAAAGAAAATTATAAAAAAAATTAAGGAAAAATCATAAAAAAAATCAAGGAAATGAGGAATGAACTAGATCAAGTCATGGCAGTAAGGGGAGAAGAAATAAAATATTATCCAGTAAAAAACAAACACTTAAAAAGGCAAAATGAAAGAGATATGAGCCTTGTCTTGTCTTAATTAATATACAATAAATCCTACATAACCTTATTAATAGCAAGAAAATTTTCAAAGCTCATTTGGTCAATTATGAGCTAAAAGAAATTAAGAGAATCAAAATTGAGAGGGAAAATTAGGGTTTTAGAAATTTTGTCCCAAATCTGTGCAGATAGGGCAAGTAAGCTGAACCAATATACCAACACCACTTAGAACCGAACCACCACTACCACCCCACTCCAAACCCACCGCCTAGACCGGCCGACACACCTAAACCGGTGTTGAAGGTCAAAAAGCTCCCGAACCAGGTGAGTCTCAAGTCTCCTCTGATTTTGGAAAATTCCTTAAAATTATTAATTATATCTAAAAAATTATGAAATTTATTATTTAGATATTTTATGGTGTATAGATTTAGGAGAAAATAATTATTAAGCTTAATCACATCTGTAAATATAGGATTCTTAAGAAATTGAACAAAACCAAGTATGATTAGAATTAGAATTAGAAATAAATAGGATTAGGAGTATAGTTTTTAACTCAATTTTTTTTATAGAATATTTAAGTGATGTAGAACAATGCTATGAAGCCATTTTTTTTAAATTAAATTTCAAAAATTTTAAGCAATTTTTTTCCCTAAAATGATGAGAAAAATAGTTAATTTTATCTTAATTAAGTGATTAAATGATTAATTACTGACTTAGATGGTAATTAGATGTTTAAGGATGTTAATCTCTAATGTGGAAACCTAATCCTAACATTTGGAATGTTAATTGTAATTAATATGGGAATTATGTGGTAATTGTAGGAAATTTAGTAATATATGAAATTGGGATTTTAAAAAATTTGAAAAAAATAGGTTAAATTGGATAACATAATAATAATATCAGTACAAAATAAATCTGGTACAAAAATTAGGTAATTAGATAAAAAAAAAAGTAAGATTTCTCACATCAGAAGTAAAATCTAGTACCCTAATTAGGATTAGAATATACCAAATAAGTTAGAATACTAAATTAAGACCTAGTATGATATTAGAATACTCAAGCTTAATGTGATTAATTTGACATTAGAATTCAAGCGTATTTAGGATTCCTCATAGTTAAAAACAATTTTGAACCAAAACTGGAATCTAATTTAGAAACCAAACCCCAAGCTAATGTAGAGTGAATCATTAGTAAATAATAGGTATATATAGAGAAGTAAGTTAAATTATAACTTAGAATATGTATCATCAAAGTATAAGTATTAAAAAGATGTATTTGTATTATAGGATACCCGGAGACAAACCAACCTGCAATTAAGTAATAGAGCAACCGAGAATTCCTAGTAAGTTGGGTTTATTACTTCACCGTATTTAAAGTACTATTTTAGAGTACTCGGAGACTTAGGATTATGTATAATTGTGATTGTATATAATTGTGATTGTAAGTAGTTTTATGCATGTGTTTGCGTATCTAACTTCATTTTGGAATTTGTGTTGTGATTGATGATTGTTATGATTAGATTGGTGTGAAATTGTCTAAACACCCTAAATGGAACCTAATCCTAGTCAACCCTAATCCTAATCGACCCTAATACCTTAAATTGTTATGCATTGCAACCCTTTAGGGGATCATTAGGATCCTCCAATCAAATACCGATACCTTCAAAAAAGATAGCGTTAGATAGCAATTTGGTCATTTCCTCATCCTTAGCCAAACTAAGTGACAGGAGAGGAGGTCATGGTGAGGATGAAGGCATTGGTTCGATGGATAGTCTTAGGAAGAGCAATGTCTCTATTGCACAAACCTAAGTTTGGTTATGAGCTGTTGCATAACATGAAAACTCCTTAACCCAGATTAGAGCGGGTGAAATTATTCTGATTTCGCAACTGATCGGATTACATTATGTGATAACACTTGCTTGTTGCATTGCATAAAAATAATCGCTTGATAATCTTGTTTATGTTTGCATACATTCATGAATCTCTGATTTAACTTACTAAGCTGTAGTTACTCATAACCGTATAGATCATTTTGCAGGTCCTGATTTTTGATTACTTTGACTAATATGCCGCCCTATAACTATCCAAAAGTTAGTTCTCTTTTGAAGCCTGGGGGTGTAAGGACCAATATGCCTAATAGTTAAGTTATATCTAGAGTCTCACAAGTATCTTTAAGATTAAAAGATTGATATTTGATATGTAAACCAGTTGACTGTTATGTTATGAAATAGAATTTCCTAGGAATTCTATGGAATGTACATGTAATTATATATATTGACTTGAAGCTTTAATACTTACTGTAACTTTAGTTAAATTCTTAATTAAACTATTTAATTCAAAGCGAGGAGTCGTCGACACCTTGCGTAAATCATGTCTATAATAGGCATTGTGAGGCCAATTATTATCATAGAATGATTTTCACGGCGAGATTATTGCGAATCTACGACTTTGGGGTGTAACACCAGTAATGGGAGTTCCTCGATTGTATAAGGAGTGTTTCCCTTTATTAAGATTACCCGAAGGGGTTTCAGGTCGATGGCATTCCGACATACCCAGTAATGGGAGTTCCTAAGTTATGTAAGGGGTGTTTTCCCTTACTAAGATTACTCGAGGGGAGGTCAAGTTGATATCATTCTAACATGTCCTATAATGGGAGTTCCTCAGTTATTCATGGGGTATTTCCCCTTACTAAGGTTATCCAAGGGGAGGTCAGGTCAATGGCGTTCTGACCTACCCATGTAATGGGTCCATTCACCCTTAAAGGGCTTAGACTTAGTATGAGAGTAAGAGAGAGGAAAAAGAAAAAAAAGTAGACAATACTCTTAAGGAATAGAACTTTTATTAATATTCATAAACAGATCTACAATGGATTTGTACATTAATCAAAGTATCACCTAAGATTTTCGATGTTCTAAGTGCATGGGATGAGCTCACCATCTAATCTTTCCATTCTATATGCTCCATTTCCTAAGCTTTCTCTTACTCTAATTAAGTCTTCCCAATTAGGGGCCAATTTGCCTTACCTTTCCCGTAAGCTTATGTATTCTAGCTTTCAGTAGACTAGGTCGTTGACCTTGAATTCTTTATGTCTGACCTTTTGATCATAGTATCTGACTGCTCGATGCTAGTGAGCAATTATGCGAACAGCAACAAGGTCTCTAATCTCTTCTATAGTGTCGACGTTGGCCTGTAATAAGGATTCATTCAATATTGCATTGAAACTTTAAGTCTAAATGTTAGGAAGCTCTAACTCGAAGGGGAAAACGACCTTCGACCCTAACGCTAAGCGCAAAGGGGTTCCGCCCGTAAAGGTATGATGGGTGGTCCTATATCCCTATAAGATATTGGGCAACTTGTTTGCCCAAGTGCCTTGAGCTTGGTCCACTCTCTTCTTTAAGCTTTTGAGGATGACTCAATTAGCTACTTTAACTTAACTATTCAATTGAAGATAAGCAACTGACATAAAGTGCAGCATGATATAACGCTTGGTACAGAATTCTTTGAACTTTGGGTTATTAAACTGACGCTCGTTTCCATGATGAGGGCGTAGGGGACCCTTAATTTGGAGAGGATGCTATTCCAAACAAATGACTCAATGCTCCTCTTGATGATATTAACCATGGCTTCAATCTCAACCCACTTAGTAAAGTAGTCAATAGCCACAATAATGTACTACCAACCTTCCAAAGCCTTGGGGAAGGCACCGAGAATGTTGATGCCCCACTAGGTAAATAGCCATAAACTGGTCAAGAGATGGAGATTGGTGCTAGGGGCATGAATGATTGGTGCATACTTTTAGCACTGAGGGCACTTCTAGGCTACAGCCTTAGCATCCTGCCTCATAATAAGCTACCAGTATCCGAGCCATAAAGCCTAAATGTAGAGGGCTTGAGACTGAATGTGGTTATTGTGCACTCCAACATGTAGCACTTCCATGACATGCAGACCCTCGCAAATTAGAGGCATTTGAGTAGGGGAAGGCTAATTACCCTACGATATAAGATGTAGTCGACCAACGTGTAGTTGGTGGCATTGTATCTTAGCTTCTTTGCTACTCTCCTGTCTTATAGGAGCGTACCTTGCTCCAAGTAACCGGATGGGGTCCATCCAGCTTAGCTTTGATAGTGCTACCACGAGTTCTAAGACCTCAGCCAAGCCTAGAGTTATACTCTTCTCTGGCAAGTACTCTATAAAAATCTTCCTGTCCTTCACCTTGAGATTTTATATCCCCATAGAGGCAAGCTTGGACAGCCAACCTACTACTGATTTTTTTATTCAAGGGATCTTTATGATGGTCCACAAAGGAAACTTAGCAAGGAGACTTCTCACTTTCTCAAAGGATCTTACCATGGTGTCATCCATATCCTCATTTCTACCTTGGACTTACTAGATGGCAAGCATCAAGTCTAAGAAAACTTGTAAATGCTTGGTGCAAATCTTCTTGGCCAGCTTGAGACTAGCTATTAGTGCCTTGTAGTCGAATTCATCATTGCTGGTGTCAAACTTGAACTTGAGGGAATTCATACGGTGATCTTGTGCGGCCCAGTAAGAACCAAGCTCTTACCTCTACCTTTCAAGGTGGATGATCCATCAACATAGAGAGTCCACACTGACTTATCATCCCCTAGTGGTGCTTCTTCCTATCCTGTATATTCAACCATGAAGTCAGCCAGCACTTATGCCTTTTAGGTTGTCTGAGGTTGATATTGGATTTCGTACGCACTCAGCTGCATCGTATACTTTACCATCCGTCCAGACACATCAGGCTTCTACAGTAGTGTGCACAATAGTTAATTTGTAAGCACAATAATCTAGTGTACTTGGAAGTAAGGCCTAAGCCGACATACTGAGATAACAATTTTAAGGTAAATTTCTTTGCTCTGGTATACTTGACCTCAGGCCCTTAGAGTATATAGGCGATGTAGTATGCTCTCTCCCTTTTGCTCTGACAAGTATAGAAAAAAGTGTCCAGTCACTAATAGCCAGCTACAAATATAAGTCCTCCCCTAAAGCAGGCTTAAAGAGGACTAGAAGGTGTACGAGGAAGTCCTGAAGGTTGTTACACATTGAGGAGTCCATTTAAAATCCTTAAAATTCTTAAGGATTTTGAAAAACTCAACACATCTATCTGTACTCTTGGAGACAAATTTACTCAGCACGACCACCATGCCGATGAGCTTCTATACATCTTGGACCAAGGAAGGGGGCTCCATATCCCTGATAGCCTATATATTTTCAAGGTTTACCTTGATTCCTCTCTAACTGAACAAGAAGCCAAAGAATTTGCTGGAGACGACCCTAAATACGTATTTCTAAGGGTTCAGCTTCATGTCATATTTTCTCATCTAGTCGAAGGCTTCTTGCGAGTCCTTAGCCTAATCGTTGGGCTTTTTGCTCTTGACTATCATATCATCAACATACACCTCCATGTTCTACCCAAGCTGATGCTTAAACAACTTAGTCACCATATGCTACTGTGTTGCCTCGGTAATTTTAAGGCTAAAAGGCATGACAGTGTAATAGTATGTACTAAAGTCAATAACAAATAAGGTTTAGTTTCCGTCATTTGAGTCCATCTTGATCTGATTGTAGCCTGAAAAGGCGTCCATAAAGCTAAGTAGGGTGTATCCCAATGTAAAATAGGGAGAGAGAAGCAGTCTTTTGGGCAAGCTTTATAGAGGTCGGTGCAGTAGACACATATTCTCCACTTCCCAAACTTTTTCTTGACCAACACTACATTTGCTAAGTAGGTCAAATACTTCTCCTCTCTAATGAAGCCGGCCTTAAGCAGCTTTTACACTTCTTCCTCTATTGTAGCTCGCCTTTCTAGCGCGAAATGTCTCTTTTCTATTTCACGGGCCATACACTAGAGTTGATATTGAAGCTGTAGGTCGCCAAGTTAAGTGAGATCTTAAGCATGTTTAACACCGACCAGGTGAACCTATCTGAATTGATCTGTAAGAAGGCAACTATCTGCTCCTTCACCTCGAAAGGGCTCTCGATCCTGACCTTGGTGGTCTGGTTAGGAGAGGCTTCAATCTATACCTCTTTTGTTTTTTCACTAACTTGCCTCTTTCAATTAGCTTCTCTTACCAGCCGGTCTCTAAAGTGAAGACACCATCTGCTCTAATGATCCTGACATAGAGCTCTTAAAAGAGCTTCTAGTCACATCTAAAAATTCAACCCCTAACCCTACCCTACCCCAATTGGGAACTTAGCCTTTAAATGGGAGGATGAGGTAATGACTCTAAAAGCATTCGAGCTCGGTCGTCCTAAAAGAGCATTGTAGGGGGATAAGCAATCAACTACAACAAACCCCATTAGTCGTCACACAATGTTGCTGTCATCACTAAGCTCTAGATCAAGAGTGATGATTCCCTTACCTCAAACAGTTCCCCTACTAAATCCAATAAGATTATGGTGGTAGGGCTTCATTTTGACAGGTGACTTACTCCCCATCCTTTTGTACGTATGTATGAAGAGGATATTAGTAGAGCTGCAAATGTCCACTATAATCTTGAAGACCTCAAAATTCATGATCCTCACCCCTATTTAAAAGGCATCTTGATGAGGGATGTCTACCACCTATAGGTCCGCATCAGAGAAAGAGATTGAAGTGTCAACCTTCTGCTTCTTTTTTACAACAACTAATATCTTGGACAGGGTGTTAACCAAGATGTTGGTGCTCCGCTGGCTTCTTAGGTATGGGCCCCCAATGATTATGTTGATCACGCAATTAGGAGCTCGATCATTGGGGGCTCAATCATTGTAGTAATCTTTGTTATGCTTTACTTGAGTACCATCGGTTCATCGCCTTCGAGACACCTTATCTTCATCATCATCATCGAAACAATCGTCGTTCTTCTATTAAGCCATGTATTCGCTGAAGAAGCCCTACTGAATAGCATATTCAATTGAATTCTTCAACTAGAAGCACTCCTCCATAGTGTGGCTGTGGTCATCGTAGAACTGGCAGTACTTGTCTAAGTTCCAACGATTGGGATTCTCCTTCAACTTAAAGGCTTCTACAGCAAACCTCTATTCTACACCTCAACAAAGACCTAGGCGATAGGTTGGTCTAAAGGAGTATGCTATGTGTAAACAAGAAGGGGAAGTGGCTTATACTCAATTCGGTGCTTCTTACCGCCCAAGCCTTCCCCTTCAATTTTATTCGATGCCCTACTATTGAAGCCATCCTTCACAAACAATCTTTCCTTGTCCTTCTTTTCGTCTGACCTCTCTCGGTCGGGATCATGCCTAGTATGAATGTTATCCTTCTAGTTCATGTATTTTTAGGCCTTATTCCAGAATTCAGCTAAGGTCTCTTCGTAAACAAGTGGAAGAAGTTTCCTTAAGTTCTTATGTCGAGCTGCATGACAAGCACTACTACTCCCTCATCCAACTAAGGGATCTCAACCACAGCATTGTTGAACCAAGCCACATATTCTCATAGAGTCTCCCCTTCACTCTGCCTTATCAAGTACAAAGACAAAGTGTCCTTAGACGAAGGCTTGCTAGCCTTAAAGTGTAGATTGAACCTTTTCGCCAACTCATCAAAGGAGCTGATGGAGTTATCAAGTAGATGATTAAACCACATCCAAGCTACTTTTCTCAAAGTACTTAGGAAAGTCTTACATTTAATGGCATCTCCATAACCGTAGAGGTTTGCAAGGGTGCAAAAGTGGAGGAGGTAATAATTAGGATCACCAATATCATGGCACTAGTACAAGGTAGGAAGCTTGACATTTAGAGGTAAAACTTCATCTTGGATACCCTTAGTGAGGGGCGACCAACCTAGCGTCGTCAACTACCTTGCTTCTCAGCTATTCAAAGAGCCTTCTTACAATCGTATAGAGCTCATTAAGGTTGGCATTGTCTACCGGGTGAGCCCAACACACTACAAAGTGTATCGGTACTCCATAAGAGCAAACACCTGGTCATAGCCAGTAAAGATGTAATTATGGGTAGGTGATGATCATGCTTACTGTTCCTGTATTGGGGGATCGAATAGTTTATCCCTGACATTTTCCTGCTACCATTGTTGGTTATTGTGCCCAATATAGGCATTAAAAGCTTCAAGTAGATGGGTCTGCACACTATGCCTCTCGACATCCTTAAGGTAAGCACGAAGCAAACTATTTTGGGCAGCAAACTCCTCAAGCAAGTGCACCAAGCGCTATTCAAGCATTTCCTTAACTAAGGGCTGATTTTTGGTAGGTTAGTTATTCACCAACTGGTTGTTCTCAAGTTTATCAATGCGAGACATGCTAACAATCGAAAGTGGTGTTTAGGAGAGTGTTTAGTATGCGTTTAGGTAGGGAATTGGATCCATTACCTACAGGCAACACCAAATATCATCTTTAGGTTTGGGTCGATAGAGATTTAGTTAAGATTAGGCTTCGCATTACTTAATGAGCCTGCAAGACAAAAAACAATGAGGGGTACTAGGGTGTTATCCAGCATAGCTACTCGGATACTTAAGTTAGTTGGGTATGTAAGGAGAGCGATAATACTCGAATGTAAAGAGTAGGCTCTAGTGTACAAAATATTAAGTAATTTACCATTAGGTGAAGATCTTTTATTTATATAGAAGTGGAGCTAACAGTTGGAGAGGAGTTAATAAGCGAAGCCACGTTTGCAAGTGTTGGGTGGTGAAGTTAAAATGTCTGACGTGGTCCGCAAATGTAAGAGGTAGTTGTTGACTTAGTTGCTTTGTCTTATTTGCAATCTTCTAGCTATTGGTGGCCGCTATGGTTGGGTAGTCATATAATGGGTTTGAGCTGAAGCTAGTCATAAAGATAAGAAAGTTAGGTCTAGAGAAGTACGACAGAGGTCAAAAGTCCAACCATGTCGACACAGGCCAGAGAGGCTCATGTCCAAAAGGCTACATCAATACTTCCAAAAGTTAGCCTCATCTATCTTCTTCAAAAACTTCTAGAATTAATGTGGTAAACAACTTCTAGACATAATTCTTCCTTAAATTCTCTCAAAAGATTTGCTGCCATGAGTTAGTTCTATATATTACTCAAATATATCTATATCATGGAGCCAAACCTTCATTCACATCATGTTATTCCATCTTTTGAAAATATATTCTTGCTTCTACTTCTACATCCAAAACTATTATTCCTACTACCTTAGTTACTTTTGCTTCCACTACTGCTACCATATTTGTTTCTACTTCTATGTACAACTTTTACTTTAGTTATCTTCTATCTTTTATGGATATCAAACAAAAAAAAAAAAATTTTTTAGAGTCTTATGATGGGACTTCTTTGTTTCTTCAAGTACCCAACCAAAATTTCTTTCACATTACTATAGCACACCTTTTCCTTGTTTATAAAAGCTCTTCTAATACTTCATTTCCTTACATCTAGTTGCACTCGTAAGATCATTAACAAACACTTAATATGGTGGTTTGTCAATACTTAACATCAACTCTTTACAAGATCATAGAAATCCAATAGCTCATTCTACTTCTTGTAAGAATACACAACACCCTAAAATTGAACTACAAAAGATTCCAACATTAAATCCTTTGCAAGTAAAACATGGAAGCTCTTAGATGTCTAAGTTTACATGAAACTAGAAATCAAAGTTTCCTATAGTTTGCATGACGATGTTAGTATTTGTAACACCTAAGAAATTCAAGTCAAACATAAAATAAAAAAGAAGAAAATCCATTAAATAAAAGATAAAGTGACATGGGTAATTTAACAACTTAGGTGGAGAGCATAAAAGGAATTACAAAAAGTTAGGTTTACATGGTTGACCTTACTTTAAAAGCTTCTCTATGCCGTTCTCATAAACACAAATTGGCAACATAGGAAAAGACCTATTCTTTAATCAACTAAGCAACTCCATGCAAAACTTGTAATGGGAAGGCTTTTTTTAACAAGACTTTATTAGATTTTGCTAGATAATTGCAACCCCAATCTCGATATTACTCATAGTATAAGGAGAAGTGTGAGAAGATGAAACTACAAAACTTGTAGTAAACCATTTAAGGAGATCGTTAGTAAGTGTTATGATATTTGTGGTTAAGCGTAGGATTGAATCTAAAAGTATGATTTTGACATTTAAGGTGTTAAACGATTGAATGGATTGGAAGATTATAGAGGATCTCTATTTAGGGTTTCTGCAAACATAAGGTAATGTATTCTTTTCTTTTTTATCTTGATTCTTTTGTAGAATTTATGAAATTGATTGTAATATGGATTTGTTAAGGAAAGAATTGTTGAATTAGTGAAGGAGATTATGGTTTTTTCGATCAAGATTGAGTTTAGAGGTTAGATATAGGGTGTAGAGGGTTAGTTTTAGAGAAAAGAGAGACGAAGTATTGAGAGACAAGAACATGACCAAAGACCATAGGCGTGGTCCTAAACCATGTTCCTTTTGTAAAAGTTAGATGCAAGAGAAATTTGAGAAAATTTAAGACAAGGGGTTTACGGCCAACATTGATGGCCATAATCTAGATTGTGGAGTTTTGAAAGAGAAACACGGTCAAAATACATGGCCGTAGTCTAGGGGCATGGACTTATGCTTTGGCTTTTACAAAGGATCACAGGCATGATTCCCAGCTGTAATCCTTATAGTTGCTTCTTTCTATCATTCCAACCTAGGTTTAGTTTTATTCGACTTACGACTCCTATTTAAAACCTTTAAAAAGCCTACAAGAATCTGCATAGTGTTACTAAAGTGATCTTTACTTCTCATTTCCTTACAGATTCATCTGTTTAAACTTGAGTAGATCAAGTTCTTATGACTAATTACAGGTATATGACACTTATATGTTGCTTGTGCTTACTTGGCTAAGTTTTGTACCTGTATATAATCTTAAAATGACTCATTGAATATCCAACTTAATTATTGCTTGTTGTTTGTATATGGCTCAACATAAGAGCCTAGAGTGGCAAATATCTAAGGTATAACCCCGATGATCCTTATAACGCATTGTCTTTAGTAGAGCCTTGCTTAGAAATAATCTAAGGTAAATGTAGGTTGTTATAAATACGGTCCAAAGTGGCACACCCAAATTTTAGGTTGTTGTAGATGGGTCCCGTAGTGGCACACCCAACATAGGTTATAGAGGGACCCGTAGTGGCATGCCTAATGTAGGTTATAGAGGGGCTTAAAGAGACATACCCAACCACTGAGATGATGAGACAATCTGTATTATGATAGGGGTTATGAAGACCTCCATCGTATAATGTGTAATTAGCTAATTTTAAGATAATTAAATTATTGTGTATGATTTACCTATTTGCATTTAAACACATTTGAATATGTTTTTGTATGTTTGCTCAAGTGCATGTGTATGTGTATTACATACTAAATTTCAGCTCACTCTTTAAACTTTTTCCCAAATGCAAGAATTGTAATTACACCAATTAACTTGAGCAAATTGTAGAGATACTTATTATTGCTTTTAGATGGGAAGTGTGATAATTATGTATGATATTGAAGAGTGCCTTAAGAGATTTAATAATTAAAATCTTTAGCCTCATGTGGTATTAACTATTATTTAGTAATCAATTGTTCTTATTCAAAAATCAAAAGGAATTATGATTTTATTTGAGGAATTAAAATTTATGAAAATAATTGCAAACTATTACTGGAACATTTTTTAAGATTGTAGTTGAATGTAAGCCTGACATGTCATTAAAGGATTAAGGACACATGACAACAACATGTGGTGTTTTGGGTTCTAGAGTATTATGTTATTACTCAATTAAGTGATGAAGAAAGAGAAACCAATTAATTTTGGAGTGCCAAAAACATAAAAAGACATTCTTTATCAATAATTTTAAATATTCTCAACTACAAAATGATAATCAATTACTTCACAGGATAGTTTGGATTGTTCTCAAATGAGTCCCATAAAACTTGGAAAATTGAAAATAAAGCATTTGAAAGTTTCTCTCCCTTAGGGAAGAACTACCAACAAAAAGTGAACATTCATACATCCACCAAAATTTTGTCTATATCTTTTTATGAGTTTAAAACATAGTAAATCATAGCACTTCCATTTGTTTCGAAGTATTTCAAGATAAGGTTTTGTCCATGTTCAATTTATGGGTGATATGTGATGTTGTAAGAAAAAGGATAGATTCTTATGTTTTCGAAATCTAGTAAACTAAATATAGTGGATAGAAAAGGATTCCTTATCATTTTTATTTTTTTTTGTGAAAATTAGGTGGATGAAAAATGATGATTATTATATATTCAAAATCTAAGTGCATTGTCATCAAGATAAAGATATCGAAGAAGCGGAGTTATACTAAAACTGGTTTAGAGATTCGAATCTTTTTAAAAGTGGGGTTTTAGTTTTATATCTTAGCTCGCTTTGGAGTTCTTATTTTAATACATACTAGAGGTAAGGAATCATATTGAAGTTGTATACTCCAAATCGTTATGTATCATTGCTCTTCATTAATGCTAGATTACTATAATAAGAGATCCCCATGATTCCGTTCCAAAGATCCACAACTGTCCTTCCATCAATAAATGAGTCATGTTAAAATCGATTTTCATATCTAAGTTTTTTTCTAAAATGGTGCTTTCATGGATCTTAACTGTTTACAAAAAGCTAAGGATCTGATAAATCCTAAAATGTTGTTATTAAAGCTATCAAAAGTTTAAGGAAGCAATAAATTTGAAATTCTGGGATGGCCATCTAAATGGCTATATAGCCCCCATTTGAGCAATTCACTTAAAGGGAGCAAGTCGTTTAATTAGTTCAACTATCTAATTCACCCCAATCATCACTCCAGGAGGACTTATCCAACTAACTCTCAAGCATGTTATTCAATTGGCTCCAAAAAATCTCTTTTCATTGAACAAGTCCATCCATCTTATCCAGTTGACCTTCATAGATCAAGTGCAAATAAGGATTACATTTTATTTTATAAATCCTTTTTTTATTTATAAGTATGCCATTGAGCCAATTTGAGGGTTTCAATAAGGTTTTACGGACAATTTCGCTCTAACATCAAGATTTATGTTAAGTTTGGATATTGAGTGTTTAGCCTCCTTATTCCTCTGTATACTATCAATCATTTTATAGTTGTAGGGAACTACTACTTAGAATTCATGAGTAATATAAGTTTCTATTTAATACCCAAGTAGAAGTTTTAGCAATTATAAATAATGCTAATCATTGAATTGAATATAACCTAGTCCATAATTGATACTAGTATGACATATCTAATATTGTTGATGTCCATATCCACTTTCTACACTTTATACTTAAAAACCCCATAAGTATATTTAAAAAAAAAAAAAAACCATAGCTTTGGTTCAATTGTCTATATACCATCCTTTTGTGACCAACTTAGTTATTTATCTTACTCAGATCACATTAATGGTATTGAAGCTATTAGTTTGATACATTTATAGTGACTTTGACTTCTTTTATATAGGTGTACAAGTGGGCTTTAGCCAGCGACCCAACTCATTTAACTTCTTTTAAAACAAGTTTGGGTTAAGATTTTTTCACCTTTTTAAAAGCGAGCCAAATGAGCCCAATCCATTTAATCCGCTTTTTAAACAAGTTAGTAGGGCCAAGGTTTTTTGGCTCGTTTAAAAGCGAGTCAAATTAGCCTAGTCAGTTTAACCTGCAAGCTAAAGTGAGTCGTCTAGGTTGGCACGTTTAACCCATTTGCATACCTCTATTCTTTTACTCTTATGCATTGAAATTTTGTTAAGTTGAAATTACATTACAATTTTGATTAGATTGTTGATACTACTATTGATTATGATTATTATGAATTAAAGGTGCTCAAAGCTATATTCAGACTGTCATCAATGCCGAAGTTTATGTATGGTATTGTTGTTGATGATTAAAGAAGGCACACTAGTTGCTAACTAAAATGCTTGAATGGAGGAATTAAGTAGTTAAGTAGTTGATGGTTAAGCCAACTAGTTTTTCTTGAAAGTTAGTACTGTTAATTACTACTAGTGATTTTTAGTTTTTAATTATCAAGTCAGAAATAAATGTTGGGGAAGGAAAAGAGTACATGAGTTTCTAGAACCTATGGTGGCGGTAAGAAGAATGCACAAATCATTAAATAACCTAGAGGAAGCATTAAAGAAAATAAACTCAAATCTTAGAGTTGTTCAAAAGCAATTTGTAATTATTGAACCTAAGGTTCATTATTTGATTTTGATGAGAACAAAACAAAAATTATATATCTAAACATGTTGTTTTTTAAGAGAACAAAACAAGTGGATCATGAAACTAAGTATTATTTATTTATATTGAGGTAATTGAATAATATCAATTAATTTGCTTAATGATTAAATATATCAATTATCTCTACAAAAAATTTAATCTTTTGAGTGGTAATCAAATGATCTTGAAGTTAGATTGAAAAGTATATTTATTTGTTGTGTATTAAAAGTATTTTCAGGTGATATTTGGCCTATTGGGTTGACAACTCCAAAGCACTACCAACTTGACAGTGAAGTGACCTAGATAAAGAGATAGAATTGCTTCTAATCAAGGAACCGGCATACCAGTTTACTTACTGGTGTTCATGCCGGTAGTGCAATTTGTTACTGGCTTGCCAATAATGGTAAGATACCGACATACTAGTAAGTCTGATTCAACTAGCTATTAGAGCATTTAATGCATTATAACAGGAAGAATTGAATAGGGTGATATAAATACTCAACAACCCGACCAAGGACAAGCAAAAACTAATCTTTTGCTACAATATTCCAACATTCATTTGTGCTCTTATTGTCTATTATTCTCATTGTCTCCTATACCTTAATTTGCTAATATTTAGAGAGATTTGAAGTTTAGTACTTATGAGCTACTAGTTGCAAATTATTAAGAGTTAAAAGTACTACACCAATAATTCTGAAGATTGAGTTTTTGTGTTGTAAGTAAAGATTGTGAATTGTATTGAGACTTGTGAGTGTGAAACTTAAAAATGTTAGGAAACATTAAGAAAACGACAAATATTTTTTGGTTTTAACCCTACGACATAGAAGGAATAGGAAAGGAACGTATAGAACTATTTTAAATTTAAAATGGATCAGTAAACCAGGTCTACGAATCTATTGTAACTATCAACGAATTCCTAGAATTAAGTTTGTGTTTATGTAGCTCTTAAAACTTAGATTGAAAAATTAATAAAGTGGTGTGAAGTTCTCAGTTGGAGGTATTGTGTGTCCATAGAGACTAGGGAGTGATCCGAACTCCACGTTAAATCTAGGCTTAATCTTCTTTATCCCTATCTCTTTTAATTTCCACACTTATTATTGTTTTATCACTATCTTGATTATACTCATTGTTATTTTTAGTGCTTAATTTTTTAAAAATTTTCAATCTGTCCTTAAAACTCAATTCACTCCCCCCATCTTAAGTTTAGCCTAGTTTCTTTAGGAATTAAGCCAATTTAGACTAAGTCTTTTATGCTAATAACAAAGATCAACACACTAAGGATGAATGGTCCAACGCATGAGCCAAATTGTAGTAATACGCAAAAAAAAAAAAAAAAGGTGTTGATGGTAGTTGAGGTTAAGGTCGTCATTATAGTCATTGCACTAAAAACTATTGAGCTTAAAATTGAGCAATGAAGTTATTGATGTTCTTAGATAGGTAGTTAAAAGGAGTAAAATGTTTGTTAAAGTGGAAGCTATAAATGAAATCATAAAAAATCCTCAAAAGTCATTGAAGAAATTAAGCATAAAGTAACTCTTCAAGAGAAAGTTGACAGAATTGCAAATTGCAAGGATGAAGAAATTGTGAATGGGAAAGGAAAGACTAAGATTACTGCAACTAATGTTGAGGAAGCGGATACAGGCAATGAATTTCTTGACAACAACTATAGAACTTGTCAAGATCGACCACATAGTTGAGAACCAATATGTTGTTTGAGGATTGAGCATCTTTGTGATACAACTGCAAAGGAATCACTTGCACTAATCGTGAATAGGAAAAAATATAGATACTGAAAATGTAAACAAAGTGAAGCAAAGGAGGAGTAAAGATATAAATACTCCAAATTTCTTAGCTTTAGGAATTTAGTTCTGTGTCCTAGCAGCAAGTGATGGTGCTTAAGGGAGCAATACCTAAGGTAGAGGAAGAGAGTAGGGAGGATGAGAAAGAGCAATAGCTCTAAGATAGTAGTGATGCAATGGTTAAACTTAACACCAAGAAGGGTTAAGCAATGCAATGGTAGTTAGAAGAACTTTAAGATCAAAGACAGAGATTGACCCTAGATAAAGAGAAATCTATTTCATATTAGGTGCTTAATACAAGACTTGTGCAGTTATCATTGATGGAAGGAGTTGTGATAATGCTTTATCCATTCAATTTATGGAGAAATGGGACTTCCAATTACAACACATCCAAAACTTTATGGACTTCATTGAATGAATGATAAGGTAGTTGCTCATATTCATAAGTAGATTATTTTTCTTTAACTACAGGTTCATACACTAATGACATAACATGTAATGTTGTTCTTCTTAGCACTACACATGTAATCTTAGTATCTTAAGGTTAATTTCCTTCCACATGTAATGTTGTTCTCATATGACATTCAAGAAGGCTCTTAAGGTTTCATAGAGAAGATCACCTTATATTTAATGTTTATTTTCTTCTTTGCTTCCTTAGAAGTTTGACACACTAACTATAAAAACCTAACAAGGTTATTTGCTAAATAAAAATCCTAACAACCGACCCTTCATCAAGATTAGACTAGAATCTAATGGTGGATAAGAGATTCCTTGAACACCATACATGTGTGAGTTTCTATAGAAGTTCACATTAGCAACTCTTATTCACCAAGTGATGGGGGTTATGAAGTTAGATCTTAGGAGTTTCAATCAATCGAGTTCTTACGTATGGGTAAATAGTAGATTCTTTAGCTCCTAGTTTCATACATAAAAAGCATCCAAAGTATTATGTTGAAATTGTTAAAATTTAAACATTTTTGCTACATTCATATAGCAAAATCCAACAGTGATATTAGAGCTTGTAGACAGTTGTTTTTCTTAAAATTGGCAATGGGGGACCCAACCCGCAAGACCTAAATACGACATAACGTGATTTAAATTAGCTTGTGTACAAAAAAAATTGTCACAAGATACAAATGGATCAAACACATCTAAACTCGTTTAAGTTCTTATTTAGGTTTTTGCCCATTCCTAAACACAAACATGAGATAAATTATAATATATATTCTTTCATATTTGTATTTTGTTGTACAAATGTCTTCTTTCCAAGTTAAAGATTTCAATTAAAGGTATGGGATTTTATATTCCTATCTATATAGGCTTCTTACTATATCGTAGTTTAAATAGGTAAAAAGTAATGAACTTATCTATGGTTTCTTCAACTAGCTCACTTGAAGACCTAACGAACAACACAATGAATTTAGAAATTAACACTTGTAGTGACATCTAGTTAAGCTATGGCTCCACTTATTTTGGTAATATTGTGTAACCCAAAATTTCGGATTTCTTATATTTGATATGGCTTTATTATCACTTTTGTCTGCATTGTAATTTTATATTAAATAACATTAAGATCCTATCGTTCATCTTTATAGAATTTAAACATTATTATCGCCCTTTTCCCTTTATATTTATAAGTGTTTTATAATTTTTCATTGATAATTAGTTCAAACCTGAATAAGAGACATGTTTATTAAACAAAGAAGGTCATGGGTTTAGATTTTCATACATAATTAATAAATGCGCTATCTCACATGACACGGTAGCATGAATTTTCAATCCTGATTTTTCCATTAATCTAATCTAAAACTTGATTCACGATTGAATTGCAATTAGACATTAATGATGATTAATGGACTTTGTTAATAATGTGTATAATAGAAATGAGGAAAAAGAGCACACTTGTAGATATTAAGGGTGAGCTAGTATAAGGTAGGTAGGGATGAAGCACTATTTGTACTCTACCTTATAGATACAAGTTTTGAAACTTCCCTACTCATACCCTATCCTATGGCACCCTAGAACCACCTTGTATCATGTAAACTATACAAAGTACAAGTTACCATGTAAAACTTGTAGCTTTTTTTTTCCTTATAAATTTTAATGTAGCTATTTTTTTCAAAATATAAAATAAACCTGACCACCTTTTTTTTCAAAAGCAATTACTCAATTTAGCCAATCTTTAAAATGAAGCCAATCAATAGAGTCTATTGAGATTTATTTACAACAATTTTTTTTATTAAATGGTTATTTAATCATTATTATTATTGATGATTTTTTATGAAAGTATTATATACAAAACATTCTTTATATAAATAAAATATTCATTTTATAATAATCACATTGTAGAGATATTTAAGGAAATAAGCACACTGTTTTAAAAAATTAAAGTAATAAATATCGTACTTAACGTAATATTTACAAGGTTTATTAAAATGTAAATAAAAGATTCACAAGATTATATAATTTAATGATTATGGATCTGATGATAATATAGGATCAAATAATTAATCATGGAAAAGTGAAGACATAATATGAAAAACGGAACAAAACATAAATTTCAGCTAAAATATTTTTCTTCTTCAAGAGATATACATCAATAAAATAATCTCTATATTTTAAGAAAATTAAATTTTACTATAATAATAATACCAAATCTTTTTGTCAAATATAAAATAAAGAAATTATTTCGCTATAGAAAATAAGTAATTGACTTAGCTTCTGACTTGTAGGTAGCACTAAAAGTAGAAATTAAGAACTTAGATTCTCTTATTTAGAACTTTACTAAATGATGAATTTAGCGGGGAAGAAGGAGCAAAAAGAAAACAATAATGGAGTAAAGGCTAAAGACGAAAGATGGTAGCGAGGAGACTAACAAGTGTTTAGTTTAGTGTTTCCAATAAGCTGAGTATTACTTTATTTTAATGAAATAATATCCTTAATTTATTGATTTCATTTAATTAATATTATAAGGTAGGAACCTTGAAACATGTACCATGTATACTTTAACGCCAAGTTCTAGGGTGGTACCGAATACTCTGACTATCTTACCCATACTCTACCTTATGAAAATAGGTTCCTAGAAATTAAAACCCCAAACCTATCCTATAGCCTTAATTACTTACCTAAAACCTACTCGATTATATAAGGTCTGAGTGAATACCTTGTACAATTGAGTTACTCGCTTACCCCTAGCAAATATTCTCCACTTGATGAAATAGCCATGAATCATAGTACAATAGGATAATAATATGCTAAGCCTAAACATGCCCTAGTAGAATAGGTCACAAATTGCAATTTTGAGATAGTGATGGACCCAGAATGAGCACCTAAATATGGATAGATATTCACAATTTTGAACTCACTATTTCAAGAGTGTTCTTATAAATAACATGTAAGCATTTGTTTTAATAAAATAAATTTCGTAATTATGTATTAATTAGTTAAAACCCTATGCAATGCATAGATTTCATTTTATGAAAATAATAATTTACGTTAAAAATTATCGTAACTTATCTGTTAATAACTTCATATTTGAAATATTATGTGAGCACAATGATTTAATTATTTATTAAATTCTAACTACTCATGAATGGAAAGTTTAAATAAGGATTGCATACCTAAACAATAAATTATTTAGAAATTAACATAGATATTAATATAACATATACATAATCAACCTTATAAAATACATATAAAACCGTGATAGAAAATAACTTTTCTTTATTTTTTATTTATAAAAAAGTTATAGTTTGAATACCTTATGTTAGGTTTTAGTAAAGGGATTTCCTTGTCTTGTCCACACTAGTAAACTAATTTCTCAGAGTTGAAACAAATGTTTCTACTTACCTTTTATATTATTGTATATAAGATATCGATGACATACATTTTATGTAATTGCTTCATGTCATTAAAATTATAAGAAGAAAATTGAAGTCAAGTTTGTCCCCAAATACACATAATATCATTAATTTGAAAGTAATATATAATCAAGAGATATATTGATTAATGCTTTGAGAGCATCCTTTACAAATGGTGCAAATCAATATTAAAGTTGGAATATAAAATAGTAAAATTCTCTTTTTGTAGTAAAAAAACTCCTTGATCATTTATAACCACTTTAAAAAAATTAACAAAGGTAGTTTAAGCGGAAGTGAAATAAAAAAGAAATAAAAATGGTACAACCAACGGAGATAAAATTTATTTGATTATTCTTATGCAAGGACATTTTATTTTGATTTCATTGAAAGGTAACAATTAAAAATTTTACTATATTTATGGATATAAAAAGATATAAATACCATAATAACCATTTCTTTACAAAGTGTAAAATGGTGCATTGTGATGATGCAAAAATGATAAAAACTCAAGTATAGAAAAAGGAATTTAAAGGCCGTAAAAAGACAAAATAAGAAGGCAAAAAAAAAATAAAAACCTTTTCATTTAAAATGTGAAAGGACACATTATAATAAGTTTTATCTATTGTTATTAAGGGAATTGATATTGGTAAAAAATAATGTATTTCAAATTCCCAAATGTTATTAGTAATAATATTTATATAAATGATGTCTAAAAAATCTAATATTCAATAAGATAAAGAAGCAGAACTTTTGCATATAGATATAACTAATAAAACCTAAATAGTATTATCATATGAATAGGTTATGATAAATGGTAAAACTGAAAATCTCACACAAATAATTACTTATCACATTTCTAGTTATGCAAATTATACACTCATGGACTACACGTCCAAATTAACTAAATATACAGACAATTGAAAAATTATGATTTCTATAGAGTTTTTGTAAATTGTACATATAATTTGGATATAACTTAATACAAAAGTAAACATATAATAGTGGACATAAATATAATCATATTAGTGGTCGTAAATATAATTGCACAAAGAAAATATATAAGTAAACATAATCTAGACATCAAGAAAGAAGACAAATCTTTATTGCTAAGATTGAATATAGAAGTCCACAAAAGTAAATATGCAAATATGATATAAAAGTACTAAAAGAGTAATGGAAGAGAGATAAATGCTTGAGGAAGAGGGTGGAAGAATTAGTTTTACGGAAAAGAAACAAAAGCACTAAGAAAGAGAATAAAATAAATAGTTTTACTAAAAAAGAATGGTTAAGAGTAATATAAGAGAAAAAATTAATAACGAAGAGATATTATTAAAAAAGTTTAATATTAAAAAATATCGTTTTAAATAAGTTAAATTGAAATGATATAATAAACTAAGAAGACATGAGATTAAACTTAAATGAAATAGTAAATTAAACGGACGTAATTATTGAAAAAGTTTTTGAAATTATATATTATAATATGATTTATTATTCGAATGCTTAAATATAATTGTTGGGGATATGATGGAAACAGCAAATATTTATCCCCAAATTTGAGCTACACGATTGTCTACGTCAAGCATTTATTTTCCATCCAACTACCTACAAGCTTTTGAGAAAATATAAATACTTGATATCATATCCTGTGCAACTCTTGTACATGCACAAAAAGTGCCAACAAAGTGACCTCTACAGCTTATAGTGAGTTTGAGAGGTGGTGCAAAACAAAAACTATCAGATTGAATCACAATGACATCTACCAAATTACTAAACCCTACGATCGACGCTGGGATAATCAAAATGTTTGTTTTTCTTGCCATCTTATTGCATGACAAATTTCTTGGTGTCTTTGCTACTAATGCATCGGTGGCGCCGGCGATTTTCATGTTTGGGGATTCGATCGTGGATCCAGGAAACAACAACTATATAAAGACACTAGTGAAGTGCAATTTTCCACCATATGGTAGGGATTTCGTGGAAGGAATACCTACCGGAAGATTTAGCAATGGAAGAGTGCCCTCCGATATGTGGGGTTTGTACAAGCAATAAATCCTATTCCATAATTTGACTAGTTTAAACTCGATTCGATCACAATCGGGTTCGACTCAATTAATATTAAATAAAACCCAAGTAACCATCTAACCGATTTTATAATTCCATGACTAAAACTTGTGTGTACGAATGATTGAAAAAAAAAATGATTACTTTTCCTGATAATGATTAAGCTCTATATATCGACATTATGTAATATTGTCTCCGTTTTCACAGCTGAAGCAGTTGGTGTCAAACGATACTTGCCGGCTTATTTGGATCCAAGTCTCCAGCTCCATGACCTCCTAACGGGAGTTAGCTTCGCCTCCGGTGGTTGCGGATATGATCCTCTCACCGCCAAAATAGCCGTAAAGAAAAACCTAAACTTACTTTCTTTTATTTTTTTTTTTTAATTACAAATACGCCCCTAAAATTGTTAATCAAGGACGGATAGATGTTTTCGACTCTAAAAATATGATTTCATCTATCATAAATTTAGAAAATATACACATATACTTAAAATATTACTAAAACTCCAAATTTTTCATTAAAAGAACCATAAACAGTGATTTTTTCTTCTTCTTCTTCTTTTTTTTTTTTTACTTCGTCAGTGGTTGAGAGATATGTGAATATTTTCAGAAATAACGAAATGAAAAGTACATTTTAACAGATTAAATATTATGATAATTTTAAGTTGATTGAATAAATATGAATAAGAAAATACTAGCTTTTTTTTTTTGGTGGGGGAGGGAGTTAAACACGAAAAAAATACTAGTTATTTAACAATCAATCTCTTTCAAATTACGACAACTATCTTTTCATTTTGCCATGTTCACTGAAACATTATTACCACTAGTCGGTTTTATCACTAGAAGATCAATTGGACCTATTCAAAGAGTGCATAAGCAAGATCGAAGCTGGTGTTGGAGAAGACACGACAAAAGCCTTAGTATCGGAAAGCCTATACATAATATTCACAGGGAGTGACGATATAGTAAACACTTACTTCTCTACACCGTTTAGGAGAGCAGATTATGACATCCCTTCTTACACGGATCTTATAGTGGATTCAGCTTCAAGCTTCTTTCAGGTACTATGTTTCTATTTTTACTACATGTTTCAAAAACATGCTGCTTTTCAAATCAACATAAATAAGCAAATAACCAATGGGCGATTTATGGTTTTGCCGATGCACATAGATTGGATGTTACTGAAGCAATCCGTTTCGATCATATAATAATATCATATTAACATGTTACATGGATCAATTTATCTAATTTTCATTAACACACTAAATCTTTCTTGATTTTTTTTTTTTTTTTTGTTCTATTGGCTCAATGTCCATCAAGTGTTATATTCCAAAAACTTAGTTTACAAATGTGGATAGAAGACGCTAGTGAATCTAAGAACAGCCATTAGTAGTGCCGAAAAAAAAAAAAAAGACAATTGAATGCACAAGCTAATTGCACCTATATTTCTACCTAAGACTTATTAAATATATCACACTGCAACACGTGTTAAGCATTCAAAAATAGGTAAACAAAAGTCGTTTTACAAGCTACTCAAGCATATCACACTGCAACACGTGTCAAGCATTCAAAAATAGGTAAACAAAAATCGTTTTACAAGCTACTCAAGCATATCACACTGCAAAACGTGTCAAGCATTCAAAAATAGGTAAACAAAAGTCGTTTTATAAGCTACTTAAACTTAGTTAAATATGTATTTAAATTCAAGTGTGTTATTGTTGAATTAAGGTCAAGCTCCCACTATTGGAGCAATTTATCAAGTAGAGCTAAGTGTAAATCTATTTGGTTTGATGAGCTTATGGGTCCAATTAAACTCAAATTGAGATTATGTATAGCATAGCAAATCTCAAGCTCATCAATTAGCATGAGAGCTGACTTTGAGCTCAAAAATTTAACTAAAGACTTTGAATAATTAAGTTGAGCTCAAACCCCATATTTTTCAACTTGATCCAACTCTTTTACAATCCTATTATAAAAGGCAAGTTATCTTAAAAAAAAAATGGAAACAAAAAATTAAATATTTCACAACACGCTATATAAGTATGTTCTAAAGTATCTGACATTTTAATGGTATAAATTACTCTTTTTACGAAAAAAATTACATCCTAAAAGATGAATATGTGCTTAAATTTAAATATAAAATTAAAGATTTTAATAGTATAAAAAGAAGATAAATATTTTTAAAAGAAATGAAGATAAAAGATATTATCATATCATCTTTATAACTCCATTAGATGCCATTGAAGTAGCACATAACACATCATCATTTTCTCACTTAACATATCGCATCAATGACATATGGAAAATATCTTTCATTTACACCATTGTTTATAATGTTTACGTTATAATCGAAGCCAATAATATCAAAAGATCTCAAAGGTAAAAAAAGTTTCTCACGAGATTAGAATATTATGTGCGACGAAAAACAAGAGTACATGTATTCAAAAACTTAAGCATACATATCTCAACAGATTTAGAGACTTAGGCATACGGAAAGTTAAATAGACCTCGTATATACTGAGTATCACAATAGATTTAGTTAACTAAAATAATTAATATATAGTTAGGATATAAAAAAAAAAAAAGTATAAAAGATAGAAAAACGAAAATAAAAATCATAAAACCAACATTAGTCATAAGGAGTTTTTCTGATACTTGAAGTCAAGGCTTGATTCATCTTATAATCAACGTCAGTTTCCTTTCCATTTCTGTGTTTATTTTCTTTTTCTTTTTCTTTTCCTTCAGTTCCTCGCAAACATAGATAAATCAAAACTCTAACTCAGTTCTCAATCGATTAGCTTAAAACTACTATCAAAAGAAAGATTAAAAGTTAGAGATCAAGATTATAGCGTTTGTTTTCATCAGTTTTTAAAAAATATTTGAAACTTGAAAACCCTAGATCTATCATTGAAGAACAAAAGATACCAAATAAAGAAAGAAAGGGAAAGAAATAGTAAGAGTCGTACCTGACAAGAATAGAGAAAGAGAGAAGTGACTGTCTGCTTTAATTTCATCCAAATATTGCTTGGATATTTTTTGTCACGCACTGAGTAAGGAATCAGAAAGGCAATTGAGCTAGGGTCATTCCATAGATAGAGCTAATAGTTTATCACCTTACACTATTAAAATTTAATCTTTTATTTGAATTTTGACGAATCGACGTGTTGCGATAAATAAAAGTCGAACAAACGAGAAGCTGGTAGTTGCACTGAGGTCGATGACCATGTTGAGAAGGAAGTCGTTGATTAGGCTATAGATCTCTTTGCGTGTATTTTAGTTTTTTAACTAGATTCTCATTATTTTTTGTTTTTTAAGTTTATCAGTATATAAATCTAATTATTTGTGCTGACTATTACTATTTTGGTCGGTGTATCTTTATGCAATTGGAATTGTTTATGACAAAAAAAATTCAACAGATATGTAAAATATGATAAGATATGTAAGTAAAAATTTTATTTTATGCCGTATCAAAAATTTGTCCTATACCAGCTAAATGGTTTGATGTAGTGTAGACTATCTAAACATCAATTTATTACTCATAAAGTTACATTTTAGTGGTACGCCATTTGACCTGGAGTATCAAGGCGTCAAAATTCAAACCTCAGGGATAGCAAAATAAAGAAGAATTAATACAATTACTATCCCCTTCTCACTACATGGCGGGTGGCCATAATAATGTTTCAAAAAGGAAAAAGGAAAGGGAAAAGGGAAAAAAGCATCAATCTATTCGCCCCAAAAGGGAAAATATTTTTTAACGATGGTTGACTTATTTGGGACAGGAACTTTATAGGTTAGGAGCTAGAAGAATTGGAGTGATTAGTTTACCTCCAATAGGGTGTATTCCATCACAAAGAACACTGGATGGTGGCATGGCTAGAGACTGCTCAGAGAAAGCCAACCAAGCAGCAATGCTATTCAACTCTAAGCTATCTTCATTGATAGATTCCCTACGACAACTGTTACCAGACGCCAATATCGTTTACATGGATATCTACGATCTTCTCCTGTCTATAATACAAAACCCTGCTCAGTATGGTAATCTAACTTTCCCTTACATGATTAATC
This sequence comes from Lumnitzera racemosa, assembly GCA_024138005.1. Lineage (NCBI taxonomy): Eukaryota > Viridiplantae > Streptophyta > Magnoliopsida > Myrtales > Combretaceae > Lumnitzera > Lumnitzera racemosa. The sequence continues at coordinate 15,334,763 of JAMXBC010000008.1, read as the reverse complement.
ATCGGTCTATTAGAAACAATCCTTTATCTTACAAGGGTGTATTACAGCAAAATCCTTCTAAAGATTAACTATCGGGATTATGGAAAGATCGCGGATTCCTAAATAATTAAATCTATACTCCTTGAAAAATCAATTTTTTAGAAATTTTTTACTCCAATATCGCACCAAGTTAATGCTCTATAATATACAATTATATAATTTCTTGAGGTTGATTGATTGCTCGGTTAACAAGTATTAACCAATGAGATATTCACCATGTCAAGAAAACCCTCAAAATCAAATGATGAAACAAACTAAGTAGTTACAAGTACATGTGCAACTAAAAGACTCGTTTGTTATTGTATTGAAAGAAGGAAAAAAGAAACAAAAAAAAAAAAAAAAAAAATCTGGTGCTAACATTTTCAAGAGGTACAAATAGACAGCTTTGTAAATTTATGATCTTTTTATAATTTTGATAGTTTATAAGGGGTATCATTGTAAAATATATAAGAGATAATTATTTAAAAGATGTCCCTATTTTCAGTGTTTTCTTTTCTATTTTTTTTTCTTTTGGATAGTATTTGAACTTTTCAGCTTTTTTGGAAATCTATGGTGTCTAAACTTTTTGGAAACCTTAATTTTTATTGCCTCGCTAATACTAAAGTTTGAGATTTCAAAATTGCATACACAAAAATCGATCACAAAGTGATGAATCTGTATAAGAAATTAAATTATGTTACCTTTTAAAGCAAAAATTAATTTTATTGTATTTTAACTGCCTCCAAATGTACATTAACCGTGAATAGTGGGAAACCTAAAGTATCATTCGTGAAACAACAAATGCACTTGCTCTCTTCGAGTGGAGAGAACAGGATAGGCTAGAACCATCTGCCTGTTCTCCACTAAGAATCGGATGATCATGTTTAGATTTTGCTAATAAGCTACCTATCTTTAATCCAGGATTTGAAGTAGGCGACAAGGGGTGTTGTGGCACAGGAAATATAGAGGTGAGCATCCTGTGCAACAAATTAGAGGACGCAAAAACATGTACAGACGATACCAAGTACATATTTTGGGACAGCTACCATCCTACAGAGAAAGCTTATTACATCATCACAGACGAGGTTTATCATCGTTATATCAGCAAGCTACTCTGAGTAGACGTTTACATGTTCATTACATTTAGCAATTGGTCAAGATTTTAGTGATTTGTATTCACCACTCATTAAACTATTAATGGAAATTTCCCAATAATCCAATTGCAAACATGATGCCAAGCTTCCCCATCAGTGCCTGGGAGGCCAGCATTTTCTTTAGGAAAGGGAATCACAGATTGGATAATGAGATGAGCATATCAGAAGCATGCATTCTGTGTGATACAACAGAGTCGAGGAGTACAATCTTATATAATTACTATAAACTATAGAAGAACAGGCCATTCTTCAACCATATATATGAATATACAAGTAACCAGTTCATGATATAGCAACCGGACAATTGCAATCTTACTATATTCAAACCCTATGGAAATCATATCTGCATATGTCCTAACCTACCACCTTCCAGCAAAGCTACAAAACTGCAGATCATTTTCCAACCACGACCGTCGATAGCAAAGAAGACAAACTAATATCTGCATACCTCCTAAACTATACACGTGAAGGATGCACTTATGAGCAGGAGCCACTAAACAGGTCAACGAAGCTTATTTTGGGCAACAGCTTGGCATAATTCATCCTCATAAAATAGAACTCGATTGGATGCAAACGACTTGAATAGAGGTTTTGGTTTTGACAGAACAGATGGCACCACGCATCTGGGAGGAAATGTCTCCTGGAAAAGGACAGCAGAGATCTGCCGCATATCGGTCATCTTGAGGCGAGAGGGAGGACGTGGACCATGTCTTGGTGCCTTGGGTGTATGTGGACTTGCTATGAAAACACCATTTGCATCACCCTTGCTGAAAGAAGATTAGAGTGAAAATAAAATGACATCAAGTTGCCTCATCACAGCAACAGCTATCAAAAAGATGAAAAAAAACTTGAGACATAGATGCCCACCTTATGAATGGCCAGTGTTCACTAGGCCGGGGAGTCATCGTATTTAACAGTTCTTGCCTAGAACGATCTGGAGTGGTGTAGTTGAAGTGAAACTGCCTTGCAAGCAAAACCTGTAACCAGAATGTAGTTACCACTATATTAGTTTATCAAACGCATTGAAGATCCAGAAAGCAAAAAACGGAAAAGGAACTTACAGCAGTCCTGACCCTCTGGGAGACATGAAATACTGCTCTAAGCTGGTCATGATGCAAGTGGCAGAGTATTTTGACCTGAATATTAGATCACAATTATGAAGGACGAGTTCATCAATCGTAAGGTTTATATCAGCACATCGTGCAACTGAATAAAACATAGGAAGAATATACCAATAACAGGGTAATCCAAAGATACAGAATGGAGAAGTTAGCTGATATATGATAATATGATTGCATTTTTTAAGCCCACATAACTAACTGTGGCCATGAAGTAAGCAAAAAGAAAAACAGCAGATTTACTATTTCCATCAATTCCTTAATGGTCTTTCCTCACCATACACGCTACATCTCTAACTTTGATGAAATATAAGATGTTCATAAGCACATATTACATAAACTACTTCCTCTAAATCCACTATGCAGCATAAGCCTGCCAAGCAACGGAATACAGAAAAGAAGACAAAACTCGATGTAGCATGGCATTCTCAAGGGTGAAGCTCCTGGTGGTTGGGGTTTTGGGTCGATAAACCACATAATTAAAGATTTGCTTTCAATTTGAACTTCATTATATGCAGAACAACGAAATAAGTATAAGACACAATAGCAAACTAAAACCAATAATAGCAGAAAAACTTTAATTTCAATTAAGCAAACTAAGACAGCACATGAACACCACCACCACCAGCAACAAATTACTGCCATCACAAAGTCAATTCATTTACAAAGTAACAAACTGAATAAACCAGATACAAAATCATGAAAGCTGTAGTGAAAATAAGACATACCAGCAAATCCAGTGGAAGAGCCTCCAACCGGGAATCGCTAGAGACATGTTTATTACTAGGAGTCTTAGGTGTGCCCACAATATTTTGCTTAACCAAATTCGCAGGAGACAATAAAAGAGGACTTTTATTGATGGAATCATCCTCCAGCACCGAGTCCTTCTCCGCCCTCATTGTATCCAATACAGCAACCCTCTTCTTTCCTAAAACAGTACATGCTTTGGTAGCAGAGCCTTTGCTGTAACGCAGCTGAGAGAGCGCTCCAGGCTTCAGATACTTCCTACCCAATCTCCGTGATCTCTTCCTCTGCTTTGTGCTCTTCAATTCCTTATCTTTGGGAGACACTTTGGCCATATTCCTTCAAATACCTTTATTTCCACGATAAGATTACTCTTTTTTCTGTTAAAAAACCCAACTTTCCCAATTCCCAAAAAGACTGTTAAACCCCCTTGTGTTTAATCGATTAGCCCAATTAAAACTGATCAATGATTTCCGGAACCATCAAAAGACCTGAAAGATGAAATTTCGACACAAAAAATTATATCTTTTGACCAAAATTGAACAAAAACACAACTAAATCGAGAAAGTGGTTTAGTTCAATCATGAAACTGTTAACTTCAATAATAACTATTCAATAACTAAATCAACCGAAACTGCTAAATCCAATAATAATCATTAGGAAAATACCTAGTAATAATACGATAATTAAACTAAACAACTAATCGTGAAAATGATCGAACAATGACCAAATCAATCAAAACTGTTGAATTCAATAATAGACATCTGGTATAATACGATTATAAAAATAAACAACAAAAATCATCTTCCATCGACATATCTACAAAAATAAAGCTATTCTATATGATTCAATGACAAACCATCGCAATATTCATCAATCAAAAACACTGGAAACTCATTAAGGAATGCAAGGTAAAGCATAGTACCTCATTTCAAGAGAGAGAAGCAGAGTTACAGAAAACCGAGAACATAGAACCCTATGCATAGAGAGAGTGAGAGCGAGAGAGGAGTGAGAAAATTAGGGCTTGGTGAGTATTTGAATTGGTGGAGTTTGCCCGCCAAATTTTAGAAGCGTAATACAAGGAAACTGACGAAAGTGACGTGGATTTCTATAAAAATTACAGCAGTTATGACACGTGTTCATCAATGATTCGTTGATACTTCATGGCAGGTGTGTTGTGGGCCTCGTGTGTTTGCTCAAGATCCGTACGAGAAGAGCACATCACACGGCACAGATTGTGTGACTTGGATCCGCTCATTTTGATATGAATCAAATTAATCTTATTTCTTTTTTTTCAATTTTTTGAAAATGCAATGAATGAGAGGGAGTGGGGAGATTAAATTAAGGAAGAATTAAATTCGATGAAGCGGGAAAAGTATTTATCAGGAAAATCTCGTGGATGGAATTAATGCTTTGACTAGTAAATGAAGGTAACGCAAAGTGTGTGTAAAATATTAATGCAATTTAATTATGAATTTAATATTTGTGATTAGAAAAGGAAAAGGAATAAAACATTAAACTTTTGTTTTGTTTTTGAGAAAATCGATACCTATTTAAAACACTTTTTTTTTATTTTATTTTACAAAGCCATTGACGGCCAGTACACCTAGAGATTTAGAATGTTGAATTTAATTTATCAATTCGATTAAGTTTGAAGACCTCTAAAAATGGAAATTCTATCTAGAAATTCATTCGATGTCTAGGAATGAATCCGAAATGATATCATAATTATAGGTTTTATTCTCTTTTTCATATTTAGAAATATCTTTATATTGTATTTATTATACAAGAATGGAATTGAATGAAAATAGGATTAGAATTATAAAAGAATTCTTAATTCTTATATTTGAAAATGTATAAGGGATAGAATAGAACGTGTATATCGTAGTACTTATCAAAAATACTCTTAATTATTTAACATCATAATTTGGTTTAAGGTTAAATAAGCAATTTTAGCCAACATAATGAAATCATGATTCTATCTTCCAAAGGCAAAATCGAAGAACTAAATTCTTCCTTAAAACTAGAATTGTAATTCCATGGGAAAGAGGAATGGAATTTGGAATTTTGATTTCATTCCAGTTTAGTCTCACATACTAAATATGATATTGGAAAATGCAATTGCAATTTCATTTCGCTTTTATTAATTATTAACAATTAAAATTACTTATTTAATATTCAACATAATTATAGTATCCAATAATTAAGGACATTATTGAAAAATATTACTATATACATATTCCATTCATTTCATGGACAATTCTGAATACGAATGTAGATTTATCATTATAATCTTAATTTTATTCCATTATAGCCAATTCCATTACAAACAAATCCAACTATCAAATATGACATTTCTATAGTATTTTTTTCATTAAGTATAACAGAGAGTGAGATTTGAACCTAAACTAATTTCATTATGTCATATTTAGTATACAAGAATAAACCTGTTATGGAATTGCGATTCTATATTCCATTCCTTTTCTCGTGTTTAAAAGTATTTTTAAAAGATAGAATTACGATTCCAACTTTAGTTGGATTTCAATTTGCCTTTAAGGAATAAATGCAATTCAGCTCCACTTTTGTTCATTACATTAATTAAAAATTACTCATACAACATTCAACAAAAATATAACATGTCAAAATCTAAGGTGTTTCAAACAAATACTACTATACAACACTCCTTTATTTTACAAAGCCATTGACCTTACAATACAACTAATAGAAAATGAGAAAAAAAAATTAGAATGTTTAATTCAATTTAGAAATTCAATAAAGTTTAGAGCCCTCTAAAATTGGAAATTCTATTGCAAAAACTTACGTTTAGTACATAAGATTGGATTGAAAATAGAATTGCAACCCTAGGTTTTATTCCAACATCACAAACGAAGATGCTATGTTACATTTTGACTTACCTTCATCCTCAAATAGCATATAATAATTTTTTTTTTCTTTTTTTTAGATAAAGTACATCCTACTGTTATATATAGGCCATACATATTATCCTCTAAAGGCACTTGGGAAATTGGGTTCATATTAGCAATTTCAACATCTAAGAGAAGGTTATCTATGAAATCTAACTTTAAATTGTCGTTCTCCCAATCTATAATCCCATTCACTTTCAAATCTTCTAAATTTGGATCCATATTCCTCTTAGGAAGAGAGAAATTCATAAGAGCTAGAAGCTATGTATTCCTCTATACACTTATATTAATTCCATTCTTTACTTTTTAATACATTTTATTAACAATTCCATCCAAGCCAACTAAGATAATTTGCCTTCCCCAAGATGTTCCCCCTTTCTTTTGAGCTCATAAAAACTTTGAAACTAGAAAATATATTGATAGGAACCGGTTTTTGACCTCCTCCCAACCTCAATTAACCTCTTTCAAATTCATGTCAAACTATCATCCCCATGCCTAACCTAACAAAAGAAGGTAAGGTGTAGGGTAGAAACCACGTTAGCAAGATAAAAGGAAGCCTGTGTCTTACTAACCTATGAATAACCCAAGCTTGAACCACTCAAGGTTCAAGGTCATAAATTCAGTTAGGAATCTTAGATCTAAGCTCAAGCCAGAGCATCAAACAAGATAAGATAGCTTAGACGAATTCTAATCAGTTTGATCTCCTGCCATCCCATCACTCTACAACTCAGACACACATGTCAACTTGTTTACTAGCTTAACGATTGTAGTCAACCTAATGGGTAACTCAGTTAAGCATCAAGAGACCTCAAGGCCTCTTTCTTGAGCTAATCTAACTAGTCACTGACTTGCTCCATGTTCAAACCGATCTACTCTTATCCAACTAAAATAAGTTTTGTTCCGACCTTCACTTAGAACACACGATTTATTGTTTTATTGTTATTTTAGCCTTATGGGCATATTTTAAGGTTTAGCCGCCTTGTAATTATTTCTCATTTTACCACTAAGATTTAGCTTTACTATAAATAGTAATATTTTGTAATTAGTTACATCAATAATTGAAGTCATCGATGAGATACATTCCTATTCTATGAGCTTGTGTAAGCTTGTTAGTGGAAACTTATTGTTTCCCCATATTATCAAGTTTTCCATTTGCTCTTTAGTTCTTAAGTGTTTTTATTAATTAATCTTGATTGTGATGAACACCTCTTTTTGTTGGTTAGTGAATAACATCTACCTACCATTAGAAACACGTGAGTTTGATTTAGATTTCATGAGTAATATCAAAACCCATTTCAATCACTAAACAAGTTTGAGTTTGTGCTGTTACTTCCTTGTACACTTGCATTCATACTCTCTCATTTTACAGTGTCCATCCTTAAAACCCATAATACCCATTAGTGTCTTATGAGTTGCTATGTGTTTATGTTACAATCGATGATAGTGTAGAATATCATCTTTTGATATCAGAGCTTTAGGAAGACAAGTACCATTCATACTTTTTGAAGTTGATCGTTGGGTTTGTTGGTTTTACTATAGTTTTGCTATTTTGGAGTTATATGAAGTGTTATGTATTGTTCATGTTGTTATGTGTGTCTCAAGTAGTAATTGTAATAGTTAAGTGAGCTAGTGCTGATTTCAATTGTTTATTATTCCCTTACCATTATTCGTAGTGTTTAAAGTAGGAGATAGTTGAAATTTGAAGTTATATTGGGTTATATGTAGTGAAGTTGTTGTTATACCCTAAAATCACAGAGTCGTAACAGTCCCGCCGTGTAAACCATTCTATAATAGTAACTGGCCTCACAGTGCCTACCATAGACATGATCTATACAAGGCGTCGACGACTCATCGCTTTAAAGTAAACAGTCCAATTAAAAGTTTAACTATAATTATGATAAATATTACAAATTTCTAATAAACATGTATAATTATATGTAAGTCTACAGAACTTCCCAGGAAATTCTACATAGTCACAATTGTTCACTAATTTGCAGAATAACTATCAGTCTTTCATCCTTAACTACAATGTCACTCTAGTTACACATTATTACTAAGTAACTTGATCTTCACACCCCTGGCTTCGAATGGACTAACCTCTGGGTAATTGTAGGGCGGCATAATACTTAAAGTGTTCAGAAATCAGGACCTATAAAAAGATCTATAAGTGTATGAGCAACTACAGTTCAGTAAGTTGAATTGGAGACTCCTGAATGTATATAAGCACAAACAAGATTATTAAGCAATTATTTTCATGCAATGCAACAATCAAGTATCATCGCACAACGTAATCCAATCCGTTGTGAAATCAGAGAAATTTCACCCACTCCAATCCAGGTTGAGGAGTTTCTATGTTATGCAGCAGCTCACAACCAAATCCAGGCTTGTACAATGGAGATCTCGCTCCTCCGGTGACTACCTTCAAACCATTGACTTCACCTTCGCCACGACCTCTTCTTCTGTCACTTAGTTTGACTAAGAATAAAAAAGGGACCATTATGTAATCCTATGCTGTCCCTTTCGAAGGGGTCGGTATTTGGTTGGAGAATCCTATGATCCCCTAACGGGTTACAATGCGTGACATTTTTTGTTATTAGAGTCAAATAAGATTAAATTTAATTAAGGTGTTTAAATAATTCCATACCAATTCAATCAATCACAAAATCACTCACATTACAAATTCAACACGAATTTAGATACATCAAACACATGCGTAAACTACTTACAATCATAACCATATATAAGCCTAAGTATCCGAGTACCATAAAACTAGTACTCTATTACAATAAGTAATAACCCAACTTACTTGGAATTTCTCAATTGCCTGATCACTTAGTTGCAAGCCGATTCGTCTCTGGGTGTCCTATAATACAAAAAGGTCTTTTTAGTACTTATACTTTAAGGATTCATATTCTAAGTTATAATTTAACTCTGTTTTCCATGTATACCTATTATATATTAATAATTTTTTCTACTCTATTTCGAGGTTCAGGCCTTAAATTTGATTCTAGTTTCGATTCCTAAGTCCTAAATATATTCGAATCTTAATGTGAAATTAATCACATTAAGCTTGAGTATTCAAATATCCTATTGGGTCTTAATTTAATATTCTAAACTATTCGGTACACGCTATTCCTAATTAGGGTATCGAATTTATCCCCGATGTAAGAAAATCTTACATTTTTATACAATTACCTAAAATTAAATCTTATTTCAGATTTATTATTATTCAGATTTTTATTATAATATTATCTAAATAATCCTAATTTTTTTAGATTTATTAATTTTCAATTCCACATATTACTAATTTCTTACAATAATTACCTAATTTCCGAAATTAACTATACTTAATACTTCAAAGGATAGAATTAGGTTTCCACATCAGAGATTAACATCCCTAAACATCTAATAACTATCTAAATCAACAATTAGTATCTTAATCACCTAATTAACCCAAAATTACCCAATTTTTCCATCATTTTAGGGCTAAAAATTAACTTAAAATTTTCAAAAATTAATTTTAGAAAAATGGCTTCATAACACTGTTCTATATCACATAAGTATTCTACAGAAAAAAATTAAGCTCCAAACTACACTCCTAAGCCTATTTATTTCTCGTTCTAATTATGTTCGGTTTTGCTCAATTTGTTAAGAACTCTATATTTTCAGATGTGATTAAACTAAATGACTATTTTTCCCTAAATCTACATACAATAAGACCTCAGAATAACAAGTTTCATAATTTTCTGGGCAAAATAACTAATTTTACGAAATTATTCAAAATCGAGGCAATTAAGGGACTCACAGGTTCGATGCTTTTTGGCAGTCCAAATCCGGTCCAAGTATGTCGGCCGGCCTAGACGGGGGGGGGGGTTGGAGTGGGGTGGTGGCTTGGTCTCAAGTGGTGGTGAGGTGTGGGTTTGGCTCACTAGCCGTATTTGCACAGTTTCCTTTTTTTTTCTGGATTTTCTCTCGAATTTTTTAAGTTCCCTATTTTTCTCTGATGCTAAACTGTCCAAAGGAGTTCTTTGAAATTTTTCCCTATTCATAGACATTTTAGGTAATTAATATGCATTAATTAGACATGACATTGCCCAATTTCCTTAATTTTTGGCTTTTGTGTTGCTTAATTCTAATTGGTTATTTTTTTTTTCAGATTCTGACCTGTCACGACCATATTTGCATTAATCCACACCCTTTTTTATTTTTTTTCTGATTTTTTTAATTAATTTAATAATTTTCTTTAATTATTTACTAAGTTTTTGGCCAATTTAAGTAATTTTGCGTATTTTTATCTACACGTAAATACATGTGAGATATATGTGAACATTCTTAATTATTATTTAGGTCATTCTATGATTTTCCGGATACATATAATCTATCTCTAGTAATTTATTAGTTATTAAATTATATTTTTCGCCTTTTTTATGATTAACAAGTATTATACTTCAAATTTGAAAATTTTGTAGTCTCCTATTTTATTACTTATTTTCTTAAATTTAAGTTTACGGGGTCATTTTTACTAATATTTCTCTCAATAGTTGATAATTTGGGTTTTATCGGATTCTTTAATCAATTGTCCTAAACCTTATGCTCTAAGTTCAATTCTACGGTCTCTTGACTTAACTTTAGGGCTTACAGTTGTCTTAATGTATTGGGTGTTTGATAAAATTCCTCAAAGAAGAATCTAAAGTTCTACGAATAAGGATGTTAGAAGAGAGGGTCAATAATGGTGGTGATAACTACCATAGTAGCTTAAGATGATGGGTTGATAACTTGGAGTTTCAAATCTAAAACCTCAACATTTCGAACTATGCATTAACTAGACTAATAAGAGGTTGCAAAAGAATTGGCCAATTTTAAAGGAGAAAATTAGCTGAGCACAGTGATAATAATTTCAATAAGCTCGGACAAGAAAAAAATCACCTTAAAGAAGCCAAGATAAACCTATGCAAGGTCATCGAAAGTATAGGAGAGACCTTAGCAAGCTAAACTATAATGGAAGTAATGATTTCGAGCTAAATTAAAGAGCTCTAAGGAGAAGAGGAGAGCATAGATGAGAATACCAAAAATGGAGAAGAGGATGAGATGAACTTAGTTACAATAGAAGTGGTGAATTTAAGGTATCCAAAGGAGCTTAGAATGGAAAGGAAGGACTCCAAACTACTAACCAAGGACTTGAGAATATCAAGTTAAAACTTTTTTACCTATAGTAGTAGCAACCGTCATATCCAAAAGCAATAGAGTTGTAACAATCCTACTGTGCAAACCATTTTATGATAGAAGCTGACATTTCAACTACTATCTTAGACTTAATTTATACAAAGTGTTAATGACTAACCCGCTTTGAAGTAAACGATTCATAAATAAACATGTTATTTACCTATAAAATTATGAAAAATACATATTTACACTAAAATAATCTGAGTATGTTTACAAGATTTAGTAACCCAATCACAATCTACTTGAGAAATACATAAATTATTACTAAAAGTTTTAAAGATAAAATCGAAACTTGAGAGTGTAACTAATCCTCAGGTTTTTATCTTCACTCTTTATGATCTAACGATTGTTAGCTTCAAGGTAAATATAGGTCGTTTCCCAGCTTACATCTGCAACAACGTTTATAGGGATGTGAGTAATCAACAACTTAATAAATTGGGACAAAGACTTAAAACTATACATCAAACACAAACAGATTTATCAATCAAATTAATTAGATGTAATGCATGTACAAGCAAATGTTATCGCACGATATTATTCAGTCCGTTGTGAGATTAGAGAAATTATATCCGTTTTAATCTGGGTTACGGAGTTTCCATGTTTATGCAACAGCTCATGACCAAACCTAGACTTGTGCAATGGAGACACCGCTCCTCCTATGATTACCTTTAAATCATTAACTTTACTCTTGTCGCAACCTCCTCTCCTATCACTTAGTTTGATTAAGGATAAAGAAGATACTCATTATACTATCTAGCGTTATCCCTTTCAAAATGGTCAGTATTTAGCCAAAGAACTCTCAACATTTCCCCTATTAAGTTACTATGTAAGTCCGTTTTAAACTTACAAGTTATATATTTAGTCAGATCCAGTTTGAGATATTCAATCATTTCAAACAAATCACACAAATACAAGCCATAACAGTATACCAAAATCATATCATTAAACTCATAAACAAGTACATATAGGCATGCACACAGTCAACTATCTAATAAACATAACGAAGTACAATCTCAAGTCGATAAGTACTATAAATTAGTACTCTAAAATATAATAACGTATTAATCCCCAGCTTACCTGGATTTCCCGCTTGCTCACTCAAAGTGTAACTCGCACAAGCCATCGTTAATAATCTTTATGATACAAATGTTGTTTTAGTTTCCACATAACTATCATAGATAGGTTTTATTCTGAAATTTTTATTATCATATGAAATTTAGGGTTTTATTATACTTAATCATTTCGATTTTGTCTTTTACAATTATTCTTAATTTAAGCCAAGTTATGATTCTGTTTTGCAAATCCGATTCTAATTTAGATTCTAATTCAGTTCCAACTATGGGTGTTATATGAAATCTTAAGATTTCATTTTGAACCATAATGTGAAATTAATCATATTATGCTTGAATATCCTAAATATCTTATTTGGTCTCTAATGCGAATCTACGAACGCGCAGCGAACACAAACCACGAATGGATATTCAACGTTCGAGTAGGATAAGGAATAGGAAGTGGAAGGAGGTTTTGACGGTGAATGTATATGGATATTACACATCAAGATACAAATACAATTAGGGGGTTGAGTTCAAAATAAGGTTTGATACAACTTATGGATACTAAATGTCACTCGGGTTTCAAATGTAAGTTTAGATGCAACTCATTAACTCGCTTAAATGAAGAGTTCACCACAATCTTAAGGGCAAGATTAATAAGAACACGAGAGATTAAGGAGTAAAACACACTCAATAATCCGAAATGTAAGCTCAAAGAGCTCAAGAATATCCTTACTCAAAAGGAATGTTCAAGTGTAATCACTGTTTGTGTATTCTTCTTGTTATTTTTTGGCTAATTACAAAAGTTGTTATTTATAATAAATTCTAAAACCTTAGTAGCAAAATTGTAAATAATATACAAGTCCTTAAACCCTAAAGAATGGCTTATGATTGAAATAAGGAAAATATTTATAAGATATACAAAACTGCACATTTAACAGAGTAGTTGACATGCAGTCATCCGAACTGTCTGTAGGATTAGACCTGAGCAGGGGCCGATTGACAGTTGGGAGTCTAAGTTAGGGTGGGATGTTTGGAAATCTTATTATGCTTGGCCGAGCTCCCAGTGAGGTCGACCTACAATTGCCGCGCTTGTGGATTACTTGGTACTAGCTCTCTTGTGCTATGTCGAGTTGTTCTTTACCCTTGAGGCCTCGACTGTTTAGTCACCTACTATCTCGGCAAACAACAAACTTGACGCCGAATGGTTCTTTTTCCTCCTTTCGTCCTTTGGTTATTAATTCGACCTCGACTAGAGCAGGTCGGCTTTAAGTTAGGATAGGTCGGCTTTAAGTTAGGATAGGTCAGCTTCAACATCTAGCAGGTCTACATTAGCTTCTGAAAGGTCGGCCTTGGCTTAAAGATTGTCTGGACTGATTCCTATTAGCTTTAACTCGTATTCTCGTCCATACGGTACACCATAATCATAATTTAACTACTAAATTAACTCTCGATGTGATAATAACTTATATTTTTCATTTAATTTCATAAATTCACCTTCTAAATTAGATTTATATCATATTCCTGATACTATAATACCATCAACTTTTATTTAATATTTTCTACCCATTTAATTCTTATATACACATATTATGTACTATTACATATTATACACTTATTTCACCTATCTAGCACTTCTAACACTACATAAATCATCATTTATCATCTAATTACATATCAAAATGTCTAAATATATCCTAAATCAAAATTATACATAATTAAGCCTAAATTACAAAATTAACTTAAAATATATCATTTTACCTATTACATATATATTACATAATACACCTAATAATTATATCTAACATCTTAAATGCTACAAATATCATACTATATCAGAATTTAACATCCTAAAATATATAATTATATACTAAATCAATAATTACATATTTAATTGCTTAATTAACTCAAAATTACCCATTTTATATATCATTTTAAAGCCTAAAAATTTCAAAAATAAATTTTAAAAAAATCCCTTCATAGTACTGTTTTAATTACTCTTACTAACTTACAGAAAAATTTTCAACTTAAAACTACATTCTTAAGATCATTTATATCTAAATCGAACAGAACTCATGTTTACATGATTTCTTAAGCACAATATATTTCAAGGCATAAATTCATCAAATTAAAATTTTTTCCTAAATCAACATACATAAAAACCTCATAATACTAAATTTTATAATTATTTAATATTTTTAATAAATAAAGCAAAATCAAAAGGAAAGATTTGACTCACCAGCGTTGGTTGCTTTGGCCACCACCAGCTACCATGGCCTTATCGACCGATTTAGGCATTATCACCACTGTCTAGTGGTGGTGGTCATATTCTCCTAAGTAGTCATTAGGTGTTGGTTCTCTTCTAATACTTTATTTACACTATATTTTTCTAATTTTTTCTAAAAATTATTTTTTCTCTCTTCTCTCTTTTCCTTATTTCTTTCTAAGCTCCACCCGACCAAATGAGGTTTGGGAAGTGGTTTGCTAAATTTATAGTGTAGTTTAGCGTTTTTCTTTTGATTTTTTTATTGCCAAGTGTACCTTATTTTTTTCTTTTTCACTTTCTATTTGTTTCAATTTTATTGGTTAATTTTCTTTCTTTACTTTTTAGCTTGTCATGCCCCATTTTCAGACCCTTCCATATTTTCACGTAGTTTTTTTAATTTTTTTATGATTTTTTATTAATTTTCTTTAATTATTTAATGTTATTTTAGCTTAGTTTAGTTATTTTAAGTGATTTCGCATATTTTCATATACACATAAATAGTTATATAGTGCAAATAAATACTCCTAAATATTATTTATGTTATTTTACGATTTTTGGTATGAATATAATTTATCTCTATTAATTAGTTAATTATCGGAACTCGTTTTACGTATTTTCGATAAATAATAAGTAATATATATAATTTAATATTATAATAATTAATTATTTTATTTTTTTTTTCTAAATCGAAACTCATGAAATTACTTTTACTAATATTCCTATTTCCATTGTAAAATTTGGGCTCGATCGGATGAGTTAACTGATCGCCCTAAATTTTGCAGATTGAATCCTAATCATCTAATTACGGGGCTTACAACAACCAATCTAAGGAGCATTTAGATTGAGTCCCCTAAGTTACGAAAAATTTTGAATACTATAAGTGTGATGACTATAATAAGGTCAAGTTTACTTCATTGTCATTTATTGAATATGCTAGCTTATGGTAAGACAAATTAGTTGTAAAAAGGGAAGTTAAGGGAGAACAACCGATTGGGACATCAAGGCTCATGAAAAGGTTAATGGACCATCGTTTTGTGCCGAGCCACATTAAATAAGAAATAATCCATGCCTTCCAGCAGCTTAAGTAAGGTCAAAATAATGTTAAAGATTATCTGTAAGAGTTTAAGACCATAATAACTGTAAATACCTTATTTTTGTCTCCTTTTATTTTTAGAATAGGGTAAAAGGTCCTAATTTAGGAAAAATACAAAAAAAAAAAGAAATTTAGAAAAAATAGAAAAGAAAATAAATTTAGAAAAAATACAAAAGTGAAAAATTTAGGAAATTTAAATAAGTTTTTAAAATAATAAGCTATAGGTTTTAATAATAAGTTTTTTTTTTAATAAGAAGGATGTTAGGCCTAAGCTTAGATTTAAATATAGTTTAGGCAGACTTTGTCCACATGTATAATTTAATTACACATAATGATAAGGTATAGGCCAATGGCTTGATAGTAATATATTATAACTTGATATTGCATATGACTTGAAGATTTTAAGTTCAATTCATGAAAGGTGTAAAATGCATCTTTTATTTTCTTCTCATGTTAATTACGTTTTTCATACACAACTTTGTATTTAGCATCACATATATTACATATAGTTTAGGTTTGCATACCCCAAACATAGAAGAAGATCATACTACATTTAATATTTTATATCCTTAACTCAACCATAATACTTATAAATAGGGGATTCTATTTTATTACAGACTATAAATTCATTACTTATAATCACTTAAATCCATTCACAACGCTACTCTCTCTCTCTACACGACCCCTTTTTCTTCCTTTAGGATTCGCACATGCTTGGGGCTTTCCAAGCTATGACAAGTTATGCTAGAAATTCCTATGGCAAGAGTTTTTCAACTCGACCTAATTGCTTTATCGCCCAGCTCTAACTTGTGAGAACTCCAGCTTAGTTTGGCTCTGCTTTGGTTTTAATTTGTCTTTTATTCTCCATATTTTGTATTTTTTTTTGTTTATTTTAGTAATATTATACTTTTTCTTTTTCTTTTTTTCTTTTTTGTTGTTGTTATGATTAGATTCTATTTGCAAT
The DNA here is from genome assembly GCA_024138005.1 of Lumnitzera racemosa. Classification (NCBI taxonomy): domain Eukaryota; kingdom Viridiplantae; phylum Streptophyta; class Magnoliopsida; order Myrtales; family Combretaceae; genus Lumnitzera; species Lumnitzera racemosa. The sequence goes on along the minus strand of JAMXBC010000008.1, from coordinate 15,318,207 downwards.
TGTAAAAAGAAAAAGAAAAGAAAAGAAAAGAAAGAGGAAAAGAAAAAAAGAGAAAAATGATAGAGAGGCATAATTTATTTATTTATTTGCTTATTTTTTAAGTTAAAACATAGAACAACAAAAAATTAAATAAATAAATAAAATAATGATAAAAACAAATAATAAAAACAAAAAAGTTTATCACTTAGAAAAAATCATTTTTCCAATAAAATAAATAAACTTTTTTCAGATTTAGGGCTTCTTGTAAAATTATTTTCTTTTAGGCATGTTTTCTATCATTCAAGCATTTTTTCTATTATTAGATATCTTTTCCATGATTTATGCTTTTTTTTTCTATATTTAGGCATCTTTTCTTATAATTAAACTTATTTTCCATGGTTTAAGTTTTTTTTTCTATAATTAGGCATATTAGTCGTAGTAATTACATATTTCATGAAAAGTTGCATTTAGGTATTTTAGGATTTTTCTAAAAAGTTTTATCAATTGGAAATTTTTTTTTCTCTAAATAAATAAAAATAAATGGACCTTTTCTTTTCAAAAATTAAGATATTTTACAATTTTCCCAAAAATAAAATCACCAAATTAAGTTCATTTCCTCTAAGTATTTTTTTTTAAATAAAATTAAATGGCTAAAAAACTTAAAACCGACCATTTTAAGAATTAAAAGAAATCAATATGGCTAAAGTTTTATGAAAGAACTATGTATGTTTGATCCCGAATAACGGTTATGTAAGTACCTACAGGATGATGATAAAAAACAAAAAAACCTATTTTTCTACTTTAGTTTAAATTGTTTAAATGTGTTAACTGATGATCAAATTTCATTTTTCTAAGATAATTTTTAAAAGGAGATTTTAAGAGATTAAGTTTAAAATTGGAAAGTTGATGATACCCATAAAGGTGTAAAAAATCTAACTCCTGAACTTGATTTTCTAATTCTTAAAACTACTTATAAAATTGATTTTATCAAAAAGACTAGTAGCTAAATTATAATCAATATATTCAATTGGTTATGATTTAACAATTGGTTATAATTTAACTTTTTTTCCTACATTAGTCGGGCGGTGACTCCAAAATGTTTAAAAAAAAAATAACTAGCTTTTTTTAAACCTTAGTCGAGGATCGATATTAAACAAATAAGGTTTAATATTTATTGGTTTAAAGAAGACTAATTTATAAAATCGAGAAAAAAATAAGACTTGACAACACCCCTATTTTTACCATTCTTTTATTTTAGGTTTTTTGTTTTTTAGGCCAAGTTTACAAAAAAAAAATGTCAAAAAAATTAAAAATTGAGAAAAAAATAATAATGAAAACATATAAAAAATAATGAATTTTTTTTGAAAAAAGCAAAAATATATAAAGTGTCCGAATCGAGTTAGTTGGTCAATTTAGGGTCGGATGAAACAATAGTTGAAGAAATATGAACAATTTAATAAATTTCAAGTCTTTGAATAATAGAGTTTCATTAGATAAAATAGTTTTTAAAATATTCCAGTGAAATTTAAAACGAATGTTTATCTAATTTGAAAATATTTTAATTGGGCTAATTAAAATATACTCAAGATTTATTAAATAGTTAGTATGTATATTTTAGGCTATGGTCAATTTAAAATAAGTTGGACTAGGTCGAGTCTAAGGTAGAAAGTCGAAAAAGATTGTGAACTTTCTAGAATTTAAGAGTGAATTGGATTGAATCATGATTAGATAATTTTAGAAATTAACAAATCTAAAGTAGATATTGTCATATCTTATAAAAATTAGATTTATTAAATTTTATCAAGATTGAATATTCACAATAAAATATCTAAAAGATTTAAATTGATAGTTTATAAATAGTGGAATTCACCTATCATGAAGTGAATTTTTTTAAGTCCTACTATTACAGCCACACAACAACACTCGTCTATCCGGACGACCCAACTCCAGTATGTTCCAAACTAACTACGTACGTACCATCTTCAACTCCCAAATCAAACCCACTCACTTCTACATACCAATATCAGCAATTCACACGCACGCCCACACTCATCCTTGATGCGCACTTCACGCAGCACACACTATGCATCCTGCTGTACGCCTAAGTTCCACATACCACATATAGCCATACAATCTCACCTACGTCCATACTGTATCTTTAACACCACAACACTTACACATGAATAGTAGCTGTCAACACGACGGTAATAGCTCTAATCCACACAAATAGTGTTCCACGAGTAGCACAAACAACAACAGTCCACAAACGACAACCCATGATACCTAAGCTCCAGAAATAGCAACCAATGACCTACTATAGCGTGCCCTAACCAAGCTCAATGCCTAATTGCTAACCACCAACGAAAATAGCCCAAATCATCACTTCAAGATGTAGTATATGCACCAAACAAAGTTTTACCATTAACTTTGTCACGGAACTTAAATCTTCCACTTGAATTGATGCTTGAAATGCCTTGTAGGTCATTGGAATTGCTTAGCCTTGAAGAACCCAACCCATACCATTGTGGAGCTTCTTGATCCTATTCGATCCAAGATCCGACCCAATTGTGGTGATCAAACCCACTTAAGGAGTTAGGTAAGTTGTTTTATTTATTTATTTTGTTTTTAATTAATAAGGTTTATTTTACTAACTTGTTTTTTTTTTTTAGTGCAGGTTGTTTAGTAATTTTAACATATATTATATGTCATGAATTTTAATTAGATAAATTCACAGTTTTTTAGATAAATTTTATTTTTTTAGATAAATTTCATTTTTAGATGAATTGCATCTTTTTCATATAAATTGCATCTGTCAAGCTCTATTTCGATTTCCTTAATTTAACATATATTAAGCCTAACTTGCTTAATATAAGTTACTCGACATTAAATTAAGAGAATATTTTCTAAAAAAAAAAAATTGGAGTCACCAACCGGTTCAACTAATAAAAATGAAATTAGGGTTTTTAAGTGAAAAAAACCTTAATTTGGCCACTAGTTTGCGGATATTCTAAAAAATTGATTTTTAGAAAATTAAACTAGAGAAAACCAAATTCGGGAGCTAATCTATTAAGACTAAGTCATTATGTAAAAACTAAAGAAAAATTGATGAGTTTTTATTTTTATAAGTTTTTTAAAAATGATAAAAATATACTTAAATTCACAAAACATAGCTAAAAATTATTTTTTTACTACGAATTTTTAAGAAAAATTGATGAGTTTTTATTTTTATAATTTTTCTAAAAATGATAAAAATATACTTAAATTCACAAAACATAGCTAAAAATTATTTTTTATTACAAATTTTTAAGAAAAAGGGATTTTTTTAAAATTTTTTATTACCCATGTACCCGTTAGTCAGGATCAAACTAGCCGTAATTCTCTTTTTATAAAATATTTAGTAAATGGGTTATTTTATTTCGAAATCAAGTTAGGTTTACGTTTATTTATCAATTTATTATTTTTTAAAAAAACCTAAGAAATCTAATGTTCTCGAATTAAAGAAAATCCTAACTAACTAAATATTTTTAAAAAACTCGATTAAGATTTTTTTTTTTATTTTTAAAACCACTACGTGTGAAAAGGTATATTTTCTAAATCCTAACTTTAATATGTTTAAAATACGGTTAGATACGTATTTTTATACATATCTTTATACGTATCTTTTCTAAATCTTAACTATTAGATACGCATCTCAATATGTATCTTTTATAGATTTTAATCACTAGATACATATCTCAATATGTATCTTTTTTAAATCTTTAACCAATAAATACATATTTTGATCCTAAGATTGATGTCTCAATTGCAAGATGCGTATATTTAAAACAAAAACATGATTTTATTAAAAACATAATTTAACTAAATTTTATTATTATCTAAAAAACAATATGAAAACAAATAATAGAAAAAAAAACTACACTAAAACAAAAAATAGATTAATAAAATAATTGAATTAAACTAATAAAACAAATAACTAATGATAATAATGATTTTAACTATACCTCGAATCATGCGTGATTGTATTGTAATCATCTAAGTATCGGTGTTGTGTTTGAACGCTTGCAAATTGGGATGGCGGTTGGACGAATGACAAGGGCTTCGATCAAATTCTGAATGTGTTTCGGTGGACTGTTGGATTTCGAAGTGGCGTGGTTTAGTCATATTGCGGCGTTGAATGGATTGAAGATTTTGTCTTGCGCGAATCTGCTACCTTCGGATTGTGTAGAGCTTCGTGTGTACGTGCGGCTGTTGCTTAGTTTCGGCTGCTATGGAACTCGCGTGATTTGAGACGACGTCAGGCTCGTTAAGGCGTGAAAGTAATTGATTGGATGTTATAGCCAGGTAGATTTGGATGTTGGAATTAGATTGGTGGCTTCAAGCACGGTCTTCGTGTGGGACATAGTTGGTTTTCATCTAGACTTCAGCTTGCGTCAGGGGATTTTGGATCGATGGAGCGTGAAGGAGAATTGTTGAAGTTTGGAAGTTGGACGTTATAGGGCTTCGGTTGGTTTGTATTTGTGCGCGTTTGGCCGTTGGGCTTTGTTGCAAATTAAAGGGCTGATCGTTTGTTCGTGTTAGTATCAGGGAATCGGCATAGAGCTTTAGCGATGAAGATTATGAGGGAATTGGATTCAGGGGCTTTATGGATTGCATCGGGGTTCGTGGACTGGAATTCGTTTAGCATGAGGAAATTGTCTAAGGCAAAGGACTTACAGCTTGGATTTTCAGGCAAAAGGCACAAAGCTTGGATTTTCAGGCAAAAGGCACAAAGCTTGGATTTTGGTTAATCTGTTGGATGCGGGTCCTTGGCGGGTTGTGTAATTAAGAAAAACTGTAGCGAACTTCACCCATAATTTTCTATTTTATAAACTAAAAACTGAATTTTAAATTCAACGTTTGACTTAGCTCCTAGAAATTTTCTTTGTGCTTTTTATTTACTAAGCTTGATCCGATCTAATTTAACTTAATCCAAAAGTCTACTTAATAAATTATAAATTTAATCTAACTTAATATAATTTATATAAAAAATTTATTTTATATTTAACTATATCAAAATTATTTTAATAAAGCTCAATTCTCTAATTACTTCAAATTTATTAAATTAATCATACACCATCATCCAATTTGATCTTAAACAATCCAATGCGACTTGACTCAATACGACGCGACTCAACTTAATTTATTATAACTTAATTCAATACAATACTACATAACTCTCTTTTTTATTTTTCTTTTTAATTTTCGCTTTAAATTTTTTTGTTGTATTTATATATTTTTATTTTTATTAACTTGGCTCAACTAATATAAAAATGAATAATGGCAAAAATGAGATGTCTGCAACATCTTTTTTAAAAATTGTATTTTTAGTTATAAATACATATTTTTTTTTTAGTTTCATATCTTTAGTGAAAATATGTATATAAATTGCATATTTCGGTATATTCACATAAATCTTGTATTTAGAGTTTTAAAAAAATAATTTTTTTCTACATGTAGTGTTTTTTTTAAATAATAAAAATCTTAGCTGAAATCTTTTCAAAAGATTTGACTAGTTAGTTTTTTTTTTTTTAAATAGATTCACGTAGTCGAATCTTTTTAGGTTTTTTTTTAACAATAAATTGTTAAATTACGTAAATTTAGCTTAATTTTCAAATTAAAAAGGATTAACCCACTAAATCTTTTTTAAAAATAGAACTACATTGGTTTAGTCCCGACTAACACGTATGTAAACACCTCCGAGGCAACTATAAAAAAAAAATGAAAACCTTTTCTTTTTAGAAAGTTTGTAATAAAAAATTTAAAAAAATCATTTTAATTACTTTTTTGTATATCATTGCATATTTTGGTATCTTTAGAAAAATTATAAACGATAAAAGCCTATTAGTTTTTTTTTTATACGGTAACTTTGTCTTAATAAATTAGTTCTCAAATCTTGATTTTTTCATTTTCTAAAAAATTAATTTCTTATGGAATATCTGTAAACTATTAGCTAAATTAGGGTTTTCCCACCTAAAACTCCTAATTTGATTTTTTTACTAGTTTTACTGACCGGTAACTTCAAAATTTTTTTTCTAAACTTTTTTTGAAGAACAATGTTTTTTTCCTTAATTTTATATCGAGTGAGATATATTAAATGGGTTAGGCTTAATATATGTTAAATTAAGGAAAACTGATATAGAGCTCGATAATGACTCAATGTGAGATCATTAAGCCATAGGACTGAACTATTACCAGATTCTTAAGTGCATCATGAGATAATATAGCTAACATAGTAAAGCTCCAGCAACTCAATTTGTTTGATTAGCTTACTATCTTAGCTCTTATAGTTCAAAGGCAACCATGGATAATACATCAAAGATAACCCACCTGACCTTAGCATGGCAGTTCAGAGCTTAAGAGGAATAAAAGAGGGGAAGAAGTTTGAGAAGAAGATGGAGAAGGAGGAGTTTAGTTGACTTGATTAAGCCAAGACAAAAAGAATAGTGAAAAAGAGAGATAGAAAAAGGAAAAGTCAAGATGTAAAGTATTTTCAATCCTTAGGTTACGTCCATATCGTCTCCCAATGCCTTAACAAAATGGTCATGGTTCTAGAGGGAGAAGGCCCAAGTCCTTGAAGTCAAATTTTGACATCAAAGAAATTATCGAGTGTTAGGACCAAGGAAGGTGAACTCTTAGCCTTAATGGGTAATTGAAGACAAGATGCCGAGTGGAAGGAAGACCCTAACTATAGAGACGACTTATTTTAAAACTGATGTATGGTGAACGGGAAGACTTGCACTACCATGGATGGTGATAGCTATGCTAATGTTGTATCTAATGAGCTAGTAGCTAAGATGAGGCGGTTAACATCCCCATACTCAACGCTTATGGATTGAGATGGTTCAATGATGAGGGAGTAGTACATGATTACAAGTAAGCTCGAATCTCATTTAGCATTGGAGAATACAAAGATGAACTTAACTTCAATGTGGTGCCCATGAATGCCACCAATATGATTACCATCTGACATTGGGAATATCACAAGAAGGTCATTTATGATAGATTCGACAATACCTACACCTTCAAAAAGGATGGGAGGAATTTTAAGCTAACGCTTATGAATGTTGAGGAAGTTCAGAATAGTAAGCTAGCTTTAGTCAAAAAGGGAAAAGGAAAGAGAAGTTTGTTTATTGTTCACTCTTGTACTCACTTTTCAAAGTCGAAGATGACTCCCTTTCAACATAGGGGTGATGATAAGAATGGGTCTTCGACCTCCTCCCAACCTTAACTAGCCTCCTCAAACCAAGTTATTCCTCACATACTCGACCGAACAAAAAAAAAAGGCCAAGTTTAGATAAGAAACCAAGTTAGTAAGATTAAAGAAAGCCTGCATCTTGATGACCTACTAATTACTTGAGCTAAGACCACCCAAAGAACAAGGCCAAGACTAGCTCGAAACCCTCAATCTTAGGCTTAAGCCATAGAATTAGCTAAGAGAAGACAGCTTGGATGAACTCCAATTAGTTTGGTCTCTTGCCATGCTGTCTACCCCATAGCTCAAACATACAGGCCAACCTATCCCTAAGCTCAATAGTTATAGCTCGACTTAATGTGCAGCTTGGTCAAGCATTCAGAGACCTCAAGGCTTCTATCTTAAGCTAATCTAACTAGTCGTTGACATGCTCTGTGTTTAAACCAACTTACTCTTGTCCAACTTAGATAACCTAAGTTTCGACCTTCACCCGGAACACATAGTTTTGTGTATAGTTTATTATTTTATTGTTATTTTGGCCTTATAGGCCCACTTTAGGACTTAAAGGCCTTAATTATTTACGGTTTTACTAATGGGGTTGAGCTTTACTTTAAATAATAATGTTTTTGTAATTAGTTGCATCGATAATTGAAGCCATTAATGAGATACATTCCTCCTTTGTAAGCTTATCTAAGCTTGTTAGTAGAGACTTATTGTTTTCCTCGATTATTGAGTTTTCCCTTTGGTCTTTAATCATTACTATTCTTATCAATCAGTCTTGATGGTGGTAAAGCCTCTTTTGATTAGGTAATAAGTAACCTCTACCTACCATTGGAACAACATGAGTTTAATTTAGATTTCACGAGTACCATTGAAACTTATTTTGACCACAAAATCGGTTTTAGTTTGTGCTTAATGAGTTACATCGTTGTACATTTGCATTCATAGCTGATCATTTTACTGTATTCATCCTTAAACCCTAAAACCTAAAATACCCATTAGTGTTACATGTAGACCTAGGGAAGGGCTGTGTCAGGCCTGTAAATTGGATTAGAACTGGCCCGAACCTATGAGACACTGACTTGAATCATAGCTTAACCCCTCGAGCTTATTGGGTTAACGCGGGTCCATGCTTAGGTCGAAGAATTGGCTATTCAACCCATCGGTTCCAACCCGAAAAAAAAGAAACAAAAAAAAATGCAATTTTAGATAAATTAAATGTGAATATTCCATCTAATTAAAATATAAAATAAAATATATATTATTACTTATATCGATAAGTTGATATGGAAATTGAATAATATATATGAGTTTATTAGAAAAATAATCATTAAAATCGCATATTTTATTATTTGCAAAAGTAAATTGTTATAATATAAAATATATTAGTTTAATAATTAAAGGAGTTTGGGGCACAAAATATTATAAGTTTCATATAATCTTACCAAACTTTTTTAATATTAAATACTTTTATAAATTAATATATTTTAATAATTTACGAAAATACTAGTGTATTTATAATTTAATACAATTAAAAGTTATAAGGAATATATTTATGCGATATATAAAACGACAAGTGTACTTTAGATATTAGATAAATGATGTTTTCTTTACAATACTTGTTTCACTCCCACATAGATTATATTATTTTTTAAAGTTTCCTCTCAAGTAAAAAAATATCATAATGAATATTGCCTATCACAAGTTTAGTTCTATATTAATTATATTGATAAATTTTCCTTAAAATATTACCTATAAGAACAAGTTTCCTTACTCAATTCTCCAATCGTAGGCATATAGTAATAATTGGTCATTGTAAAAAGTGTAAATTATTAATCTCAGTGTTCAATAATTACTATGGTGAAATAGTCAAAATTTAAAATTGTTGTCATTTATTTGTGGTTTTTTTTAAATTAAAAATAAAGATAAAAAAAATATATAACCCCCCTCCACCCCCACAAAAAAGGGGTTAGTTTATGGGTTAAGAACCAGCTTGTTGAATCGTCGGGCATAGTGAATCAGCTTGAAACCAACATAAGCCGGGCTGATCCCAGTTCAAGGGGAACCAAGAGTCACACCCCAAAGTGACAAAATCATAATAGTCCCGCCGTGCAAATCATTTTAGGTATTTACGACTAACCCATTTTGAAATATTCGGTTCATACATTAAACATGTTATTCAATAATGTAATTATAAAAAATACATATTTATGCTAAATAATCCGAGTACATTTAAAAGATTTAGTAGCATAATCATAATTTACTTAAGTAATACATAATTTAATACTAAAAATTTTAAAGATAGAATCTAAACTTGAAAATGTAATTGCTCCTCAGGTTATTATCCCCGCTCCCTCATGATCCAGCAATTACTACCTTTAGGGTAATTATAAGCCGCTTCCTTGGTAGCACTTGCAACAATGTTTATAGGAATGTAAGTAACCAGAGCTTAATAAGTCGGGACGGACACTTAAAACTATATCTCAAACACAGATAGGGTTATCAATTAAATTAGTTAGATGCAATGCATATATAAGCAAATGCCATTATACGATGTTGTCCGGCCTGTCATAAGATTAAAGAAATTACACCCACTCTAATTCGGGTTAAGGAGTTTCCATTTAATGCAACAGCTCATGACCAAACCTAGGCTTGTGTAATAGAGACACCACTCCTCCTACGACTACCTTTAAATCATTGCCTTTACCTTTACCATGACCTCCTCACTTATTACTTAGTTCAACTAAAAATGAAGAAGAGACCAATTATGCTATCTAGCGTTATCCCTTTCAAAGGGGTTAGTATTTGGCTAGAGAACCCTAAGTTTTCCCTTATGGGTTGCAATGCAAATTCAATTTAAAATTATAAGTCATATATTTAGTTAAATTCGATTCAAGGTTTCAATCATGTTAAACAATTCACATAAATACAAGCCAAAACAACAAACCAAAATCATAACATTAACATAGAAACAAGCACATACGCACAACCAACTATTTAACAAACACAATCAAGTACAATTTCAAGTGTCCGAGTACTACAAATTAGTACTCCAAAATACAGTAACGTATTAATCCCAACTTACTTGGACTCTTCGCTTGTGCACTCAAGGTGCGACTCGCATCGGCCGTTGCTGTAATCCCTATAATACAAGCATTGTTTCAATTTTCACATAACTGCCATAGATTGATTATATCCTATAACATTTATTATTATTTTTAGTTTAGGGTTGTAGTGTACTTAATTATTCAGGTTTTTAAGTTTCTTATAATTATTCCTAATTTAAGTTAGGTTTTGATTCAGTTTTGGAGACGATTTCTAAATTAGGTTTTAAGTCAATTTCTAATTACGGGTTATATAGGAACCCTAAAAACTTGTTCCGAACCATAATATAAAATTATTCATATTTGATCTCTAATTAATGTTTTAGTTTGCATGGTATACCCTAGTCTTCATTTAACTACTAAATTTACTCTCAATATGAGAAAAATTTACATTTTTTATATAATTATATAAATTTATATTTAATATCAAATTTATTTTATATTAATATTATTACAATATTATCACTTTTGGTATAATATTTTCTACTCATTATTGTCCTATATTTACATATTATGTATTATTTCATAATTCACCCTTAAATTACCTATTTAACACTTCTAACACTATATATATCATCCTTCATCCTCCAATAACATATGAAATGTCTAATCACATAAATCAGAAATTATATTTAATTAACCATAAATTACAAAATTAACTTAAAATATACCATTTACCTACATATTTAGTACATATTATACATAATACATACAACTAATGCCTCGAACTTCAATAAAGCCATGGAAAATATATTATAATCAATAAATTATGGTTGTTATATTATGATCATGAAAAGTACGAAGATAGTTCTATATATATATATATATATTATTTTTTGGTATACCGATTTTAGGTCCAATTTTACTCCAATTTTTAGTAAAATTGGACCTAAATTAGGTAAATGACCAAAAATATTTATAAAATTCAAACTAAATATTTCCAAAATCATAACTAAGCTTTAGAAATCATTAAAGATCAAATTCATTAAGTAATTTAATTAAAAGCCTATTATTTATTTCATATGAAAAGCAAGGAAAATTCAAAAAAATAATTTTAATAAATACTAAACGTGTAGTTTATCAAAAATTATTTTTATATAAATTAAATATATTATATAAGGAATATGTACAATAAAAATTAGCTCAAAATAACATTTTTTACTATTTTTGAAAATTTATACAAAATTTATTGGAATCGGGTTTGTTCTTAACAAACCTATATAAAAACTTCTAATTTAAAAAAAAATGGTTTGATAATATGATTCTACGTATAAAAATACCTAAGAAAACCAAATTTCATAATTTTGCATGTATATTTGATATTTTTATTAAATTAAACAAATTTGAAAGAGAAATCGAAACTCACCAATTGATAAGCTTCTAGCCACCAATGATGGCTCCACCATTGTCTACAGCTCTAGACATGGGATGCACTGTCTGTTGGTGGTAGCCGTTCCTCTCCACGTGGTCGTTGGATGTGGGTTCTCTTTATAAGATTTAAATATACAGAATTTTGTCTAATTTTGCTAAAATTGGTTTTTTCTCTTTTCTCTCCTCTCCTTAATTTTTTTATGATGCTAAATTGACCAAATGAGGTATTGGAAGTGATTCGCTGAATTTGTAATTGGGTTTTGGATTTTTCTTCTAATTTTTCCTTGTTAAGTATCCCTTATCTTATCCTATTTTCACTTTCTAGTTACTTTAATCTTATTGGTTGCTTTTATTTCTTCAATTCCAACTTGCCATGCCTCATTTATGGAATTATCTTCATTTTTATTAAATTATTTATGAATTTTCTTTAATTATTTAATATTATTTTAGCATATTTTGGGTATTTTAAGTGATTTCATGTATTTCTATTTACATGTAAATTTATATATAGTACAAATAAATACTCCTAAATATTATTCATGTTATTTTATGATTTTTAGTATACATATAATTTATTTTTATCGATTCGTTAGTTATCAGAACTCATTCTAAGCGTTTACGATAAATAACGGACAATTTACATAAAATTTAATATTATAACAATTTATTATTTTATTATTAATTTTCCTAAATTCAAACTTATGGGATCACTTTTGCTAATATTCCTAATTTGTCTTAAAATTTGGATTAGATCGAACAATTTACTTAATTGCCCTTAAATCTATAAACCGAACCTCGGGTACCTGATTGTGAGGCTTACACCAAGTTCTTAACTCGATGGATCCAAGCTAGTTCTGGGCCGGGTTTGACTCGACCCCTAGTCTAGTTACGTGAGCCATTACAGGTTTGTGCTATAATCGACGACAACGTAGCATATCATATATTCTCTTCAATAATTTCGTCCATAAGACTTTTGAATTCTTTAAGATTCTCCAAGGAAGTTTCCATAATAAGGCTTCATTTAAAGTATGAAGATCTCTAAAGCCAAGACCATTAAATTCCTTATAGATAGTTCTCTCCAACTCCTTTAATGAATATTGTTTTTAGAATCTTTCTTACTACACTAAAACTTAACAATTAGGTTACTTTCTTGCACCATCTCTTTAGAAAACAAAGTACGCTCATCAAGCATATTAAGGGGCATAAGCTACTACCTTTATCAACACCTTTCTGCTTACTAGGGACAACGCTCTTTTTTTTTTTCCCATCAACCATTAAATTATAAGTTACAGAAATAATGTAATTCACAATCTAACTCACTTAAGTTATAAAACCTCATCTTAACCACCACTACTTCAATGAAAGTTCATTTAACTCAATCATAGGCTTTTACCATATCGATCTTAAAGTACAAAAAAAAAAAAAGCCCTTTCTTATTAGTTGGTTTAGAAATGAAACATTTCATGGGCTAGAAGTATATCATCCTGAGTCTTAGACCTAGGATAAACGTACTTTGATGAGGAGTAATGATGGAATCTAATAAGGTTTTAATCTATTAGCTAAAACTCTTCAAAATTATTTTATAAGGGAAATTACACAAACTAATAGGTCAAAACTGGGATAACTCTTCCAGGTGTGCTACTGTAAGAATCAAACAATATAAAAAATATTAAATATAGGAGGAAACATATTTGTTTGCATAAATTGCTTGATGACTTCCAAAACGAATGAACCAACAATTGCTCAATGTGATTAGAAGAAGGCTTCATTAAATCCATATGACTCTAATGCTTTTAACGGACCCAATTGGAAAACTGCTTTCTAACCTGTCCATATCAACATGCTTTGTTAAATTTACATTCTATTGATATGCAATGAATGGTTAAATAACATCTAATGCTATCCATGCTATCCCATTACCACTAAAGATTCCCAAAAGTATTCAAGGAATGCATGATTGATGTTATTTTCATCAGTTAATCATTTTCCTTTTACATTCTTAAATTTGGACACTTTATTTTTAACCTTCTTATTTAATGCACACTAGTTAAAGAATTTAGTATTTCGATAATTGTTTTTAAGTTAATTAACTTGAAATTTTTATTTCTAATACATTTCCTCTTGAGCTTGAGCTTAAACCATTTCTAATTGATTATGAATGAACATCTCCTTTTTAATATTAACTAAGTTAGCCCCCTAGTCTTATGGCATTGCTAGATTATAGTGAAGTTCATTAAAAAGGATCTTGTTACTCTAAACATTCTTTTCACTCTACAAACTAAGCTTTTGTTTACATAGTTTAATCTTGTTCATCAATCCTAATAAATTTGCTAGCTTCATTATCTCTTCATAAGTCTATCTAATCAACTTTATCCTAAATTCCATATTTTATTGTAGCTAAAAATAATTAATCTCTAAACATCATGTTTATTAGTTTCCAAAATGAGTAGAGAATGATCTGAGCCATGAGTTGAAAGAACCAAAATTCAATTTCTTGGGAAAGCTTCCCTCTAACCTAAATTAATAAGGCCCTTGTCGAATCTCTCTTTCCCCAAAACTCCGTTCCTTCTCTCGTTATATCAAGTAAATAACTACTTGTACTAACCAACATCCACCAAACTACAATCTGAATTCACACTATAGAAACTTTTGATTTGTCTTACCACCCATCAACATCCAAGGGCCTTCGATATCTCTACATATGATTCTCAATCTCTTCCATAACACCAGTCTACCTTCACAATCAAGATTCCCATAACATAGAGACAAATTCACATCCAAACCAATATTCGACTTTATCAAATGAGCACGAATCAAATTCCTATCTACTTCAAGGATGTTTAGTTTAACATCTTCTCTCTACCATAAAGTTAAACCACCTAATAATGCAATAAGATCAACATAACATTTATTAGCATTGAATAAAATCAATATTTCACTCTTTATTTCTTGTTAGTATGATGAAAACAAGATGGGGCTTCCATTCGCTCAACTCATCAATTGTCGGATGATTGCTCCAAACCCCGACAATTCTAACTTAAAACGATCACGACGCCTATGTGACTATTTTAGGCATTCCTTAATTAACATTAGAGGGTACTTTATCTACTTGTTGCACTTTAACTTCAACCAACTACACTTTAAAATGTAGTTTGGTTTTTGCCTTGCTTCTTCTTTTAACTTGTCAAGCCATTCTTCCTTTATTTTGGTCATTAAGACCAATATTGAAACCTTCATCTACCAATATTGTTATCATTTCCTTCTTACCCCTTATTAAAACATGAACTTCCAACTTTTCTCATTCCTTACATTGTGAGATTTCCTAAACAATTTAGGCTTTTATTGCTTAGGCTTTCTTTCGGATTAGGTAATTCGGAGTTCAAAGAAGAAGGGATGCATAATGGTTAAAGATGACATGATGGAGTTCTCTATAACTATTACTGTTGTTAAAGGGGGGAGGGGAAGTGTTTGAAGTTTCAATGGTGGAAATTAGTTGAGCGTGTTGATTTGGTGTGATTAGTATTTTTGATAAAGATAAAGAAATGTGGTTAGGATTGGGTCTATGGTCAAAGGATAATGGGTTGGATAATGGGAGAGAATGGGAAATAGAAGCAAGAGTGGATGAGACAAACAAAAAGAGCAAAAGAGAAGAGGCACCTAACTAAGCATCTTTTTTTTTTTTAGTTGTTCCTTCATAGCCATATCCATATTTGACTTCATTGAAGTTTTTTCTGCAAACATTTTTGAAGCTTAACTACTCGTTGACTCATTATTTTTCAACTTTTTTTACAAGTTATTTTGCCCTACATTAGTTAAATTTTGTTGATCCTTAATTTCCACAATCACACCGATTATATTCTCTTCTACTCATTGAATCTTTGGTAATTCCTCCCTCATCTCGTGTGACTTTAATGATTCTCTTTCCAATATTGATGACTTGCCCCCCAAATCCTCTAATTGTAACTATATGCCACCCTCTCTCCTGTCCTAATCCACCCTTTCCAAACTTAGATTCTTACCTTTTACCACCACCGATTACTTTAGATAGTCACTAAAGTACATATGTCTTCTCCAAATCTAGATCCCCAGAAGGCTTTTATTTGAAGATTTGAATTAATGTTTCAGGAATATAATCCTTAGTACTTTTCTATTTACACTTTGCTTCTCCATAAAATATGTCATATTTTATGAGGACGAAAGACTTGTCCTCTACAACGCTCATTAAAATTTTCAACTTCGAGCACTTCTCCAATTTTAGGTCATAAAATTTGGCCATTCTTAATAGAAATATACAAAGAGGAAGGCCATAGAATTGGATCCATATCACATACCAATCAAAACTCAAATCTTCTATTCTTTGATTAGGATTTTATTTCCTTAAAATAATAAGATGTCCTAAGACCAAACACGAGTCAAACTCGAATATTCTGCATAAGTGACCCATCTCTTTTAACTCCAGCAAATACAAATTCTCATGGAGGTGGGTATCCTTATCTACCCATATCAATCCCAAATTCTAGCTTAAAATATTCATAACTGCCATCCTTCAAATAAATTTCTCCACAGTTACCTTTCTCACCAAATATTCTTTTTGTGAAAAGGATCCTGCCTCCAATACATCTATTTTTTATTCCAATATTTCCTCTCGTCGAGCAATGTCCGGTTCATTCATATCGGAAGCCACCAAGCAAAACCATACAAATGAAGTATCATAAACATTTATTATAGCAAAACAAAAGACTAATTACAGAAAGACTAAAAAGACATACAAGAGAATATAACAAAAATTATGACTATCGAATAAGTTAGCTCTACATCTAAAATACCTAAATGAAAGAAAGAAAGAGTCATCAATAACTGTAGATAACCGAATGAAATTACCAATGAAAGAAAAGAAGGGACAAAAATAAACGAGAAATCAAATATCATACGCAGACTCTATAGACTAAAATAAAAGATATGACTTGAAGACTATTGGAATAAATGAAAACTAAAAGAATAAGGAAAAGATCACAACAAATCCTCTTATTGAAATCATATCCTATAATCCATCTTACAACTTCAATTATTGCCTAAGCAAAGCTTCTAAACATAATTCATCTATTTATCAAAGCAAACTAACATCAACCATGATAAATTAAACTCGAGATCATTAGATCTTAACATAATTAGAAGCTTTTTCCATAATTCTAAACTTGAATCGATCCTTACTTAACTTAATTCATCATGCCACTAATCAAAACTTGCATGAACCTCATTTAATTAGTTAGATCCATGCTTATAATTAATAAAGAAATTCTCACTACTCACTAAATTAATTATACATCTTGATCTACAACCTTCTTTAAGGCTCCCATAAAGATGTGATTCAATAAACGGATCCTCTTCAACTCCTTATAGTGGTGCTAATTTGAGAGGAGAGCTATAGAATTTCATTGATCTATAAGAATATATATATATATATATATTTCCAAAATCTATAAGAATAGTTAAGTTATAAATTTTCCCTTATTATATAAATTTGAATAGGTTATTGTGCTATACGATCTTATGTTAGTGAATGTAAGGACTAATGTCATGTTTGGATGAGGGAAAGGAATATGATTCCGGGTTCAATTATTTCCCTATGTTTAGAAGTAAATTTAGAAGGTGGAATAGCTATTACATGGAATTGGCGATTCTGACTTGAATGGGGAATACAATTCCACTTTTAACAAGGCAGAATTATGATTCTATTTCCTCTTTATTAATTAAGATTAATTAAAATTACTTATATAATATTTAAACAAATTATGATATGCAATAATTGAGAGCATTTTAGACAAACGATATAATTTATGCATTTAATATCATTTCATTCCATTTGCATTTCTAAACATAAGAAATAATTTTTCATTCCAACTATTTTGTCACACTAAATGTAACACAAGGTCCTTTGATAAATAACCATTTACCCTTCTCATAAGGATTTAAGTAAAGTATGAAAGTACCCTTATCCAATTAACTATAACTTAAGCTATTTTTGTATCCCCATAATTACTTACCCTTACCCATGGCTTGTATAATTTTAATTTTGAAATACTTAGAATATCCTTCTCTCTAAAGCTCCATTAATTACTTAATTTCCTTTTATTATTTTTACAAATTCCCTCATTGACTTAGGGTACTTTAGCTAGGGACCTAGGGTACTGATAGACCTAGATTCAGTTAAGGCTAAAATTACTAATGGTCTTAAGTCCTAGAGCTCAGACGTTTGAATTGGGAAAACTAAGGAAGTTGATTTCTTAGGTGCTAAGGCTCGAAGGGTCTAAACTTTGCTAAAAGTAGGAAGTTTATAGATCTTAGATGTTGAGACAACCGATGAGCTTAGACATCTAAATAAGAACAACCTATGAACCCTCATTGCTAGGTGCTAAGGCTTTGGCGTGCTTAAATTTGGTTGGTGCTATAATTGCCGATGGTTTTCAAATCTTAGCCATTAAGACAAATGAAAGGCTTATATGTTTGAATAAGGGTGACTTACAATCTTTGTTCATAGGAACTTGTTAGAGTATTATACAATTTGTGTAGTTAAGAGATAGTTAAGAAAAAACTAACTAGTATAAATAGCAACATAATCACCTGAAGGGATATATAACAAAAGAAAAGGAAAGTATAGTATGTAAAAGTAAGTGTGTTGTACATGAACAAAGTGAGTGATTAAATCAAGAGAGTGCAGTGAAAATAATAAGAGTGTGAGTACATTTGTATTTATACACAAAAATAAAGAAAGTGAATCAATAGCAAGTGATTGTTTTAGTGCAAATCAAGTATATTCTTTTCTTAGTTTTGTTTTGTTCTTTAACAATGGTATCGGAGCCTTGTTTGTAAAGGTCAACATTTGTGAGTTGTGAGTGATTCCTTGTAGTCTATCAATGGCAAGTAGAGTTGGTAATATAGTTATGGCACTTATTATTTTGGATGGGAAGAATTATGATAAATGGTGTATACAAATGCAGGTTCTTTTCAGTTTTCAAGAGTTACTAGAGATTGTTGATGATGGGGTACAAGAATTGGGGAAGACAACATCAGATGCTCAATGTGTTACCTATAGAGAAGTAAAGAAAAAGGACTATGAAGCTCTTTACTATATTCATCAATGTATAGATGTTGCAAACTTTGAAAAGATTGTAGTGACCAAGATAGCACTAGAAGCTTGGGATTTGCTCAAGAAATGCTATAAGGGGGCTGATAGATTAAAGAAAGTGAGGCTACAAACGTTGAGAAGGCAATATGAACTGTTGTAGATGGAGTACAGGGAAAGTATTAGTGACTACTGTAATTGTGTGATGCTATTAACAAATCAAATGAAATCTAACGGGGAGAACATGATAGAACTAATGATTGTCGAGAAAAGTCTTCGCACCTTGACATCAAGATTTGATTACGTGATGGTTGCTATTGAAGAATAAAAAGAATTGTTAGATTTGAAATTTAAAGATTTGCAAAGTTCCCTAGAAGCTTATGAACAACGAATGAGTGAGAGGAATTTAGAAAGAAACACTAAGCTAGCCTTATAAGGCACACACCAAAAGAAGTTGTTATGACTCCTTTAAGAGTAGAAGAGGACATGGCAAAGGAAAAACTAGAGGGTGTGGAAGGAGTTTTTAGAGTTAAAGACGTGATCAAGAACATTCGAATGATTAATCTCGATCTAATTCAAATAATACTCAGAGATCTATCAAGTCTTGAGGAAGAGGCATTAGGTGTTTGATAAAAGACATATATAATGCTATAATTGCTAGAAGTTTAGACACTTTGCTGATGAGTGTAGGAATCCTAAAGGAATATAAAAGATTCAAGAAGACGGCATTGCACATGCACAAGATGGAGATGACTTAGACCATGTATTGTTGATGGTAATGGTTGAATCCGACAACTCTAACACCAACTCTTGGTATTTGGATACAGGGTGCTCAAACCATATGTCAAGGAATAGACAATGGTTCATAGATCTTGATGATTCACGCAAGAGCAGGTGAAGTTTGCTGACAACAGTGTATTGTTGGCTGAAGAATTAGGCAAAATCATTATCAAACAAAAGATTGGGACGCTTTCATGTATTATTGATGTGTTATATGTGTCTTAAATGAAGAATAACTTGTTGAGTTTAGGACAGCTACTTAAGGAGGGTTATAGTATGAATTTGTATGAGAAGAAGCCTATTTTGTACGTTGACCAAGGACGGTTCATTTCAAAATCACATTTGAACAAAAACAGAACCTTTAAGGTTGACATTCAGACAAGTGAGCCTTTGGCCTTTGTTGTATTAGTTAACAATGAGAATTGGCTGTGGTATATTCAATTTAGGCATCTTAACTTGAGAAGTTTATGTGAACTAATGACCAAAGAAATGGTGGTAGGTCTTCCTCAAATTACCATCCAAGAACAAGTGTGTATTGAATGTTAATTGGGCAAACAGACGAGAGATCAATTTTAAAGTGTGACATCTTCAAGGACTTCGAATCTTCTTGAAGTAGTGTACTCAGATGTGTGTGGACCTGTTGATCCTCTCTCTCTTGGAGGTAATCGATACTTTATTATGTTTATTGATAACTTTAGCAGGAAATTGTAGGTGTATTTGATTCAAAACAAGAGTGAAGTTTTTGAAATCTTTAAGAGATTTAAAAATTTGGTTGAAAAACAAAGTGGCAAGGTAATCAAAATCCTTCGAACTAATGGAGGAGGTAAATACATCTTAAATGAGTTTAGAAGTTTTTGTGAAGACAGTGGAGTTGTACATTAGGTGATAGCACCCTCTACACCTCAACACAATGGTGTGGTTAAGCAAAGAAATAAAACTCTGATGAATATGGCACGAAGTATGTTGAGTACGAAGAAAATGCCTAAGTATTTTTGGGGAGAAGCAATTACTATAGCAGCTTATGTTCTCAACAGATGCCTTACCAAGAAACTAGTTAATAAGACTCCGGAGGAGGTGTGGTCAAGTAAGAAACCTTCTACACAACATTTAAAAATATTTGGAAGTGTTTTCTTTAGTCATATGCCAAATGAGAAGATAAAGAAATTAGATAATAAGAGTGTTTGTGCTATCTTGCTTAGTTATCATTTTACTAGTGCCTATAAGTTGTATAATCCTATTAAAAAGAAGTTGTTTATTAGTAGAGATGTTGTCTTTGATGAGGGAAAGACATGGTAGTGGGAAAGTGATGTCTCAGACAATTCAACACAGCGAAAGGATATACATGTTTTAAGTGAAGTAATGGTTACTGATAAACCTTCATCTGACTTGACTAAAAGGAATGCTGATCAAGTTCAACCAATTGAATTGAGACAACAGAGGATTAGACAGAAACTAAGAAGATTTGATGATTATGAAGTGCTTCTTGATAACTTAATCACTTCAGATGGTGACCTAGTGCATATGGTACTGTTATAAACATTGAACAGATCACATTTGATTAGGCAATTGAAGATCTTGAGTGGATTGCTGTAATGGAGGAAGAATTACAATCTATTAAGAAAAATTAAACTCGAGACCTTATAGAACTACTAAGCAATAAGAAACCAATTGACATTAAATGGATCTACAAATTAGGTGAAGCAGATGGGTCAATTGCAAAATATAAGGCTAAACTTATGGTAAAAGGATTTCTACAGAGGGTTAGAATGGACTTTATTGAAGGGTTCTCACTTGTAGCTAGGATTGAAACTATGAGACTAGTTGTTGCACTTGCTAGTTTCAATGAGTGGTTAATGTATTAGATGGATGTCAAGTTAACCTTTCTAAATGGTCCACTTGAAGAGAAAGTGTATATGTGTCAACCTCCTGGGTTTGAAATAAAAGGATGTGAAGATAAAGTGTTCAAATTGAAAAAAGCGTTGTATGGGTTGAAACAAGCTCTATGAGCTTAAAACAAGAGGATTAATGCATTTTTGATACAGTAAGGTTTTGATAAGTGTACCTGTAAGTATGGGGTATATGTAAAACAAAAGATTAGATCATAGGTAAAAGGAAAAGTTGAAATCTTAATTGTATGCCTATATGTTGATGATCTTTTGGTCACTGGAACTAATGATTTAGATATTGATAACTTTAGGGAGGTGATGAAGTTTGAGTTTGAGATGTTTGATATTGGAAAGTTGCCATATTTTTTGGGACTTGAATTTACACAAGTTGAAGAGGGTGTTTTGTTATATCAGACAAGATATGCAAATGATACCTTGAGAAGGTTTGGATTGGCAGATTGCAATTTAGTTTTAACACCAGTTGAGCCAAATGTTAGGCTTGTGAGAAATGACAAAGAGAAGTTTATAGATGTAACAATGTTTAGACAGATGATTGGGTCTTTAAGGTTTTTATGCAATAGCAAACCAAACATTACATTTGTATAGGGATTGGTTAGTAGATTTTTGGAGCAACCTAAAGAATCTCATATGACAGCTGCTAAGAAAATACTTTGGTATATTAAGGGGACTTTGGATTATGGAGTGCTATTTCAAATAGGAAACAATGACAGTGTAGAGAGTGTAGTAGGATTTTATTATTTGAGTTGGTGTGGTGATAAGGTGAATAGGAAAAGCATAACTTGATACTTTGTTCAAGTGTTGTGATTCTCCTTTTGTGTAGAGTTTAAAGAAGCAACAAGTGGTTGCATTGTCTTCGTGTGAGGCGGAGTACATAGCACCATCTACTACTGCATGTGAAGCGATGTGGATCATTACACTGTTGAATTAGATGAGAGTAAATGTTGAAAGTCCTTTGGAATTGAGAGTTGACAATAGGTATGCTATAAATTTAGCACATCATCTTACTGCTCATGGACGAAGTGAAAACAAAATTTCATTACCTAAGAGACCAAGTGAATCAAGGAAAACCGAAGGTGATGTATTGCAACATAGTGGAGTAATAAGCAGATGTTTTGACAAAACCGTTGAGAAAAAACTAACTAATATATAAACAGTAACATAACCACCCGAAGGGATATATAATAGAAAAAGGAAAGTGCAATGTGTGAAAGTAAGTGTGTTGTACATGAACAAAGTGAGTGATTAAATCAAGAGAGTACAGTGATAATAATAAGAGTGTGAGTGCATTTGCGTATATACAAAAAATAAAGAAAGTGAATCAATAGCAACTGATTGTTTGGTACATATCAAGTGTATTCTTTTCTCAGTTCTATTCCGTTCTTTAACAGAGCTAAGGCTTTGATGAGACTAAAATTGATTAAAATTAATATAAGTAAGTCTAGGGATTTCTTTAAAACTTTTTTTTCCTTAATTTTTGAGATTCTCTCTACCTTTCAAAGCCTTATTATTTTTTTTTTCTTTTAAACTTTTGAGAGCCATGAACATACATAAGATCTAGTAATTTTCTTCTTCTTTTTTTTTTTTTTATTTTCAAGTGGTTAAGGAGAAAAGGGATCAAAATTCCTGATTTTCTGAGACTTAATTTAAATCACGGGACTAATGAATTTTCATGCCTTTAGGAAAATGTCAATTGTTAGTTTAGGTTCAAGACTTCTAACATTTTTTTTTCCTATAATAGACTTATAATAATTTTCTCCTTATGAATAGGCATTTCATTTTTAATTGCTTAGTTTAAGATGCCTTCCTCTTAATATTTTTTTGGCTTGTTTTCAATCTTTGACGTTGATATGTTGATTTTCAAAAATTATAGTTCATCTTATAAATGATACGATATAATCAATTTGTTAAGTGCTTCTTTCAATCCTAATATAGGCCTTTGGTTAACGTGTTAGACGATTAACAAAATTCTGAAAAGATCTATATTTCATTCAATCTCGAGCTTATAAGTTAAAAACCTTAGATAAATTTAAATGAACTTGCCCCAATTTAATGAGCGTATTTTGCTTAATATAGTTTACTTCCTTTGATTGGGATCTTCAAGGAAGGTATATGGTTGAGTTGATAGAATTGGAGCTTTACATTCTAAGACCTTTATGTATTTAGGGAATTTTCGATTTTGAGCTCCATAACTTGAGTCTAACATTGGATGTGTTTGTAAACTTTGAAATGATCCATATTGATTACCTTCATTTTCTTTCTTGTCCTTTTACCCTTCTTCTCGAAAGCTTGTTGGTGCTAGATAAATGACTAAGAGGGAGAGGGTGGAAGAATCGTTTCAAAAATTGAAAATTATTTTCAAAACATTAAGTGCAACCTTTTTATTTGTTCAATTGTAGTAGAAGGTGAGACATTAACTTAGGATATCAAAGTAGGCTAGTGAAAGCAAAATAAACAAACCTAATAAAGTACAGTAATGTAAAAGTAAGAGAGATATAGAAGATCAGACATAAATTCTTCTTTATGAGTCATTCTTATCTTTTAGCTTTTTCGCTTAGAAATTGGTCTTTTACGCTAATGTATTCCACTATTTGAGAAAATGAGTCTGGGATTACTGGTACCAATAAACTCTATCTCTTAATCTCAATCTTAAAGTCATCATAGATCTATTGATAAAACTTGAAGTATTCTAAGTAGCTCCCTACTACTCGAAAACTAACCAAAGCAATTTAATTTGAGGATTATGAAATGAAATTCCTTAAGAGTTGCAAATAATTTGGCAAAGTAAAGTGAAATGAAAAAATTAGCACAATTTCTAGATTCATTTGTTTTCCATATCTATTTATTCTTCAATTTGACTTCTTTTTTCTTGTGATGTTTACTCGCCTTTTGAATTTGGAAATAAAGTTTCTCTTCCATCTTCAATTATATTGTTTGACGTTACAATGGTAACACGATTAGGAAACATGATTATAGAGAAAAAATATAAAATTCACATGATGCCAAGAAAAGAAAAGATTATAATATAAATGAACATAGTTATATTAAAATAATTATCTTAATCTCTATTCAATTTCATTTATTTTTTGATACCGAGACGATTATAAAATAAGACATGAATACGGTCCATTAACATGAATGCTACCCCTACATTTCGTCCACCTGGTTTAACAAGCGTTAATATAACTTCGCTTACTCACCTATTTGGCTCTGATAGGTTAGGTAATCTATATTCTTGGCATCTCACTGAGTAATTAATACCTTTGACATTCTACTGAGTAACACAAATCTGTTCCCGATTTGAATTCAAGTTCATGGCGCGAACAGTTATTACAAACACGGTTAAATTACATAACTGCTTACTCTCTTTACATTTCAGGGAAGGTGTTTAATTAAAAAGCTTCCACATGTCTTGATAGTTATTCCGATAACTGCTCATTTAGACATGAAAGTCTCCTATAAATATAAGAAAGAAACTCTATAAGAGACATCAGATAACTCTTAACCACTTACTTTACTTTCCTCATCCCTGCTTACTAACTTAGGCATCAAAGTAAACGCATTGGATTGGCCTCGGTACCGAGCAATTTTCCTTTCTTTTGTAAGAAATTTCTAACTCCCAAAATTCACCAACAACATTTGGCATCATCTATTTTTTTCTAAACATACTCATATGGCTAAAACTCGAATGACCAAGAGTGCAGGTGTTGGCATTTCCTCCTAACACCTTGAAGGGAAGAGTCGGCATATTGATGAGTAATGATTGGCTAGATTCGAGCAACTTTGCCTCGATTTGGACAAGGAAAACTTAGAGTTAAACAAAAAATATGAACAAATCCTTAACTTCATTCATAATAGCATTCATCCAAATTAGAACAAAGAGCATGGCGATTATGATGCCGAGAATAGTGATGATTCAATTTATTCACCTGAGTTACCGAGAAAACAGGCTAAGGTTATGATGGGACCTTTGGCTCCTACATTAAAAAAGAATGATAAAGGTAAGTAACAGCAGTACGTGCCCCATGCGGGACCCTCGCATGTCAGCACCCCTACTGCAACAAGCAAACAATTCTAAATCAAGAAAAGTCCCTTTGTTGTTGAGATTTCAAAGGAAATAATACCTAGGCACATCAAGTTACCACAGTTTGAAACTTATGACGGGACGAAGGACCCCGAAAACTAGTTGGAGTACTATTGTATGTTGGCCAAGTTACATGGTTTAAGTAATGCAGTAGCCTGTCAAGCTTTTCTCTCAACTTTGAGGAATGTAGCCAGTACATGGTTCAAACACTTGAAACCAAACACCATTTCTTGTTTTGATGAATTAGCAGAAGTGTTTCTTCAACGCTTCCTACCAAATAAGCATCCTGTTAAGGATTCCTCAATCCTTAATACAATTAAACAAAGATCAGATGAGTCAATCAGACACTATCTCGCCAAGTTTATGGCTGAGATGGTTCAAATCCCAGAATTGGATATGAGCATGGCCCTTAACGCTGTAATCAATGGAGTTAATCCCCATGGAGACTTTTTCAAGTCTCTTGCAAAGAATAAGCTGAGAATTTTCACTGAGTTTAAAGCTAAGGCCATCTTATACATTCGACAGGAGGATAACATAAAAGCTTGGCAAGAGGCCAATCATAATAGAGGAAATAGAAAAAATGACAAAAGGAAAAGTGCATAGGACAAACTCAACATAGATGATGATCAAAGTTTGAGTGTCGAGAGAAAGAGACCAAGGATTCTGACATTTTCATCCCACACGCCTGTCAATTGTTTAATTTCGGACATATTGATGGATGTACGTAGGCAAAGAAGCATTCTGCAGTAACCGGAAAGAATGAGAGGAAATCCCTTAAGGAAAAATTCCAATAAGTACTATAACTTCTACTGCGACAAAGGTCACAATATAGATAAGTGCATCCTGCTCGAGAATGCGATTAAGGATGCAATTCAACATGAGCACTTGTGAAAGTTCCTATTGCATGATGCCAAAAATATCAAGAGACTGTCCCAGAGGAGACGTGAGGAACAGGAGATTGACAATCGATTAATTGTGGCCGAGAAAGATGTAAGGGATGCGAATTCCAATAGAGCACCCAACGGAGTGATCAATACCTTTGTCGATGGACTTACTATTGGCTAGTCAAGCTCTTCAAGCCTGATAAACACAAAAAATTACGTCTGCAACATCCAAGGCAAGAAGGTTAAGATTGGTAAAACAATTTTTTTTTTTGTGGAGAAATACTTTGAGGGCATCCAAAGGCTGTATGATGACGTACTTGTTATCAGTACGGGAGTTGTCAACTTCCGAGTCAAAAAATTTTTTGTTGACATAGGAAGTTTGGCAAATATCATTTTTTAGCATACGTTCAATTATATGAGACCCAAGATCAAAGCACTAAGATCTTATAAGTATGATCCGTATGCCTTTAACAATTAACCTATCCAAGTAGCTAGAGTAATTTCTTTGCCAATACAGATTGACGATGATAAGCATGTTGTAGTAGACTTCCTCGTTATTAAATGTTGGTCCCCATACAACATGATAATGGGATGGTCGTGTCAGCATCTATTCGACATTGTCTCTTTAATTGCACATTTTAAAACTAAGTTCCCTACTCCTACGGGAGTCGACGTGTGCAAAGGGGATCAGCAACTGGTAAGGTCCTTATACATAAGGGCCTTAAGATGAGAAGTATTTCAAGTAGAAACTTGTTTGGAAGGCAAGTTGGTCGGCATAGAGAGTGTCGTGAGTGCCGAGAGTGATATTAAGGAAATTTCTTTGGGAGATGACCCTAAGAAAAAAAATAAGGATGGGGAAACTCTTATCGACAGATATTTGGCAAAGTTTGATTAACTTTTTAGAAGCTAACGCTAACGTGTTTACATGGTCCCTTTTGGACATGTCGGGTATCCCGAGAGAAGTTATGGTACACAAGCTCCAGATTAATCCCAATGTAAAGGTGGTCTAACAAAAGAAAAGGCATTTTGCATCAGAGAGACAAGCAACAACAAAAGAAGAAGTCTATAAGCTATTGAAGGCAGGATTTATTCGGGAAGAGCCTTATCTCACTTGATTAACCAATTGTAGGCTAGTTAAGAAATCTAACGGTAAGTAGCAAATATGCATAGATTTTACGGATCTCAACAAGACCTATCCTAAGGATTATTTCTTACTGCCGAAAATCAATAAGATGGTAGATTTAACCACCGGACATGCGTTACTTTTTTTTTTCTTATGGATGCTTTCTTTGGTTACAACCAAATCAAGATGGCAAGGATGATGAAATCCATATGTTATTTGTTACCAATTTTGGAACATATTGATATATGGTAATGCCCTTTGGGTTGAAAAATGCCGGTGCAACCTATAAGAGGCTTGTTGCTAAGATATTTAAACCCTATATTCACAGAAACCTTGAAGTATATGTTGATGACATAATTGTAAAGAATGTGAAAGAGGATTGGAATCTTGTGAACCTTAGGGAGACATTTGCTACACTAAGGAGATATAACATGAAACTTAACCCATAGAAGTGTGTCTTTGGTACAATATCAGGAAAATTTTTAGGATACATGGTTACTCAATGCAGCATTGAGGCCAACCTGAGAAAGATTGAGGTGATAAGAAACATAAAATCCCCTCGTATGGTCAAGGAAGTGCAGGAACTCACAAGGCGAATAGCCACCCTTAACAAATTTGTGTCGACAAGTGCGGATAGATGCGCAGAATTCTTTAAAATCTTAAAGAATCCAAAAGAATTCAAATGGTTTGACAATTGCAAAAAAGCTTTCAATGATTTCAAAGAATTTCTAGCGTTACCCCAATACTCTCGACACCCATCTCTAGAGAGAATTTATATTTGTACTTATCAGTCAACATCTCTTTCTTCTGTATTGATCCAAATTGACGGCAAAGAACATCGAATCGTTTATTATGTAAGTCATGTTTTACAAAGGCTAGAGCTTTAGTGCACGGAAATTAAGAAATTTGTTTTAGTAGTGGTTTTCTTGGCAAGGAAGTTGAAGCCGTATTTTCAGGCTCACCAGATCATAGTGCTCACTGATCAGCTATTGCGGTAAGCATTACAACAGCCTAACTCCTTTAGGAGAATGATGAAATATGCCATAGAGATAAGTGCTCATGGTGTACAATACAAACTCAGAACGGTACTGAAGGCTCAAGTGCTGGCAGATTTTATAGCCGAATTCACTGGTGAGGAAGATATTATGGAGGTTATCAAGAAACCTATTTTGGTTCCTTTATGTGGATGGTTTTTTTATGAAAGAAGGAAGTGGTGTAGGCCTTGTTCTTTAAGGCTCCCATAATGTCAAAGTTCATGATGCTTTAAAATTAGAATTCCCAGCCAACAACAACGAAGTAGAGTATGAAGCTTTGATTGCTGAATTGAAACTAGAAAAAGAGATTGGTGCTAAGAAACTTGAAGTGTTCTCTAATTCACAATTGGTGATGAATCAGGTCATGGAAAGTTATGTGGTAAGGGAAGAAGAGATGAGTAAGTACTTGTTGGTGGTATGAACACTCGCAGAAGAATTTCAATCTTTTTCCATCCACAAGATTCTAAGAAGTAAGAATATTGCTATCGACAAGTTGTCAAAATTAAACATTATGGCATTTCTTGACTTGAGCTACAAAATTTTTGTTAAATTTCTTCTAAAAAAAGTTTATCCACTTTTTTGTAGAGCTATGAATTGGCTCCTTGCCCGAAAGAAGAATCTTGGATGGATCCCTTGATAGATTATTTGAGAGATACTACTCTGCCAAACGATAAGAAAGGAGCGTGAAGATTGGTTTACCAAGCTACGAATTATACACTGCTATATGGTTAATTGTACAAACGCGATATATCACAACCCTATTTTCGATGCCTTTCTCTGAGAGATGCCTAGAGGGTATTATTTGAACTACATGGTGGTGTATGCAGTATCCATGTAAAAGCGTAAATACTATATGTTCGAGTACTGTAACTCGACTATTATTAGCTAACCATGAGAGAAGATGCAAAGGAAGTTGTCCGGCACTATCTTCAGTGCCAGGAGCATGAGTCACTAAGTCATGTGTCTACAATTAAGTCATGCAGCCTATCTAGTCCTTGGCTTTTAGCTTAATAGGGGTTGGATATTCTTGAACCCTTTTTGAAATTTATTGCCCAGCGACAATTTGTCATTGTTGCCATGGATTACTTTACCAAATGAGTCAAGGCTGAGGTAATGGTGAAGAACATTGAGCAAAAAGTGGAAGCGTTTGTTTTCAATTCCATAATATCAAGATTTGAAGTTCCTTACATGATAATCACGGATAGTGGCCCGTAGTTTAACAACAACAAGTTTCAAACATTTTTCGAGAAGTATGGCATTCGCCTTAACTATACGTTTGTAGCACACCCTTAAACAAATGGACAAGTTGAAGCCATAAACAAGATCATCTTGTACGGCCTAAGAAGGAAAGTAGATCAAGTTAGAAGGAAATAGGCTGATGAACCGCTGAATGTCTTATGGGGGTATCAAATTACCCACAGAACTACAATAGGGGAGACTTCCCTCAGGTTAGCATATGGCATGAAAGTAGTATTGTCGATTGAGTTAGATTTGCCTAATCTGCAAATGTAGAACTTTGATGTGATAGTTAATCAAGTGGGATTGACGGCAAATTTGGACATCATTGATGAAATCAGAGATATTGCAAAAACTAGGGTTACGACATACCGATATAGAGCGGTAAGGTATTATAACCAAAAAGTAAAGTACAAGGTTTTTCAACTTGGAGATCTAGTTTGCTGAAAGACGGAAGCAACTGGCAAGTGAGTGAGTTAAGGAAAGCTTGGTGCAAATTAGGAGGACCTTGTCAGGGTTCGGAAAGTTGATGGTGAGGAAGCCTATTAATTAGAAAGGTTAGATGGATCAATCATCCCTCAAGCATGGAACGCTAAGAATTTGGAATTATATTTCAATTGATTATTTAGATGATATTCATCACTGTTTGTTTGTAAGGCAATAGCCTACTTGCCTGTAAGATGATGGTATTTGTTTATGAGAATTATATTTGAAGTCTTATCATGTTCCTTAATCTTTTTAGAATTACCAAGTTCTAGACTGCATGGCGAATGAACCGACGTAAGTTCTAGCCTATTGTAGTTAATGAACTGTAGAAATTAATTCCACAGCCAAGTCATACGACTAGTCCATGTCTCAAATGGCTAATGGACAATGTCTATGAAGACACAAGAATTAGGCGTGTGAAATAAAACATGCCGTGAAATAATTAGGCATATGAAATAAAATATGTCGAGAAATAATTAGTTGTGTGAAATAAAACATGCCGAGAAATACTTAGCATGTGAAATAAAACATGCTAATGAATAAGAACATGTGAAATAAAATGTACTGGAAAGTGTTATGTGAAAGATATTTCATTCAACAATGTAG
This sequence comes from Lumnitzera racemosa, assembly GCA_024138005.1. Taxonomy (NCBI): domain Eukaryota; kingdom Viridiplantae; phylum Streptophyta; class Magnoliopsida; order Myrtales; family Combretaceae; genus Lumnitzera; species Lumnitzera racemosa. The sequence continues at coordinate 15,287,262 of JAMXBC010000008.1, read as the reverse complement.
TTACAAATACTTGGCCCTATATCTCATATAGAATGGCAATGCATAAGGAATATAAGGAAAATCCTATAGCTTATTATCAAAGTTAGTAAAAGTAATTTTTGGATCGAAGGTTGGGGCTTTCTCTGAGCAAGCTTCTTTCTCAGTACCTAAGGTCTCAGAGTCGATAAATTTCTCTTTTCACATGTAGAGGATTTCTTTTGATAGATGTTCTTTGTCTTCCCTTGGATCCTCGATGTAAGCTTCGTTATCACCCTTAGTTACCATCTTGGTACCTGTCTCATCGTCATCATCCTTGTCGGCATTGCTGACTTTGTCGTCGACGTCGGTGAAGTTAAGGTAGGAGAGATTGTAATCAAGGTGAGGCTTTAGGATCTCCTCTCTTGCAACTTGGACCCCTTCCAACAACTTCTTCAGTAAAAGTTTCTTGTACTGTTGACTAAGAGTGACTATATCAAGTGCCTCTTCAATAAAAGGTCCTCTCCTAACAATCTCCTCCAATTAAGAACATGACTTTGTAAGTCTGTGTTGTTGGTCTCTAACTCCTTAATTTATATTATGAGCTTATCCTCCTCGTCGCTCATCGTGCAAAGAGTTTAGCCTAGCCCCCAACACTCTTCTTTCTTCTTCTGCAGCTCTTCCTTTAGGCCTTTAGACTCCCTGTATTGCTCTTAAATCTTAGACTTTAGGCTCGAGAATTCATCGGCAGTAAAGGTATATACCAACATTTCAACAGCAAAGTCTTTGTGGAGCTTTCTCTTCTCCATCTCGACCCTTATCCTTACATTCTTGGCAATAGTAGTTTGGGCTTTAGAATCATTATATGCATCTTCGATATTCTGCAACATTTTCGTTTATTACAATGAGTATTAAAAGTGACTTGACATAATACATGAAGACTACTATGGATCTTACCTTGTTAGTTTCTTTATTGGCCTCATCCAAAGCCATCAGAATGTGGTTGCTCATCTGAAAAAGAAAAGGAATATCGGTAACTGAGTAAATTCAATAGTTAAAAGATAGATATGGATACTCATGTCGTACAACTTGGCAGTGATATGGGCCTTATTGCAACCATTGACCCTGTCGACATCCTTGTTGGCAATTTCTTTGTCCTTCGAAATAATAATTCCTTCCATTAAGGCTAAAGATTCTGTCCTGTTTTCTAGGGTTGAGTTGGTATCCAAAAAGTTGTGGCTCCAACATGGGACGAAGTACTCACCAACTTCCTTGTTGGTAATGAATTCAATACTGCTGATGCCGAAAGCTTTGGATTGCATTGCCTTCTTCATCCAATCGTCCAAACCTTTGGACCTTTTGGCAGGTGGTTGGCTGGTAAGTTCCTTCCCCAGTCCCTTATTAGTGTTCAGTACTGCCTCCACCACCAACAACGACCTTTCAGCAGTAGTAGCATTTGTACCCTCACTGTGGGGTTGGGTCTCTTGGCTACCCTTTCTTGGCTAGGTAGCAGGTCAAATACTTTCAATCGGAGGCTCCCCAAAATGAACGACCTCAGTTGGCACAGTTTTCTCACCCTTCTTTCGCTTCTCGGTCGGATAGGAGATTTTCTTATGTACTGCCACTTGCTTTGTTGTGTCTTCCTTTGCCGTTTTCTTCATGGCAATAGGTCGAATGGTAGTAGTGGCGGTAGCTACTCTCTTATCAGCTTTTGATTTTTTGGCTTTTGCTCGAGTTAGCAGCTTGGCAAGATTTACCTCATCAACACCCATATCTGCAATATGAGCAAACATATTAATATTAACATAGGGGAAAAGAATAAACTTACATTCTACATGTTGAGCAAGCTCAAAGGCGATAATTCTCCCCCTAGTCATGAGAACAACTTTTTTCTAATAGTTATACTTAATATGGTGGTAACTCATTAGTGAACCTTCTTTTTTAAAAAGGATTAGCTATTTGCTTTCATAACGTCGTATAATTCTCTTAACGTCCTAGAAGAACATTTTGTTCCTCCTCCTTTCTTGAATTTTCTTTTTCGGTGCAGCATCATTCGACAATAGTTTTATATCCTTCGAGCGAATTGGCTCAGCCCATCGAGTCTAGAAATCCAACTCCTAGTTAGACACTATTGACATAAATTTTTCATGCCACTTGTGGATCTTAGATACTAACCCATCCATGAACTTACGGCCATGTCTCGCAGCAGCAAAGTACCACCGGTCAGGCTGCCTCCTAATTATGAAGAAATACCGAAACAGTTAAGGCATAACCCTGACTTCGACTTCTTCACAAACTATCTCGAAAGCCGTCAGAAGCTGGTATGTGTGTAGTGAGAACATACTCGGTAGGACTTTAAAATAATTGAAGAAGCCCTTCACAAATGCTAAGAAAGGGAAGCATAGCCTAAAATTCAAATATTTCAGATATATGTGAAATTTACGCTCTATTGGGAAACATACCATTTCCTCCTCTTGCGGCTTCCTGAGATTCCACATTCTAGGAAGGTCTTTTTAGTACTGGTTGTATTTCGTGTCAAGAGCTCTGTTAGCAAAATTGGTAGTCCCATCTAAAGAGTCACGAAAGTAAGTTATGTTGTTGTACAAATATTTTGCCAAAGATCTCCCTTCTTTATCCTTAGGATAAGCATTTTTCCAAGTGAGTTTATCCTACCTTTCCTCAACGTTGTTAGTCAAGCTACTAAAGGAATACATCATCTTACTCCTTATTTGAGAGGGAGAAGTGGCTTCAGTTTCCGTCGCTTTGGAATTAAAGAGGACAAGTTGACGGACTACATTACGAACCATATTCGAATGGTTATAAGGAATGATATCATAGAAAATAAAGAATGTGAGAGCGAAGACGAGCAAGCAAATAAAAGTTTGGAGATGCAACGGGAGAAATGTATTTTAATTTTGAACAATCCTTTAAATATGAACAACTCACCTTCATAACTACAAATTTGTTTCTGATGATAATGATGCGTTGATTTGATAGTGCCATGGATTGTTGACACGTGTTTTGAGACGGAAATCTGACTGTTGATAGCTTTCTGATAGTTATTAGGCCTACGGCGTAATGATAATTGAGGAGACATGTGTCATGCATCTTACTTTTTGGTTTTTTGAATAGGTGGGAAATTAAAAATTGCAACTTTTTAATTGGGACACGATCTGTCTTGCTTCCTGCCTCACTTGGCATTTAGAGAATTACTCTCCACTCAACCTCTAGCACATTATATATCACTCCCTTTGTCGAATTCCCTAATACGAAAGTTGGGAGGCAAATGTTGATAGTCAATTTTCATCCACTTGGTTTAACAAGCGTTGATATAACTTTGCTTACTTGTCCATTCAGCTACCAATAGGCCAAGTAATCTATATTCTCTACGTCTCACCGAGTAATTGACACTCTTGGCATTCCGCCGGACAACATAGATTTGTTCATGATTTGAATTTAAGTTTAGGGCACGAACAATTATCATAAACACGGTTATATCATATAATTGGCTGCTCTCCCTATATTTCAGGAAAAGTATTTAATCAAGAAGTTTCCACATATTTTAATAGTTATTCCGATAACTACTCCTTTAGATACGACGGTCTCCTATAAATGAGGGAAAGAAACTTTGTAAGAGATATCTGATAACTTTTAACCACTTACTTTACTTTCCTCATCCTTATTTACTAACTTAGACATTTGAATGGTCATATCGAATTAGCCCCGCTACCAAGCAATTTTCCTTTCTTTTGCAGGATATTTTCAACTCCAAAAATTCACCAACAAAAATGTTGAGAAAAGACAAGATTATAATATAAATGAATATAATTATATTAAAATAATTATCTTAATCTCTATTCAATTTCATTTATTTTTTGACACCGAGATGATTATAAAATAAGACATGAATATGGCCTATGAACATGAACGCCACCCCTAATTACAATAATGCTATATATATAATATAAAATTAAGGATTAAAGGGGGTAAAAATAAAGAAGTAAAAACAAAGAAAGGGATAAATCTATAGGACCTTATGTATCCAAAATTTCGTGGATAATGCTTATAAGATTACACTTGATTCCAACGTAGCCACACTTCCAATAAAGATGCAATTTCTTTTTTTTTTCTATTAATATTATATATAAAAATTGATTTTTCTTTTATAAATTGATAATTGTAAATCCATATAATAATATAATATTATATTTATTCAAGTAAATACTAATGAACAATACACTCATGTTGCGAATGTAAAATAATTATATATAGAATTCATAATATTGAATTTTTTTTTACTATTTTACTTTTTTTGTATTTTTATTTAAAAAAAAAACAAATCTATACAACTCATCATTATTCATTAAGTGTCTTAAGCAATTTAATTTTATTAAGAATTCTTAATATTATAAATATATGAAAACACATTTTTGCATTTGTTCTAAAGATCTCTGAATATGAAATCAACTTCCGCAATCAACTATACAGGGATTTATCTATATTTACGGTTAACTTCCTACTGATATTGGAGTTATTTACACTCATGTTTTTCTTAAAAATTTTAAATATTATAAATATGTGAATGCATATTTTTGTATTTGTTTTTAGAGAATTCTAAATTTGAATTCAACTTTTATATTCAACTATAGAGCGATTTATCTATATCCTTAGGTAACTTCCCGCAGATATTGAAGTTCAACTATAGAGTGATTTATCCATATTGACGATTAATTTCTTGTAAATATTGGAGTTATTTATGCTCATGTTATTTACTAAGAGAGATTTATGAAAAAAACTAATAGAGAGAGATGGAAAGTAAAATTGCGAAAAATACTAATTTTATCCATATATAAAACATTTAATAAGTTATTTAAGTGTTAATTTCTTAAAAATAATTTTTAATTAGAGGCTTAAATAGTAATTTTAAAGAGGTTATTTAAGTCTCTTTTTGCTTTAATAATATAGATAAATAGTTTTGCTTTACAAATATAAATATAACTATTTGCCAAGATTGTTCTAACCTAGCAAAATGAGGTCAATGGAATAAATAGGGATCGAATCTCCCCTACCTAAATTGTATGTGTAATTAAGTTAGCTTAAAATAATAACTATTTAATTAGATATGGAAGGAAATGAAATATACCTTAACAAATACTATTTAAGCTATTAATATATGCTTTAATATATATTCTATTTTACTGGTATGAAGATAAATAGGGAGTATTACTTTAATTATATAGAAGATATAAGAAAAATATATAGATATAGATAAATATAGAAGATATCTTTTGAAGCCTATTTATATAGAGATTAAATAATAAGGAGGAAACATTAAAATTATATATTTAGAGATGTAGAGCTGAATAAAATTTATCTACTCAATATAATAAAATAGATAGATATATACTATTTAACTAGTATGGAGACGAATAGGGAGTATTGCCTTAATTATATAGAAAATATATGATAGAAAAAAATATAAATACGAAAGATATAGATATAGAAGATATAGTAGATATCTTTTGAAGCTTATTTATATAAAGAGCAAATAATAAGACAAAAATATCAAAATTATATATTTAAAAATATAGAGTCAAATAAAACTTATTGACTTAACATAATAGAAGAAATATATATTTGTGTACATATATTTTTTGCTTCTTTTTGCATAAGAAAAGCTGTTTAATCAAATTCCTTGGATTTCAAGAGCTGACCTGCTATAGAGTTAGGGTTTCTTTTTTTACGTAATATTTTATTTTCTTAAATATCAATGAAATATGTAATTAAAAATCGATTTTAAAAAAAATCTTACAAACCAATGAAAATTTTTATTTATTTAGTATTTTTAATATACTGATATTGCGCATACACGCATTCGCTAGAATAGATTAATTGAAAGATGCATAGCTTTAGGTAGCCATCCCTCGTAATGACCTTTATAAATAAAACATAAACAACACTCAGGATAAAATTATTTATTCACCTTACCGTTTTATTATTGCAGAGTTACGGAAAAAAGGAAAACAAAATGTTTCATGCAAACACTAAACGAAAAACAGTAACAACACCAAGGTTAAAATTTATATTATTGTAGAAAGAAAACGGAAAAAAAAGGGAAACAAGAAATTACGTTAGAATAAAAAGGGAAACAAAAAATTACATTAGAATAAGATGAATCGTTATAATTTCAATTTAACACGCTCGATGGGACTCGAACCCACAATCGTCTGATTAGAAGTCAGACACCTTATCCATTAGGCCACGAGCGCCCTTTGAATATAATTGATTTTCTTTAAAAATTAAAAGCCATTAATGCAATATAATATTATATTCACACGCCTGTCTGATCAAATCCTTTGTCCCCAAGAGCTGAAACATTCTAGGGTAGGGTTTCTTTTCTACTTAATCTCACGTCTCACGCACCATCCGTAGACATTAACCTCTCAATTTCAAAACCCTAATTGTCTTTCACCATGTCATCATCTTGCAAAATCACCCTAAGAAGTTCAGACGGCGAGTCCTTTGAGGTGGACGAAGCCGTCGCTCTTGAATCTCAAACAATCAAGCACATGATCGAAGACGATTGTGCTGATAGTGGAATCCCACTCCCCAATGTTACAAGCCGTATCTTGGCGAAGGTGATCGAGTACTGCAAGAAGCATGTCGAGAGTCCCAAATCGGAAGATCGATCCGCTGAGGATGAGCTCAAAAATTGGGATGCTGAATTCGTGAAAGTGGACCAGGGGACTTTGTTCGATCTCATTCTGGTAAATTGATTTTGTTTGAAATTTTACGGTTTCGTTCTATATTTCTTCTGTTTGAATCAATTTCGCATTGGTTTGGTTTATATTGAAATTGTTTTGTTTATTGTTAGGCCTCTTCTTGTGGATCTTGTGTAGAAAAAAATTCGGTATTTGTGTCTGTCTCCCTGGACGTGGCCGGTCCAACAACGGCCTTGCCCCTTGGAATTAAAAAAAAAAAAAATTTAGGGTTTTGTTCCTACATGGTGATGTTTAAGACGATACCAGATTAATTTGATGTATAATGATTTTGTTTTGTTATTATGAGGATTCTATATGTAGAAGAGATTGGAAATTTTGTGTCTGTGTGTGGAAAAAGGTGGGTCAATTGCAGTGGTGGCCCTCTTTTAGTTTAGGGAATTTATCGTACATTGTGATGTTTTAGTTGATATTCAGTTGATTTAATTTATAATGAGTTATTTCGTTGTGATTATTAGCCTTTGTAGAAAGCAATTTGGGATTTTCGTCTGTATGCCTACAAGTAGGTGGTCCATAAACAGCGTTGCCCCTAGGTTGAAAAAGAGTCAATGGTTAAGGGTTTTCTTCTGCTGTTGTAACGTTGAAGTTCTTTTCAAGTTGAATTTTGTGTATGAAGAAGTGGTTTGTTGCTGCTAGGATTGTATTATTGAAGTTCACATTGTGAAGATGAGGATTTTCTTATTACCCAAAAAAAGATGAGGTTCTTCTTCCAATTTATATAGTGGTGGGGACCCAAATTGTTATCGTTGTATAACTAAACAATTTCTTATATGGGGTCTGTCATGTGTATTTTTATATGTCAAGGTTGGAGGTATTTTTTTCTATGTACTGATGATGCAAATGAATCTTGAGTAAGTTTGATGTGTGATAAAATAAGGATAATGGCTGTGTTCTGGTCTTGTAGTTAAGATTATGGTTGTGCCCCTGTTTGGTATTTAGTAATATTTGAATTGCAATCAATTGGTTTCTTCAATAATGAGATTCTTTTGAAATTGTTTGGGGGCTGTTGGTTGTTAAGGGGCTTGGTACCCTTGTTCTGGAAATGGAAATATTCCTGTGGAGTTTGGTCTATTTAATAATTTATTGAGGTAAAAGAAAATGCTTTATGCACTCTTGTTTATTGGTTGATATAAAGATCTTCCATTTGTCTAGCGTAATTCCATGCTGCTTTATTTGAATATGAAAGCTAGACGTCTGGCCAGTAAATAATATGGACACTGATGAGGAACAGAATGGAGACACTAATTATGGAAACATCGTCCATTTAGAATTGCCAAAAAGGAAAGCAGCTCGCTTTAGCCTACGGTAGTGATGGTGAATTTGTTTTGCCTTTCTTTTTGGTAAATTAACTTCGTTTTTGTTTCTCCTCTTGCCCTTACAGTTAGCTCGTAAAAGAAAAATTCCTTGCATATTGTAGATTGTGGGTTGACATAATGGTTTCATAGAATGAATTTGGATTGTATTTCCATGACAGATACTGAAAAATGGACAACATTTTTCTTTTTCCATTGTGAGCCTTCATCAGTATTGAGCCCAATACTGCGCTGCTATATTTTTGAACAAAGCGAAATGTGGTTGCGGTGTTAATTAATCACTGGATGGACACTGATGGGGATATGGAACAAAGGCATGGATTGTTGAATAATTATCCATGTAGAATTACCAAAAAATGAAAGCAGCTATCGCTCTTTTTAGCACATAGCTGTGACTCTGATTTCCCTATTTTTTTGGGAATTTGACTTGTTATTGCTTCTCCATGTCTTTTGCTTACAATTAGTTGATAGGCTCTTCTAAAGCTTCTGTGGGGATGTACTCTAGACCCCTCTATTGCTCTTGATCATTTATTCACCCCTTTCACCTATGAGACGTCAATTTCTTATATTTTTCATCAAGTAGATAAATCTGTAGATAAGTTTCATTTCTATGGGTGGTTGGGACGAAGAGTAAGCAGAAATTGATTACAAAAATAGTTGGAAATACAAAGTTATTAATTTATCCTTGACAAATAGAAAATTTTCCAGATCAAGAGTATGTTATTAAGGTATCTAACCATATTGGTAAGGGGAAAAAATGTAGGATTTCACTGCAAGAACTTATAACAAAAGGAAAAAATGGATGCTTTATAATTGGATGATGCCAGCATTTGTTTTGCTTATTCCTTGTTGCTCTCCTCATGAACTATTATTCATTTTTTTGGTAATTGAGTCTTGTACTGGTTATAACTTGGTCAAATTCAGAAAATTTGGGAATAAGCATATCCAGATTCCCTCCATTTCGAAGGGACTGAAGATGGTGAACCACTTATCCGGGAAAAAACTGTTGGGATCTTATGGAAAGGGGCTCTGGATTTCAATTAAGCTCCTGCATCTTTGTGTTTTGAGCTATATTGGATCTCTTGCTGGATGACTAATTTGAATCATGAACATACATTGATGATGAGAACTATGTTGATCTTTGAAGTTACAGACTTTCTTTTGTTTACATAGTCTAGCATTGAGTAGTCACTGATCCTCTGGATTGCCTAAATGTGAAAAGGGTCGCAATGGTGTGGCTCTCCCCAAATACCATTAGTTAAGTGGTCAAGTATGATAGGAATAGCACTGGTGTAAGATTTACATGGACATTGTTTCTGTAAGATTACATTGAAAGGTATTGCGCTGCCTTATTGCAATGGAGACAGCAATATTGAGGAAGCTTCATCGTTCCTTGTGGGTTCCTTTGACTTACATTCTCTTTTTTCCTTTGCTCAGGCTGCAAATTATCTCAATATTAAGAGCTTGCTGGACCTGACATGCCAGACTGTAGCAGACATGATCAAAGGCAAGACTCCAGAGGAGATCCGCAAGACCTTCAACATTAAAAATGATTTCACACCCGAGGAGGAAGAAGATGTCCGCAGGGAGAATCAGTGGGCATTTGAGTGATGTCCTAATCTCATAACATATGGTTCTGGAGAGGTGTCCAGTATCAAGTATGGTCTATATTAGGTGTAGTTATGTTATTACTTTCCTTTTGCTAGCAGTCTGGACTTATGAGTACTATAACATGTCTGTGTTATATGCGAGTTCGTCAATGGTCTGTGCAGTATGAATTATGCATTTTGGATTTCGTGGCTATATCTATCTCAGCTTTATGATTATGGAGGACACGCTCTGGGTGGCTTGTGCAGATGCTCTTTTTCCTACATTTGTTTTCCCAAGGGTACTTGGTAGAAGAAGCAAATATCATAAGATAGTTGCTCTTTTACTTGTCCGTCTTATAAGCATATCAATACTGACTAAGGCCAGTGATGTCAAAGCTCTGTTAACAGGCTGCCAGTTAGTTTGAGAGACCGCAGAGATGTTAGGTCTTCATAAATAAATGACGGCTATGATTGCTGGTTGTAAACTCATGAGTAATCATTTAATTAACCACTTAAGACAACCTATATATATGCAAGGTTTTTTTTTCTTTCTTAGAGATTCCATGGGGACTTTTGAAAACAGAAAGAAGGTTTATAGAGTTTAATTTGCAGTTTTTCGTTAGAGAAAAAATCAATTTTTACTTAAATTTTTTCATTTGATTCAACTTTTAATTTTGAAAAAAATACTTAATTTTTAATCTACTTCGTGATTACTTTTGAATCATATAAAAATCTTTAGAAAAATATTTTTAAAACGTGTTTGAAATTTATGTTAAAATGAACCTTTTAAATATAATATATGCTTGAACCATCAATTTTGATATATATTTAAAAAATGTTTTAGAAAATTTTTTGTGGAAATTTTTATGCGATTTAAAAGAAATCATGGAGTAGATTAAGATTGAACAATTTTTTAAAAAATTGAAAGTTGAATTGTACAAGAAAAATTATATCAAAGTTGATACTTTCTCTTGTAAAAAATTGCAAGTTGTACCTTCACTCATATCCCTCTTTCATAAGTCTTATATATAATATTTATATAGAAAAATTTTTGTATATATATGGGTTATCTCAAGTAGTGTTTGAAAATTTGTGATCATGTGCATGGCATGTGTTTTGTTTGACTCTTCTCTTGGTTTGAATAAAAAGATAATTTTTCATTTAAAAAAAAAATCGTTCCCACACAGGTGATTAGAGTTACTGCTACGTGTTTACTTTCGCTAAGTTAATGAGTGTCATGTGTAAGAAAGCGTGGCAATTCATAACATTTTGTAGTGGCGACATCCATGTCAGCCAGGAAAAGTATAACTAGATAGTAAATTGAACATTTCAAAGTTGAGATAGTAAATTGAATAATTTGGTAAAGTTTAGATACTAAATACGATATTAACCCTATAGAAAACTATGATATGGTGGATGGTTTAGATATGGGTGAAATGATGAGTTAGGTAATAGTAAGATGCTTAGAGTGTGAATCAAAGATGAATATATATCTAAACAATTTTCTTTTGCAATTGGAAATCTTTCACAATAAATGCAAACTCTTATGCAACAAAATCAATGATCTTCTCAATGCTAAGAGGAGTTCTTTAGGGGTCTTGTGAATTGCATGAATGGTTTCGTGCGTATTCTTGAGTGTAATAATGGTCATGGTGATAACATGCAAGTTGAAAATCAAGGAGACACAAATGTAGGAGAAAGGGATGTGCATAAAGTTTTATGAAGAATTCATAAAGGTGGAAATGGTGTTGATACAGGAGCTTAAGCAAGAGTCAAGGGTGGCAATGATTGAGCTTATGGAAATTATGTAGGAAACGTGGTAGATGGTGATGATGACGTAAGGAGGCTTAGGCTATTAAAGGGCTTGGACTCATTAAAATTCATAATTCCTCTATTTAGTGGCTTTGGCAACTCTGATGGTTATTATACGTGGTTATATTGGGTTGTAAAGGTGTTTGCGTGCTTTGATTATGAAGATGATAGGTGTTTGCGTGCTATGATTATGAAGATGACGTAAGGGTCAAAGTAACTACAGTTAAATCATAAGGGATGCTTAACTTTGGTGAAAGAGTGCTATGAATCATAAGAGGAAGCAAGAAGTAAATGAATTGCCTTCTTGGGAGGAGATGAAATAAATAATGCCATCAATGATTATTCTTTGTTATTATTACTAAGAATTGTTCATAAGAATGCCAAGCCTACCATAAGGGAATATGAGTATGGGGGAGTACATAAAGAAGTTTGAGATGCCAAGCCTACTATAACATGATTTGTTATCGGGTTAAATTATGAGTTTTCTTATGTTGTCGAGCTTAGAGAGTAGGTACATTAGAAGATGCTATGCAGACGGAGTGATAGAAAAGTATAATTCCTCAAAGACATTAGGTAACCTTGTACTCATCAACTTCTGTCAAATTTAGTAAATTTGATGATAATAGGAGAGATAAGATGGTTAGGGAGTGAATAATTGAAAGAATTGAGCGGGTTAATGAAAAGAAGGTTGATTGAGTTGTTGATAGAGTAATGTATCCTATTGTTAGAAATTCGAGGGTATAAACAAGGTGCTTAGAAGAGGTGTAATTAGCTTAAATGTTTTAAATGTCTAGTGTATGGGTATATAACTCCTCCGTGTCTAAATTGTAAGGCATTGTAATTAAGCACAATAAAGTGATTGAAGCTATAGAGGAATGTCAGGACTCGAGGGAGCTAATCGTGGTATTCGCCGTATATCGTATAAAATATTGTAAATTGATTTTTCTTACAATCGATAACCCTTTATATGATACACAAGGTTACAGCTACAACTAATAATCAATAGTTATGTAGGTATAAGTAATATCATTTCATGATAAGAATAACAAGCTAAATATATATATATATTTAATTGTGGTACCGCCTGTTCATTAACATAGAAATTTAAAGTACCTAATTTAACTGTAGTACCTCCTGTTCATTAACACAAAAATTTAAAGTTTAAATCTTCATATAGCTATTTTATAAGAAAAAATGCTGGTAATAAAAATTAAACACAATCTATTTATATAGAAATTTACAGATAAGAAATTTATAATACTTCTTAACTCAAACTGACATCATTTAATTACATAATAGGATTCATAATTTAAATCCACTATTATAAGTTCACTTCGATCACATCTTACTCCTACATCAACCTCCTGATATAAAATTAACTTGCCCGACTCTATAAACAGATCAACCTGCGAAAGAAAATTATAGGGATATAAGCTGACTAACTTAGTGAGATAATGCTCTTAACCATATAACAATCAAGTTATACATCAATTAAGTTCAATCAAATGAATGCATGATAATTAGCATGCCAAATAAATACACGTAGGTGACCAGGTATTACATGCAACTCAGATTTAACGCTCTTCAAAATCAGGGTTGGAGAACATCAGCTAGGTTAGATTCGGGTATCATACTAAAACTTATATCATAACAAAACTCTACGTTTTGTATTTAAAATGTAATGGTATATTCATTTTTAGTTTTTATAAAAAACATATTGTACGTATGATTGTGAGTAGGTTCATGCAGCTTTCATTCACCCCTAAACGAAGGCTTCTGAACTCAACCCTTAATTAGACGGTTGGCGCCTTTAACGCCTAATGATCCCGCAGGTCAGGATAAGATCATATTGCATGTGTGCACCATACGAAATTTATAACAATCAAATAATCAACCCACGTATGGCCTCTCGCTACCCTCGTGTGATGTAACGGTCGAAATTAGTTATGTGTTGTATGATTATGCGTGTTTTTGGTTAGTTTTTTCAAGTTGAGTAAAATTGAGTCTTATTATTTAGCGATCAATAAGGTCACAAATAGTCACTTTCTAGCGAATCTACTATACAATAATCAATATGTTATCATATTTTAAAGTAAATTCACTTCAACAAAGAGTATTATACATAAGCATAACTCAGCTCTATATAATATTCAATTATTAATCACAATTTATATTTACTAATTACAAACACAAAAAAATATGGAATAATTCGGAAAAACTCATTCAGTCATGATCGACTTAAGGGTCGTAATAGTCCAATGGCAGCTCAAGGTTAAGGTCGAGATTACTTAAGAATAAGAAATATAGAAAACTGTAAGTTTAGAAATTTAAAGCTAAACTAATATCATAATTTGTATTATTTGCTTAACTTAATTACGTAAAATCGTTGATTCAAACTTTTATTGAATCTCGTATAACTTTTTTCGAATCTCGTATAACTTTTTTCATTTAACTCAGATTGTTATGAACTTATAGTCCATTTTGATCATTTTTGAGTATATTTTCTCTTAACGAGATCCATTTTGGATGTTGTAACTCACAATTTGGATTTTAATATAAAAATATCATAAAATTTATTATTTTCTTGTATTTGATGGTATTATATATAAAAATACTTATTATTATATTTTATTAATTTTTCTAATTTACATAATTATTAATTCTTTTTCCTAATTTATGGTACTATTATATATATAAATATTTATTAACTTACTTTATTTATCGTTAATATTATCATGTATTGTATGTACTATTTAATTATACTCATATTTTTACGTATGTGTTACTATTTATATATGTACATTTATACGTATACTATACGTTATGTATTAATTTATTTTATTCTTATTTATACATTATGTATAAGTATATTATGCACTTATTTATACTTTACATACTTACGTATATATACGGTAGTACTATATACGTATATATATACTAAAATACAAATATTATCAATAATATGTATATATACATATTCACATCAGTATATATATACACATAATTATATATAAAAATTTTGTATACTTGGAAATTATTAAGTATATGTACATATATTATACATATTCATGTATACACTTTATTAAAATTAATGAGTACATATATATACATAAATTTATAATTTAAACATACTAAGTATAAATATATGTATAGGTATACTTATTATTATACCCATACACATACACATACACACACATATGTATAGATGGAAAATACGAAATAGGTATATACATATATACAAACACACACATACACACACACACATATATATATACGAAATTGTATAATACATGTATATACATATTACATACTAAAACAAATACTATGTACATATACACATATATATTTATGCATATATACATAATTAATTGAGTAAAATACTAAATATATATACATGTATATAAAGGAAATATTTAGTATATTTACATATACTATACGTTTACATCTACATATGTCATATACAAAATACTAATTAGACATACATATATAGTACACACATACATATGTACAAGAATACATGTGTACAAATATATATATATATATATATACATACTATATGTACTACTATTTATACTTATATACATATACCGTATATACCCACTCCTAAATACATTTACATAAATAAAGATACATACCAAATACATATGTATATACACAAATTAAGGAGATACATAATACACACATATTTATCTATTCCTACATACATATATATACATTCAATGAAATAGATAAACAAAATACTTAATATATACATAGTATAGAATACATACATGTACAAAAAAAATAATTAACTTACTTAAATATTTTAATAATGTAGTTGTTAAATTTCCTTAGTTTTCTTCTTCTTCTTCTTCTTCTTCCTCCTCTTTTTCCTCTTGGTTTTTGTTTTTTCCTTTGTTTAGTTTGGTGTGTATGTGTATTTGTCTTTGGTTTTTCTTTCTTTTTTCTAACTTATAGGTTGTTTTTTCCAAATGTGAAGCAAAGGGGTGAAAAGAATAAGAAATAAAAGCAAGGTAATTTATAAAACAAAAAAAAAAAAATCAAATCTTATACATTAATGAGGATAAGACAATTCTATTATTGCACTTGATTTAGTGTTTGAAAGTTAACACCTGGAGAGAAAAGAAAAAATCACGTGGGTTGCTCATATTTCCTAAATTTGGAACATAGCACAAGAAAAAAATTAGAAGGAAAGAAAGAAAAGAAAAAAAGAAAAGAAGAAAAAGTAAAATAAATAAAATAATTATATGTAATTTTTCTAAACATAAAAATAGTAAAAATAACATTTATAAATTAATTTTGGAATTTTATGAAAATTTATTAATTTAATGGGTACTCGTTACAATTATAATTTTTACAAGTTATTTTAACGTTTTTGTTAAAAAATTTACGCAATTTAATCGATAATTATAATCAACTACGATTCTATCACTATTAAGCGATATTTATTTATTTATAAATTTAAAGTTATAGTTTTAGGATTTCGATCAAGTTCGGGTTCGATTTCGAGTATTTACATATATATCGGATTTAAGGTTTTTATACGAGATTTAGGTTTTAATCAATTTCTAAGGTTTTTATTATCGATACCATATTTTATTTATTAAATTTTATAAAATTTTATCGTTACTTATGATATAGTTTAGGATACTCAAACTTAAATTAGAGTTTAGACTATTGATTTTATATAGTTTACAAAGAACATATAAAGAATAAAATAGAGGGTAGCATAGAGGATGATGTTACTAGTAGCGTCCTAAGTCTTGCTTTACCCCATGAATTGGGTTAATAAGAAGATGTTGACTATTACTCCATCTACATTTGATGAGCAAAAACAGAACATCTTCCACATTAAGTACTACTAAGTGATGTAATATGTTTACTTACTATTAATAGCGGCAATTGTATAAATGTGGCTACTTTAATGTTTGAGAAGTTGAAACTACCAACAATTTTGCACAACAAATCCATATAGATTATATTGCCTTGATGATAAAGGAAATGTTAAAGTGGATAGGTAGGTGAAGATTTCAATATTGATTTCTAGTTGTTATGTGGATGAGATTATATGCTATTTAACTCCCATGAGTACATTACATACTATTAAGGGGGCTGTGGATGTATAAGTAACAAGAGTTATATTACGAGTATCGTACTACATACTCCTTTAGGAAGGACGAGAAGATAGTCATACTATTCTATGAGTTTTGCAAAGGTTAAGAACACTTACAAGGATACGCAAACTGGGAAATTGGGAAGAATGATGCCACCTAGAGATGCGTGGCATAAGTAGCATTATGAGATTGGTATTGTAGGGTTAGATGTTGGACATGCTGATGTAAGACTTCCTAAAGTTGGTTATGAGATGCTTTGGGATATTGGTGCATAGGGATTTTGATGAGTACTTGTTGAGGAGTTGGTCGATGGATCCGGTGCATAAGTTAAGGAGGACTAAGTGCTGTTACTTGTCTTTTGTTGAGCTTTATTTTTGTAGGCACTCAATGAGGTTTGATCCTTAGACTCTGGTAGATTGTGCTTTATGAGATTTGAGGGCAAATCTTCTCTTGTCTAGCGTAATGATGGGAATCGCATTCCTTGTACTAACAGTTTCATGTCATTAGCAACTTATGGAGGATTGACTATTATTTGGCATGGCTTGCATGAGATATTTACCTACTTTGCATGAAGCACATGAGCTTGCAGGAATCATTATAGTCGGTGCCAACTTCAAGAATGTTATGGTGTAGACTGTGGACCAATGTTTCCAAAGACCTACTTTTTAATATTTAATTAATTTTCTTCTTCTTATTATTATTAGTTTCTAGTAATTAGTTCTAGGGTTTATTTTATATTTAGACATTAACAATTATATCCTAGTTCGTCTCTCATTATGTCCTTAGGGTTAGGGTTTGCTATTGGTTGTTTCTTTATTTTGATTGTTACAAACACTTAGGATAGTTATGACCATTATTGATTTAGAAACCAACCCGTATCAGCCTATTGCTCTTGCCCATAAGAAAAAGAAAGGAGGGGGGCTATTGCTTATCACTCTTTCGTTTATACTCTGAGGAAACATCAGTAAATGGAAAAGAGAGACAGCATTTAGAGTTGGTTCTGCTTATAAGCACCGTATTAGCAGATACACAAGGAAAAAAGAAGAAAAGCCTTCCCATTTCCATCAGAACTTTGTTAAACAAATCCTTTAACTATGTGAGCGAAAACAATGATCGAATCATGCCAAAGTAATAATGTTACCTAACGTCAATTATTGGTAAAAGGAGAGGGGAAGAAAAAAATCAAGCTTTTTTTAAAAAATAATTTATAGCTTCAGCTAATTCAGTATAACTATGGCTTGAGAAAAAGCTGCTCAGCAGATAGATCCTTACTGCCGCACTTAGAACTGTCATATCATAGAAGGCCCTGGAGCAGTAAGTTCAAGGTCCGCTGGTGGCTCCCCATGTCTTCAATTCCCAGGTGTCTGACCATGATAAAAATTGATCACAGGCCAAGAAGATACTTCGAAGGGGAGAACTTGTGTTCGATAAATTGCGCTGATGCTGATGTTGGCATTTGTCCCGGCTGGTGCTGCTTCAGCTCTTAACTGCAGCTGTAGATGCTAAGTTGGAAATCGTTCCATCTCTAACATCTTTAGTTCATTCTCCTCTTGCCACTCGATCTCGTTACCCACTTTTAGACCATGAACAATTTCTTTCAAGTCTCTGAGGCCACACCCTGGCATCCTTCCCATCAATCTTTTCTTCATAACATCTTTCAACCTAGCTAACCTTTCCCATTGACCAGCTACAGCATATACATTCACCAACAACTGATAAAAAGAGAAATTCTTGGGATCCTTTGCAATAAGGGAGAGTGTGATTCTTTCTAGCTCACTCGTATCACCTTGAAAACGGCATGAGCTAAGCAGGTTAGCCCACATAGATGATTGGGATGATGTATCCTCTTCATCTGCAGGCATATTACGTAATATGCCTTCAGCTTCTCGGGGAAGCCCTGCAAGAGAAAGAAGATTGGCCATACACCAGTAATGTCCAAAATTTGGTTTTACACCATAGCATTCTTCCATTTGATTAAAATAGTTCCTACCCTCGGTCAACAGTCTGGCACGTGCACAAGCACATAAAACAGAAACAAAAGTAACTTCATCTGGAAAGAGTCCTTGACTTTCATACATACTTGGAGATCTTTTAGTTTTACTCCCCAAATTCCTACCTGCTGAATTTATCTTAATAACTCCCGCTTCAAATAGTTTTAGCCCATCATCTGGATTACCATGAATGCAATGTCCCCAGATCATCGCATTCCAGCACATTGTGTTCTTCTTCTCTACCCGATCAAACAACCTACGTGCCACCTCAACATAATGGCACTTGCTATACAAATATATGAGAGCTGTATCAATCACTACATTTGATTGTAAGAAGATTTTTATAAGATAACCATGAACCGATTTCCCTTCTTTCAATCTTGCTGACTGACTGCAAGCAGTGATCACACTGGACATAGTCACAGGATTTACCTTAAATCCTTTCTCCACCATCCTCCTGAATAACTTCAACCCACACCCAGGATTACCCCCTCTAAGGTACCCAACAATCAATATATTATATGAGATTACGTTTCTCTCCGGCATTACATCAAACAAAGTATGAGCAGCCACCAAATCCCCTGAATCAACATAGGCCTTGATGATCGAATTGCATGAAACAAAATCTTTTTCAGGCATTTCATCGAATACCTTCCTTGCTAAATCAACAACACCACAACAACCATACATATGAATCAAAGAATTCTGCACTGGCAAAACTCTATCAACCCCATTTTTCAAAGCTTGCCCATGGCACTTTAAACCCGTGTCAACACAACCCAACGTTACACAATTACCAAATAATGAAACAAAACTATAACTATTAGGAACAAACCCATCTCTAAGCATTTCAAAGTAGAACCAAATACCACTTCGTGGAACTGAACTAGTACTAAAAGCATGTAATACCCTATTGACACAAAACTCATTGGGTGCTTTTATATCTCGAAAAACCAAAAGAGTATATTCCAAACCAACTAATTCAGATGAACAATTAAGAACTCGAACTGCTAAAGATGATTTCCATATTAAACCAGAAGTGATCAATCTAGCATGAATCTGGAACAAAAGATTGGAATTTTTGCATGTATTTAGGAGATTTAGACTGGAATCGTATAAAGAAATTGGTGGGTCATTGAAGGAAGATGAAGAGCTGGGTTTGGAAAGGATTAGTGAACTCGGGGTAGTGAGAAATGGGATTCTAAAGCGGAGAATTTCTCGCATGGAAGCCCTTGCCATGCATTTGGATATTTGTTCTTTTTTAGATTGCGAGTGATAAAGATTCGATTTTGAAGAATCCCATGAAGTGAGGCTACTTCGCACTTCCTGGTTTTGGTGTTTTCGGTGTTGAAAGTGCTAAGTCATACGTTTTGATTGGATTGAATTTGCCGCCGAAGGATGGAGGGGAAGCGAAGTCAAAGGTTTTTATGAAATTAACATAACCCTATAAAAATATTAGTAAGCAAATTTTTCCTTTCTTCTTTCATTAATATAATATAAAAGAGCTTATTATGAATCCACCTTCTGGAAACTTTGCAGTGAGTATTTATTTAGATTAATGTCTCTAATGTTGCTTTTAAATTATTGAATGGAGTATCCAGTTTTATTTAACTGTATGAATTCAAATAAATGTCTAGTCTTAATAATAAATTTGACAAATAATGAAAATGTCTACATATATTTTGTAAATGACTTAGAAATATGTATTCTATTATTCCTTCTATTGAATATGTGTAGTCATAAAAATAGAATTAACATATACTAAAAAACATATGTTCAAAAAATGGATAAAATTTCATGTTCTACTTTTTTTTTCCGTTGAATCTTTATAATGAGAAATATCTATTTCGAATATATTTTATATTATTTTGTTATAATTGTGTGTTTGGAATAAAATGAAAAGTAACAATGTACCATATTTGGTGATTTAGAATTTTAACCTTTGAAAATAAAATTCACTTTTCTATAATATACTTATGAAATGTCCAATAAAACTTTCAAAGGAAAATCATTTCAAAAGTAAAGACATTTATGTAATTTCTCTCAAGTAAACCTAAGCCCACCTTTAACCGTAATATCTATCCACTTTATCTATCCTATGAGCTCTTTTAACTACACTAAATGTTTAAAATCCTACTAAAAACCTAAATCTCTTTCTAACCTTCCTTCCTCCTCTTCTTCTCTTGACTCTCTATATTCAATTGGAATAAACTCATAGAGTATATTTATAAGAGATGCTAGATATATATTTTCGAGTTAAGTATCTCCTTCTTCCTTATATTTCCATAGCACCCATAGGTGCTTGGAAGGCCCCAAGTATCTTATATGGCATCGGTTCATCTCCAACACTTTTGTAAGCTTGTGCTTGCATTGCATGAAGCTATTTTTTTTTTAATTCAATTGAATTAAAAGGAAAGGTAGTGGTTGATCATCTATGCACACTAGATTTCACCATCATTAAAATTGGTGAAGCATTTCATCATCTGGATTTTTTATTTCAATTTAAGTCAATAAATTTGTTAATAATTCTTTCTATTTTAAATAATTAAGGTTTTTTTATGTAATAATAATTATAATATCAAATATTGATAGAAAAATTTTACACCATTTAATATTTATTTTAAGCATAATTTATGTATTATTTAAAAAATAATGGTAATATGGGGCTCGTACGAGAATAAAAAAATTCAATAAATAAATTTCATTAAGTACTCTTTTATAAAGAGATAGATTGCTTATAAAAACTAATTATTTGCAAAGCTGATGTGACAAGTTTAAATACCTCATCTAAGTAACTCTTTATAATATACCCTTAGAACTCTAAACATTTAGGGAAAAGTCCATTTCTAAGCTACGTTAAGGATAAGATTATCATCTAAACTCCCTTTCATAATCTTTTTTCATGTAAATCCTTCCATATCATGGAGTTTCCTTAGTTATGTTTAGGAATTTAAATTTAAAAAAAAAACTTTATTTTTGCAACCACTTTCTTTGGTTTTCTCTTAATATATGGATTTATAAGGTATTCAATCCATTTCAAGTAAATTATTTTCCCTTTCATGTTATTTATTGGTGTTTCTTTGAGTTTTGAGAAATGGAGTTTGTAGTGGTATTCTTTGAAGATATAATCGTATTGAAGGTTGTTTTTTATGTTTAGGGAAGTAAAGTTTTTATTTGGTGGATGTTTGGACAAAAGTTCTAGACCATTTTTAAGGGGTCCACATCATTTTGACAAAAGGGTCTTAGCTGTTTTAAAAAGAGTGTTAACATTCTCTTATTGAAGCTAGAATCCTGTTTTAGTTATTTGAAAAAGTCTAAACCCTTGGTACAAGTTCCGAATCTTTTTCCCCTAAACATACGTTTTTGTTTAAAACCCTTCTTAACCATTCCCAAAAGCTTTTTGATAACTTAAATAACCATTTTATCCTTGATTTAGCTTAATTTAACATATCTGACTAGTTTTAGATATTTTTTACTTCTAAGTAACATTTTAACCAATTTTAATAAATCATTACTCCATTTGACAAACTTAGTATAATATTTAGTATTTTTCAAGCTAAACTCTTTCTAATTTTTTTTTTTTCTTGTAGCAACCTATAAAAGTCTAGATAGACTTGAACCTTGAGATGCCTTAGTTAGTGTTAAGATAAGCAAGTGTGGATCTACTTAAAGCTTGTATTGGATTCACCCAAATGGAGGATTAAGAGATTTTATGGCTTTAATTGTCATGTTTTTAATTTCGGTTACTAGATGAGTGTGTTTTGGGCTTTGAGATTTGCATTTCGGACTTGCAGTTTGTTTACTCGACCTTTTAAGTATGTAGTACTTATTTGTACGGTTGTGCTTTATGGGGTAGAAAAAATTTAATTAGACTAATATGTCTTCAACCCAAATAAATGGTTTTTTTTTTTTAAATTATGCTTGACCCTTTGTCTTTAGGGCTCACATTAACAGATCCTAATGAGCAACTACTGATCATATATGAGGATTCTCTAGTGAACTTATATACGGAATGACACGGCTAAAAAATCTAGGTTTCAAGGACCCCAGGCTCTACATTCTAAGCGTAAAAAACTTAAAGTAAAATTAATATACCATATCTACTTATGTATGTAGACAAAAATTATGGTTCGGCAAGATTATGAGTATCCTTTTATCTGTTGTTGACCTAAAGTCAAGATAATTAATTGACTATTTGGTGTTATACTCGATGTAGCTTGCATTATATGCATGTACATGACTTAGTTTAGCATCCATGTATGCTTGTGTATCACGTATTTAGTTTTAGCTTATTCTTTTATATTTATAAGATTGTAGGTCGATAAGATGAAATTAAATGCATATATAAAGTTTGAGACTATTGTTATCAGGTTGGGAAGAGAGGCATTAGTAATATAATTCTGAGGATATAGTGGATAATATGTGAATATGAGATTTATAATATAGAGTATAATTTGGTGGCATGTTTTGTTAGTGTAGTGTTATAAAATATTGTTGATAGAAATGTTTGTGGGTGAAATGGCTTGCATGTTAGACATTCATTTTGTAGAAAATTTGGAGATATATTATAAATGTTTTGTTGATATGCATACTTGCAGTTTTGAAGATTGTAACTGGTTTTAAAATTTTAACATGCTCCAGAATAATAGAAACACATGGTAAGTTATGGTACCCTTAAGTTTAAAACATTACAACTTATTATGCATAATATTTCAAAATTTGTGTATGCAAATCACCTAATGTAATTTATAAAACTTATAATAAACATTTGATGCAAGGATTGCATAGAGTATATAATTTACAATGTATAAAAGACTTATGTATATAAATATATGGTTTATATTTGCAACATATATAATTCAATCTAACATTATATAATATAATTCATGTAATAGTCGACAAATCATTGTCACTTTCATTCTCATATATAGTATACGTACTATAATATATATATATATATATATATGTATGTATGTATGTATTATGCAAGCACGTGTAATGATAGTTCCATTTAATATATGATATATTATGTAATATCAGAATAAATATAATTTATAATAATTGCATCAAATGCACAATATACAAAAACTCGTAAATCTATATGTATATCCCATAGCATTTATTTACTAGTACATAAAATGCCAACATCTCATAATAGTTGTTATCATTTTTTTTTCTTATATGATATTTATCTAATTTGAGATATATACTTTTTTATTCATCCGCAATTTGAGTAAGAAAAGAAAGATGTTTACTTAATTATATTATTGCAATTAATATTTAAAAAATAAATCTAAGAAAAGCATTTCAATAAAAGTATTTTTTCTTTAAAACTTATGTTTATCCTTAAGAACTTGTTTCAAGTTATAAATGGCACATTATTCATAGTTTCTTTAGGAGAGTTAATCCAAAAAAAAAAATTTACATTATTATCTATTTTTATCAAATTAAAATACATGATTTTTTTGTTTAATTAAATTTATTATAAGTATAATTATGTGTGAAGGCATCATAATTTAATGACATTATTATTATTACTAATTTAGGTTGAATCTTCACTCCCTAATTGGGAAAAAGAAAAAGAAAAAAAAAAGTACAATTACGCTTATTATTTTCTTTCTTTTACCAATGTTCTTTTGTAATTTCTATTGCAAGGAAATATTCCTTCCACTATTGGTCACCATCTCCTGCAGCTCCTGTAATTTCTGTTGCCGAGAACCCTAAACCCTTGGAAAGGAAATGGTGAGGACAAGCACGAAACTTCTTGCACAATCACCTCTCAGCAAGACTCTTTCTGAGATATTGGTGTGTCCTCTCTCTAAGCAACCCTTAAGGTTCTCTCTCTCTCTCTCTCTCTCTCTCTCTCTCTCTCTCTCTCTCTCTAACTGTTCGATTTTGTTAATTTTTATCTTTAGTTGGAAGTCCTGGTAATATTTTTTCAATTGAATTTCTAGGGTTTGTGAAGAAACTGGTTCTCTTATCAGTGACGCAATCGGCGTTTCCTTTCCGGTTAGTTCTTACCCATGAAACTTCATTTTCGCTCCACCCAAAGTCGAATCTTAATAACTTTCGAGATTACAGTATTGCCCAAATTCTATAACTAAGTCCCGTGTTAGACCTGCTTGATCGACGTGGATAAGCGTATCTTTGTGTTCACACTGTCTGATCCTTGAGTTATAATTTAGTGATTAGGTGGATTTTATATCTTTGGGTACTTTTACCTGGATGTTATAGGTATAATAAAAAAAGAAAAATTAGTGTTCTTGTAATTTCAGAAGCTGAAAGAGGTGAAGGCAATTTATGCTTCATTGATTCTGTATTGTAGATTTCATCCTTGTCATAAATTTAACAATCATGTGTATTTATTAACCCTAGGAAATTGGAAGCAAATTTCCTCTATCAATTAATTATATTGGAGGAGTAAGAACTCTTTCGTGGATTTCATCTTGTTGATCTTTTTGAGCTGCAGAATCTGTAGAAGTTGTTACTTTAGTCACTTGTGATCTTGCTGTAAGATCCTGAGACATTTGCCTGTGCTAGTAAATAGTGGTAAATAACATATCCTATGGAAGCTGATAATATCCGCACTTGTATGTATGTTGACAAGTTGTGTAGCATTAATAGCTGATTCAATAGAAAATTATAGTGGAACCTAAGTAGGTGCATGGTTTTTAGACATAATTATAGGGAAAAAAGGCATTACCCAAAATTTAAAAAAAAATTAATAATAATAAAAAAGCAATAGATAGCGCTGGCAAAAAGCGGAATCTCAATAATGCAGGGGCATCACTATAAGTTGACTGGCTATCTCTAGGTACATAAACTGCCTGTCAAACCCACATGACTGATGAACAGCTCAGGTGAAGGTTATGTTATCGGGGTAGACTTAAGAATGAGTTCAAACTCCTGACCTCATGCAATTTTGCCATGAAAGGTCTTAGGCCTTAACTAGACTATGAGATGTTGATTCAATCAATATTAGCCATGTCTATATCTAATTAAATGTAAATTTCAATATTTTCACATTCTCTTCAATTTCATTATTATGACTGATTTATGAAGAATGGATTGCAATCTTGTATGAGAGTAAGTACTTTTGGACTGATTTGGATAATGGCCAAAGTGGTTTTGATCTTCATTATTAACTCGGTTTCAAGAGCTTTATTTTCAATGCTTTTCTTCCATGAATATGGTTTGTGCTTGTCATTCTCATCTTGTTTGTCTGCTATATTAACTTCTCTAGGATCAAACTGTTTTATATTGCTTTCTTGTGGCTGATAGATAAAGGATGGAATTCCTCAACTTGTGCCAAAGGATGGTAAGATTCTTGATGATGATGCCGATTCATCTTCAATGAACAAAATTTCATAAGGAGGCAATATGAAGCTCATTCCTCAGAATCCTGAGGTTTTACTTTGGAAATACTAGCTTGATGTTGCCTCTTTAATGATCTAGTAACAGATCTTGCACAGGCCTGGAAGTTGCATAATTACATTATTGTGAGCTGTGTGTGCTTCAAGGGGTATACTTGTTTGTAAACATAACAGGGGATTTTTCTGTTGGTTCTCTTTCTATTAATTGATCCTTATGGAAAGAAAAGAACTTTCTGGAAGATTGTCCCCATCATGTCTTTGAAGAATAGAATTGTTGTATGCTGTATACCTTCATTATGGAGGGGCTTAGGCAGGTTTTATCTGATGCTGTTTCTGGGATTTTTCAAGTTTAATGAGACATCTTCTGTACAGTTTGGCATGATTGTTCTACATTTTACTAGTAAAATTGAAATTTAATTGATTTCTTTAAAGTAGATTGTATTTTACTTTTTTGAGGGTTAATTGATAGATATTCCCTGTTCATGACAAATCTCATGCATTACACTTTTACATATTCTCTATTACATCATAGGACTTTATGATGCAAAAATTCACATATGATGTAGTATGTAATACCCTGATATGATACTAGTTCAAAAACCCATTGTTAATGTGTATGAAAGATGAAACCGAGTCCTGATCAGGTTAGATAAAGGTGGTACGCTTCAGGAGGCCTTTGGGTGTGAATAGGATTGGTGGGGACCTGGTTGGTTCGGTTAGCAAGTTGGCCAGGGGAGTTGATATCACCTACTAAGTGGTCACACTTTGTATGGGCTCAACTGGTGCTTAAGCTAGCACAAGTTGGTTACAACACTAGTAATATGAGATATAAACATAAGAAAGAGCCAATGGTATAAGATGGCTGAGTTTTAGTAAATATAGAGAGAGAGGGGAGCCTGATGAGCGCATTGTTCATGCCATCACCTACCTACTAATATTACCAATCATCAATGCCATTGACCTTCATCACTTACCTCTTTAGTTTCCACTACTTCTATCTTCCATTCACTTACTCAACCCCTACCTTAGTTCTCTCTAGACGCACAAACAAACTCATGTTTTTCCCTTAATTCCATAGATACGCACACACATACTACCATACATACTCTTATATACCCTTCAATACATGCATACTTTTGCTCATATACATACACACTTATTTACATACCCATTTACATGCACAATATAACCATAGCTATATCACTCATAGACTGCCACCGCATACCCACTATACTCACAGGCCTTCATGAGGATTGGAGTCCAAAATATGACAGCCAAGGATATTTAGGGGCATTCCAGAGGATTAGAGGATGCCTGGATAGGCATATAGAGGAAACTGGTGGGAGGTGGTCAACTAATCAGTGGTGGCTGGGTACTTGACCCAGCCAGCTTCTTTAAACTACCTTCTTAGTTTGATCAGTCTAATTGATTTGATGTTATTTTCCCTTTTATTTGTTAGTATTTGTTTAGTTATTTTAATTAGTTGATCTTTTATGTCATTTTAGTTATTTTAAGAGTTCAATATTTTATTATTTATTTTTATTGTCAGTGTCCTTTTTAGTCTTTTAGTACCTAGGGTTTTATGCAAAGGTTTGGTTGTAATAAACGTTATTAATGATACTGAATTCACTTTCTTGTTGGAGAATTATTCTTTTACATTCTATTCTTATTAGTCACCATTGTGATTGTGACAAACCTAGATTTCTAGATTATTGTGCATCATATTAGTAGTCCATAAATCGGTTTGATGATATCTTTGATCATTGATAATATCTATCTTAGACTTAATTAAACCTATTTTTATTTCACAATTGGTGAGTTATATTCAGTTATTGATCTCATCCATATTCTTTTTTTCCTTTGTTCTCGTAAGTACAAAAACCATAAGAATACCCTTTTTATTTATATAAACCCATAGAAAGCCGAACTGCTTCGATCTTTCCATTGGCCGCCCAATCACAAATTGTGCTTGGAATTTGATTTTAAATCCTGGCATAACAGGCTCAGCGTTGATCATGAAGTCATTGTAAATATCAAATCAATGACTAATAACGGCCTTCTCTTCTTGGTTACTTGTTTTTGTTTCTTATCTGATCTAATATACTTTGGTTTGTGAAGTTCTATCATTACCCCATGGAGTGAAATTCCACATGGATTGTGGGAGAAACTCAATAGTAATTTATAAGGTTCATGTAGCAAATACAAGTTAGTACTAGTTATGAACTATTAGATAAAGTGGTTGAAAAGGTCATTAATTATCTGTTAGTTTACTTACTAACTGCTTGTTGGTTCAAGTGTTACACAGTATCATGCTACCATTTTAAAGATAGCTGCTTATTCCTTCCATGTGGATATGAAGAGACCTCATAAGATGATCTATTTAATTATTTCAGTGATTCTCCGGGAGCCTTTTACTTGTTTATATTTTACGAGAGTTGCAGTCAAATTCTGCATTGGCTTATTCAACTACTGCTGATCTGGACCGGTTAATTAATTTTTTTGTCTCGTACCAAATTGCTTCTTATAATTCTCTGTCTGCATCTTAAAAGTAAAGATATACAAGTCTAAATTCTTCCCAAAATGGACATAGTCCAGTCACTATTCAATGAAATAGTTGTAGCAAGCATTGGTTGCTTAAATTTGCATCCTGGTTTTAGATGAATGGGGCAATTGTGAAGATCTTTTGCAGCTTTCAGGATACAGGATTCATGGTCTTCCCCCATCCCCATCGGATTTTAATCAGTTAGCTACGAGGTCAAGTTTGTATGCAAAATGTCTGACCCAATTGTTTTCTCCTGGAACTGCTTTGTTTCCTCTTTTGGGCCTAGCAATTTTTCTTTTCTAAATTTTGTCTCGTTTTCATTGTCAATTGTACTCGTAGCAAATCGGTCTAATGTATGACAATAACTGCAGAATAACTTGAAACGATTGGCTAGTAATTGCTTCCATTTTGTTAGTAGGTATATAATTAAGATGCATAAAACATGTTGGTGAGGTGTGAAAGGGTGACAGGGTCATCTAAACAATAGAATGTTTTTATCAGTGTTGTCACGTCGAGCTCAGTAACTCACTGATCCAATCCGTTCACCCAACCTGACCGTAAAAATCCAGTTAGGGTCAACGCATCGATCCGTCTTGACTGCAAACCAGAAAGGTCCGGTTGATCGAATTCGTCCAACTGGTTTCCCCTGCAAGTGTACCCCTTTCTTTTCCCCTTTTTATTGAAAATGCACTATATGACCAATGAAACAAAACGTAAAAAGTAAGACTGTGAGTAATTTTATTATTTTACAAATAAAATATGAATTGTATTTTAATATTTTTTTTATATGCAGTTTGGTCTCAGTTGAATCCTCTTGTTCCTTTACACTTCCCATTAACCTCCTCAAGTTCAAATGTGATAACATTAGTTTTTACTTTGTCATAATTCTAAATATTTTTTAGGGTAGTAAATAACAATGATATCCTCTAAAACTATTAGAATCGTAGAATCTAAATTTATAAAATGGCATGCTCACTTTAATATCAAAAAATTTCTCCTCTTATATATTACCAGCTTAGTCTTTTATATGGACATGCACTTCTAATTATCTCTTCAAGTAGATTTGTGATTTAATTTGGACGGTCTCCTCGGCTTCAGTTCATATAGGTCAAATCGGGTGATAAATTGACTATAAGAGATTATTACAATTATATGCTAATTTAAAAGCTTGACTTGTTTCTATATTGATAGGAAAATATTTACCGCGATAACACATTTTAACAGATTGCGGGCGTGTGCTAGGCTGAGAAAACGAGAGTAGGAGTATGTAATTTTAGAAACTCAAGTCCCTTTGCAATTTTTTTTTTTTTTTTTCAAATCCGAAGCTTAAGGATTTTTTTAAGGTCATGTTTTTACTTTTTACATGATTGATATCGCTATTCTTTGATTGATATTCTTTTAAATTCAAACTGTTGAACAAATTGTAAAATCAACGGTTTATATCTAAAAAGATAGAAATGGAAGGTTGGATGAAGGATGAAACTAATCTTAACATATTAATGGATGGAATCGTAAAATCTTTCGAAACTTAACTACCGAAACAGAATTATATTGGTGTGGCAATTTTTAGGAGATTTAAGAATTCATGAGTTTATTTTCACTTGACATAAACTGTGTCCATAAGAAGTACTAATTATGTTGGTCAAGAGTAACCTTCCAAGTTTAGGTGCAACTGTTTTGTGATAGACACCCAAAATCAACTCTTTTTTGTCTAATCTAACCACCCTTCTAAACCACGCAAAAGCACTGACCAACATAACCTTCCCCATTTTATGCACACTTTTCCTCAGCACAAAATGGCTGATACTACTAATACATTCCCTTGCTTAAGTTTTACAATCCTACACTCAGCCAATGGTTTTCCACAAGTTCTTTTCCTTCGTGTGCAGCTTCATCATCCCTAGAAGATGTCCGAGGATCAAGCCAGCGCCGGTTTACGAATCCGTCTCATACGATGATGTCTCCACGAAAACTAAGGATGCATGCCCTCTATCCGGCTCTGCAAGAAGATCGTCAGGCTTGAAGGAAACAGCTGAAGGCAATGAGGTTTGCTGTGTGTGCTTGTCGAGATTGAAGGAATGCGAGGACGTGCGGGTTCTTCCATGCGCGCATACGTTTCATAGGGTGTGTATTGATCAGTGGCTCGATGTCTGCCCAAGAACCTGCCCACTTTGCCGGTTCTCGATGGATGAGGAAGGCGGAGGAGGAGGAGGAGGAGGGACATACAATCGTACAGTGGGAGTCCTTACCGATGAGATGGTTATTTGGTTTTCATCATTCCATGCCTGAAAGAAGAATGGCAGGAAACGAATGCCTCTCCCTGTGTGTGTCTTCCATGCTCTCGTGGTTTTCGTTGCTAATGGCATCTTGTGGTGTTAAGCAAACCATATTCTTCCATCCCATATAGTGATTTTTGGCCCGGCAAGGAAATGGTGAAAAAGATAAAAAGATTTCCGATCCGTGTCTCCTGGATAACATCCTAACCGCTGGACGACAACGGACTACTGATAAAATGAAAATTATTCTTAAAATTTATATGAATTCAGAACTTTCTGCACTTCTTGACACCAATCAGAGGTTTTGAAGGAGCTACGGTTGAGAAAATTTGAGCGATATAAATAACCACAATGATTTTTTTGAATATAATAATAAGAATATTGTGTATACACCCATATATTTATATTATATGTGCGTGTAGTTATGATTAAAATAAATGCCAGTCTTATTTAGAAAACTTGAAAAAAAAATCGACATATTTAGAATTAGGAACACTCTTTTTAAACTATTAAAATCGAAATTTTATATAATAACTAAAGTGGGATTTGAACAATACAAGAGACCCTAACTTAGGCAAATTCTTTTATGATACTCTCTTTTTCATTTATGAGTTATTTTTTCTGACACTAATTGACCCATCACTAGTTAAAATGTTTTGGTTTTATCATTTATGCTTTTTAATTACTAATACTTTTGGCTTAAAAGTCCAATCCCCAAAACTTTCCAATGCAAAACATCTGCAGTGCACAACAATTCATAACTAAACACCAGACACCAGACGGTCCAGACGCAAGATTAATACGTTGGATACAAAGTCCAATCCCATGCCAATACAAACTTCAATTTCCGAACAACCAATATAGACTCAAATCATCCAATGGTCAAGAAAAAGTTCAACCCCCAACGTCTTCCAAATATACGAAAGACATATAGCTACTTCATTGAAAAACATTCTATACTTGCATCAAGGATCTCAAATTTTCATGAATTATGGGTGAAGAAGTGACTCTCTCATATAGGGTCCTAAATTATACCTTACTCGATTGGATTAGTTCCAAGTAATAATTTTTTAAAATTTATTCTCGTAGGATAAAGTATAACTAGGATGTCTTCATATCTTATATCTTTACCCACCTAGAGCTTATACTCTAAGATATGCGGATACATATTCTAAGCACTTATGCCTACCTCGTAAAACTTATTAAATAATATAATATATATCTATCAATAAAAAATAACCTTATATATATTTTTTCAATTGTATGTACTTTATCTTCTAATTTCTATTAAAGTTCTTTATTATCTTCTATGACTAATAAATACAAGAGTGTCTAAAAAATGATATTACAATTACAAACGAATTAATCTTCAATTTATATGTGATATCTATAGTTTCCAAAGATTTTGTTTAATATCATATAAGCTAGAAAATAACAAAGATAGAAAATGTTACTTTTTAATATTATAGGTTTTATTAAGGTTCCATAGTTTTTGCTACATGGACCATAAATTTTGAATATCCTTAATATTATTTATGATTACTTTCGTAATACTGTATAAACTTAAAATCTATGGGAAGATAGGAGAAATTTACTAATTTCACAAGATACAAATTTAATGTTGGTTTTATGGTGTTA
This sequence comes from Lumnitzera racemosa, assembly GCA_024138005.1. NCBI lineage: Eukaryota > Viridiplantae > Streptophyta > Magnoliopsida > Myrtales > Combretaceae > Lumnitzera > Lumnitzera racemosa. The sequence goes on along the minus strand of JAMXBC010000008.1, from coordinate 15,254,880 downwards.
TGTAATATGTTAAGAAAATACTTCTTAAAAATAAGAGCATTTTAGGCAATCTTAAAGTTTCTAAAACCCTACCTTAATTTACCTTCTTTATTAAACCCTAATATTTATCACTTTTAGTTTAACCCTCTTCCTTTTATGGAAAAAACCTAAGAGCTCATCCCTAAACCCTACCCCAAGAGGAAGATTCAAGGTGATTAAGGTAAGAATATTAAAGCTTAAGTCTAAACAAATTTGTATTAAGCTTTCTAGTATTCCAAATCTTCTCATTGTTTGTAGATTTCAGTTGGTTTTCAAGTGTTTCAAGTTGGGATTATTAAGTATCCTCAAGCGGCTACTCTTTTAGGTGTACAATGTAAGTGTAACAAAGGTTCTTGAAGGATTTCTTGAGTTAGAGTTTGTTTCTTAGCTAGAAAAATGGATTCAAAAGAGCTATGCTTAGAATAAGATAAGTTTTAAATCCTAAGTTGGAACTTATTTGTAGATATTGAAGATTTAAGGCCTCTCCAATCTAACTTTGTCAAGTTTTTGATGTTTTGCAGGTAAGTATATTGAGCTACAATTTCTAATCTTGATTCTTGAGTTGAGGAGCTATTTTTGGAGTTGAAATTGGAGGTTTAACTAAGCTTTTAGTATTTTAAAATCATTGGTTTATTTGTATTTTAAGTTAGGATTGGAAGAAGTGCAAGATTAGACAATGGAATGGTTAGGTTTTATTTTTGGTTTGATGTATTCTATTCTGTAGAATTTGCAGAATAGAAGCAAGGCATCTGGACGCCTTGCTAAGTATCGTCCGGACGCTAAGGTAATGTAAGTGGCAGACATTTAATGTCTGGACACTATTCTCTACAGCATTCGGACACCATGCCCTATTCAGAGCTCTTTTGTTTTCCTAAAGTTCATTCCCAACTTTTCATAGTTAACCAACTCCATATCCAATCCTTCACTTCCAAGAGATTCAATCTTTAACCTAAAGAAATGAAGTTTAAGAAATGATTTTAAGTGATTCTTTACTTAACTTAGGAGTTGCAATTTAATGGGATGAGAACTTGTTTGAGAAGCATGGTCGAGAGATGAGAAACTAAGCTAATTATATTGTCTTTTGGTCAGGTTTTGGACTCTTATACTTTGTTCCTTTTCCAAAATTGTTTTCTTGTTAAGGATTTAGGTATGGGGTGCTTACTTGTGTGCTTATGCTTATTAAGACTTAGTATATAAATCAGACTAACTTATAATTAGTTTAACTAATCTTAGTTGCTAGATGTACTTGACTCGCTCTCTCTAGAGGCTCCTAATGGTATATTTCTAAATGAGCAATTGCTAATCATATGTATTGATTTCTTAGTAGACTATCACATGGGATAATGCATCTGGAATTCTAGGTTTTATGGTCTATAGACTCTAAACTCGAACATAAATGACTTAGAGGAAAACTTATTTTAATTCATCTATATATGTGGAAAAAGATCATGGTGTGGTGAAGTCATAAGCATTCCTTTGATTTTGCAAACCTAAGTTAAAGATAACTAATTTATTGTTTGCTTATTCTTGATATAACTTGCATTATATGCATGTGTACGTTTAGGCTTGGCATCCGTATGTGTTTGTGTACCTTTACTGGGCTTCGGCTCATTCTTTATTCTTTTTAAGGCATAAGGACAGATAGGTATCTTATTTACTAGGAGCCGTATATAGATGACATTTAGGAGGAGGAGAGTGTTGACTATCTCTACTTTTATGATGACTAGGATGCGAGATGATTTATGTATTTATTGAAGTTATGTTATGTTATATTAGTAGAGACATGTTTTGTTTTGGAGACATACTCCTTACTATGTTTTGTAGGCTTATGATACTATGAGGAGTTTAGTTACTTTTGATCTACCTTATGTTACTTATGGTTATGAGTTGGTAAACTCATGAAACTATTGTGATAGCTTGAATCTTTGGTTTATGTGGTTTTGTATGGATGTTGTTACCTACTCCTTTTGTAGATTATTTTATGTATCTGTGAAATGGTTATGTTATGAGAAAATTTTGGTGATCTTAGAAGCCTTAACATAATTTCAACTAATAGGGTTATGTGGCAAATTGTAATGCCCAATTAGGGTCTTAGAGCTTTACAACATAGGTGGTATCAAAGCTAAATATTTGATGATCATAGAGGGGCTTAGGATGAAAGATCTAGTAGATACTTAAGCTATTGACCTAATGGCTTAGGTGAATTAATTTAAGAAACCTTAGGCATTTGATCATGGAGACCTTAGGGGATGAATCTTATAGTTAAATAAGTTTGGATCATAGATCGATTAAGAAGCAATTTATTGAGTTGAAAAATGAAAGATTTGCAAATTAAAGCTTGATTTATTGTTGTTCATTTTGTTGTTACTTAATGTTGTTGAATTTCTAAGTGACTTATATTTCTTAACTCTAGTCCTTTAGCTAATTTCATTTGTGTTGTTTGTTGTTTCATGTTATTCTCTTGTAGTATGCTACCTAAACTTATTTTTGGTCTATGTTCTTTTGCTTTAGGGGGCAAGACACCCTGTAAAATGCTTTTACTACTAGATCACCTCGTCCAAGGGGCGTTGGGGTACAAATTTGTTTAGGTCTTCAAGGAGATATTGGAGCTCTGTAGGGGTTGGTAAACTAAAGCCTAAGGAGATCAACCTAGGTAGGCTCAAGCCCTTAACACCACCATCATGCTGTTGGAAACTATGAACTATCTTATTAGAGTATTAACTGAGCAAATTGCACCAAAAGAAAGGGTGATCAGTTTGGATAAGTTTGATCAGTAGATCAATGGCTTTGATCTAAGAGGGGAGGACTTTTTGGCTACTAACATGTAGATGGAGGATTTTGAGAGTGCCTTCACTGCTTTGTATGTGCCGAATGAGAGGAAAGTTAATTATGCTGCTTACAAACCAAAAGGGGCTACTATTGTATGGTGGGCTAGTGAGTCAAGGAGGTTAGAGGGGTCTCTCACTTAGCAAGAGTTCAAGAACCTATTCTATGCTAAGTTTTTTCCCATCAGTATTAGGGACTATTTGCAGGATGCCTATGAGCTGCAAGTTAGTAGAGGAGTATGAGGTTGAGATGAGCCAATTGTTTAGGTATCTACCACCAGTTATGAGGGCAGATGATGGGGCTAGAGCTCACAAGTTTCTGAATAGCTTAAAGCCAAAGTTGCAGAGTGTAGTGGATGCGTTTCAATTGGAGATGTATGTAGATAATGTTATGAAGGTGAAGTATATGGAGAAGAATTTGAGGAAGAAGGACAACTTAGTAAGTTAATATAGTTTTATGATATGAAAAAGATCTACTTTGGGAGATGTAGTTCAAGGTAATGAAAAGAAGCCTCAGGTAATGACCAGAGTGATGAGTAGGTTGCTTAATCCTATTCAAATTCGAGCCCCACCTGTAGCTCTTCCTACATTGGTACCTCTAGCTATTGAGCGTCCTAAGTGTTATGGACCTCATGAGATAGGGGCTTGCAGATGACCTATAGGTACTTGTTTTTCCTATAGCAAGACTGGTCATTTTAGTAGAGATTGTACTAATAAATTTATGCTGCTATCTTTTTGTCATATATGTACTCAGAAGGGATAGGTTACAGTAAGCCAGTAGGCTCTACCAAGCTTATAGCTAGAGTACAAATTAGACGACAGCAGATTGGTGGTCCAAGGTAAAAAGCCATAACTAGAGTGTTTACGCTTCATTAGCGACACCAAGACTTACTAGATGAGGACATTATTGCAAGTATGCTCCCTGTACACTCTTGCAGTGCATATGCTTTGTTTGATACTAGTACTACGAATTCTTATATCTTTGAGTTTTTTGTGTGTGCTTGTGATTTGATTCTTGAGCTTTTGACTAGATCTTTAAACGTTTGTACATTAAGGTAGGAAGCTTTGGAGAGGTTATGTGGAGGGGTTAGTGTAAAAGTGGAAGGCATAATATTGCTAGCAGATTTTCTGGCGTTAAATATGTTTAAGTTTAATGTTATCTTGGGTATGGATTAGTTGGTAAGGTATTACACTGTTATTGATTGTTTTGGTATGTTGGCACACTTTACTTTAGATGATGGGAGTGTGTTTAACTTTACATTGGATGCTCAAAGGCTAATTAAGTTGCCTACTTATGAGTTATCAGAAAAGGGAGAATAGTAGCCATGTCGTTGGAGAGTAAGGAACCTGTAAAGTTAGAATAGACCCTTATATTGAATAAGCACTCTGAAGTGTTTCTTGAAGAGTTGCCAAGGCCGCCACCTAAGAAAGAGATCAAGTTCCATATTAACTTAGTGCCTGAAGCCACTCCTATCTCAAAGCAAGTGTATAGGATGGCTCTAATTGATAACTTGATAGATTACCAAGAGTTGAATTAAGTCACGATTAAGAACAAATACCTATTCCTAGAATTGATAACTTGTTTGACCAGTTATAAGGAAATTGTTTTCTAAGATTGATGTGGGGTTCAACTACCATTGGTTGAGGATTAAAGAAAAAGACATACAAAAAACTACCTCCAAGACGAGATATGGACACTTCAAGTTCCTAGTGATGCCTTTCGAGCTAACTAATGCCCCAACGGCTTTTATGGCTTTGATGATTATGTGTTCAAAGACTTTTTAAACAGGTTTGTTATTGTGTTTATAGATGATATCTTGGGAGCATGAAGAGCACTTGGGGTTAGTTTTTGATTGACTAAAGGAAGAGCAATTATGATAAGATTTAGGGTATCAACCCAACTAAATGCCAGAACCAAGCTTATCTACTTCTTACTCGGATATCTCATTTGATTACTTATTTTTATTTGTGTTATTTGGATTTCTTATTTCTCGTATTTATTTTGTATTTACAAAAATACTACTTGGGTATCCTTTTATTCCTTCAATTTATAAGTTTGCCATTATGTATAAAAAGGGCACATGTATAGGGTTTTAGACAAATTTGAAGATTAATGAAAAACCTTTTTAGTTTTTTCTCTTAGAAAACTTTCTTTTATTAGTTTTTACCAATCCCTTTAGTAATGATTATGGTGAGTAAATTAGTTATCTCCTTATACGTCATATCAAAATGATAATTAAGCTATATAAGATTTAGTTGGTGCGTTATATTCGATTAAGAAGCTCACAAATTTACTAAAACTTTCACTAAACCTATTCTAGTTTCATTCTTCACTGTCCTTGTCTGCTCTTGGCATGGGTTTTGTCATCTTAATATTAGAGCTTGAGTTTTCGAATAGCGTTGAGAGTTCTTGAGTCATCTTGTTCTCATTTAGTCGGTATGTGTTTGTATTGCTTGTATATGAGAAAGTGTTGGTTCATTGAATACCTCTATGTGTGTGCTTATGGAAGGAATTAGCTATCGGTATTTCTCTTACAAAGCATTGGCTTGATATTTCAATTACTTGCGTTGGATTTGCAGACACGTGTTTTGTTAAAGACTCTTAGTATGACATGAAGCTTGAATAACTCCTTATTTTTGGGAATTCTATTTTGTTTCATCTCGTACATAGTAAATCAAAGGCGATTGGAATATAGGTCGTGGACGCTAGCTTAAACCACAAATGGGTTTGGTTGGGCTTGTGAAGGATTTCATTTGGGATTGGTTTTGGGCTCTTAGAGACCAATTGGAGAAACCCCCGAGGGTTGATAACAGGCATGAAAACTATGGATTTTACGGTAGTGACTGGTGGTCGTGATTTTGTTAGTGGGTTTGTGACTTAAATAGTGGTGCGAAATTACAACATTTTCACTGTACGCCGCTGTTTCACAGTTGTGTTAGGTGGGTGTTTGCGAAGTCGGATCGTACGTCTACACAAATCGGTCATTCGAGTCATGGTTTGGTCCTTGACGAGTGGTACTGGGGTGGTGGTTATTGTTCGTGTTGCAGGGGCTGAGGGTACAATTTGTGCGTGGCTATGTGCGACTATAGGTGGTGTGCTGGTGTCTGAGCTTGATAGTGTTGAACTGAGCTAAATTTATCAAGTGTAGTCTAAATCAAGAGTGGGATTTGCGGGATATTGGCTGTACGAGTAAGTGACTGGTGCAGGCAGTAGTTCTTTGGTTGTGTCAACGATTGGGTCTTACATAGTAGTTGGGTTTGTCTAATTACAATCATGAGCAATTCTCTGGGCATGCTCGAATCAGTTGTGTAGAGTTTGTGTTAGTGGTTGTACTCTTCGATGTTGTGCGAGCGAGTGATAACTGCGGGTGTTGGTGTGGTTGTGATAGTGAAGTGTTAATCAATCCGTAGGTGGTTGTGTTTTCAATTGCGTACGGGAGGAGAGTTTAACAGCTGTAGACCGAGTAATGATTTTTTGGTTATAACTGTCCTGTAGAGTCACTTGCTGGTTCATGTTGTGCGTTTGGTGCTCCACCTTGCTCAGACGTGCTTACGTTTAGTGTATGAAGCAGGGGACTCTGAACCATGACTAAGTGTGCTATCGAGAAGGTTTGACACAATTGTGATTGAGTGGCTGGTGTGTTAATGTTGAGGTGAAGTGTTTGCGTGCCGTGCTAGTCAAATTGTGGTCAGTAAGGACAATAGACTAGTAAAATCTGAGTATCCGAGCTAGTTTGCACAAGTTCAAGTTTGCCGAGCTGATTCTAGTGTTTGAGGTGAATTAAAGTGCCAAAGTGAAGTAGAGAACCGAGTTGACACACGTGTTGCGTTGGACTGAGCAATTGCTGACCTGAGACATTGTTTTTCTTGGCCGCTAGTCTTGTTGAACTGTTCCTTAGCTCTGTCCAACCTGATGTATGCGTTGAAGAGCAGTATTACCGAGCAACTTGCCCAACATGGAGTGCTGCTATTGTAATCTAAATTGCCGAGCTGTTTTAGCGAACCGAGTTTGTTTGTTGGATTGTACCAAGCTTCTTTGTAGACTTGTCCGAGTTACGTGTGAAGTCGAGCTAAATTGGATGGAGAAGAAATATTCCAAGCTAATTGATAGGCATTGTCCAATTTCCGAGCTGAGGTGAACTGTCACCGAGCTAAATTGAGGAGTTGTTTGAGCTCCGAGCTGTTTCAATCCAAAGCGCTGAGCTAAGTGAACTTAATAGCCGAGCTGATTCGTGTTGTTGAACTTATACTGAGCTTGTTGGGCATATACGTACAGGGAGTGTGAAGTGGACTTGTGATCGTACCAAGCTAAAATAGGTTGTGCCGAGGAGTAGTACAGTTGCGACTGAGATGTTCGATTTGTACTATTGTGTTGCCGAATTGTTGATAGATTGTGCTAAGGTGTTGACAGCGGGTTAGACCAAGTTCAACTTGCCGAGCTTTCGGTCTGAAATTGTGGATCTGAACTGTCCTAATTTCAAAACTATTCGAGTTGTTTTCGTGCTGCTGATAAACTGATCAGAGCTGCTATATAGTGTTGACTGTGCCATCCTATCACGAACATATTTGAACTATTGAAAACTTACGTGTTCGAGTCGATTACGTTGAAGTCCGAGCTGCTTGTGTATGCGCCGAGATATCTGCTGTGTCTTAAGGATTTCATATTAAGCTGTTATGTCACTGAGCTGCTCATCATTATTCGATCCGAGCTGCTTTGGTCGGTAGTTTGTCGGCGCCAGGTGTTTGTGCCAGTCTCCCAGTTTGCTGTGTGTATGGGTGAGACTAGTGAGCGTTGACTGCCGTGAGAATCACCTAGCTGATTTGAGCTAAAGTACGTTCGGTGCATGTGTGCGACTTGGAGTGTTTGTGAACCAAGCTATGGCCTTGTGATCTGGACTGTAGAAGTGACCGTGAAGAGTGTATGCGCTGCCCACGTGCAGAGAAACTAAGGACTGGTTGCTGTGTGTGTCTGCTTCCCTGATCCAAGTGAAATTCTCACTCCGAGCTTCAGTTATGCTGTCTATTTTAAGAAAATACCAAGCAGCAGTGAATACTCGTGCTATAGTGTTCGAGCTTCTTTTGTTGAGTCATCATTGAACCACATCAAAGGATCCGAGCTATTATAAATCCAAAGGCCCCAAGTTGCAGTTACTTAAAGTACTTACCCGGGCCAGAATTAGCACGTTGAGCTATTTTGCTAGAAAATCACTCATTCGAGCTTCTAAGTGAGTATGTTTGTGTATTACAAAATAAGTACCAAGCTATAACATTTTTTACCTGATCGCTTTGAATTTAAGTATCGATAGTTGCTCCAGTGAGGAATTAATACCAAGTTTGAAGTAACGAGTTGTTGAATTGAGATATACTAATATGTCATATGAAACTGGATATGATTATAAATATTATTATGAAGACGTGATATCACAAATTTTAGAATTTAATGAATATAGTTTTCCTGAAGAATATTTAAAATAGGAATTCCGAGTTAATCAAGTTTTTGAAAATTATTCTTATCCTGAGCATAAGAGAGCTTATGTTATAAAGAATTCGATTATTGGATTTGCAGCTACTTAGTGGGAGAGAGTGATAAATCAAAGAATGGAGAGAGAAAACATTGAGATCATTACGTGGGAAAAGATAAGATGTTTGATGTAAAGAAAATTCGTACCCCGATATCATTAAAACAAATTGTATGGGAGAAAATTCACCTATGAAACTAACCTCTCTAATGTATAGGAACAATTAGAGATTATACTTACTGAGCTCGAGGAGTTTAGAGAAGAAAGAAGACAACAAAGACTTACTTATTAAGGGAATATTGAATGGGAGGAAACAAAAGGAAAAGAAGTAGAAATTGAAGATGAGAAGGATATGGATAAGAAAGGACAAGAAGAGTTGAACTATAAGGAAGTGGAAGAGGTAATAGTTACTAAGGATGATGTGGTAAAGCCAATAGTAGAAGGGCATGAAGCTTTAAAGCTACTTATAGATTAAGGTTTTACATGTTCAAATTCCTTAAGGTCGTGAAATGATGTTTGAGCTAGGAGTTGAGTTAATCCCTTTAAATGATATTTGTTGGGGCTACATGAGTGAAATTGATTGAATACATGATAAATAGAAGGACGGGTTCTTAAAGAAGAGTTTAATTGATCGGGCTCATGATGTATGGAAGAAGTATTGGCTAGTGATGATATTAGTGGAGGAGCTTAAGTACTTTTCTGTGTTTATATTTTATTTTTGCTTGTTGGTATTTGACATTGGTGTGATTTGGAGTCGCCAATTTCCAAGTTTCAAGTTGAAACTTCTCTAAAGGAGAGGGGATGATAGGATTTAGGGTATCGACCAAACCAAATGCCAAAGTCAAGCTCATTTACTCCTCACCCAAATATTCCATTTGATTACTTATTCTTATTTTCTTTATTTGGACTTCCTATTACTTGTATTATTCCTAAATTGCCTTCATATTTATTTTATATTTATGAGAATGCCACTAGGGCATCCTTTTAGTTCTTTTATTTACAAATTTGCCACTAGATATAAATGGGGCACATGTATAGGGTTATAGATAGATTTGAAGATTAATGAAAAGCCTTTTGAGTCTTTTGTCTTGGAAACCCTCTCTTACTAGTTCTTATCAATCCTTTTAGCAAGGATTGTGGCAAGTAACTTTAGTTTTCTCTTTATGCGTCACATCAAAGCAATGATTAAGTTGTGTATGATTTAGTTGGTGTGTCATATCCAACTAAGTAACTCACAAATTCGCTAAAACCCTCACTAAACCCATTTGATTTTCATTCCTTCAGTAGGATCAAACCCATCCCGATACACCGCTCTTGTCTGCTCTTGGCACAGTTATATCAAATTGTTTTCAAAGTTCTCTAAGTATGAGTTTTAGCTTGAGCATGTGGTTTTTTTAGGTCATGTAATGGACAAAGATGGGATATTTGTGGATCTAGCAAAGGTAAAGGCAATTATAGATTGGCAGAAACTGAAGTAAATGATTGAGATTGGAAGCTTCTTGGGATTAGCAAGGTATTACCAAAGATTTATTAAGGGTTTCTCTAGTTTAGTAGCACCACTCACAAGACTAACCAAGAAGGGTGTGAAGTTTGAATGGGATGACTGTTGTGAAGGCAGTTTCCAAAAGTTGAAAGAAAAATTAAGTTAGCCTTAATGTTGACTTTTCCTAAGAGTAGGGAAGTGTTTACTATTTTTAGTGATGCCTTGAATCAAGGTTTAAGTTGCGTGTTGATGCAAGATGGGAAGGTTATTGCTTATGCTTTTAGATAGCTTAAGCCTTATGAAAACAATTACTTGACTCATGGTTTAGAATTGGCGGTAGTTGTATTGCCTTGAAGTTGTAAAGATACTACTTATGTGAGGAGAAGTGTAATATATTCACGGATCATAAGAGTCTGAAGTATATCTTCACTTAGACAGAACTGAATATGAGATAGTGAAAATGGTTAGACCTTATAGGTTCCATGTAAGATATCAAGAGGGGTAGGTTAGTTGGGGGGTGGGGGTTTGAATTGATATCTTTTGCAAAAAATGAAACTTATTTGATTTTTAAAATAACTCCCCTCTCAATAACTTAAATTGTATGACAAGTAATAGAAAATTGATTATCTAGCTTTGGCGCAAAAACAACAATATAAGTAATAAAAGTCAGAAACTAAATAAAGTAGAGAGAAAGAAGATCAAGTGATCAATTTATAGAGCTTTGGCCTTTTGCTTATTACTCTTTTTCAACTCTACTACTGGGGACCCGATTCTCCTCATCCGTATCGTTCCACTAGTCCAATTTTTTTACTAATCAAAATCAATCAGAGGTTACAAAAATATCCACTTGCTTCTTTGTCCTGTCTCACTAGTTATCCCTATGCTATTCATAGGACTATAGAGAACTCCTTAACCTCACACTCACTCAAATACAATATCAATAATGTTTACAAGAAAAATAAGACAATACAATGAAAGAACTTTTTACAACATTCACACAAATGCAATAACAATAAAATGAGAAATATCTTTTCGATCAATTTCTGACTAAGTTTTTGACAAAGTTTTAATAGTCTGCATGAGAGAGTTTTTTCAAATTCAGTTCTATACTGAATGTATATCTTTTGCTTCTTTAGCAACTCAACTTATATTGCATTACTTATTGGAATAACAGTTATAAACGGCTAGTTGAAAAAAATATGAAGATATTTTTGGGATTTGATTTATCCTTCAAATTTATCTCTAACTTTGAAATTCAAATCCTGAAGATAAATATTGTGAAATTCGTCTAAAAATACTTGCTGCACTTTTTCTTGATAAACTTCACCAAAAAGCTTAAATATATACTTAAAACTTATCATTTCTATAAATAGATATATCTTACTTTTTTTGAAATTGAAATCTCTTGTAAATCTCCATTATATCTCTAAAAAATATGCATATATTTTTATCCCTTAACTTCATCATCTCTTATTTGAATTTAAATTCAAGATATTTCTCTAAGCTTAATCTATATCTTATTCATACAAACTTGAATATATCCTTAAAAAATTCGTCCAAAACATTTGGCTAATTTTTTTCTCCTTATAATATTCATAAAAAATCTCAAAATATCTGCTCAAACTTCATCTTATAATGGATATACATATTCCACTTTATTTGGAAGAGTAATCCCTTCTAAATATCTTTCCAATCTTCAAAGTTTGAATTTAAAAAAAGTATCTTAAAAAAATTTTACACATATCTTTCTATCTTATCCATATCTTCATTTCCTCCTATTTGAATTTGGAAATCAACATACGTTATCTCTTGATTTATAATAAATCTCGGATATTTCTCTTGATCATTCCCATTGAAATAATTGACATACCACGTTAAAAATTATTGAAGCAAATTTACGACCATGTCCATTTTAATTGGCTCTATCCATGTTAGTATCAAATTGTGATATGGAGATTTAATCAAATTGCTAACAAAAAAATATTGCATTTCATGTCACTGGCCATTAATCATAAAATTCTCAATGTTGAAAATACTTCTCTAACCATACAACCAATATATTCAAATAATCATATCCCAAATCTTCATTACACTTTCATAATTAAAATTGATCCCCATGAATATAATTAATCCAACTTATTTATTCATCTCAATATTTCACCTTAATTAAAATTGTCCTCCTTAAAAATCCCCATGGATATTAAACCAACTTGTGTGGAATGGATTGAACATATTTCCCTAATATATGTAATCAAGTAGAGCTAGGCATTCATGTTGTAAAATTATTTAATTAATCTGCACACTTAATAAACATATTAGTATAATATAACATATGTTTTGTTATCATTAAAACCAAATAAGGAGACTTTGACAGACTTGATCAAAGACTATGATGTGGATATTTAGTATCACTTGGGAAGGAAAAATGCGGTGGTCGACGCACTTAGCAAGAAGAAGTAAGGCAATATTGCTACCTTGATCACCACTTAGAAGCATTTGCTTGAGGATATGCGCAAGACGGACTTGGAAGTTGTGACCAATGAATTAGGAGCAAGGTTTGCAAGTTTACGCATTAAACTGACTTTAATGGACCAAATTAAGGCAGTATAGATAGAGAATCAGGAGATCCAAGAATTGAAGAGTAAAGTGGAGCATGGTTTGACACTTGAGTTTAAGTTGGACACCGATGAGATCTTAAAATATAGGACACGATTGTACTTACTGAGGGATTTAGAGTTAAAAAAGGAAGTGTTGCTAGAGGTTCACCATTCAACATATTTGGTACACCTTAGAAGCACTAAGATGTACAAGGATTTAAAGTATCATTACTGGTGGAAGAACTTGAAGCGTGATATCACTAAGTCTGTTTCAAAATATCTTACCTATCAGAGGGTCAAGTTTATGTCTAAGAGGTCAGTAGGTGAATTGCAACCTTTTCTAGTGCTTGAGTGGGTAAGAGCACATAATGGTGGATTTTGTCATTCACCTCTTGAGAACAAGGGAAAAACATGCTGTAGTGCAGTTTGGGTAATAGTTGATAGATTGACTAAGTCAACCCATTTTATACCAATTAATATTAGTTGTAACTTAGATAGGTTGGTAAAAGCTTATATCAGAGAAGTTATTAGGTTACATGGTATGCCTGTGACAATAACTTTAGATAGGGATACTTGCTTTATAAGTAAGTTTTGGAGGAGTCTATAGAAAGAGTTGGGTACCAAGCTTCAGTTTAGCATAGCCTTTCATCCTCAGATAGATGGGCAATCCAAGAGGACTATTTAGATCTTAGAGGACATGTTGAGAGCTTATGTTTTAGATTTTGTTGGAAACTGGAGCAAACATCTTCCGTTAGTAGAGTTGTCCTATAATAACAGTTACCAAGAGATGATCTAGATGGCACCCTTTGAGGCCTTATATGGTAAGAAGTGTAGATCTCTCATTCATTAGGATGAAATGGCTAAATGATGGCTTTTAGGACCAGATTTGGTGCACGAAATGATTAATAAGCTTAAAGTCATACAATAAAAGATGCTAGCAGCTAAGTGTAAGCAAAAGAATCATGTGGATAAAAGAAGAAGGCCTTTAGAGTTTCAAGTGGGTAATTGAGTCCTGTTAAAGATTTCCTTAGTCAAGGGAGTAGTCAAGTTTGGATTAAGGGGAAAATTGAGCCCTAGATTCATCGGTCCTTTTATGGTGCTTGAATGGATTTGAAAAGTAACCTACTGTTTAGCCTTGCTAATAGTTTTAGAAGGAGTGTACGGTGTCTTTCATGTGTCAATGTTGAAGAAATTTTTGCCTAACTCAGAATAGAGATCAAAAGACATGGATGTGCCCATTGTGGATTTAGAGTCTTTGGATTTGCAACCTAATTTCACCATTGACGAGAGACCCCTTAAGATTGTCAATAGGAAGGTTCACAAATTTAGAAGAATGGGAGAACCACTCGGAGTGCAAGGCCACATAGGAGTTGGAGGACAATGTGAGGTGGAAGTATCCAAAGTTGTTTTCAAGTTCAGGTAAACTTTCAAGATAGAATTTTCTTAAGGGAGAAGATATAATATGTCAAGAAAATACTTCTTAAAAACAAGGGCATTTTGGGCATTCCAAAAGTTTCTAAAACCTTACGTTAATTTGCCTTATTTAATAAACCCTAGTATGTACCACTTTTAGTTTAACCCTCTTGTAAGCCCTAAAATCAAAAGTTTGAAGTCAATACGTAAAATTTAAAATGATTGAGTAAATTGTTCGATTAAGGCCAAATTTTACAATAAAGTTAGAAATGTTACTAAAAACGACTTTGTGAGTTTGAATTTAGGAAAATAATTAATAAAATAATTAAATATTATAATATTGAATTATAAATACATTACCTGTTATTTATCATAAATATATAAAATGAGTTTCGATAATTAACGAATTAACAAAGATAAATTATATATACACTAAAAATTATAAAATAATATAAATAATATTTATGAGTATTTACTTATACAATATATATATTTACATGTAGGTAAAAATACCTGAAATCACTTAAAATACCTAAACTAAGCTAAAATAATACTAAATAATTAAGAAAAAATTATAAAAAATCAAGAAAATGTTAGAAAAATGAGGAATTATCTGGAATCAAGTTGTAGCATGTTGGGATTAAAAATTACAAAATTAACCAATCAATTTAAAACAAATAGAAAGTAAAAAGAAGAAAGATAAGGGACACTTAGCCACTTAAAATATATAAAAAAAAAAAAACCCTAAACCCCTCTGTAAAATCAGAAATCACTCACCAATTCATTTTGGTCAGTTAGTCATCCAGAAGAGAGAGAGAGAGAGAGAGAGAGAGAGAGAGAGTTAAGAAATTTTACAAAAATTTGCTGCACAGATTTCATTTTGATGCATGAATACTAATGGAATGAATGTCCCAATATCCCTTAGATTTATAAATGAATTAAAAAATTCCTCATTTTTTTTATATATATTAAAGTATATCAAAGAAAGTAAGTTCAAATTTTGTTTTATTTTCGAAGTATAGAAATATATCATCCTTTCATATTCCTAACCAAAAATAAATTAAAAATTGAATTGATTCATTTTATTTGATGAAGTTTGGATACTAAAGAAATTAAGATTTTCGTGTATACTAAATTGTCATTATTCTTACTGATTGGTGAAATTTATTTATTTTTTTATTAAAATAAAAAAAAGAGGATAGAAGATTTCGTTTTTTGAAAAAAAAAAATTCATTCATTTCAAGTATTTCATAAGAAGGAAAAAAAGAAAACATGTAGTCTATTGAATTTCAAATGGTTAGTTTCACTAATAAGATATGAAGACTTACTTCCCATTTGAAATTGCATAGAAACAACTATTTATCTCAAAGAGGTCTACAGAAAATCCTAGGATAAAGCTGGTGACTGCTATCTTATTTTTCAAAGAAAAATAGAGTTCCTTATAAAGAATTAATCAATCAACTGGGTATTGGGGAATCAAAAACTCGTTAAATTAAATTAAAGAAGTAACTTGAATTGTTTGATTTATTAGATCTTGAATCTTAAATTTTGATAGACTTCTTTTTGTTTTTAGCAATTCATGAAAGAATGAATCGGGGAATAACCTATGAATAGAACAACTTCAAGAAAAGACCACATGGTGGTCAATATAGGACCTCACCACCCATCAATGCATAGTGTTCTTTGGCTTGTCCTTATTCTAGATAATGAGGATGTTGTTGCTTGTGAGCCAATATCGGGTTACATACATAGAGGGATGGAAAAAATTGCGGAAAATTGAACAGTTATATAGTATTTGCCTTATGTAACAAGTTGGAACTATTTAGCTATTATGATCATAGAGGTAATAACCATAATTCCGAAAAGAAATAATGGTTGGAATAAAATAAGTTCTCTTAGTAAATTAATAACATCAATAAAAAATAATTGGCAGAAATTAAAAAGACAAAATATTTGATTAATCCGTAAATCATATTATATTCTAATATTTTTAATTGAAAGGATATATATAGATATTATTCTATGTATCACTAATATTCTTGGGATGAATACACAACTTACTTTTGAATTATCAAGAAAACTCATTGATAAATATATTTATAACAATGAAACAAATAAAGAAACAATTAATAAAACAAATAAAAATACAATTCATTTTATTTTAACTCTAAAGTGTGTAATTAGGGCATATAAGGAGATCCTACACCTAATGTCCACCTGGAACAAATCGGCCACCACAACCACACCCTACCACCATTGCCCTACCTTGTCGACACACTTAGAGCCATCCCTGGTGGTCGAAAGTTGATCAAACATGTAAGTCTAATTTCTAATCCGATTTTGTTAAATTTATTAAAAATACTAAATGTATTTATAAAATTATGAAATTTGACATTATGAGGCTTTTATGTATGTCGATTTAGAGAAAAAAATATCATTTTGATTAATTTAGATCTGGAAATGTATAGTGCTTAAAAAATCCCAAAACCTGAGCTTATTTTCGATTTAAAAATAAATGACCTTAATAAGGTAGTTTTGAGCCCAAAATTTTTGTGTAAGCTATTTAAAGTTTTTAAAGCAGTGTTATGAAGAGATTTTTTAGAATTTTTTAGGACTTTAAATTATATATAAAGAGTGATTTTTTAGCTTAATTTAGTAATTAAATGCATAAATACTGATTTAGTATGTAATTAAGTGTTTTAGGATGTTAATTTCTGATATAGTATGATATTTATAGTATTTAGAGTATTAGATGTAATTATTATGTATACTATGTAGTGATTATGTGTAAATTAATGATATGTGAAATTGGAAATATAATAATTAGAAAATATTAGGTTAAAATTGATAATAATAATAATAATATGAAACTTAAATTTAGGTAATTATATGAAAATTTTAATTTTTTTCTCACATCGGGAGCAAATTCGATAATTAAATGAAGAATAACGTGTACTATACAGACTAAAATATTAGTTAGGAGTTAAATCTGAGATTTAGGTTATCTAAGTGTAATGTGGTTAATTTCACATAATGATTCAAAAACGAGTTCTTAAGGTAAGTGCGTAAAACTTGTAATAAAAAATTGAATTAAAACATAAATCGAAAATGGATTCAGAAACTAAATTCAAAATTAGCTTTGTATATAGCTTGAATAATCAAGAAAAATTATAATTTAAGCCTATATGTCATAAGCGTATAAATACTAAAAGAGTATTTATATCATAAGACACGTAGAGATAAGTTGACCTATAGCGAGTCGAGTGAGCAAATCGAGGATTTCAAGTAAGTCAGGTGCAATATATCATTGTATTTTGGAATATCATATTAAAGTACTAGGAGACTTAGGATTATATGCGATTATGCTAGTAAGTAGCCATATGTGCATATGTTTGTGTGTCTCTAATTACTTGCTGAATACTAATGTTGTATTGTAGTGGTTTGTTATGAATTGAGTAGTGTGAGATTGTTTGGTCACCTTATACTGAACTTAAATATAATTGACCTAAATATCCCAATTGGACATGCATTGCCCTTTAAGGAGTCGTTGACACCTTGTATTAATCAATATACTGAATGTTTCCTTTTTGTGAACATTGTTCTCGTTAGCTTGTTTAATCTCACTTCACTCTTATCCTAACCCTTAAGTAAGGCGAGGTAGTAAGCAACCTCACATGAACCAACTTGTACTTCATATCAAGTTGTACTGTGAGTCTTCGGAAGTTCTACTGATACATCATATCCTTTGGAGTTGTTCGTAGGTTTGCTTATTTTCTCTTTCATTTCGGTTCTCTTGTACACTTCACTATCACTCATTTCAAGCTTTTGATAAGCTTAGACCTATCCCTGCGATCAGCCTTGTTTGTTCTTGGCTACGACTCACACCATCTTGGTATCAAAGTGAAAGTTTCTTCGGGTAAGTTTGTGTTTGTGAATTGTATAGTAGTACTACTTCCTGCTTTGTTTCAAACATCTAAAAATAGAGCCAATTCAGTGTTAGCTGTTTATTTGTCAATTGTAGCTCAGACTTGAAGATTACAATCAAATTTATTGAGGAAAATGATAAGCCTAAGTGTTAATGTTAGTATTGACGAAGACAACAATAGTGTTGTCCACCATGGCCAACAATCCCAGGGTATCCCTAGAAGTACGGACAAGAGGCTTGAGGAGATAGCCAACCTCTTAGTGGATTTGACCCAAGCAGTTCATGCATTAGCCTATCGACCTGCTAAAAGTCAGAACCTAGCTCGATAAGTTCGAGGTGAAGGAGTAAGCAGATGAGTAAGAAGAAAGATTGACTTAGGAGATATAGATGATGTTGAAGAAGAAGAGAGAGCTTGAGCACCCCAAGCAACCAACTACGTGAAACTTCAGATTTTGAGTTTCAGTAGCTCTGGAAGTGTGGATGACTATTTGGATTGAGAGGAAAAGGTGGAGTATGTTTTTTATTATTACCAATATGAAGATTACAAGAAAGTAAGGATTGTTGCTGTTGAGTTCTCAGGATATGTCGCCATGTAGTGGAAGAACTTTCAGGTCATGAGGAGATAAGAAGGATATATAGAGATTACTACTTGGCCCGAGATGAAAAGAATACTCAGAAACAAGTTTGTGCCGGATACTTACTTACAAGATACTTTTGCTTGGCTTCAGGAGCTGAAACAAGGAGGCTGAACTATTGGTGAATATGTTCAAGAATTTTAAATGCTTAGGATTCGCTATGAAGTAGAGGAGCCATCTGCACAAAGAGTCTCTAGGTTCCTTACTAGTTTAAGGAATGATATCAAGACATTATGGTACTCCAGCAATTTACTACGATGGATAAGGCTCTATGGATAGCCTAACAAATAGAAAGGCAGAAAAGAAACCGCATGCCAACTAGTCGACCTACTCAAGGAAGCTACCGAGGTTAGCCGAGTACTGCAGATGGTAGGACAAAACAAAAGGGCCGACCTGAAGACAATGTGCTAACCCAAACATATGAGAAGGGGAGGATCTAGAAGGAAGATAAGCCAGATCAAATGTTTCAAATATCAAAGGTTTAGACATATGGCTGCTCAGCATTTGAACTGTAGGACGACAGCCATCAAGGGAGCTGCCTTGAAGCTTAAAGGAGATGGCACTAATGAAGAGCCTGAGGAAGAGGGTGCTCCCAAGAAGGAGACCACAACAGAGAATGAACTGATTAAGGAAGATTTATTTGCTGAGGACTTGGACAGTTGATCCTAGTTGTCTGACATACCATGAGTTTGGAGTCTTCACACAATGAGGAGTAGAGAGAAAAATTGTTCTATATCACATGTAAGGTAAACGACCAGTTATGTACACTCATTGTAGATAGTGGTAGCTGCACAAATGTAGCATTAGTTAATCTGATTATGAAGTTAAAGTTGCTGATTATCATGCATCTGAAGTCGTACAAGTTACAATGGCTGAGTGAGAAAGGAGCGCTACATGTAATTCGACAAGTATTGCTACCGATTATGATTGGAAACTATTTCAATGAAAGTCTTTGTGACATATTGCCTATGTATGCATCACATGTATTGCTGGCTCAACCTTAGCTTTATAATCGAAGGGTTATACACGATAGATACAAGAACACCTATGTATTTGAGAAGGATGAAAGGAAGATTACACTAAACCTTATGTCACCAAGTCAAGTTAGCAAATTGTAAGCTAAACTTACTAAAGGATCAAAGAAGACTTTGATGATGAGTAGCGCGTGTCTTCAATGTCATTACTACGCACATTCAGTATCTAAGCAAGGTACGCTCTATATGTGCACCTTCAATTTATTTATTTTTTCTTCCATAGACAATGCGCGTTTGGTGTTAATTTATTTATTTTTATTTTAATAGTCAAGCTATTATATAAATGCACGTCCCTTTCATATGCCTTCAGTATCCAATAGCGCGTGTCTTCAATGTACTATTACACACATTTAGTTGATACTTAACACTATTCTTAGCTAAATACTTTGAAAATGACAAGTTAATTGCCAATTTCAATCTTAAGTTAAATTTACGCTTCACATTACCTCTCGTTAAGTGTACTTCCTACTAGAAGTATTAATGTAACGGGTCGGCTTAAATGATTTACCAATTAAACCTATTAAAAGTAGCTAAAGTATAAAGAATAAGTATATATATATATATATATATATGTATACACACACACACACACATAATAAACAATCAATATTAAGGAAATAGTAATATAATATGAAAAATAATTTATAAAAACTATATACATAGTGAGTAATAAATATCGATAATATATAACAATCGAACTAAGCAATATAAATATAGTTATTTACAACTACTTCTTCGTAGATCTAGTTAATTATTTTCCAAGACAAGCTAGTAATGATGGTCTGCGAGTTGATGGACCCTCAGATGATTAAGACTCAAATGGCTATAGAGGAATATCAGCGAAATCTATATGAGGAACTGGAGTAGGCAGTGATAGAGGTAGTTAGGTGTTGGCCTTCTTTATGTGTACTATCTAAGGCCATCCTATACGATATTTATAGGAAACTGGTGGTATTGGCTGCGGATACATCTAAACGAGAGCATCAGGAGTCTTGAATGAGGTATAGCTCGAACTGGAGGCATATGCAAGCGGTGTATTGCTACCAATTTTGCCCAAGTCATGGAATAGCGAGATCCTGATGGTATAGAATCAGCATCATGTCCCCGACCATGTGTCTATGCTGGTTGACGGCCTTTCATGAGAACTTTAGGTCCTACACGCTGTAGAGGGGTAGGTATAGGAGCTGGGTTAGTCGACTGGTCGAGAAATAATATCAAACTGTCGTGCTCCTCGATATGGTGAAGCCTACCATTGATGATATAATGAGCAGCAACCTCGTCCGACGTAGAGTATCTGCCTAGAGTTAATGAAACAGTTCAAGTTATATTCATATAGATTACTTTGGGAAAAAATAAAATAAGATAAATGAAAGGAAACCTTCCCAAGTATCCCATCACAGCCCTATGATGGATAATAAATCGACGTGTGTGATCCCTATACCAGTCATGGTAAGCTGGATCGATGCCCCTTGGTTCTTACATATCGACAACCCATACATGGCAGTATACCTAGGTTGATATGTATCCCTAATGGGCGATTGACCAATCCATGTTTATCCTACCTTTAAGGTCGATATGATGTAGCTTGTCACTCGTATAAACATCGACCGGTATCGTCTGGAATCCTCCAAACTGCCATAGAACACGGTCGGGGAAATAAAACTCTACAATGTAAAAGCATATCAGTGGAACCTGGTTGCCCAGATAGCTCAACCAGTACCGCAAAATGGTGGTAGGAGATCAATAAGATCATCCGAGTACGGTTCCCACACGACTTACAATGCATTTGGAAAGAAAGTGTATTAATAATGCTTAATTTTTCAATAAAGATCAACAACATAAACAAAATTGAAGAAGTACATACCTGTCTACTCGTCTACAAATCAAATGTTGTCCGACACGCATTCACAACATGTGTAGCATGATGTGTAGTGTCTTATGATATGACCTACCTACCAGCTAGTGGTAAGCCTTCCAGTATGGTAAAGTTAAACCTGGTCCGTAGTGCAATGTGGGAGAAATGATCTTATGCCCATATCTGCAATAGTATGGTGGCGCCTCTAATTTCCTACACTCCTAATCGTATTGCCTCACATAGCTGGCGATACAACCAAGTAAAACAACTTAATCCCCAACTAACGTTGCTGCATATGAGAAATACTCCAAAATGGGTAGGTACACCATATGAACGCGGGACGAAAATTTATCCGCAAATAAAAATCCACCAAACAATTGCAGAATGTATGCACGGGTGTATCGATGAATGGTCGCCTCATCTGCACCTACAAGAAGAACACTAAATTTATCTCGTAACCAATGCAAACTAACGCATCCCCCTCTGTTAGTACTGTTGGTGAGGTAGTCTCCTAGCAGTCTCCTAACAATCTCCTAGCTATCTGAGGCTTTACTAACTGCATAGGCCTAGTTATTGCAACCCCATCCTCATGGAGACTGAACAAAACCTCTATATCATGTATTGATCGTCATCTCCCCATGTGCCATATGGAAGGTATGGGTCTCAAGCCTCCACCTCTTGACTAATGCCATGATAAGATAATGATTGATCTAAATGAACGGTAGCCATGTGACCTCCAAGAAACCAGCATCTGCAAGGTGGGTCTTGAAGTGATCATCTAATGGTATTTGGGACATACCCTTCCATAGGCTGGACTCTACTCGACGAACCATAATGTGCTTGCCTTCATGTAATATTAGATTCAATTTCAATACAACACTATAAAATTATTGAACTGTACAAATTAATAGATGATTTAATGTTAAAACATACCCGACGGTCCCATATGTCCTGCAATCAATATCGTCCCTATCTATGTAGTACCGACGGGTCACTCGGTCCTGGATTCATCTAACCTACAAAACAATAAAAAAGTATGTTATGTCATTGACTTATGAAAGCATAACATTATATGATATGTAATTTAATGTAAGAAAACAACACTTGTACATCTGTTCATATCGTTTCTATTAAGTTGAGGATACCTTCTCTTATTGTATCGTTCCATTCTATGTATGCAACACCTGCTCTTATCAGCGGGCTCCCTTATGTCCATCTCCATATGGAATCTCTTCTTCCTTAGTTTACCCAAACCATGTTTCAGTTTCCTGTTAGGTATAAGGAACGGGTAATCAAGGCAGGGCCAATTTAACTCATTACCTATTGGCATGAAGTGTTTAGCGTAAATATCTAACTGATGGGACCACGTATATCATATGTCAATATATCGACCAATAGTTACTCGAATAGAATTAAGTGCCCTTATCACATGTGAACCTGGGATTCTATAGATTTTCCATTTCTTACATGTACACGTTATTCTATTCGTGTCTACAATATGTATTTTTCTGCCTTTTTTCATCACTCCATTTACTTCGCGCCTCTAGCCTGTCTTCACCTTCCATATCTCATCGTCACGACTGTATTGCTTGATAAATTGTGCTAGAGCTC
This sequence comes from Lumnitzera racemosa, assembly GCA_024138005.1. Taxonomy (NCBI): domain Eukaryota; kingdom Viridiplantae; phylum Streptophyta; class Magnoliopsida; order Myrtales; family Combretaceae; genus Lumnitzera; species Lumnitzera racemosa. The sequence continues at coordinate 15,231,965 of JAMXBC010000008.1, read as the reverse complement.
ACTTGGCCCATGTTTTTAGTTTTTTCGCAGCATACTTCATATTCACTTGCCCCGCATCCATTTCTTTCCTCGCTTGTTCGACTCTTCTTTCCTAATAATCAACATAGTTATAAAAAATTTTCTTTACGAGCAAAGTTAGAGGCAATCCTCTACAATCTTTTAAAACAACGTTGTAGCTCTCGACAATGTTAGATGTCATATATTCGAACCGATAAAAACTGTAATAAGACAACGTCCATTTGCTCTTATCAAACAGTGAAAACCACGATAAGGCGTCCTCCTTAACTTGCACCATCTGATCCATTAAGTATTTAAATTTCCTTAGTTATGCCTACATGGCAGTAATAATAGCAACCTTCTTGCACAATTAGTTCTTATATGCCTTGTTGAAATTGTTGGCGACATGCTGTATGGACCATCTACAAATTGCAAATAGTTCATTCCAGCCAACTTCTGCTTTGTTGAGCGCATTCTCGATACTTGAGTGTCTGTTCGTAATTAAGCAAATTGTCTCCTCTCGACCATTCACAATGAATTGCTTCAATCTTTTAAGAAACTAACCCCAAGTCTCTATAGACTCCTTATCAACAAGCACAAATGCCAAAGGGACAATACAGTTATTTCCATCCATAGAGCAAACGATCAATAGTATATGACCATACTTCCCGTATAGAAATGTGCCATCAATACAAACTACTGATCTACAATACCTGAATTCATGTACGCACGAACTAAATGTCCAGAAGACCCACTTCGGTATCGAAACACCAGCCTCAAGGGATCCCCTCTATCCCCACACCACCTTAGTTTTAGGATTTGATATCTTGATTGTGTTTAACAAAATAGGAAGCTCGTTGTATTCTTTCTCCCAATTGTCATATATAATCTCCGTGGCCTTTCTCATCGCATCCCAAACTCTCTTTCGAGTCACATTATAGCTAAACATGTTTAAAATGTTTGCTTACAAGCCTGCAATCTTTATATTAGGATTCTCTTTAACATTAGTGATGAAGCAATTTGCCATAAATCTACTATCTATCTGTTTTTAGTCCTGCATCACATAGGGGTTAACACAAGTGTGTAGACTCTCAAGAAATGTTATGATGAATAGCCCCGTTAAATTTTTATACAATGCCCTTAGCCTCCATTTGCATCCACTATCCTTCTCTCTACAATAAACGACCCATAAGATCAGTATTGATTAATTGATGTGGTAGTTACAATGGTTGTTAATGTGATATCTTTTGACGGTGTCAATAAACTCATCCTTTATACTGAAGCGTTGTCCGACAAATAAATCCATGCCGTCAACCTAATTACTACTCTCCGCCTCCATCTCCTCCTCAAATTCCACGTAAACACTATCACCACTGATATTTATATATGGAATTGAATCTCTAACCTAGGATGTCGGCATCCCAGACTGAGTATATTAGGGAGCCATCCCATTCCCTTGGCTAGCAGTAAACTGAGGTACGGATAGAATGCTGCTTGATATATACTCTAACGTGGCCGCATAATTTACAGTGTTTTTAACCTCAACAATTTCATCATCTACTTCATATTCAACCCCTACATGCTCCCCTACATGCTCCCCTTTAACCACAATTCTAAGTCCCATTAGAATCATATCTTAATCAAGGTTGTAGCCTGGGTCATTTGGGTTATCTTGTAAGATTGACTCTATTTCTATATCAATTGCCTCTTCATCCACACTAACTTCATCAAAAGTGAGGTCTTCAACTGGATAAGTTTCCGGTTCGTTATACATAGGGTTATCTTCATTGGTTTGCTGTACATGAGGTTGAGAAAAACTGGAAGACCCAACACATAAAGTTCTATTGGCACTAGTCCTACTAGGTTGACTGGAAACCTTAATATATATCTTTTGTGTCCGGTTTTCTCCAAACGCGCTAGCCATTTCTATAAAGTTTTCTACATCATCATCATCTGTAATGGCCATCAGAATATACGAAACACCTCCCTCATAATAACAAGAATGTCGATGAACAAGCTCAACCCCACAAAAATTAAATCCAATACTCATACAGATGCGTTAAAGAAAATGGTTGTAGTTGGAATTTTTCCTCATCTTTAACTTTTTTACTAGGTTCCTATCATATTGTGAATTGTTACTTCCATTTACAATATTCCCATTCGCATATACAATTATCTTCACATAATCAGCCATTAACAACCTGTTGAATCATGAATGACAAAATCAGTAAAGTCCATACAATTTTGTACGGTTCGTAGCACCTACACAATTTCATTTCTTGGTGGGGCATCACAACTTCATACTATAACTGTAAGCCTCCACACGACTTCATTTCTTGGTAAGGCGTGTCATCGCACCCACATAATTTTACTTTTCGGTAGGGCATCTTATCATACCCTATAAATTCACAATATAACTGTAAGCTTCCATACGACTGTGTTTTTCAGTAAGGTGTCTCATCGTACCCACACAATTTCATCTCGATGGGGCATATTATCGCACCCATATAATTTTACTTCTTGGTGGGGCATCTTATCACACTTTATAAATTCACAATATAACTATAAGTTCCTATACAACTGTGTTTTTCGATAAGGCATCTCATCGCGCCTATACAATTTCATCTCGGTAGGGTGTCTTATCGCACCCACATAGTTTTTCTTCTTAATGAGGCATCTTATCATACTCTATAAATTCATATTATAACTATAAACTCCCCCACAATTTTGTTTTTTGATGGGGCGTCTTATTGCATCGGCATAATTTCATCTTGGAAAGGCATCTCATTGCATCCACATAATTTTACTTTTTGGTGGGGCATCTTATCAAACTCTATAACTTGTACGCTCTCATACAACATTGTTTTTCGATGAGGCGTCTTGTTGCATATACACAATTTCATTTCGGTAGGGCATATCATCGTACCAATATAATTACACTTCTACGTAGACCAATTTATCTCATACTATAACTATAATCTTTTACATGATTTCATTTCTCAGTATGCTGTAACTAATATATCGGTAAAATCATATATCATATACGAGTCGCATATATATATTTCTACATAACCACCACAACTTATATAATTACAAAAATTATAAATAACACAAAATTAAGAATAATAAACATAATTAAACATACATATTAAGAAAATATAAATATTACAAAAATTATCATGTATCTACTGTTTACATGCACAACATAAATATAGCTGTAAATACAGTGTAATTAATAATTTTTAAAAAGTTATTGTGAAACAAAGATGGTAGATAGTTACTTACATTATTGCTGAGAACGCTGCTGCTGCTACTCGAAGAGAGAACATAAGGCCAAGTTATCGCTTCAAGACAGAATATTAGAAGTTTTCATGGTTTTCAATGTTTAGAAGTGATGCAAATGAATATAGAAGACAAAATAAGCGTATATATAATGAATAGAAGGCATGTAGGAGAATCACATTTTCCTAACAAAACTAAAAGCACGTTCTTTCCTTACGCTTTCCTTGTCGTAGGAAAGGTGCGATCCTTCTATGTACCTTTCTTACAATACAGAAGGGCACAATCCTTTTATGCGTCTTTCTTACAATACAAGGAAATGCATTCTCTAAGCGTGCCTTCAGTTAAAAAAAATAATATATTAATTTTATAAAACTTTTTAAGAACGTACTATTTTAATATATTTATTTAAAATTTGTACTATAAAAGTACAAAACTCCATCTTCTCATCATTGCCCAGTCTGGGAGCCAAGTGAATGTTTGTTCAATACAATTAAATAAATAAAGGATGTCAATGCCAAGTAAGTATTATTTAACGTCTGTTAAATCCCCTTTAAATGGGGGTACTTAATTTCTGAATTTTTAAGGTTGCAAGCACTCATCTGTCATTTTTCAAACTGTAGACACTTAAATGCCCATTTTTTAAAGCTTTATCCCCTTGATCTCTTCTTGTGTTCTGTGGATAAAAGAATTTTCATTCTTTACCCGACGTTTAGAGAGAGAGAGTGTGTGTTACATGAAACACTCTATGCCATACATAAGGAAGTGAAGTTTCTTTCTTGTTTTCTTTCTGTCTCTCTCTCCCTTTAGGATTTCTTTTCTAACAAGACGAGGGGCAAAGATTATTGTGTTCTGGCTATTGTTTACTCTACCGTTTGAATACATGACTACTAATCTCGCTAGGAAAAATCTCAAAGTCTTGTATTTTGATATAACTTTTTCCAACAGCTTCTTTTTCTTAATAAATATTTTTGTCATCTCCCACATGAGATATGTATATATAAACATATATACTTATTTTGTTGTCATCTCTGAAATTATACATATATACACATATATCTCATATGTATGTATATATATATTAAACTAGAGTCCTAATTTCATTTTTCCATTATATAGAGATTTCTCAGAATTAATGTCACAACAATTGTATACAAGATATATATATCTGTTTTTGGATTTATTCCCATTTCTTTTGCTTTCTTCTACGAGCAATAATACATTTGTGATCACATGGCTTGATTGAACAGCGTTAATATTCTTTAACAAAGGGAAAAATAACAGGAAAAAGACGAAAAAATAAAAAGAGTCGATTAAGCTCGAATTATCTATTTTTAATTTAATACTTATTGACTTGATTTGAGTCATTATTTAGACCTTTACTTCAATTAAGCATATATCTCAATTTCGGATAAATGCAAGTTTATTTTTATTTCTTGCTTGATGTATTATGAGCCATATTGACATTCCACTTTTGCCCTATTATAGATTCCATTAACAAATATAGAGCATGAATCAAAATTACTGGATTCCTCTTTCAACTTATTTAGATATTAGAAAGAAAAATGATCACAGGTCTCTTTTAAGTATCGGTTGAGCTATTTAAAGAAGAAATTTTATTTTTTCCTTTTTGTATTTATTTTATATGAAATAAGAGATCGACCTTGAAAATATGAAAAGCTTCTTTTAAAGCACTCAAATGTTGTTAGGAAACAATTCGTGGGAAAAAAACAAAAAGAAAAGAAAAAATGTATCAAAAAAAAAAAAAATCATCCAATGCCCGCGACTCGACATATCATCCAGGATGCTAGGATTGACCGATGATTGTGGGGCTACAAAGGTTTCTCTTATTGGGCTATTGTAATGTCAAGAATTAGCAATATACTTGCAACTTCTTTGAATAATGAAACCAGGTGAAGAAAAATTCAGACAAAGAACCCATCAGATACCAACAAAAGTGGGCACCACTAACCCCTCCAAAAACAATAACAGTGTGCATGAAAAAGCCTTTTTCGTCAAGGCTGGCGTGTGTAGTGAAGATAAGGAAATGAAAGTGGTGTCCGGAATAAGACATCCCATCGTTTTCCTGTGCATTCCTTTGGATGCTTACATAATAACTTTCTTTTCCCTATATATCCCAAGTGTGAGTTCAGACCAATATTTTTGTGGAAATTTAAATCATTACTACTACTCCTTTTTATAGCTCCAATCTTGGGGAAAACATAATTACAAAGGAAAGAGATTTATTTTTAAAAATTTAAGTAAATGTAGAATTAATATAAGAATTGGACTTTAGGTACAAGTTCTGCTCTTGGTCACAAGAAATCCAATAATTGCACAATACTTTTTTTTCAATTTCTTTTTATTTGGTGTTGATTAATAATTGCACACTTTTGTTAGACAAATTTAATTTTCATTGGGGCAAATGTAATTAGAGGAATGTTCACCTAAAAAGTGTGAGATTGCATCATTATAAATTCCAAACCAAATAGGACGTGGGATTTATTTTGTTTTTATTAATTATATCCATACTACATTTTTAGAAAAGGAACCGCGAGAGAAAAGTGATTTACTGTTGGACCATGAGCTCCTTACGAACTCTCTTTTTTTTTTTAACTTAGAGGTTTTATCTTTCTTTTTTTTTTTTACTTCATGATAATAGAATAAAATGCCTATTTCTCCTTTATAGATCTACTTCCATGTTTACTTATGGAATATTTTATTCCAAAGGAATTAATATTATTGCAGAATAATAAAATTATAATTCCTTCCAAATAAAATGAGGGCCTATTTCTTTATTTTTTCCTTGGAGCATTATTATATCTATTCTTCAGATCCTAACTCAATAGTCAAGCTGTAGATAATGATAAAAAGTAGGTTGTTATTTTTATGATTTTCCTCATTTATTCTGCTACTAATATCATTTTTAAGTGTAATAAAAAGAATAGCAATTATTATATTTTTCCGTAAACCATACTTGCTATAATATTAAGAGGATAGACTAGTAATCACCGTGTCAATGGTCCATAAATAACTTCCTTAAATACGAACGTTGCCAAGGCATATAAAAAAGTTCAAAAAGCAAAAAGAAGTAAAATGAAAACTTCTCCTTTGTATTAATGAGACGAGGACTCGAATAATGAAGTCGGCACATTCTCTCTGTCAAATATTAATCACCTAAACTCAGAAATTTGTCTAATGTAAATTCTTTTTCTTTTTCTTTTTTTTTCCAAAATGTTAACACTAATTGATAAATACTTAATAACCCCATTTGGAAAGAGGGCAAAATTAGAAAGGGATAACAAAAAATATCGTTTTTCTTGTGACAGTAAAAAGAGTGAATAAAGATCGATGATTATTAAGATTTAAACGTACCCTTAATTTTTGTCATCCAATTACAGTATTAACATTTGATAAGAATTAAAAAACTTAGAATTTCGACACACCGTGATTCCTTATATATGTATATATATTTCTTTTGTTTTGATTTATTCTTTCTCTAACTGTCTTAATCTTAACAAGTCTTAATCTTAAGTGTCTTGTCGGAATCCCTTACAATTGCATGGGCATATATGTGTATGTATGCATCTTTGTGTGTGTTATATATATAAATACATACATATATATATATATATAGAGGCACACTGCCCTATGCTACTGATCACAGTGTGCCTGGACCAGTCAGCCCGGTTCGTCGGGCCTATATGCTGGGGCTAGCGAATAGACTGCCTACTTTAGACATCGTGTAGAAAACAGGGGGGCCAAGAACAGTATCTATCAAGGTGGTTCCACCACTTGAACCACCAACGTTAGCCCAGACGTACCGCCTTCATTTTCTATCCATCCAATCTAAAGTCATGTGCAAGAAAATGACAGCCAATACAAATGCCACCGGTTCAGGTTAAATTCTAATTCAGCGACAACATCATCGATGAAAATAGAAAAAGCATAATATTTTCATTTAAAGGGGAAAAAAGTCAAAATGCATGACTCTTGGGCTGTCTAGTGGTAGACACAAATTTACTAGGAATTGACCATTTAAGTTCTAGATAAGTGGAAACGGAATGCAAGGTATGAAAAAGAAAAGAGTGGAAAAGAAAAATCAATAAAAAAAAAAGGAAATGAATAGAAATATTTATTTCTCTTCTCTTTGGATATAAAATACAGAAATAGAAGAAAATAACTAAAATTATATAATTTTTAAATTTGATCAAATTATTCTTTATTATGTCTTGTTCCTTTTATTTCAAGAAAAGGAGGATAGTATTGTAATTACATAAACTTTCCACCAGTTTCATGGCTTTCATCCCAATTTTGAAAGGAAGAAAAAGAGACTCTGAGTGGAATTGTTTCCACTCATTTGTACTATGTTCATCCCATACTACCAATTTCTGTTCGTTTCCACGACACTGCATCAATCCAAACTCAGTGTAATGTAAAGTGTCAAAATATTAGCACATGATCTTGCCTGCAATTAAAAATTATATACCACCTGTAAACAAGAGAATTTGGCCATGCAAACATTAGCCTAGATCGATTAAATAGCCTATAGTCGATCTTTTAATGAAGCGGGATAAAGAAAATCTTCTCTCTTGAATCCCTAAGCGAAACGTGAGCGTGCTGCTTTGAAACGGAATTCAAAAATTCGAGGAAACCAAAAAAAATAAAAAAAAAAAAAAGAGAGAGAGAGAAGAAGGGCATTGACCACTACAATTTTCCTCGCCCTCTCTTAAAAGAACAAAGTCTCTTACAAAGATAATTCTCAACATACATACCAAACTTTGTGCTTCTTCCCCATCATGAAATAAGAAAACACTAACACCAACTTGTGCACCCATCTTGGTTCTTGAAACCATCCAATAATCCCCATCACATGTAAACCCTAGAAGTTTGAAAGCATCTCTTCTTCTTTCTCTACTCAAAACGGAGCCGTTGACGTCCTATGAAGAGAATTCCTTTTTGGAAGTTGAGCATTTGCTGCCATACGTAACTGTCGGGAAAAATACATTCACAGACGAACACTAAAAAGTTATATATGAATACAGAAACACGACAAAAACACTACCTCCCGATGGCATAATTTAAGAAACTACTAAAAATATCTAAGTTTTATCACTAGATAAAACTAAACGCAAAATATCGTCAATTGGTTAGAATCACCTGAACAATCTTTTCTTTTCTTTTTCTTTTTTAAAATATAATTACTTCTTATTTTTAATAATTAATACCGAAATCGTAAAATATTATTTTCCAACACTCAACAAGTCTTGAGACACCAGTCGAGAAGACCCAAAATAAAATAACGTGTCTCGATGAGGAAACAAAAGATCGGTCTTTATGCTAATGAATAACGATATCTAGTTTACCTGCTCCTGCTGTTTTCTGAGCCTAGCATTCTCTTCCATCAGATGTGCAACTTCTAGTTCCAACTCAGTTGTATATGCCTGTAATAACCAACAATAATTCATGACGAGCAAAATGATAACAATTTCGCAAAATAAGCCAGAACATCAACCTGTACAAACATAAATTGAATCGTAAGAGAAATTGAGAGTGATTAGTAAAACAGAGAAGTAAATACTTTCCTGCTTTCTAGCTCTTGACCTAGCAGCTGATTCTCGATTTTTGATCATTCTCTTATGTCGTCTATCACATGAATCACTACCATTTTCACCGACCCTTTTCTTCCCAAAAGGAACCATCCCATTAGCACCAGAGGCCAAAGCATCAAACGGATTACTAAAAGCAGAAACCTCGGTTATCTGACTATGTAACTTCGTACTAGTGTTATTCGACCTCAATGGGCTAGAATTGTCAAGAAAATGAAACTCGGGACCAGGAGTTAAGCTCAAGACAGTAACAGGAGGAGCAGGGAGTGGAGAAGGACACGAGAAACTGTTCAGGTTTCCTCTTCCTTGTTGCCCTAAGCTAGAAGGAACAGTACTAGCACTGTTGTTGCTGTACTTGTCCCGATTACTAAACGGTGTTCCTAGGAAATCCTGGAAAATGATTCCTTGGAAGCTGGAGTTGTGATTATTGTGATTGTTTGGGGTTTCAGAGAGGTCTCTTTCTTCCCTAGAGGAAAGGTTGATGTCGTTCCAGACTTCGTCCATGGTCCTGGCTGGTCTGTTAGGGTTTGGAGAGAGGAGGGAATTATTACTAGGGTTATGGGTAGCTTGTGAGAATGAGGAAGATGAAGATGAAGATGATCTGGACGATGACGATGAGGAAGAGGCACGGTTTAGAGACCTGGGTTTGGGGTGATTTCGATTATTATCACGATCAGATGATGTCAACATTGGAAGGAAGCTTGCGAGAGGCAAAAGGGTTACTAATATAGGAAGAAAGAGCAGGAGAGAAAAGCTGATGAAGAAGACGATGACTGATGATGATGATCGCGGCGATGATGATTTCGAGGGTTTTTCAGTGTTGGAGAGAAAGACGGGAGTGGAGGAAATTGGTTTATTGGTTAATTCTTGCGTCAAAGTCTGCACTTTACTTTTATTGTTAACTCGGTACGTTCTTCTCTCGTTACTATGTTAATTTCGAATTTTGGGCAGTAATTGGTTCTACTTCTACTTTTAAGAGTTTTTAATTGAAATAGTTGGAAAGGAAAAGCAAGAAAGATAAGATAGTGTTCATTTTTTTTTCCCCTAAGAGAGAATAATTATGCCAATTTTACATCCTACGTAACCGCAGGAACCCAACTTAAAAGTAAATCTAGACATTTAAATTTATCGATAAGTTTTTTAAAGAGTTCTTTAGGGTAATTCATTAATATCTTAAAAAACTCTTTCTTTAAGAATTGTTCATTTTACAAATGAATTCTTTTAAAAGAGTGTTTCATATAATATTTAAAACTTTTTTAGATCCTTAAGGAAATTACTTTTTTGAGTTCATTTCCTGAGGAACATTACCATTAGTTGTTGTATTAGAAATCAAAAGTTTATTAAGTTACTTCGCTTTAGTTTTTGCACCAAGGAGCCTTGATAAAGTTACCCTAAGAAAGTTTCAATGAAAAGTTAACAAAAGGTTTCACACCTAATCTTATATAGATTAATATATAAATGTTAAAATAGAAAAAAATGATATGATTTATTGCAAAAGAAATCTAAACTGATAATAAAATTTGATATGATACAATCTAATTGAAAAATAAGCTACAAGCTATATTATGATACCCTAAATCATATACCATATCAAGATGATCTCCTAAATCGGTCAAACCTTACAAAATCATCTTTTAATTTGTCTCAATTGTTCAATAATATCCCCCTCAAAATAAAACTTGTCTAAATAAGCCAATCTTGTGAAGTAAAGTATAAAAATTTTCTTAACTTAGCCCTTTTGTGAAAATAATCACTTGCAAAATGGTAAGCAAATTCAATGTATTATCCCACGAAAACAATCCTAATCAAAATGAAAATAGCCTTACTTGAGACTTAGATTCAATAACCTTCGATATGTGAGTTTAGGAGTTGCTTTAGTGTGAAGATGGAGTTGATAGTTATTGTAATGCCTCATAACCTAGGACGCTACAACTCTGCTGCAATTCCGCCACATGTCTCTAATTTCTATTAACACATTAAGCGTTTAGGAACCTATAATTTATTTAAGATCAATAAAATAATTATATGAAATCTGTCAATTCATAATTTAATATCCTTAAATTTAAATAAGAGCGAAATGTTGTCCACTCAAATTCCATAAATACTAAAACTAATAACATAATCGAAATTTACCATAACTCCACAACTTAAAATAGGAAAGGACATTAGATCATAAACTGGAGTTTCATAACTTCAATGCTAAATAAACCTACTAAACCTAATACCAAGAGTCACAAGAGACTCCATAACTACATAAGTTTCATCAATAAGTATTTTCAATGAAATTAAACACAATCACAAGTCCACTCCTACAACTAAACTACGATGTCCCAACTCCATCTTTATAATAGTAAAAATCCCCTTACTCATCATAGTATAGATAGTCCAATCCATAATTATCAACATAAACTCCTTCATTTATCTCATAACTTATCCCTACAACTAAAAAATAACAATCCTCGTAGAGTAAGCCAATACCCAATATGAGATACCATACACATGTGCATGAAACATAAGTATCAGTCAAATACACATACAAATACCGCTATTAAATATAATAAGCAATAGTTTTACATGTTTCATTTAGGCCCATAACCATTACAGTCTCAATGTCCTAAGACTTGAGGTTATTCACAACCCCTAACACAAAATATATATAGATACTATATAGTATTGGTGTTGGGTACTCCTCAACACCTAAGTGCCATAAACAAACCTAAATCTACCCAGATCATTTCAATATTAAACTCCATAAGAGACAGCATTGTGCAAAAATCACTAGGTGCCTCACTAATACCATTGGACTTGACCAATGGGTAGTTAAAGCCAAACACATCTAACAATATAATTAAGTTCGAGTTTCAATTAGTTTGGTTTACATTCACTAGCCTAACACATATATTCAACAAACGCGTATCGCGTATCTAGAGCTCTTAGCTTAAATCGATCCAACACCACATGTGATGGGAATCAACCCCTGGACCAATCACAAGAAGCTGAGCTAGTGGACTTAAAGGACTCACATGGAAAATACTAACTCCAAGTCATAGCCAAGATGATGACTCCTATCTCAATCTGATGTCCTGCTAACTTACCACTCAGATCCCAGTTTTCAACATGCTCCCGCCTAGTTGTGAAGTCCTGACCTAGAAGGTAACCCAGAAAAGGCTAATTGAGCCGAACTCTCTAACCAACCACTAGTGCCCAACTCCAACTCAGCTGATTTCCTAACCACTGATTGGCTCCTAACTTGATCTAAATCAAGTTGAATATTCTTTGTACTTTTTACTCCTTTTAGTATAATTCATATAACATAATTATAAAATACCATTCTATCTTTTCATGCAAGTAAAATAACCTTAGTGGGCAAATATATAAACCTCCACTTTCTTTTTACGCACATGATCATCCAACTTTCAATATAGAAATATTCTCTTTGAGCAATCTTAGTGTTTTTGTTATTATTCAACTCTTATCTATTAACTTGCGAAGTGGCCACAACTAAATTCGCATAAGGCCGGACGATGAATGGAAGACTGCCTTTAAAACTAGGTACGGGCTCTATAAATGGTTGGTTATGCCATTCGGGCTTACTAATGCACTGAATATAATCATGAGGTTAATGAACCATGTGATGCGCTCTCTTCTTGGAAGATGTGTAGTCATATACTTTGACAACATATTGGTATATATTGCCAACCTGAATAATCATGTTCAATATCTTCACAAAGTATTTAACATTTTGCGAATTGAGAAGTTATATGAGAACATAAAGAAATGCACATTCTACCAAAAAGAGGTAACGTTCCTAGGGTTTGTATTATTAGGGGAAAGATTTGAGCAGATGAAGAGAAGATCCAAGTTGTTTTGGATTAGCCGATACTGAAAAATGTAACTGAAGTTTGAAGTTTCTATAGCCTAGCTTTTTTCTATAGGCGATTTATTAAGGACTTTAGTACAATAGCCGCCCCATTAACCGAGCTACAAAGAAGAATGAAAGGTTTAGGTAGAACGATCAAGTTAAGTGAAGCTTTAGGAAGATCAAGGAGAAGCTCACTACGGCATATGTCATTTCACTATTAGATTTTGATAAACCCTTCGAACTGGAGTGCTACACATTAGGAGTTGGAATTGGTGCTATCCTAATGCAAGAATGACTGCCCGTTGCTTACTACAATGAGAAATTGAGTGGCCCAGCCCTAAACTATTTTGTGTACGAGAAGGTGTTCTACTTACCTTCCTAAGCCTTCACTGTTTGACAACGCTACCTGCTGCCACAAGAGTTTGTTATTACACTGATCACAAATCATTAAAGCATCTTATGAGTCAAAACAAACTCTCTAAGAGGTAGGTCAAATGATTGGAATTCATGGAAGGATTTTCATACGTCATTCAGCACAAGAAAGAGAGTGCAAATGTAGTTGCCGATGCTCTCTATCATGACGGTAAATTGACCACTTTGCAAACAAAATTATTGGAATTCTCACTCATCACGGAGTAGTATGCTGTTGAAGGAGAATTTCTACTGGCTAGCTTTGGCTAAGAATGTCCATAAGATGGTTGGTAGTTGTGAAGTGTGTAAGCGTACTAAGGGGAAGAAAGCACCTCATGGAGAGTACATGCCTTTGCCTTTGCCAATGCCAACTTTGCCCTAGACTGACCTCGACATGTACTTTGTCCTAGGGTTGCCCCTGGACATCCAAAGGAAAAGATTCTATTCTTGTTGTAGTGTACTATTTTAGCAAGATGGCACACTTCATTTCGTGCCATCGAACTAACGATGCTTTATATATTACTGATTTGTTTTTGCAGGAGATTGTCTAACTACACGGAGTACCGAAAACGATTGTCTCATATCAGGACCAAAATCACTTTCAGCTCCAATAACCACCCTTAAATTGATGGCTAGACTTAAGTAGTGAACATGACACTAAGAAATTTGTTTAGAGCTATTATGGGAAAAAACTTGAGGGATTGGGATCTATGCCTACCAGTTGTGGAGTTCGTATACAATCAAACTGTCCATAACATTACTAGGAAGAACCCATTTGGGGTTGTCTATGGCCTTAACCCTATCGTTCCCTTAGATATGATCGGTACCCCAGCAACTATTAAAGAAAGTCAATCCAGAGTGGATCGAGCCCAAGAATTACATGAGTTACACTAGTCTGTCATAAGAAAGATTGCCAAGTTTAATAAGAGACAACAAGAGATTAGCAGCCGAGGTCGTCAAACTATTTCTTTCCAGCCAGGAGACCTAATATGGATTCACCTCAACTGAAAGCGATTTCCGCACTTAAGATAAAGCAAATTATCTCTTCAAGTTGACAGCCCATTCAGGATCCCGTAAAAGATCAACCGCAACGCCTACCAAATCGAGTTGCTTAACTACTATGGTGTATCATCTACCTTCAATGTATCCGATTTGATTCCTTACTAACCAACCAAAGAAAATCTTGTGAATGCCCTAGAAAAACGAGTAGAAACTGTTTTAAATTTGAGGATAAATCTTTTCGACCTTTAGGCAGATGATAGGAATCAATCCTCTAGACCAATTACAAGAAGTCGAGCTAAAGAACTTCAAGGGCTTACATGGAAAATATTAGCTCTAAGTCATAGTCAAAACGAAGACTCCTATCTCAATCCGACCTCCTGCTGACCTGTCACTCAAATCTTCACATGTATCCATCATGCTCCCACCCAACTGCAAAGCCCTAATCCAGAAGGTAAACTAGGAAAGGCTAGCCAAGCTGAGCTCTCCAACTGACCACTGGCACTCAACTCCAACTCAACTGATTTCCTAAGCACTAAATGGCTCCCGACTTGATCTAGATCAAGTCGGCCCCTGACTACAACACTTCTTGTTTCTTCCTATGTTGTATCATACTCCTAATGACTAGCCATCAAGCGATACGTATCTTCTGACATTATGTTCTAGAATGATTCTTTCTTTTTCATACTGAATATTCTTTATCCTTTATACCCCTTTTAGGATGATTCATGTAACATAATTGTAAAATACCCTTCTCTCTTTTCATACATGTAAAACAACCCCAATGGGTAAGTATATAAACCCCCACTTTCCTTGTACACAGGCGGTCATCTAACTTTCAATATAGAATTATTCTCTTTGAGTAACCTTAGTGTTTTCGTTATTATTTAATTCTTATCTATTCCCTTTAGCAAGAAGTAGTAATGAGTGACCCTTCAGTTCGGACCGATGTATCACATCCGGCGGATTATTGGTCGAGTAGTGTGTCATATCCATTTAATAGCTAGTCAGACTTTGCTAACCTTTTTACTATTTATTTTGGTTCATTCATTGTGGTGCTTCTACGTATGTCCGACCTCGAAAACGCATTAATATGTCCTCTAATACCGATCCAAAATATAAAAGCTAACTTAGAATTTAATAAATTCACAACTTGATACTTCTTTCTCCTTAACTTTACCCTCTACTCCATACTCTAAGCTTCCAAATCATATTCCACATATCCTTTCAATATCCTCCTAATATAAACATACACGTGACACTGACATTCACACAACTCCTAGCGTGCTGTTCTATACTCACACATATAGTACATATTGCCCATCTGATTTCATGCACATACACACATCGTATGTTGCATTACGACCACAACTATACTTAGCTAATCGCATACACTTTACGATGCTCGCACATACATATACGATGCATACTACACCTGATACACACACTTATGATTCACATCTTGCCCACAAACACATACAGCCTTGATTGCATAGACATACACATAACCGCACATATACATACCCACACAAGACGCGGTATACGTATACTATACATCTCAACATTACTCCGCGACACCATCAAGATATAGTTTACATCATAAACACATCACCTCCACCATATTAACAATATTAATACCTCCATTCCAAAACTTAAAGGAACCCTAAAAACATAAATTGAAAAAAAGTAAAATGGAGATAGAAGGAAGTATTGCTTGAATATAGAGGAAAGATTGCTTCTTGATAAATTCCTCTTTCAATGACATGAGTTTTGATTAGGGATTTGGAGTTAAGAGGTGATACGTATGATGATACGTTGCAGTGAGTCACGAACTTAGAATAAGTTGAATAGGTATGATGAACAGGAAGTGAAATGGGTGGTTTCGACAGTGAATGTGGAAAAAAAGAGTAGGAATGGGGTTTTTTTATAGTAAATGTCGAAGGATGTTACGTACCAAGACAAACATAATCAGGGAATGAGCTTGAAATAGGGTTCAATGCGACTCATGAACACTAAATATTGCTTAGGGTTTCAAATAAGAGGTTAGATGCGACTCACTAACTCACTCATATGAAGAGTTCACCATAATCATAGAAACAAGATCAATAAGAACGTGGGAAAAATTAAAGAGTTCATTTAACACTCAATGATCTAGTAAAAAGGAAAGTTTTGAGAAGTTAAGAGTAACCTTGCTCAAAGGGGAAAGTTCCAAGTACAGGAATATTTTGTTCCATCTAATTTCGTGTGTTTAATAAAAGTTGGCACGCAGTCTCTTGGCTTGTCCTAGAAGAAGCAAGATTCAAATTAGGCGAGGTTAGCACTTGGATGTTTAGGTCCGAAGAGGAATCTTCGAAGTCTCGCATTTCTTGGTCGAAACACCAAAAAGGTCAGCCCATATTTGCCAAGTACTAAAATTAGTTGTTACTAGTCTCTCGATGCCACACTGAGTGGTTCTTTGGTCTTGAGTGCTCGACTGCGTGGTCTCTCGACTTCTTGACAAACGACAGACTTGGTGTTGAGTGTCTCCATTTCTTCCCCTTGGCATTCTATTATTAATTTATGCTCGATAAAACTTGATCGGCCTCAACTTAGATATAGTCAGAGGCCAATTCTATTAAGAGGAGTACTATAGGTTTCTTAGCAAGTATTGTAAATTTTTATGAGAGAGAGTTATGGTAACTATAAGTTACGATTGATTGATTTAGTAGGGAATATAAATTTTTTCCCCAAACCAAAATGTCTCCACATTAATGTATAATCACATGCCATACCAATGTCTGGATTTTTTTCCCATGACAGTTTTGCCCCTAGCATTTGATATTTAATTATATGTTATACCAATGTCTGAATTTTTTCCTATGATACTTTTGCATATAACACTAGATATCGATTTACATGCTATACCAAAGTTTAGATATAAAAATTACTTATTTCATTTAATTCTCTTAAATTAACTTATTTATTATTTTTTATCTTTAACTTAAGGTTTTACAATTATGTTTGTTATAAGCTATTGAGTTTGTTATTCATATAGTAATATACACGTGCCAAGGAAAATTAATTATGTAAAGAAGTGACAAGAAGATGGGACATATGTAAGATGAATGAAACCAGATTCAATATGGTCTTACACAAAATGAAAACTTATTTCAATGTGTTTTGTGTGCCCATGAAAGCATGGATTTTCGACCAACATCTTTACCGAACTACTGTCTATGAACAAAGGAATTGGGAGCTGGAGTAAAATGTGCAAATCCTTAAGATTGAACAAAGTCCATAAGAGTTCTTTAGTAGTTATAGCAATACTTTTGTACTTAGCTTCAGTAGATGAAGTTGATGTATTAGCTTGTTTTTTTATCTTCTACAAGATTAAAGAAGTACCAAGTAAAATACAAAACCCTAACAAAGATTTTCAATATATTTTACATACTCCCCAGTCAACGTCTAATCAAGCAACTAGTGATAGAGAGCTCTTGGATGAAAAAAAAAACCGTGATTAACAGAACCCTTAAGATAGTGTAAAACATGCTTAGCTGCTACTAGATGTATGGATCTTGGATTTGGAACAAATTGACTTAGCTACTGTACGAAAAAATAAAGATCAGGTTTTGTAATAGTTAGATATAACTATAGGTGTGCAAATGGGTTAAACAGGCCAACCAAGCTCGACCTACTTTATCCCGTAGGTTAAACGAGCCGGACTCATTTGGCTTGCTTTTAAATGAGCAAAAGTACCTTAACCTTAACTTGTTTAAAAAGTAAGTTAAACGGGTCAGTCCGTAAGCTAAAGGTGTAAATGTATTAAATGAGTCGACCTATATCCACCCACTTTGGCCCGCAAGTTAAATAAGTCGGGCTCATTTGACCTACTAAGTGAGCCAAAAAACCTTGGCCCAAACTCTTTTAAAAAGTGGGTTAAACAAGTTAACTTACAGGCTAAAGCCTACCTATACATCTCTAGATATAACAAGCATCCCACTAATCATCTATATACAAATGGATCTTCTAATTGTTGCCCAGATTCATTATCCAAGTGTACTCTGGAAGGAAAAGGCAGAGCAATTGGTTTACAGCCAGTCAATCTTGCATTACTGAGGATGTATAAGGAGAACTTCTATTGATTCAATAGAAAACCTTTATTTGTTCAACAAACTTCAAGTCTTAAGAAAAAATGTACCTCACCTATATCCTTAATTGTAAAAACTTTATCAAGTTGTTGCTTTACTTTAGAAATAGCAGAAATATTATCTCTAGTAATTAACACATCATCGACATAAACTAAAACAACTAAAAAACCATTTGAATTTGATCTTGTAAATAAGCTATAATCATTTTTTGACTATAAAAAACCCAATGATGTAAAAAACTTTGTGAATTCCCTACTCTATTGTTGTGAAGCTTATTTTAGACCATTAAATGATCTAACAAGCTTACACACTTTATTGGGAACTACTAAAGTGTAACCCTTGGGGGGTTCCATATAAATTTCTTCTTAATATACCTGTGTAAGAAGGCATTGTTCACGTTTAGCTGATGAACATGCCATTAGTGCATAGTAGCTATTGTTAAGAGAACACAAATAGTAGCAAGTTTCGCTATAGGAGAAAATGTATGAGTGTAGTCTATTCACTCTCTTTGGTTATAGCCTTTAACTACTAACCTTGCCTTATATCCTTTTATAGACTCATTAGACTTATATTTCACCTTAAACACCCATTTACAATCAATGGCCTTTTTTCTTGGTAGCAAATTTGTCGCAACCCAAGTGTTATTAGTTTCTAAAGCAAGAAACTCCTTATTCATCCCATCTATCCATTTAGGATCATGTTTGGCTTCATCATAACTCCTCAATTCTTGCACGGTAAGAACATTAGATAGTGACATAACGTAATCTCTAAGATAATAGGCTAAAGAATGTGAATAAAAATAGGATATAAGAAAGAGACAAGGGAATGGGATGGTAAGAACATTAGATATTGACATAACATAATCTCTAGGATAATGGGCCAAAGAATTTGAATAAAAAATAGGACATAAAGAAGAGATATGGGAGTAGGAAGATGTTGCAGCCACTAATGCTTTTGTCTAAGCATGACAAATGAAATCCTTTAACTAGGCAGGTAGTCGCCTAACTCTTTTTAAAACCTAAACAGAAGGAAAAACATGTTGAGAAAGAACATGGTTTGGTTGTGTATTGATCATTTGTTGGAGTTAAGGTTCATAATTTGTTGCTGAGTGTTCAATTGATGGGAAAATGGGTGATTTAGGAGAAGAGAGAAGTTTTTTAGTATCATTTCTAAAAGGAAAATATCCTCATAGAAATATACATCTTAGCTAGTGAAGATTTGATATGTAGTTAAGTCATAAAGCTTATATACCTTTTGTTCTCATAGATATCTTAGGAATATACATTGTCTACTTTTAAGATCAAATTTATCTCTAAAATGATGTGTTGTAAATGCATAACATAGACATCCTATAACACGAAGATGATTGTAATCTAGTGGTGTATTGAACAAAACTTCATGAAGACTTCTCCAATTATGTATTTGAGTTAGCATTAAGTTTATAAGAAAAGTGGTACTTAAAATACACTCTCCCCAAAAGTATTTTGGAAGATTAGCATGAGTATGCTCGAATAACTCTTGTTGTTTCTAATAAATGTCGATGCTTTCATTCCACTATCCCATTTTGTTCCACTTAAAATACACTCCTTTGATGAACTATGCTATGTTTACTAAACAACTCTTGACAATCATTACTTAGGAACTCTATACCATTTTGATGTATGCACAGAACTTGGATATGATGGAAGGAACTTAGGATTTATGTTTCAAGTTAGAGGTCTAGGCACATCTAATGTTATCATCTACAATAATGAGAAAATTTTTTTTTCTATTATATGGTCCCCAAATATCTATGTATAACAAATTAAATGGACAAGATGAATGTGTATGACTAATAAGAAATGGAAATTTGATGCGTCTCCAGAGTTGAACACACAGAGGAGAACCACAACAAACGAACCAAAATAAACAGGAAAAAGGTTAGCAAAGTCCAAGCAGCAACTGAATGGATATGACACATCACTTGATCCTACTTAGCCAACAATCCGTTGGATATGATACATCAATCGGAATTGAAGGGTCACTTGCCACTACTCCTTGCTAAAGGTAATAGATAAAAGTTAAATAATAACAAGAATACTAAGGTTACTTAAAGAGAATAATTCTATATTGAAAGTTGGATGATCGTCTGCATACAAGGAAGGTGAAAGTTTATATACTTACCCACTATGGTTATTTTACATATATAAAAAGATAGAAGAGTATTTTATAATTACGTTACATGAATCATACTAAAAGGGGTAAAAAGGAACAAAAATATTTAGTATAGAAAAGAAAAAATCATTTTGGAACGTAGTGTCAGAAGACACGTGTCGCTTGATAACTGGTTGTCAAGAGTATGATACAACATAGGAAGAAACAGGAAGTGCTATAGTCAGGGGCCAACTTGATTTGGATTAGGTCGGAAGCTAATCAATGGTTAGGAAATTAGTTGAGTTGAAGTCGAGTGCCAGTGGTTGGTTGGAGAGCTTGACTCCGTTAGCCTTTCCTAGGTTACCTTCTGGATCAAGACTTCGTAACTGGGTAGGAGCATGCTGGATATACGAAAGGATCTGAGCGATAAGTTGGTAAGCAGTTGGATCGAGATAAGAGTCTTCATCTTAGCTATGACTTGGAGTTAGTATTTTCCGTACGCGCCCTCTAAGTCCTCTAGCTTGGCTTCTTGTGATCGATCCAGGGGAGTTGATTCCTATCACAATCTATGACATTTAAAGAGCATACAAGCATCACAAATAAACTTTGAATCATTGTATTGAATACTCTTGACTAAGTGTTTGAGTTTAGAAATGGATATATGACAAAGTTTACTGTGAAACAAGTCTAAAGACATGTTATTATCAACTATGTCTTGATTACATAAATTCGCACTCTCTGCTTTATTAGAACAACAAGAAATACCAAAAGTTTGATGACAACCTACTAGGTGATGATGTGACTTCATAATGTGTAGATCAGACAAAGCATCAACTTGAGCAACAGTGTCTTTAGAATGAGGGTCCTGAAACAAGCATCGTATAAGATTAAAGGTAATAGAAATATGGTGTTGTGCAATCAGTTTGTGTATTAATAACAAATTAAAGGAGAAAGATGGAACAAACAGTACACATGTAACAATGTAGTTCATCCATCAGGAAATTTGATAGTAGCCGGTTTGTTTAAAGGTCTTGTGTTTTGAAAAATATGGAAAAATGGAGATATATGATCGGAAGCACTTGTGTCGACTATCTAAATGCAAGAATTCGGCATCTTAGAAATTAGAGATTGAGAACATGTACCTACAAAATTCATCACATGTTCTTCTTGTTTTCCTCTCGATGCTCACAACACTTCTTAACAAACCTTAGACACCAAATATGAGTCATTATTACAAGGATTAATAGCATTGTCAAGATCATTAGGTAGATTATCCGACTCATTTCCACTTGTTTCTACTTTAGCAACCATTTTAATATTTTTCTTTTCCTTCAATCCTTTATACCATTCAGGGAAACCAACAAGATCAAAACATTTTTCAACTGAATGTCCTGGTTTCTTACAGTGCTTGAAAATTAGTTTCACTATATTTCTATTTCCCTTATCAAAAGAAATAGACCCTTTCTTATTCTTAGTAACATAATCAATAAACAAGTCTTCTTTACTTCCCATCAAATCACTCATTTTCTTTTGTTTTTCAACTTAGTAAATGAGATAAAAAGCTTTCCCAACGGTAGACAATGGATCCATAGACAACACATGATTTCTAACTCCTCCATAGATATCACTAAGACCCATTAGAAATTGCATGAGTTTATTTCGATTATCAATTTCTTGAAATTTTCTGTTTAGATCACATCTACACTAATCAACAGCACCACATTCACATTCAAGAGATTTACAAATTGTATTCATTTTGTCCGAAATCTTCTTTAACTTGTTATAGTATATTATCACTGAAAAGCTACCTTGTTTCAAATTTAACAATTCATGCTGGAGCTAATAAACTAATAGAGCATTGCTCATTACAAATCTATCACATATGTCGTCCTGCAACTCCTTCAATGACTTTACATACATGAATGTTTTTGTTAATTCTTTTTTCATTGAGTTCAAAAGCCAACAATGAATCATAAAGTCATATCGTAACATTGCTGCATCTTATTTTCATCAATTTCTAGTTTTACTACATTTCCATCAATAAACCTTAGCTTAACCTTTAATCCTAAGGCTAATTTTATTGATTGGCTCCAAGACAAAAAATTTGAACCATCAAACACTATACTGGTAATTAAAGTACTAGGATTATCAGTAGATGATAGATACAATAGATCACTATGAAGTGGATTGATTGCCATTTAGATCTAGAAAAAATCAGACACAAATAGAAACTTTGCAATAGATTTATAGAACTTACAGGATCAATAACACTGCTTTGATACCATGAAAACGATCCTAATCAAAACGAAAATAGCCTTACTTGAGACTTAGATTTAGTAACCTTCAATTTGTAAGTTTAAGAGTTGCTATAATGTGAAGATAAAGTTGAAAAGAAAGAATGGAAAAATGATCTAAATTGTTTCATTGAAAATTATGTTTGCTATTAGCTACTGAGTCTGGTATTTACACAGTAATATACACGTACTAAGGAAAATTAATCACGTGAGCAAGTGAAAAAAATAAATATGCTGTACAAATTATAAGTTTAACATCCTACACCTATTTGGACACTACACTATAAAGGAAATAAAAGGAAGTAAAATGAATGGGAAATAAAGGGGCTCGAAACAAGATTGTCACATACATGAAATCTATTATGACAAATTACATTTTTTTTTATTGATGTTATAATTTAGTGTATGAATTACGATGAAGCATTAGGGATAATATAAAAAGGAACATCTAAGTACATTAACTGAAAAAGTTATTGATTAGGTTTTAAGGAAATTACAAGTATGAAAATGTCTTGAATCTATGTTGTACTCCTCATGTAGCTATTCTTTTCTATATTCCTCCTTTATAGTCTAACTTCTAGATGGTTTCTTGCAATAATCATTAGCTTTTCTTTGATATATCTCATTTAGAGGAAATTATTTTGAATCTAGGGAAATCCATCATAATTTCAAATTCCAATACGTGGTAAAATGTTGGGATCAATAGTTTTCAAAAATTTAAATGTTATCTTGTTATCTCTAGAGGGCATTCGTAGACTTCATGTATCATATTAGATTTGGATTCCCTAAAATTATTTTCTTTAAAATTTTTTAGAATTATCGCCTTAAAAATTTTGTGTATGATTAATGGATAAGATTAAAAATAAAAAGACAACATTACAATGATGTTATAAGATATTTTGAAAATTTAAACAATTCCAAATATTAATTTCGTAACTTTATCTTAAATATTTTAAAGATCCATTTCCGTATCATGACATGTTGCATTACCATATATGGCCTTTCCTACCTTGCTATTCCTTACTTTTGATTAGAATATTGATGATAGTTTCGACCTTCTCGGGCTTAAAGTCAAGCACCTCAATCCTAGAGGTTACAACCCACAATAGGCCAGGGCCAACAACCTGAGGCCCATCGCATGACATCTTGATCCTAATAGGGAGTAGTGATGAAAATTAAGCTACGGAGCCCTGACCTGCAGCCGGGCTCAAGAACTAAAGGGGTTGACATAATGAATCCTTATGTTTTAGCTAACCCCTACCAAGGCTAAGTACCTTTTTACCGAGTCACCTCTAATACCATGCTATATGACGGCCCATTGTTTTATGGTATGCTGAGTTAACGATTACTCTCTATTGCCGAGTCGACTAATTACTCGGCTTCTTACTTGCCGAGAGAGAAAGTTGGATTGACTAAGCCATCCCTACTCGGATAAACCCATGCGTCCGTGCTTTTTATTTGCATCTCTTAACGACCTCGCCAATGCCGCATCACTACGTGTACAGTATTACATGTAGAATTTATAGCACCAATGATTATTTTCCTTGTATATTCATTTGTGCTCATTTATAACATTTACATTGCGCTCCTTAGGAAATGTCCTTTTTGTTTTTTCCCTTTTGGGCAAGTTGCCCTAGTTTACAAATATAAATACCCTTATACTTGCAGTTGTAAGACATCAAATAATCTTCAATACATCTTTGAGTATCTTCTTCCTTGCATAAATACTGTTGTTTACTCTTAGCATCGGTTTTATCCTTTCCCTTAAGCAAGGTTAGGTGGCGAATAACCTCATTGGATCAATTCGTGCGTTACATTGAATTGTACCGTGAGTTTTCGGAAGTTCCATTGATACGTTATATCTTCTGAAGCTATTTGTAGATTTTGCTTGCTATTTGTAGGTTTTGCTTACTATTTTCGTTCTTTGTTTTCACTTTTTCGTATCTTTGTTTTCACCTTTTCGTATCTTTCTCCATTAACTCTTTTCGAGCTTTCTGCAAGCTCAAACCTATTCAACGACTAGCCTTGTTTGTTCTTGGTCACAGTTCGCATAAGAGTAGGTTGACAATCTTGGGCCTAATACTGAGTAACAGTTGAGAAATAGCATACTCTTAACTTATAGGTTCGAGGAATTGAAGAACCCAATCAAGTAAAGTCCCATATAGCTAAAGTAGTGGGTTGACCTCGAGGGACCCCTGGTAATCTTTCCCTAGTGACATTAAACCCCCATCCAATCCTCAACAAGAATGCATCAAAAGCTTAGTCACATAATACTCACATCGCATTAAATGCAATGTGAACACCGACTGCTCACTTATTAGAAAGCTTACATTGGCTACAGTTGTATAATACTATCATATTTTTATGAAGAAAAGACTAATGTAAGATCCAAGAACAATCATTTTTGCCACCATTAGAAGATCTTACTAACCCCGACCAAACCCCTAAATCCAGAGCTATACACTACTAGTTGATAAGGGCTTAGGGGGCTAAATGTATGAATATTTGATCTTTCACCCTTTACAAATAAGTCATCTCTCGTAGCATCCATTTTTTACACTTTAATTACTTTTCTCTTTGCTTGGTCCTTTGTTGAATCACACACTCTTTTAGGAGTATCACTGACTTAACTATTGAAGTGGCCTACTGGCCTTGCTAGACAATCCCTGACTATACTACTCACTCTTGTCTTTTGTAATTAAGTCCAGTTAAGTGGAGCCTTTCCCTGTTTAGTCGATTCAATAGTTAGGAGCCCATCACCTTCTACCAACTAAAATTCCGGAGATGATAACAAGGTTGACCATCTCTTGAGCTCGAGTGCATGAGGTTTTCCATTTCCTAGTTAAATATGTATCTACATGTATACACAACAGTCTTATTTCCCAATTGTTTCACTTATTGCTTATCTTAATTCTCTTATGTTTTTAGGGCTTATGTTCATGTATTTCAATCTTTTTCTTATAAAGCCCAAAATTATTTGGTTGATCTGGAATTATAGATACTAAGGGATGTTGCATCCTCGATACGTATGCAAATTTAAAAGCATTTAGTGTGTAAAATTTTTATTCATATTATTTAAAAACACTATTTTTAGGATTTTTTAAAAATATAATATTAATTTCCTTTCCAAGCTTCACGTCCTAACCTACCAAATTCATGTCAAGAGAGATCTAATTATCCATTCTCACTTTAACTTTAACAAAAAATCCTAATGTAGTTATTTGTATGTGAAAGTAGGACAACAAAGTGGGAAATGTAGGGGAGAGAGAGAGAGGGAGGGAGTAAATAGGGACTAGTGAGAAAAGAGAAAGGAGAGATATGGATTAGACAAATATACCCATCTTATAAGTCATTTTATGAATTTAATAATTCAGTTTATAATTGGTTTTTTTACTATAAAATTTTAATTAGAGGGTTAAGTGGTAATTTTAAAAGGAATGATTATTTATATCCTTTGAAACTTTAATAATATAGATGATTTGTTGAATGCTTACTCACCCTTACCTTATTGATAATAATATATAATGAATTACGTGTTTTAACTGTCCTATAACATGTTGTGATAAGCAAACTTGAAAGTATTATTTTTTATGTCATTAGTTAAATTTTGTTTGTTTCTATTACAATCTATTCAGTATTCTCCAATTGATCGTACATTCCTTTGTTTAGTTGTATATAAGGTTCACAAAATCCTGATTCCATGGAATCCTATAGTACTAGAAAATTTGGAATTTTGAATCCTCATTAACAGTAAGGAATATGAATTCTACAACCCTATCATTTGATTTATTCTACATGTACCCTCCACACAAATTAGAAATTACATTAACTACCTTCATATAACCAATACCCAATCTCGATACTCCTCATCAAACCCACAAATGATAGATCTAAGGTTTCTCCATAAGCCACGCACCAACAAGATGAACTAGCCTTTCTTTACATACAATCAATCCCTGGGTTTCTCTCCAATCACCATCACACAATCGTAAACTTGCAGGTTGGATTCAAAGCCAATCCTAACAACGAAGGAAAAGTAAGTTTAAATCATCGGAACATGTCCTTTGTTTTTTTTTTTTTTCCATCTTTTCATAAAAAGTTTTCACATACTAGTACTTAACAAATATTTGATAGCATGCATGTGTTTATTTCCCATTTGGATCATTTATATGAGTTAAGTGCTCTAGTTTTTACTTGCTGGTGTTTCTTGGAATACAACAAAACGATTTAACATGTGAGGATCTGATGAAAATGATGCTTTGTTTTTTTTTTTTTTAAATCATTTTTGGAGAATGTAGGGGCTAAAAGAAATTTGGCTAATATCAGTGTTTTTGTCTAAGTAAAAGGGCTTCAATGATGGGTTCTTGTATTGTCTAATAAAAAATTAATCAAAGAAAAAATTAGAAAAACTCGCTTATTTCTTTCACAAAAAATACGTAGATATTGTAGCTTAATTTATTAAATATTATTACTTTGTACATGCAATTGAAATCATGTCATAGCAAAAAAAGTCCAGTTGAATATGTCAATATTTTTTGTCTTCATGCGGTTTCATCCTTCTTTATTGTTGTTTCTTTCCTTTTTTGAACTATTTATTGTTATTATTTTTGTTAGGAACATGGTTTATGTGAAAACTATGTAGATTAGTTGAACAATAATATGGTATGATGTTATACTCGCAAATGGCCTACACGGAGTGAATCCATGTTAGAAAATGTCTATATTTTTTTTTCATTTTTTTATATGGCCATAAAACAAAACGATATAATTGAAATGAGAGGCTAATATTTACTTCAAACCTTTGATGAAAGCTTCACTCTTTCATTTGATATATTGAAGTATGGACTTTGTGATCTCATTATTTACTTTGTGCCTCTTATAACAATTACTGTTGTTACCATTTGTTATTTTCAAATAGAGATTTTTAATTAGTAGGTGATTTTAAGTATTTAAGGAGCAAGTTACTCAGTTGAATAAGTAGATATTAGAGAATTTTTTATGTTTGGTGAATTATATTTTGTTTGGTTAATAGAGGAATCCATAGAGATATTGTTAGTCTAATTCAAGAGCCCTAATTAAGAGGGACTAAACGGCAACATACGTAGCACAACATTAATATACATTGCTAGAAACAAATGGATTCTAATGGTCCCTTGTAGCCATATAAGGCATTTTCAATTCTTTTAAAAAGAAGATATAAGTAATTAGGATGTGAGGTATGAGCCATGAATTTATGAGTTGAAGGACATCCTTGAAACCCTTCTTTGACTCTTTGAGTAAGATGGGAGTCCATCTAAACAAATTCTCAAAGGTATAATGTTTAGAGGGATGGGGTAGGTTTTGTATCATTATTAGTATCTTCTATGTTGACCATCTTATTGTATACACACCCATGTAATGTATAAGCTTACATTCCTTTCATAATACCTGCCTTATCTTTTCCCTAATATAGGGAATAATCGCTTGCTTTATTAGAAAACAGGAAAATAAGGGAACTTAGAGGCAGAGTTAACATCACTTTGTTAAAGCATATATGTTCATAAGGTAAATGAATTTCACCTTTTTATTGAGTCTACACTTTACATGGTACTGTATTAGTACATTCCTATAATAGTAGCCTGCCATGGTAGCAATGTTGCACATCCTTTGCTAAGTTAAAATGCATTCAATCCTTAAGACTCTATACTAGAACGATGAAACATAGGTGATTGCTTAACTAATTTCTATAGGGCCATGGCATATATTGACTATGTAATGCATTTCTCTATTGAACTTTTTCCTTAATTGATCTATACATGTATTTTTACCATATTTCAATGGTCAAACAATTGACTTTCCAACAAAATTAATTATGAAGGAGAAAAAACTTGCATGCTCTTGTATTAGCCTTGTGGTTGGAGTATTATGAAGTTGCATACCAGCTTATGCTTCAACTATGTGCTATGGCGCTACATTTGTAGTTTCATAATGAGAAATGAATTTCTACCAACACCGAGAATACATTAAGAGGTTAGTTTACAGTGATGTTGTCACTTACATTGAGCAACTAAGAGTAATTGGTGTTCCTTTTTTAAATTATGTGAAATGTTAGAGGGTACAAGTGAGTTAAGGGATGGTAGACTTTTGCATGTAGATGAGCAAGTGGCTATGTTCTTGCATATACTTACTCATCATACAAAAAATAGAGTGATAAAGCACATTTTCAAGCAATTTGGAGCAATCGTCAACCGATACTTCCATTCCGTCTTCAATGCAACACTTCACCTAAGTAATCCACTCCTTAAGAAGCCTGAACCCATCACCAACTCTTGCTCAAATATGCGATAGAAGTATTTCAAGGTAATACCTAATCATCTCAAAAGTAATTTAGAATAATTTCACATTCCATACATAAGCTCTAAATCATAGGATGCTTACTTTTTGCTTCTAATGTAGAATTGTTTGGGTACCTTAGACAGGACATACATCTTTATTAGGGTACCTGTGAAGGATAAACCGAGATATATAACTTAAATGAATGACATTGTGACAAAAGTACTAGATGTTTGCTCTTCGAGTATGCACTTTGTATATGTTTTGCTAGGTTAGGCGGGATCTGCAGTAGATAATAAGGTTTTACAAGACGCAGTGATCAGGTGGAACGACCTTTAAGTTCATTAGGGTAACCTGTCTTTGTTAATTAAAGTTTCCATTTTACCTTGCATAAAACATCCCATTCCAACTAACCCTTTTTTCTTATTTTGTTTTTTGCATCCTTCATATAAGGTATTATTGCCTTGTAGATGGAGGTTATCTGAATTGCGATAACTTCCTAACACCATTTTGGGTTTAACGATACAACCTCAATAGTGGCATGGTAGTCATCAGCTAAAAACCTCGGAAGAGCTTTTCAATTTACGACACGCTTTTGCACTTAATGTAATAGAAAGGTGTTTCGAACTTCTAAAGATATAGTAGAGCATTTTAAGAAATCCATCCTTCTACTAAGTAAGGATCCACAATTGTATCATCGTAGCTCGTTGTCTGGTACATAACTTCATATGAACAGAGATGACATATAACCCCCTTAAGGGCAACATTGATGATCCAAGCGAGAATAACATGGACACAGGTGACAATTTGATTATGACACTTGGAAACAATGATGTGTATTCTACCTGGTGAATACAACTAGCTAATGAGATGTTCAACGAGTGGAGATCTTTGAGGAATATAAGAACTTAGTTTTTTGTACCATTATAATGATTCGAAAATGTTATGATGGTAGCCTAATAGTGTAAATTATGTACTGTTTTCATTCCAACACAATTATCCATATTAACTTTAGCTTACCATATGTTTAAACTATTTTACCTACATATAGTCCCCTTAAAACGACATGAGGTGGAGCATCACTGTATTGAACTTGTGTTTTTTGATGCATTCACTACTGTGTTTATAAGCGATTTATTTACATTTGTTTATCCTCCATAGTTTTACTATGACATCCCTGATTTAGTTTATGCTCATTATATACTTTTGCTCATAAATTTCTTGTTACGTTTCTTTCTTTTTTTTCCTTGTAAATGTCTATACTATAGGAACATGGAAGAGGTGCAGTCAACCCAAATAGAGGCCAAAGTTAACAAACAAGTCAAGAGAAAGTGGATTATTCCAAAGGACAATGCATTAGTTGCAACTATGGTTGACTTATACAATAGCAAGATGCATAATGCTGATTATGGATTTCAGTATGGGTACTTGGCCGAGTTGGAGAGAAGGCTAAGTGTGAGCTTGCTAAACAGTAGCTTGAAGGCCAAGTCAAATATAGAATCGCAAATTAAGACTCTAAAAAAAGAATAGAGCATTGTTTACAATAGAATCGTAAATTAACTAGTGGGTTCGAATGGGATGATGATCGAAAAATGATCATCGTAGAGAAACATGTGTGGGATGCATATGTTGAGGTACAGATTATTGTCTAGTCACTAAATTTCTCTTCTTACGTCTTACAATTTCCTTATCAATATTGTGCTTATTGTAAAGCTATTGGCATGACAAATGTAGTTATATATCTTGTCGTTACATGCTTGTCACTTTTATGCCAGTGAGCCTTAAAAATAAAATTTTGCTTGGTTACATTGAATTTCTTTTTTTTTATTATTATTATTATTATCACTGTCTTCAATTATTCTTATGAATGAATGTTTCATTGACTTAAAGAGACTAGCATTCAAATTCTCATCCGTTGTGGTACGAATATCACAATGTTCAAAAGGATGGCAATACAGTTGTCATTGCTAGCTTACACTTAATATATTAGATTTTTTTTTTCATCATTTATTTTCAAGCATCATGATTCTACTTTTGTATGCTAGGAATGTATTCTACTTTATCCACATGTCAATATTTTCTTGGTGGTGGTGTTGTTGAAATTTAGTAATTATTCTTCCTTATCCATGACATTCATTGATAACTTTATGTAAAGTTATAGCTTTTCATATACCAATGTCACCGAGATAACCACCATCACGCATCAGCCTCGAATGTTCGTTCTCATTAGAAACAAGTTGAGCGAAACAATTAGAAAGCATATGTTAAGGGTGTTATTTATTTGTTTGTTTGCTTTTGTTTAATTCACTTGATTGTTATTAATATGTGGCAAAGAAGTAATAAGTTGCTATGATGGCAAAGTTTGAAAAGGGAAAAAAAAAATTAGCCCGATATGCAAGGCTAGAAGGTAGAATGAGTTGAATTTGATTTAGCTACCAAATCTTTTATGGTATAGGATCGGTCGTTACTTAATTATGGGTAAAAAGCATGTATGGCAAATAGTCTTTTGTTCTTTCTTAATATGCAAAATGTTGCAATCTCATTTTTTTATCTATGTTCTTTGGCAAAGAACTGTCATATGAATATTGTTCCATTCCAGATACACTTATTTATGTTCTGTTCCATTAGAAGGAGATAAGAGAAACAAGAACAAGTCGTTGCTTATCGATGCTTTGGTGGGCTAAATGTCTTTCATTTGATCAGAACCTTTAATGCTATGAAGCAACAAGAAGTAATGTAATCCTCATGCTACTTATAATGCATTCCAGCTTAGATAGTCATGTGTGCATCTTTTTTGCATGGCTCAAAGCTAGATATATTCTACAAGGTTGTAATTGGCTATTCTGCTTTTGCTTTCATATAGATTAACATGATCTCAAAAAGGGTGTCATAGTGTACTTACTACCACCATATACGATCAATTTTTAAGAACATGCATTGGTGGAAGAAATTATTAAGGTGTTTGGTATGATTGGCCTTATACTCATTCATCTTTTTTTTTTTTTTTTTTTTGCCCCGAAGCTATCTTGTAGCATTCGATTTCAAGAATAAGAGCTTCCTATATTTAGTTGAACTTTTTATGATATATGAAAAAGACTATGCCACTGATCAAGATGCACAAATAGACGAGGACGTAATTGAGGAGATCAACCACGAGGAGGCACAACTACAAGACATTGAAGAAGACATACTGCCAATTGGAGAAGCAAGCCATCTATCTGCTGTAGTACAACTTGATGAAGTTCGAAGAGAAAGAGGACTACATGTACTGAAGAGGGAATGGCTGACATTGTTAGGAGTTTTGAGGAAAGGATGGACATGAAGACCTCTGTACAAGAATTAGTGCACAGTTTGGCAATGGACAAGGCCATTGCAAACACGGCACAATTAAGGAGGTTTCTTGGTGGCAATAAAGGCCTTAACTAAGCAGAAATCTATGATGCACATGAAAAACTTCCCAAAAGCCATATAAGGTCAAGGTACAGTATGAATTGCTACCTGAGGAGTGTTTAGACTATGTCTGAATGCTTTTGGAACATGCAACAAGTCAAGCAAACACTTATGGATTGACTTTTTGTGTGTTGATTGTGATTGTATTAATTTGTTGACATCCATAATGACCTTAGGATGTTATGTCTTTTTGAAACATATGGTATTTCATACCTTTGACGAGACAATGTGTTAGATCCTTTTGTAAAGTCTGCTTTCACATTAGAATGCACCTGCATCAATCTTGAAGCATAAAGGAATCCCTTTTTTTTTTGGGGGGGGGGGGGGGGGGGGGGGGGGGGGGGGGGCGGGGGAGGGGAGGACTTGCCTGGCTGGACTAAGCTTCTACTCTTCTTTTGCATATAAATATGAATGTATATATGCTTAACATACTATGCCACATGTAGACTAATTGTTAGACTGGTGTGTTACAATACAATTATCAAGCTTTGTAATTATGAACCTATTGTGTATGGAAATACTATAGAAATGTTCACTACCTCCTTTATGTAAAGTGTGCAGGAATTGGAACCACATGGCTGAGTTTGATTCATTTTTGCATAGATATTGCCATACCATGGAAGTTGATCCTACTTTACTATAGGGAAAAGGGAACAACAATACAGATATACGGGGAATTTCTTCCTATTATTATTTGGATTGTGAAATTGCATTAGGGGCTCACATAACTTATTATCCCATTACAGAAGTTGGTTTACCTAAATGTTAGAGACAGCGACAATCGTATACTTGACCAAGCTTTGTTTAGACTTACTTCTGATAACAAGGAGCATGGTTTGTATTTTAAATCCCATCTATAGTTATAAAAAATACATCAACACTATTGTATGATGCCAATAGGAGCTGCATAGCTTATTATGGTTAGCTTAGAATCATGGACTTGCCACTTGCTTGATTGTTTTATACAACTCTCATTTCTTTATATAGCAGGTATCACCCAGCTTATTTTGAACTTATGTAATTTATGGTCCTCAAAGATGAAGCTTCTTTAGTGCATGAATGAGTAGACTAAGGTTTTTTAGTTTCTTAGATGTAACACATCATGAAGATGATCTATTGCAATGATAAAACTGAAGAGACCTGATTACTTTGTGCACAATTATCCTTTTATGTCAACTTCTTCATTATGTTGGAAATATTGACCTTTAAATCTTCCAATTTGATTAAAAATATATTAGTTCACATAAGTGAAAAGTTGAACTTCTACAATAGTGTAAATTTATCCAATTTTGGTCCATGATTTGAAGTAGAAAATTTATGATATTTCTATTAACTAGGCTTATTGCCTATATTGAATGTCCTCTTTAAGCACAAAAAATGATGATTAGTTGATTTTTGAATTGTTGGGTTTTTACTCTTATAACTAGGTATGAGTAATCCGAGTTCATAGAGAGGGACCTAAAGCAAATGTCGAAGTAGATGAAATCATTATATAGACTTTGAATTCTAACTAGGTAAGATTTTGTGTTACGTATGGATTGGCCTTTTTAATTCCTATGTTTTGAGTTTTTCAACATGTAGTGTGCTGCTTGTGTCCTTTTTTAGGGTAGAGAACTAAATGCTATTGATGGAATGACACATTAGATGTTGTTGTGTGAATTTTGAACAACTAGCTAAGTTCTTTGACATGGATTGATGAGAAGGTTTGTGTATCCTATAAAACTTTTTTTCATTCTTGTATCTGGATGCTTCAATTTAAAATTCCAGTTATGTTGGCATGCATAAGTACGATACTAAGGGTTGTGAAAATAAGTTACCAAATGAAAAGAGTACAAGTATATGTGTCTCTTGCAAAATGAAATACGTAATGATTCCTTTATCCTTTAAGAGAATAAAGTCTTGGCTTAAAAACATTTAAAGCCCCATCATAGTACGTTTCAACTATAAAAGGAAAAAAAACGTAAAGCACTAACTTACAGTATATTGCCAATTGGCTAGATCCATAACCCATGCACATAACAATATTCATAATCAATAAGATAAATTGGCATAAATTACTTCTAAGTGTCATGTGATGCACTAATCTACCATATCGTTTATAATTTTTAGACAACTTAGCTCCATTTCACATCCGGTTTTTTTCCCCTTTTCCCTTCAAGAAGTGAAACTAACGTTAAATGCATGAAAGATCTTTTCTTAGAATCGCGGTGTGTTATCTAACACATGGTTGAAACTAATGTTAAATGCATGAAAGATCTTTTTCCATTATTACAATGCAATTGTCTCTTATGATACAATAATTAGATTATTTACTTTTTTATGCTACACTTGGGTTTTCAGTGCAATGTTATGGTTAGGTGTGAGATGTGCATAACATTGTCCTATTTGTGTTTGTCAAAGTTACTGAATGTTGGTATTACTGTATATGTTGAGCATGATGCCTTATTGATCTAAATGACAATGATGGCTACACCAACCCTTATCAAAGAGCTTTACTAAAAGGAGCATAGAGTAGAGAATGAAGAAGGCAATTAGGCCATGAGGCAAATGGAGCATTATTGAGACATGCTTTCGTTCTTTCCATCAATCTGCTATGTATTTAGTTCAATTTTGTCATTACTTTGTAACTACAGGTTTATTGTTGAAGATGAGTTCCATCTTCATTAAGTTAGGCAATGTTGATGTGCTTTCAACCCACATGATGAAGTGAACCTGAAATGATCCATTGTTTAGGATTTCATTTAAGTACGAAGAGCGAGGTGTGGTTGGAGTTTGGACATATTGTACGATATATAGGTAGGAGTTATATCAGCATCATACATCTCCACCATGTAGGAATGGCGCTTGCCCTTATGTTCTTACATGTATAATTCAATTTTTGCACCTGTTGCTGCCAATTTAGCTTCCTACAGACAGTCAACTTTAATTGAATGAAAGCCTAATTTGTAGGTAGCTACTAAGACAATGGAGCCACTACATAGAGAACCTTTTTGCAATTTATTTCCTTATTGCATGGTTGATCATTCTAAATCAAATTTTTTATTCATATTATTTGGATGCCTATGTGAAAAAGTTTAAAGGCCTTCTAACATTAGTAGAAACTCAACCATTTATTACAATGCAGTTGTGTTTTAGCATTACACATCAGTTGTACAATAGGGGAAGTGTTCCTTATAAGAGGAAGGGGGATTCATTGCCATACTTCATTTAACATTCATTTTTATTGCTTAGCAATTAATGTGTACAAAGTTTGAAAAATGTCCTAAAAATGACCAACACCTCATATCATTTATTGAGTAAATTAATGTAGGTGCTTATGAGTATATATTTGGTTTACCTCATTTTTTAAGAGGAATGTAGTAGTTAGAAAGGATGTAGAACATTCTAAACTTATGTTTCTCATGATGCCAAAAACATTCTAAAAAAAATATTTCAATTTTATAAATAAGATTCTACCCATCAAGATCAACTACTTAGGCAACATTGATAGACATACGGGTAAAGAAAGGAGTGGAGACATGATTTAACACTACGTAGACATGCATCAACATCCTTGTCGATTAGTTTCAATAGGCATGGTGATCTTCACCATATGGCATACTAGATACTTTTCGTAAGATCGTAATATTTGTAAGATAAACTAAATTACGCTAAGTAACATAATGCCTACAATTATGGATCAAGCCCAACATAAAGTAATTTGTTGCTTGATATGGTGACATCCGTCGAGATTATACATTCATATAGTGTTAAACACATCAAAGATTGGTCAAATTCATTGAGCCTTCAAATGGTATATAATAGAACCATTCGATGTAACATGCTATAAGAATGTATTCCCTACCCTAAAAGGATATGCCATAGAATTGGGAGGAGTAAAACTTCTATGTCTATAGGTTGGTGTAGCAAAATCCAAAGAAAACAAGATTTAACCATCCTTAGTAAGGTATTGAAAATGTACCTGAAATTCACATTTTATTGGAAGTAAATAACCACTCATAGTGAAAGCAAAACCAAGCTGGTTAAAATGACTTGTTTCATATTACTTGGATTATGATTCTAGCTTCTTCAATTAAATACATTAGTAACAACAACTTTGTAAGTATAATTCACCCTTAATATAGATCTAACCTTTGTGGTCGAATTACAAAACCATGATTTTCAAGAAATAGATGTTAGTACAAAACATTTCATCAATACATATCTGTACATACACATCTCCTCCTTACAGCTAGGCAGCTATACAACATCCTTCACTAGCTCTAAAGATGAACAACTTACACTAGTAAGATTACGGTAGGCATTGACTTTGGAATGTATGGTTCTCAATCCTACCATGAATAATGGACTAGATGAGCATTAGAACAACGACCAACAATATGAAGCAAGTTGCTAACCAAAGTAACCTTTCTCTATCTTTTGACACTTGTAATGAACACTTTAGTTTCATAATCCTCTCCACATGTTTCATATTAATTGCCTCTTTTTCATATTCCAATCTCTCAATCCGTCTTAGCACCTTTCTTCCAATGTTCAATCCATATCAACACATTAGAGGGTTTACCCATTGAAAGAAATTGCATCGATCTCTTGCTTACATGTTCCAGAAACATGGGGTTAGTGTAAGTTAAAAAAAACAAATTCACATCATAAGAATGGCAAGGAACATATCTGTACCTAAAATTGAGGACATTTGTGAAATCTTCTTCCAAATGAAACTCCCTTCCATGATGATACTATTGTGGTCCATTCTCCACAACTACAATATATGTTTGTCTCTTTAGAATGTGAAGTATTTATTAAATTTGAGCAATTAAACATGGTAAGTCACTATAGAATAACAAAGTGAAGGGATAAATAACCCATGTTCAACCAATTGGAATGATCCTCAAAAATTGAAATCAAACAACACGTTTATTTGACCTAATCCAAAATTTTATTCATAAGTGGGTAGAAACTAAGAAATAAAAATAAGAGAGGCGAAGCAATAACTCTTATTTGAGTAATGGAGCTATAAAAAGATAGATGACGTAAAGTCTAACCCATAATCTAGCTATTAAGAGGAATGTTTCACATTTGATAAGTTCACTCCAAGGTTACATGACTTATTTTGCAATCAATCAATATATTTTTAATGTTATTGTATAAGGTTTCACATAGTACATGGGCAGAGAAGCTATGCTGGAAAATGATGAATGTCTCGTATTGAAATGGCAAAACATTTGGTCAAGCACCTACTTATATTTTCTTCACTCCTTAAATCATCATTTCATATTCCTTGATCTTCTTCTCCCTTTTCCAAGTATTCTCTTCTATGGCCACGTATATAAGCTTATTTTTTTAAGACTTGGTTATGGATTTCTGCTATTTTATCTTCCACATGGATTTCATAGACATGATAGTATTAGTAAACACCAACTCTATTAACTTCTAAGTTTAAAACTTTGTAGTGTAAGGGGGGAAGGGGTAAAGGGTTTGAAAGTCTTAAAATGGTTGCTTTTGTTAAATTTAGATATCAATCTACAACTTACAAAAGGTAAGAACAGTCATGATCATTATTGGAATAATAAGGCCAATATTGTTAGGTATCTAATCATTATATAATTGTAAGCTTAAGGTGTTCAAGTACACTAAAGTCAGCAATTGAATACTAAACATATTATTAAAGCATATAAGGAAGCCTAGATTATGTTTAGCTATCCTAGATTGATGCCCATTAAAATTACCTTAGACAATAGGAGTATTGAGGTTTGATTTGATGGATATAGTTGTCCCTTTACACATGCAATTGGTATTAATTGATGTAATTACATAGAAAGCATTTGCTAGGAAATTATCATTAGACGATATTTGCACCAATGAATACTTTTTGGAAAAAATTGAGTCTTACATCTTTCCTATTGAGGAATAATTTTAAGCATATAATATTTCAACTATAGCAAGTGTTGATTAGGGTTCAAATTGCTCCCCATCTAGCAACTATTGGTGTTGAAAGTGTCCGTATTTGCAATTCACAATGACTTCCTTTTATGCCTTCATCAAAATATATATAAGTTATAGCATTTCATAGTTACTGCATTTAATTTCATCAACTATAATAAAATTTGACAACCAATGATCGGAAAACTACAATATTGTCATTTGTAGGTCGTAACAACATCAAGAATTGCATAACAACATGATCACAGGAAACCCATAGAAATAAAAAAAAAAACATAGAAAGTGAGTAACCTAGTAAAGTATAAAGTGCGACCCATGAAGAGGTAAAATTACTCGGGACGCTATCTTGATGTTGGATTACATTAGCGTATCAAGCATACAATCACACAATGTCGCACCTTTGCATTGTCAAGTAAAAGAAAACAAATCATGTTGTTTCCTTAGTACAGATCGCTTACCTGGATTGTTCGATGGAAAACCATGCAAGGTTGTTGTCTTGCAACTTTCACTCTTGCTGATGTCTTCTACAATTTTTGCAGTATGCTTACTTTAGGGTTGGGTTCAAAGATTTTCTTCATAGATTAGCCAGGGGATTGAATATGGAAAATGCGAGGGTTAGGGTATCATGCTTCAAAACGATAGAGTTGTAACAATCCTACCATACAAACTATTTTAAAATAGAAATTGACCTTACAGTCATTATCTTAAACCCAATTTACACAAGACGTTCACGACTAACCCTCTTTAAATTAAACAGTTCATAAATTAAATATATTATTTACCTATGAAATCATTAAAAAATATTATTTATACTAAAATAATTTAAGTATGTTTACAAGATTTAATAGCGTAATCTTAATTTAGTTGAGTAATACATAAATCAATACTAAAAGCTTTAAAGATAAAATCTAAACTTGAGAGTATAATCGATCTTCAAGTTTGTATCCTTACTTTCTAGGATCCAATAGTTGCTAGCTTTAGGATAGTTATATGGTCACTTTTTAGCTAGCACCTATAATAATATCTATAGGAATGTGAGCAACTAACTGCTTAGTAAGTTATGATAGAGACTTAAAACTATACATTAAACATAAACGGGGTTATCAACCTAATTAATTAGATACAATACATGTATGAGTAAATGCTATTGTACGGTGTTGTCCAGTTCATTGTGAGAATAGAAAAATTACACCTGCTCTAATCCAAGTTGAAGAGTTTCTATGTTTATGCAACAGCTCGTAACTGAACCCAAGCTTCTACAATGGAGATATTGTTTCTCTCGTTACTACTTTTGAACCATTGATTCCATTCCTGCCATGACCTCCTCTTCTGTCACTTAGTTTAACTAAGGATAAGTAAGGGACACATTATGCAATCCAGCGCTATCCCTTTCAAAGGGGTCGGTATTTAGCCAGATAACCTAAACATTTTCCTTAATGGGTTGCTATATAAGTTTAATTTAGAATTACAAATCATGTGTTTAATTAAATCCAATTTAAAGTGTTCAATTACTTTAAATAAATCACATAAATATAAGCCAGAGTAGTAAGCCATTAATCATATCATCAAACTTAGAAACAAGCATATACAGGCATGTGCACAGTTAACTATGTAGCAAATATAACTAGGTACAATTTCGAGCCTCTTAATACTATAAATTAGTACTTTGAAAAATAGTAACATATTAATCCTAACTTATATAGACTCTTTACTTACTTATTCAAGGTGTGAGTCGTACAGGCCATCGTCGGTAATCCCTATAATACAAATATTGTTTTAGTACTCATATAACCATCTTATATAAGCTTTATTTGGTATTTTTTTATGTTATCTTTAGCTTAGGGTTTTATTGTACCTAATTATTGAGGTTTTTAAATATTTTACAATTATTCTTAATTTATGCTAAGTTTTAGTTCAGTTTCTAAACTAGGTTTTAATTTAGTTTCTGATTACTGGTTAGTCAGGAATCCTAAAAACTTATTCCAAACCATAATATGAAATTAATTATATTATAATTAGGTATCTTAAAATCGTATTTGGTCTCTAATTAGTATTTTAGCCCATGTGATACATCATAATCCTAATTTAGCTATTGAATTTGCTCTTGATGTAAAAAAAAAATTATATTTTTTATATAATTATATAAATTTATATTCCAATTAGATTTACTGTATATTATTATAATTATCATATTATCAATTTTAACCTAGTATTTTTTTACTCATTAATTTCTTATACTTATATATTACTTAAAATGTACATAATATGCACATTTAACAATTCCATCACTTTAAATATTATCTTTCATTACCAACTAACATCTCAAAATGCCTAAATTCATCCTAAATCAAAATTTATACCTAATTAACCCTAAATCACAAATTAAACTTAAATATACATGTTTATCTACTTATTTAGTACATATTATGCATAGACTCTAGGTAAATATATAATAATTAGTATCCAAACTCCATTAAAGCGAAAAAAATATATATTATACTTAATAAATTTTGGTTGTTATATTATGATTAGAAAAATCACTAAGATAGTTTAATATATATTATTTTTCAGAATATCAATTTTAGGTTTCATTTTGCTAAAAATTAGCTTAAATTAAGTAAATGACCAAATAAAATTATAGATTCAAATAAAATATTCCAAAAATCATAACTAAGCTTTAGAAGTCATTAAAAATTCAGATTCATTAAGGAATTTAAATAAAAACCTATTATTTCTTTTATATAAAAAAATGAAAAATAAAAAAAAATTTAATAAATACTAAACATATATTTTATAAAAAATTATTTTTATATAAATTAAACATATCATATGAGAAATATGTACACAAAAAATTAACTCGAAATAACATTATTCACTATTTTTTAAAATTCTTACAGAATTCATTGGAATTAAGCCTGCTCTTAAAGAACCCATATAAGTAATTATAATTTTAAAAATATGATTTGATATTCTAATTCTATATGTAAAAATACCTAAGGAAACCAAATTTCATAATTTTCCATACATATTTAATATTTTTACTAAATTAAACAAATTTAAAAGGGAAATCGAAACTCATCAATTAACAAGTTTTCAGCCACTAACGGTGACTTCACCATTTTCGATAGCTCCTAGCAATAGATTTCCTATCAGCTGGTGGTGGCCGTTCTTCTTCAGGTGATCGTTCGGTATTGGTTCCCTCTTAGTGCCTTAATTGTACATCATTTTGTTATTGTTTTGT
This sequence comes from Lumnitzera racemosa, assembly GCA_024138005.1. NCBI lineage: Eukaryota > Viridiplantae > Streptophyta > Magnoliopsida > Myrtales > Combretaceae > Lumnitzera > Lumnitzera racemosa. The sequence continues at coordinate 15,190,311 of JAMXBC010000008.1, read as the reverse complement.
AAAAATACATTTTCCTCTCTTCTTAAGCTCTTTATTATTTTTGGTTTTAATCGACTAAATGAGGTTTGATAAGGGTTTCATGAATTTATAGAAGTGTCTAAAGGTGTTCATGTATTTTCTACTTGCTATGTGTTCATTCTCTCTTCTTTTTTTACTTTCTAAATGACCTAATCCTCTTTGTTGAATTTCCATCTTCCATTTCTAGTTTGCTATGCCTATTTTTTGGACAATTCCAAACTTTTCCATAAATATATATTTAACCACTTATGAATTTTCCTTAATTATTTAGCATCATTTTGATATATTTTAAGTATTTTTAGTAATTTCGTATATTTTACCTACACATAATATGTATTTGGTGTAAATAAATACTCTTAAATATTATTTATATTATTTTATGATTTTTAATGTGTATATAATTTATTTTTATTGATTTTTTAGTGATCGAAATTTTTTTATGTATTTTCGATAAATAACAAATAATATACATAAAATTTAATATTATGATAATTAATTATTTTATTATATATTATTTTAAATCCAAACTTACGGGATCATTTTTATTAATATTTCTAATTTCGTTATAAAATTTGGATTCAATTGGATATTTTACGCTATAACTCTAAATTTTACAAACTATTTTTAAATTGACCGATTGTAAATTGATCATTAATTTTTGTATGACATCACATAGGATTTCACGATCTAGGTATTGCTAGTAGGGAAGGCTTTCACTTTTTTTTTTAAATAAAGATATTTAAGATATTTCCTATTTTATTCATTGCTTATTCCATATTAATTTTTTTTTAAATAAGCATAGTGATTATAATTCAATTACACTTAATTGAACAACATATATATCTATTCCCTCTTATTATAATTCTATTCCATTCTTAAATAATTATGATTTTATTTTTCTTTTATTCAATTCAGCCAATTGGATACGCGCCGTTAAGGTTCTGGTTAAGGCTTAAAAAAGCCCTGGCTCTGTTGCTATGTATCAGTTTGGGGCCACTCATTAGATTCCGAACCCGGCTTTTCTTTTGATGGGGCAGCTTGTCACTTTTTAGGTTCCCAGGAGAGTTGCACTTTACCTTCACGCAACAGGACAAATGGTCACAAATTCTCCATAAATACTTGTTGGACTATTACTAGTTGAAGCCTTAATGCTACATATGCTCCTTCAGTCCCCAGTCGGCCAAAAGAAATAATTCCATTCCCTAGATGGACAGCTCTACTCTCAGTCCTTTTTATTATTTCACAAATAATATCGAAGGGTCTAAAAGATGTTGAGAAAATTTATTAATGATACTTTTTAAATTTTATCATCCAATCAATTCCTATTAAAAACATAATTTTTAACAGACTTTTTAAACATTTTTTCTCATTACTTATCACTTTATTTACTTTATTATCTCATAAAATAATTTAACAAAAATCACAATTTTTTCATACTTGTTTTATGTGCGTTTAATCTTTTTAAGATTCATTTGGTTTGCAAAATAAAATAAGATAGTAAACTTGTGAAATAATTATTCAACCAACCAAATACAAAAGTAGGTTTATAAAGAAGGAATAATTATTGTATTCCATCCTTATGTAATCAACAAAGCCTATCATTGTCTTTTTAAAAGAAAAATACAAATAACTATAATAAAATTTGACTTTAAAGTGGATATATATCTAACTTTTAAATATTGTGAATAACCCTCTTAAACATTGATTAGTAAATAATCCCTAATAGTTGTAAATAACCACTTTGAGGTTTGACCTTAGAGTGGAAACCACCCCATGAATTTACCAAAAAGTACTTTAACATCTCTTAAATTTTGACCTTAATTTCTCTTCTTTTTTTTTAACTAAAAAACAAGCAAATGTCTTCTATGTTGCCAGTATATCAAAATTTAAGGAAATGACTTGAAACATATAAAATTTTAGAGGGTATTTTTACATTTAAATCAAAGTCAAGGGAGTTGTTTATAATTTCCTTTTTTTAAAATTATGTGTTTAGATTGTTGATTTTTTTTAAAAAATGTGCTTTGAAATTTTATTTTACTATTTCCTAGCGCATAAAATAATGAAAAGGTAATAAAATTTAATATAAAAATACATAATCTTAATAGGAAAATGGTCGTGTAAGAATCTATTAAACCTCTAATAAAATACCCGCCCATAACCCTGTCCATTAAGTACATTACAAAGTTTATTGGGTCATTTATATGATATTGCATATCAATTTATGTTATACTTTTATATGTTTGTATGAAGCAATATATTCGTGTAACTCCTCAATAGAGTTTGTAAAATCATGATTAATCCCGAAAAAAAAATACGTTTTTTTTTTTAAAGATGCAGATTTCCATTGGGGAAAAAAATGATTAGGCCTATAAATATTTCTTAAAAATATACAAACTACACAATTTTTACAAAAACATATATAAAATTAGAAAATTAAGAATTGAACAACAATATTCGTGTCACTAGAAAATTTATAATAAAAAAATGCAAACTTAGATATGTTAATCTTATTTAAATGAAATGCGTCCACTTTCCGAACAGCTACACAAACTCTTAAATCTAATACTCGAGTGCTTTTTGTGATGGCTTGGGATATCAATTACGTTTTTTCAAAAGTTTTTTAAAGAGGAAATATCATGCATATTGAAACTTGAGAGTTAGGGAAAATATCCATGTAAAAAAGCGATTGCTTTAGGGGTGGAATTACAAGTATCATAAAGCAACTATTTATATAATTATATTTAAAAAAGTCTTGCAATAAATGATTATGCATTGATTAAGAAATCAAATTTCTAACTCTAATAATAAAACAAGTGAAGATTACAATAATAATAATGAAAGAGGGGAAAGCTGTGATTTATAACTCATTGAAATTATTATTTTAAATTTTTTATCAGTGTCTTTTAACTTTTTAGGCTGAGAGTATAATAGCTGCAAAACTAATTATAATAAAATAGAAAACAAATAAATTATTCATAATCTAATTAAAATCGTTATAATTTCGTGATATAAATATTTATTTTTCAATAAGATTGACCAGTTTTAAATTTTACTTTTATTAAACTCTAACATAGTTGATAAAAAAAAAATTGTCTCCATAAAATTTCTTAAATTATTGTTATTGTAATTTTTTTTAACAACTTCAATTTTTATCACCCAAAGATAACCACCAAACCTAACCAAGCATGACGTCTGGTTCCCACGGGCCAGGGAGATATTTTGGATCGAAGCCTAGGGGTAACCTCAAACGACCCCACTTTAGGGTCTCTTTCCATTCTCATCGCCTTGGATTGCCTTCCCTTTTGTTGTCCTTCCTACGACGGAAGAAATACGGTGGTGGAGTGGTCGGGGTCCACTTTTCTTTGACCCAATATCACTTTCCAAATCAACCACTAAATTCAAAAGTCCCATTTACTATCTTGCTACTTTTAAAAACGTCCACATATAAATTAAAATTTTAAAAATTATTAATTATAATTCTTTTAGCAACGACTTGGAAGATCTGATTATACCTCTCCAATAGTTTAGAGATTGTATGAATAATTATCCTTTTCTCTCTTTTTGTTTTTAATTGTTAATTAGTATTTCAATCTCGACTCATTTAAACTATTCTATTTTTCTGGCGAAAGAAAAAAAAAAAAACCTATTCCATTTCACCAACGAAAATGCTGAAATTCGTTGCATGTTATCGTACGATAGGTGAGCAGCATTTTGTTCCTCCAGACAATAATCACGTATGTTATGGAATTGTACGATACAAGAATAAAAATGTCATCCATAAAAACAAATATGATACCAGAATGTTATAAAACGATTAAATTATCTTGTTGTTTTATGGATTTAAGTAATGTTTTAGAACGATAATGTCATACATAAATAATGAAAATTATTATGATATATCTTCATTTAAATACCATTTCTTGTTGAGTATTTTCTTTAAATACCATGGAAAAATATATATGTAAAAGAATTCACTAGAAAATAAACTGCCGGTTTATTTACTATCTGTTTTTTTTTTTAATGCTAAGAAGAATAATCTTATGAAAAAAAGAAATTAAATATGTAGAAATACAGAAGAAGTTTTATATAACATTTTCACATATAAAATGCTCGAAGATACATTTTAAAATTGTTCTCCTGAATAAATATATAAACCACCCAACTTGCTTTTCTCATTAAATATAAAGTTATATATATTATATATATATTACTGTTTTCCATTGAAAAAACTAGTAAGGAAGAGATTGATTTGACTGATTTACGGTGAGAAACTGTAATTTATTGGGAAGGAGGAACTGTAAGAGTACGGTTGGAGTATTGTAATGAAGGGTTAGTATACATCAAAAAATCAATCAATACAGACACTGCATGCCAATTGCCAGAGATTCCCTATTCAAATGCCTCCCTTCCCTATTTCTCCCTTTATTTGATTTGCATCTTATTGCATTAGGATCGCGGGTTCTCCAATTATTTGTTAGGGATCTAAAACTGAAATTTATAGTAAATTTTTTAATTTTGATCACACATTTTCACAAATAAAAAAAGAAAACAGAATATAATGGTGAAATGTTTTTTTATTTAAATTTTTCGTTAATATTTTTCGATTTATTCAAATTGAGTGACACAGGTCAATGAAGGCTCAAACACCTGTTTTGTTCATAGGGTATATAGCTGCTACTAATGGCTAATTGACCTTTCCTCAGAGTCCTAACTTGCTTTTCTTGGAGAAACCAGTTACCTTTCTTTTCTGTCAGTAATCATTTATTTGGTCACATTACCGTGTAAAAGTGTGTCATCACACAACAGTCACTATAACACACACACACCACTCACCAACCCTAGCAATGAATTTAAATAGGAAACAAGTACTTGTTGTTTAATGGAACATTTTTTCTTTTTGGGTATGAAAATGTTTCCCATTCCATGTAAACTTTGTGAGGAAATAGGAAACCTAGTGGTATTATTAATCGTCAAATCTTAACCCCTATTTGAATGTTTCCTTTTTTTGTTTTGTGGGGGGGGGGGGGGGGGGGGGGGGGGAGGGGTGGGGGTGGCGCGCTTCAAGTAAACCCTAAGCATTAAAGAAAAATAGTTCCATACTTGGCAAGAAAGTAAATTCCTTCACGCATTGCTATATTCACCTGATGATTTGCATGTGTACAGCATGTATATAAGCATATAACGATCATTGTCCCTCTACAATCATGGGTTAAGTTATATTGTTGGATGGAATTTATTTAAATATATGACATGTATATGTATACGTGATTACCTAGAGTGTACTAGTAAGGTATTCACATAAAAATTAGGTTCTTATTTCTTTACGATCACCAAATTGATTTCTATAAGATTAACTTAGAATAAAATTTTGTGGTCAGATACACTAACTTTCGGAGTAAAGCGAGCCATAGAGGCACTTGTGCTGTTAAGATAAACACTAAACTAATAAGATAATTAAAAAAAAGTATATTAAAAATTAGTAGTGTTGTCAAATACGATTTGCGTAACTAACCTAAATATATGAGAAATTCAAGGTCTAAAGGAACGAATTAGGTTTAAACAAATATTGAATAAGAGTTAAATAAGAATAATTTTATAATTAGATCAGATCGAACTAAATTAAAATATACCAATCAATCTGAATTTAATAATGCTATTAAGTAGATAACATGGCCATTAACTCCTTCTATATAATGACTATAACTATAGTCTATTTTTAAAAACCCTTAGAAACTTAGTAAGGAAACCCAAATCTCTCCCTTTTTATTTCTCACATCAACCCAGCTTTCCTCTTTTATCACAAGGAGAGATTTCTTCTATAGATTTTAAAAAAAAATCTCAATTTTCAAATAAGATGATTTTATGAGGGATTCTAACCTATTCAATACATGACCGTAGTTCAAGGATGTGAATTGTTGAGTGCAATAGACGTGAGAAGTGTTGCAATTAAGACACCTCCCTTGACTTGTATTGTTTTTGTAGGAGAAGTGAGAAACGATGATAAAAAAAAATTCCTACCTTACTAACACATTTGTTGTGAGGCAAAGAGATATAAACCCCATTCGATTACAATTGACTATTGGAAAAACTTGAATAAAAACATCTCGTTGTCTTATAATTCCAAAACATGAGAAATTATAGGTCATAGCTTTGAAATTAAGTATCAAATCTAATATTCTCGATTTTATAGCATTGATATAAAACTTATGGAAACTTTAAGAGTTAATTGATTTCTCTATGGTTAGTAATTATATGAATGATTGCAGAATCACTATGGGTTAGAGAAGAGGTTTTGGGGTTAGAATTTTGACTTCGATGTTCTAAGTTGAGTTTTTAACAAAAAAAAGTTTTAAGAAAGTAAGTAAATCTAAAATTTGCCAGCAGAATTTAAAATTATTTGCCATATTGCAAAGTAGGTTGATATGTTAGAAACTAAATGGTTGTACTAGGGTACAAAGAAACCTAGCCATCTCTTAACGGTAAAAAGTTGACAAAATTCCTTTTAGAGGAAATTTAGCCGAATCGTTTTGGCTTTTGATTGTGTAAAACCCGAGTTAAAGTTAAAAAAATATAAGGTATAAAATAAAAGGAATTAGATAAAGTAAAGGGGTTTATATTAAGAACACAATACATATGGTATTATAAGTTATAAGTGGGAGTATTTTTTAGTATAGGAAAGTCACGTAAGCTCTGATGTAAAAGTGTTATATAGGGTTAAGAAAACCCTTTTTCCGCAAACTCTTATGTGCCTCCTTGTGTATGTGTCACGCTTTGAAGAGGTAAAGTCGTATTAGTCCTGTTGTACAAACCATTTTAAGATAGAATCTAACATTACATCTATTATCTTAAATTTGATTTACACAAAGCATTCATGACTGACCTGCTTTGAAATAAACAGTTCATAAATCTAACAAGTTATTTTCCTAAGAAAACATGAAAAATATAAACTAGAATTCAAATATTACAATTAATATTTACATGATTCATAATATTATATTATCTAAGTAATACTTTATTTAAAAATAAAAGATTCTAAAGTAAAAAGTAGGACCTTAGTAATATAACTATTCTTCATATTTATTTCATCACTCCCCAGAATCAAGTAATTGTTAACTTCAAGGTAATTATAAGGCTATTTATTAACCAAAACTTACAATAACATTTATAGGGATATAAGCAATCAACCATTCAATAAGTTGGGATGAAGAAATAAAACTATACATCAAGCATAAACAAGATTATCAATAAATTATTTTTAATGCAACACGATAAGTAAATGCCATCTCATGATGTTATTTAATTCATTGTGAGATTAGATAAATTACATCAACTCTAATCCGAGTTAAGGAATTTAGCGCACATTTCAACAGTTTACAACTAAACCTAGGCTTATGCAATGAAGACATCGCTCTTTCTATGACTATCTTTGAATCATTGACTTCAACTTTGTCGTGACCTTCTCTCCTGTTATTTAGTTTGATTAAGGATGAAGAAATGACTAATTATATTATCTAGTGCTATCCCTTTCGAAAGAGTTGGTATTTTGCTAGAGAATCCTAAAAATTTCCCTTAATGAGTTGAAATGCTTATCCGGTTAATTTTACATGCTGTATATTGTTAAGTCTAGTTAAGGTAATTAATCCATATCACATAATACATAATAATTGCAAACCAAAACAATAAACCAATAGTACATTGTACGTTAAGAACACACATACATAGGCATGCATACAACCAAACTACCTACAAGTTCAAACAAGTATAATCTTAAGCCTCCAACTATTTTGAACAGTATTCTAAGATATAATGATGTATTAATCTCAACTTACCCAGACTTCTTACTTGCTTACTCAATATGCGATTTGCACAGGCTATTGTCAATAATATCTATAATACAAATGTTAATTTATTTTCTACATAACTACCATTTATAGATTTTATTCTATAATTTAGATTACTATCTCTAGTTTAAGGCTTTTCTTCTTTTAGTTATTTAAGTCTAAGTCTCTTACAATTATCCTTATTTTGAGCTAGGTTTTGTTTCAACTTTTGATTCAATTTTTAATCTAACTTCTAACTATAGTTTTATTCACAAGCTTTAAATTAGCCATTAATCCATCTTGTAAGTTTTTTCAATCACATTACAAGTATAAGAATTTATGAATTATACAATAATTCTATTCCTATTTGTCTATACACCCAACCTTGGATCGATCTTCTGATTTGGCTTTTGGTTTTATTTTATACTTAAGTCTCAAGAATGTCTTCTAACGTATTTCATAAGGTTTAACTATCTTTAATTCGAACAAATATAGTGTCTGATTAGTTTCTGTTTAACTTCTTAGTTTGCTAGTTTTTCCCTTGGTTTTGTCTTAGTTTTTGAATTAGTTTCTAATTTAGCTTCTGATTACAGTTTTTATATATAAACCTTGGGAATTCCCTCTGAACCAATATGGAAAATTCATCCAACTATATATTTGGGTATCCTACATCTCTTATTTAGCTCTTAATCAATATTCTAGTCAATATGGTATACTGTATTTCTAATTTAACTATCGAATTTACTCTCAATATGAGAAAAATTTACGTTTTTCATATAATTACCTAAATTCACATTCTGAATTAGATTTATGTCATATTTCTAATATTATAATACCATTAAATTTTACCTATTATTTTCTACCCATTTAATTCCTATATACATATATTATACATTTATATTACCTGTTTAATACTTTTAACACTATATATATCATCTTTCACTATTAAATAACATGTTACGATGTCTAATTATATCATAAATCAAAATTTATATCTAAATAATCTCTAAATCACAAGATTAATTTAATTATATCTTTTTTACTTATTATTCAATTACATGTATTTATTACATAATACTCACATCTAACACTCTAAGTACCACAAATATCATATTACATCAGCAAGCAACATCACATAATATCTAATTACATACTAAATCAGCATTTATACAAAATTAACCCTAAATCATAAAATTAACTTAAAGTATATCCTTTTTTCTACAATTTTAAGGCCTAAAAATTAGGTAAAATTTTAGAAAATTAATTTTTGAAAAATTTCTTCATAGTACTGCTATAAACACTCTAAATAGTTTACACAAAAATTTGAAGTCAAAATTACATCATTAAGGTTATTTAAATCAATCATCAAAAATCCGTTTGAGTTTAGAGATTTCTTAAGTATGGTATATCTAAAGACCTAATTTTATCAATATAACATTATTTCCTAAATCTTCATACAAAGTTCCTCAAAATGCCAAATTCTATAATTTTTTAGATATATTTGACATTTTTAACAAAGTAAACAAAATTGGAAGAAAGAATAGAATTTACTATTTGATTGACTTCTAGCTACTAGTAATGGCTCCACCTATGTCGATAGCCCTAGGGGGTAAGGCTGCTGTTAGGTGGTGGTGGCCGTCTCTCTCCAGGTGGTTGTCGGGCATGAGTTCACCTTGTAAGTCCTAATTGCACATTATTGTTCCTATCTTTTAAATTAATTCTCTCTTCTCTTTTTGGTCTTTCTCTAATTTTTCTAAACTCTCAACATGTCAAAATGATTTTTAGATGGCTATCTTTTAATTTATAGTGTTGTTTAGATAGGGTTAGTGAATTATTTGTTACTAAATGTCTCTTATCTTTTCTCTTTTTGCTTTCTATTTATTCTAATTTGATTGGTTAATTTTTTAACTTCCATTCCCAACCTTCCACACCGTGTTTTTAGACTTTTCTTCATTTTTCCATAATTTTATTTATTTTTTATAAATTTTCCTTAATTAATTAGTACTATTTTAGTGTATTTTAGGTAATTTAAGTAATTTTACTTATTTTTACCTATATGTAAATATATATATATGGTACAAAAAAATACTCCTAAATATTATTTAAGTTATTTTATAGTTTTTAGTATACATATAATTTATCTCTATTGATTTATTAATTATCAAAACTCGTTTTTCGCGTTTTCAATAAATAACATGTAATATACATATAATTCAATATTGTAATTTTAATTATTTTATTACTCATTTTCCTAAATTCAAACTTATAGTATTACTTTTATTAATATTCCTATCTTTATTGTAAAATGTTTGCTTGATCGGATAACTTACCTGATTATATATATGTATGTGTGCTCTTGTTTGAGTTTTGTCATTATGAATTTCGAAGGTTTGATATGCTTTTTGGGCATGTTTGAGTGTTGAGGAGTTGTTTTGAATGGTGTGGAGATGTTTTACTATTGGGTTGTCAAGTTGAGAGTGTAGGTGTGCGAATTCGGCGAAGAATGGGGTTATATGTGGGGGGATGAAATGTTGGTACAATCTATAGAATTTTGTAGATTGCAACAAGCATTTAGATGCCATCCCCTACAGAGTCCAAATGCCTAATGTAAATCGGTAAAATTTGACTATGGCTTCTAAATGCCAATTGAGTTAGCAGTTGGACGCCATGATCCCTGATACATACAACGATGTTTCATCAGAATCTAAAGTGTTTTTTAAGCACATTCTTTTATTCTAAAACCTTCATAAAACATTCTTAGATGTGAATTGACATCATAATCGTAACCTAAATCAATTGATCCTTTTACTAACCTTAGACTCCTTGAGTGATTCAAAAGAAAAAGTGAGTCGATCGAGTTTTTGTGTTTAAAAATGTAGTTAAAGGAGTATAAAAACTAAGTACACATGTTTCTCTTATAAACAGGTTGTGAGGCACTTGTATCGGATTACAAACAAACTTTATAATTAGGTATGAGGTTGTATGTTGCTTATGTGTGGTAAGATTAGAATTGCTAAAACGGACTTAATGTATATCTTACCTTAATAATCTGTGTTGATTGGCTAGGCTTAGGGGATTGGGAGGACCAAACCTTGAGGTGACACCTTAATGATCTTAGTACAATAGTATTCTAATTGGAGTCATACCTTAAAATGATATGAGTAGATTAGGTGTTCCTTGGTTATTAGGGTATTAGGCAGGACACAATATCAATACTTATATATGTATTATATATTTTGTACCAGAATCATGAGTTACTCTAAGTTTCAAGACACCAAAATTGTGTTGTTTGTTAGACCTAAATAAAAATAATAACTTATGATTGTTGCATATAGTTATTTGAATTAGCTAATGTATGTACTTGTACATATATTGTGTGTTTACGTGCTCATGGTCGTACCCTGAGATTTTGCTCACCTCTTAAAGATTCTTGTTTTTAGATACATGCATGAGTCATGGTGATTATGAGGACTACTATAGCGAATATGTTTATTATGGTTATGACGATGATTTTTCTTACTACTATTGTGATTATGGAGATGGATCAATGTAGAATGGATAAGGTTATGATACCTGTTGCAAAGAGTTGTCAAACTTTATTTTTATCTATTTTTTTTCATTATTTGGGTTATGAGAAATCACCTAAGGCTTCTCTTGTTGGTCTCGATTTGTTGACGTTAGATTTAGTTTGAAGAATTTGAGACTTAAGATATATTTATGTTTCCAAAACATAGATTGTTGAACGTTATTTTCCTTTGAATAAAATGTAAGTATCAGTGAGTTGAACATGTTTCAAGGCATTTCAGAAGTTATGTAATGGAGTTATTATAGGTGATTGGTGATAAATGAGGTATGTGATGATGTTAGCAAGTTGTTTATAGATGCTTGACATGTCAGTAAATCGTAGAGACACATTACAAGCTGTAATTTTTCAAGTTTTAGGGATTTGAGATTGATTGAACTGAGTTGCTTTAAGGCCATAGTATTATAAATGTTATCTAATTCGAAAACTTCACAACTTGGCAAGCTAAACCTGGGTATGTGGGTTACTATACTACTGTATATTATTTGTATTTGTAGGTTTAGATACATATCTTAATGACTATTTGGCTATTATTTAAAGTTAATTCTTTTGTGTACACCCTAAGGTCGAAACCAATTGGATAGGCGGGTTGTATGCTAAGTGTTCATTGTGCAATGAGGCTTTAATGTTAAGAGTGAATGAGCCGATAGTTTTCTTAACTACCATGACAAGTAGGTGGGTCATTATCATGACCAATTACTCTAAAGTGGTTTAGATTCCTAGAAAGAAGCTATAACTTAGTCATACTAATGGTTTGCAACGCTATTATGGACTGTTATAAGAAGATGATAGCTATGTGTGAATTCAATCTAAGACCATTCAACTCTTAGATTCTTTGATTCAGACACAAATTTTGCATATTTATGACTCTTGGACTCTAAAAATCTAAGTATCCTCTTGTGGGATGTTAGGTTAAGTGTATGCGAGCTTAATTAATAAGAAAATTAATTGAGCATGTGTATGTTGTTTGCTAATTTTTTTGTGCATTTTTATATTTATTTAGACATGCATATGGCATGTCAAATGTTTGTGTTATGTACACAATATATCTATACTAGACTGTACAACTCACCTGTTTGGAAATATCTTATTTTAAGTAAAGATGATTTACATTCGCTTAAAAAGTATAACTATCTCATAACTTTAGTTATCTGAGTTGGAAACGATGCTAGTGCATTAAACAACTATGAATTATAGATGGGCTTAGAACGAATTTATATGGATCAATTGATCTTTGGTTATCTCATACTTGGACATGGTTTGAATTCATATGGATCAACTGATTTTTGGTTATTTTGTATTTTTAAAAACTATCATGAAATTTTGAGATTCCATGTAAATTCAAGTTTATGCATTTCTTTCGATAATAAGTAAATGTAATATTTGAGAGTTAGGAGAAACATTTATACATATGCATTGTGAATTGTTACTAGTTTTGTGCTTGCACCTTCTTATAATGTGTAGGAACATACCATGGATCGATCACGTCCTTTGATTTTTGAGCATGAAAATTAGTTGAGGCATTAATGTAATGCCCTAACTATTTGATTTTTTTTTTAGAAAGTTCGACTCAAGAGGTTGGATTATTGAAAGATCAAATAAAGTCCTACTTTATAAAAATAACTACTTAATAGCTATAGCAAAGGGTGTATATTTGTCTTTAGATGCAAATGAGCTACTATATATTTAAGTGTATGAAAAGAGAATAACTATTATAAAATATGTGATGTATTAAGACAATATTGCTAACTCTCTCTATTGTATTAGCGTTAACTTTAGTCAATATAACGTATGCACATTCTTTAGTTGTACTTGAAAGTAAATGTACATTCTCTATAGGCACCTAATATTGCATCTCTTATGTTCAGTTTGCACTATTTAATTTTATCCAATTAGGTTGATTATAATAGGGGCAACAACATTTTTTATATACATCATTTATTATCAACATTTTATTCTTAGTATGTATCGCTAGGAAATTTATCTTTCATTTAAATTCAACGACATATATATATATATATATATATTATCTCCATTGAAATTATCGCCCATAATTCTCCAATTGTACATCAAAAACTAGTTCTAACTACCCTTTCTTTTCGGGATTATTCAAATAAGCGACCTACATATTACTTTTTGACGGATGCATTTGTTATGCATTGCAACTATTTGTCAACGTTAGTTGTAATTCATAACGATTATTTTAACAAAATAACATTATTAAATATATTTAGTTTAATAAAAAATAGAAACTTAGGGGGGAAAAAGAGAACTAAAGGCTTATGAAAAATGGCATCATTATTGGTGGATATTAAGAGGAGGGGGATGGATAGCGATCACGCTGGAGGAAATTATGCGATATCACCTCAGCCTGAGGTAATCAGCAATTGCTTTACCTATTTTGTAGGTCATGGCCTATTATTACGAGCAAGTTGTATGCACTAATTATCGTTTATGGTTATGAATGGATACCCACCATAAAGAAGGCATTGAAAGCTAAATATATGGTTTTTTCCACTTCATTTTATGTTCACATCTTTTAACATTAAGTGAAAAATTGTTCCATAGGTAAAAAAACAGAAAAGGGTTTCCTAGCCTTATTTCTAATTATTCACCAAATTGTAAGCCGAAGCATTTGGATAATTATATTTACTGAGACACATTCGTTTGGAAATTTTCTTTTAATTTATTTGAAAATTTTGCCATTGTATTTATAAACCAGAGGAACCTGTTACATTACAGTTAAAAACCAACGAAGCAAATGGTAAACATGGTAACCATAAGATCCGAGGTAACACAGACAGAGAAGCATGTCCAGATGATCAGGCGGACCTGGTCAAGAGTGCAAAAGATTGAGAGGTCTGAAACCTTTTAGATACTACACAGCGTCTTGTCTAGTTGACAGCTGTTCTCTCTCTGCGCCACCACGCTGCCCAGTCCCCTTCACATCGCTACAGTTGTACCCATCCATCATATTATATATTGCCCGCCCCTTCTATTTTATTTCAATTTCTGTCCTTTGTGAACTTATCTAACTCACAGTAACAGTTATATATAATCAATCCTAGCAAACGTAGAGAAGCAACTAGTATTAGCTATGTTATCTTAATCCTATCTCATTCAGTTGACATAATTTATATATTTTCAAAAGTAACGAGAAGCTAAATTGAAAGTTTATGTTTGCAATTATCTCAAATGAAAATGCTAATACCTTTAGACACTAATTCTATCATTCATTTCACATGATTTATATTTGCAAAATATTCGTTCACATATTTTTTTCGACTTTTTTCTTTAATACCTATAGTTTCAATACAATTTCTTACTTCAATTTGAGATTCAAATATCTCTAAGAAAATGAAAAGATACGGTTGGAAATGTTGCAATAGCAAAAGGCATAACAATTTTTGCATTATAGATTTGAGGAACCCGTTTTTGTAATTAATAAATGGGAATGAATGAAGGCTATTGGAGAGTCTTTTCTTTAATTTTAGGGATAATCGGACTTGAAGGCTATTGTTGAGTTATATATCCTTTTTCTTACTTCCATTAAGCAATAAACAGAATTGAATATCTGGATTCAAGAAACTCAAGATGCTATTCTTAAAAAAATTGACATAATAGAAAAAAAAATAGATTCTATTGTCATATAGTGTTGCCATAGGACTGATTGCTTTATAGCCATGAAACGTATTTTCAACCGAAATTGAGAAGGATTTATATGAGAAGGATTTGACCCTACGTTTTCTACTCGCATGAGCAAAACAACAAAGACCCATGGAGCAAGAATCAAAAGATGACATGTATAGATAGAGTCTGCCCAATTGCTCGCCAGTTGGAATGGTCAAGTCACCGGCCTCCTTGAAGCAGAATTGAGACTAGTTTTAGCCCTTATCGATTGGATGCCTAATTCTTGTATGGCGATGGTTTCATCGGTTTTGGGTTAAGGTTCCACAACGTGTGAACTGGTCAGCTCAACTTTATCTATTTATTTTTTCCAAGTTCCGTTAAAATTTTACCAGTCTTTTGTAATTTCGGTTATTCCCCAAAATGTAAAGTCCGTTAATTAATTCAAATTGCAAAAAAAAAAAATAAAATAAAATAAAGAAAGAAAGAAAGAAAGTATTTTTAGTATTAACTCATTCATGTGGAATAAAGCATAGTTTCTTTATATACTTGTTAACAACTGATAAGTACATATTACAATGCCGGAAATAAATACCGTAATGATGTTAATCTTACACGAGATAGTTACATGGTAAAACAGTAAAATAACTAAAATATAAAATTTGCCACATTGTTAATTTTAGATTTTTTACATGCTATAAAATTTTACAAGTAGTTATGCAACAGGTATGCAACAGGTATTGCAATTACCATTAATATTCCATATATTAAGGCATCAAATCTATGTATTTTTCATCTCCATATCCATTTCTTCTTGACTAAATTTTTATGAAAAATAAGAATAAATGATACTTCATGAAATTATAATCTATTGGATTAACATATCTAGACCCATGAATCGGCTCGACCTGTGGAAGGTTGAGTCTAAATTGCCTTTCGAACTAAATCAATGGTTCATGGCTCACCTAACCATAAAAAGAAAAAAAAAATTGAAATGTGGCTAATAGAAACCCATCTCACCCCCACTGCCCCTCCCCTAAGAGTTCCCTTCCTCCCTCTGCATTATCTTTCTCTCTAAAAAGATTTTTCTTTTGGGATGTTGTTTAGCTTTCGGTGCATGAAAATTCAAATTTGAAGTTGGAGTAGGTGAAGAATTTTTGTAGAATTAAAAAATTATGACAATAAGAAGGATTCAAATTTAAAATTTGAAAATTTAAATGACGTGTTCAAACCTTCCTCGTCCCTTATAAATTGATGGGTGTAGCAGTTACTATTCCTTCACAAATTTATTGAAACGCTCTAACCATTCTGTCTTCGCATTTTGCAATCATGAAATATTGTTAGAGAAATATTTCTTTCAATTACCACTAAAATCTAAGCATAATTCTTTATTCTACTACACTAAGGATTTACACTAACAAAAAAATTTACATACACTTACTCGTTACATAATTTTTGTTTTTTGTTATCTTACATATTATTACTATCCTTCATTCATTAACCTATGTTGTAGTAAATGGGCAAAAAAAATTTACATCCATAGAATGATTCTTAAGTTGTACTTTCTTTGGGAAAAAGCATGGTTCCTCATCTGATGGGAAATGTAAGGGTAAGGATAAGGGTAAAGGCAAGCATTGGAACTAGTATGTTGTCTGAACCATAACAATTCAACAATGTTTGGATGTATTTGGATTACAAGTACAATTTGAATGAGCAGAGAGCAAATGAAATGGCTGAAAACATTGAAGAATGAGTTACACTATCTCCTGGCTTCGATCTAGAACCTCATCGCACGAGTAATCATGGCATATCATCTATTAGCTTTGAGCTTGAACCTTAATGCACAAGTTATCAATGCATACTACTTCTTGGGTTCGAACCTCTACGCATGAGTGTCCTTGAACGTTTTATTAGATTTGAACCTTCTCGCATGAGTATCGCTATACAACCCGCTGGATTTGAATCTCCAAGAATGAGTTGCCCTGTAAACATGTTTAAGGATAAGAAGGATGAGATAAAAATTATTTCTGAAATAGAGGAGTAACATATAAGATAGCATAACCCTAGTAATTCAAGACCTTCAGGTTCAAGTAAGTCTTCTAAACTTGATAAATCTAATATTTTTATTGTGCATTTTTGTAAAGGTATAGACAGGAAGGGGAACTTGAGGGCATTCTCTAATTACTATAACGTGAGTTACTCTTGGAAAACGAAAGAGAGATATGGTACTTATAATAGGCACTTAAGGTCGAAGCATCATAGGAAGGTGAGAATAGATAGTACACAGTAACAGATCACCTGAAGCGGTGGTTTATCCGGTCAATTGCTAATGAGATATAATCAAAAGAGGTATAAGTGCAGATTAGTATAGTACTCAGCGAACATGTACCTGTTTTTCAACGTAGGTGCATCAGAGTGGTAGAATCACTATGAGTAAGAGATGTTTAACCTCAACTCGCAACAGCTTAACTATAGCACGTTAACTTGAATTACATAGGAGCTTTATCACAAAGATAATTAAGAGCTCTTAGGTAAGTTCGCTTCGTTTGATATGCTTGTGTTCATATGTGTAGATATATAGATAGATCTTTTTAATAAACAATTATTAGCTTTAACGATATGTAATGAACGCTACATGGAGCAAAACAACTATAAAATTATTAGAGAAATCTTAAATGAATACAAATTAGTAAAGAAAATTTTTTCTATTGGTTTTGACAATGCAAATGCCAATATAACTTTAATATTCTTTATAGGACTGTATAGCTCTAATCAAGAACACCATTAAGATAATAATAGAGAGATCGTCCCTTTACAAAAGGTGAAGGAACTTCTATATGGAGTGTCAGAAGAGGCCTTGAAAATTTAAGATGGATGTGTAACACCGTTGGAACTTAACTTACTAGTTGTTGCATAGCACAGTTCCTTATAGTAAATTGTTGTATGACTTCGTGATATATAATATGCGTGAAGTTGACATTCTCTCCAGCAACTGGGATATATGTATTCAATTGCTGAAAGTTTTTTATGATGCTACTAGGATTTTCTTGTAGGTTTATAGGTTCAGTATACATTTGTTCGTTATGTCAACCGTCAGTATACTTGGCGTGCTACTTTAAGTTTATGAGGACCCGCACTAGCAAGCATGTGTATACGATATGGTGTTGAAGTTGTTATCTTATTATAAATATATTCCTTATATTTATCTTGTAGCAACTATTTTAGATCTTTGTTGCAAAGCGAAATTACTATTGATGTATTTGAAAACTTATTACGATTACATTGAAGATTTAACAAATTCCTAAGATATGTACATTTTGGAAGCACAGTAAGAAGTGTCAGTAGTGATGGCCAATATAGAAGAGATGTTCAGTCATTACCAAAGTTAGTATAATGGCTAATTATCAGTCTCTCCTTTACTATCCACTAAAGAACAATATTATTTATTTATGGGTGAGCGGTTACTGATGCAAAAATTGAAGAGATAATGGTTTGGTGGTCCAATGTTTGAGACGCAACACTACACTAATATGAATTTCGAGTTCCCCGAGAATATCTCCATCAAGGGTTTTAATATTTTAGAGTGGTGGTAGAGGTACACAAGGGATTACCTACTCTTATCTTGCATCACCCGTAAAGTACTCGTTGCTCCGACTTCAATGGTTGTTATCGAACAAACATTTAGTACAGTATGCCTCATCTTCGATAATTGACGAACCTCCTTATGTGTTATCAATATTGAGGTAAGCGCTTGCATAGATGACTAGTTTAAGACGGCTTGTAGAGGGTAAGAACCATACGAGACATCATATGAGAATGATGATTACTTCAGTGACTGGAAACAATCTGATGGAAGCTCAATCTCAGTTACGGTTTCACTCTTAGTTGCTAATACGAATAGCCACCTCAAGAAGAGACATAGCAAGTTTCTTTTTATCTTTTCGAAAAAAGCTTTATTACGTAGAAAAATTGTTTTTCCCAATTATTAAAATAAAAAAAACTAAATGGCATGATCTTTTCCGAAAGTAGTGATCTAGCCTTAAGATTTTCCAAATTATAATCGAATAAAATTATTGTTATTTAGAAAAATTAAATTGAATAGTCACATGCACTTGTATTTTTTTTTTTTTGCCCCAACGTAAAATTGACTAATGAACTAAAGGTTTTTAAAATATTTAAACCAAATTGCGATGGTTTGATTCTAATTAGCAAATATGTAAATACCTTTTAGGCGACAAATCTAATAAAAAATATTTTTCCCTCGATCACTTTACTCTACTTGACCAGATTAATTTTTTGTACCGTAACAAGACTTTTTGTATTGTAAATTTTGTTTATTTAAATGTAAGGATTAGAAGGATTGTCGGTTTAAGGGATGCGAACCGACCCAGAACCATTATCACACGAGCCGGTTACGATTTATCTATGAACTAGCTTGTGAATTAGTGATTCAAGGATGATTTGACCTATTGAATAGGTCTATGTGCATCAATGGTTGATCAGGAAAAGACAAGAAATAAGGGTTATATTAGGGACAAAATAGGGATTGTTGGTTGATTTGTAGTAAACAATATTAATATTTTATTTACAAAACAATAAGATTATTAGCTTCTTTAAAATCAGGAATTTTTTACCATTTAGTTTTTCTTCTTGTTGTGGCTTTATTCACTATTTTAGTTTTCTTCTTAGTGTTTCGTTTCATCTCCTTATGAGATTTCTTTCTAACATAGGTGCATTTCCACTTGTTATGACCTTTTGTGAATTGGCTTCAAACCGGTTGAATTGACATTATCTAACTACAACGGGATTAAAAGAAATGTTTAATGTCTTATAATATCTTAACTCGCTCCATAGATAAGTAAGTATTCAATAAACTATTCGAGGGACTTTTAGAAATTAGATCAATTTTAAGTAATACAACCGTATTGATTTCATGACCAATTCTATTGCACTCATTATTTTTGTTTGATGCATTTTTTCTTTCCTTAACGTTTGAAATGAAGACTTCGTCCCCTAAACTTCAAAACAAAGCACGTCATTTTACTAATTAGGAGATAATAAAGGAAAAAACAACAAACTTGAAAAAAAGAAGAAGAAGCAACAAACTCGGTTGGCAGAGGATAGCTAAGAGCCACGGGTAGTCGGCGATGGTTCGTACTAGTACCAAGCTACGTGGTCGACTGATTTGCCAACCATTACAGTGCTTCCTTCCTTTTTATTCATGTTCTTGACATTATGTCAATTATTTTTAAGACAAAAGGGAATGTAGAAGCATAAATTCGGTATCATAGTGGATACTTTAGTGGGTGTCATCAAATTTCATTGGTATGGTTGATTTGAATATCCGAAAGAGTCAAGAATTAAGAAAATGAACAAGATTTAGTCAGAAATTGATGAAACGGTTTTCTGATTGAATGAAGTAGAATCAAGTTAGATCATACAAGTTAATCCAAGTTTGATAATATTGAATCATATCATAGGTGTTAAATATTGATAACTAGTTAAAAATTATTTAAAAAAAATTAAGTTTTATTTTTATTTTTTAGATTGAGGAATAATGACATATATATTTATATAACCATCCTAAATAATTTCTCTCCATTACTTTTCCCTTTTTTATATAATCACTTAAATAACCTTGTTATTCCAGGAAGTATAAATGTAAGACGACAAATCTCACTGAAAGGCTTTTGTATTATTCACTTCTCTTTACGATTTTTTTTTTTTAAGTAATCACTCTAAGTAACTATTTTATTCTAAGTTGTATTAGTATAAGACATCAAGTATTCTCAAACTTTAATACTATAGATATGTTAAGAGTCCTAATTAGTAAATTAAAATGTCAGAACAAAGGTAATTTCCACGAAACCTTCGAACGCTGCAATGTTATCTGCCTTCTCAGCCGGAGACATAAGTAGAACTGCATGCTGGCAAGTGGCAACCTATGAATCTCGAAAAGGTTATCAGTCTTTCGACATGCTGTAGTATGTTGTCGGATGAAATACCAGCATGTAGTTTTCCCACAAAAAAAAAAAAAAAAGTATTAACCTATGACGCATCTCTATCAACACTTGTTCGAATGCTACTTTATAATTGTGGAATACTATGGTTACGCTGTGATTCGCAACGATGAAAGTTGCCGGAACGGAAAAAAAAAGAAAAGGAAATCTTATCTCTAGTTATTTAGAAAAGTAATGACAAGCGTTAGAAAATTGAAAGAATTAATGGAAAGGTTTTCACTTTTAAGATCAAAATATTTTCAGTGTAAGTCAATGAAAATTAAGCAAAATTATTAAAACACCCCTAAAAGCAAAGTTTCAAATATGAAGTAAAGATACTTTGTCAATTTAAAGTATAGAAAGCAAATTTTTCATTTGATTTCCTCCATTTTCATCTTAATAATCCAAACATGTTATAAAAACTAACTTTCCTTTAATTTCCACTGATTTCTGTTTATTATTACCATGTTTAAGATTGCGAAACACAATATTAATCTTTGAAGCTAAGGATTCTTCATGTTTTATAGTGACTCCATTTCTCGAGGTCCTTGGTTAAAAAGATAAAAGATAAAAAGTTCCAGGCATCAAACACTTGAAGTATTCGTTTACTTTCAAAAATAGAAAATATAAGGAATAGATTATTCACTAAATATAAATATTACCTAAAATAGTAAGTAATATATATTTTATTATTTATTTTCCTCGTACTATATTATTATCGTATAATGGTATTATTACTGATCTATTATCAAGATAAACTAGAATTCTAATCCTCATCTCTCATAATTTAAAAATTAAAGAAAAGAAATAGAATTATTATAAGTTTTACATAATATTATCATATTGCATTATTGAACTAGGAATACAATAAAAGTACTAATATGACCGCTATTTTCACCATCCCATACTATCGTTATCTTATCTCTCTCACCTCGCTGCCACCATTACAACCCTACACCAATGCCAACCTTGCTTGACCTTGCCACCAATATCATTATATCATCAATATCACCATTATTGCCACTATCACCATAATCATTGCTTGACCTTGCCACCAACATCACTATATCATCAATATCATCATTATTACTACTATGGTGTGCTTGACCTTGTCACCAATATCACTATATCATCAATATCACCATTATTGCCACTATCACCATAGTCATTACCATTGGTCTGTTACTACAGTCAAAACACGATGATAGTAGGAATAATCGTACTATGATGTTCTTCGGTATTGGTATTGGAGATGGTAATAATGGTAGTTTTAGTACCAGAGTGGTAAGTTGACTAATTCGGGATTAGACTCCAAGGTCACGGATTTATATGAACTTGCTTTTGTTGCTGGCGTGCAAGGATTCTGGACCCTTCTATGATGCTTCTCTCGCAGTAACTACTACAGTCAAAACACCATTATAGTAGGGATAGTCGTGCTATGGTGTTCTTCGGTGTCGATATAGGAGATGGTAGTAACGGTGGTTTTAGTGCCAGAGTGGTATGTTGACTAGTTCGAGATTAGACTCTAGGGTTACGGATATATACGAACCTGCTTCTGGTGCTGGCATGCAAAGACTCTGGACCCTTCTATGATGCTTCTCTCGCGGCAACAGCATAACCTGGAAATTTATTTAAGTGGAGCTGTACGATTCCAAAGGATAACACGTGACGAAACCAAATACAAAGCCCATTTGCGGTACAACGCACAAAGTTCGCCTCAAGTTTCCTTTCCAACAGTTGGTCATAACCCAGAACAAACAAAAGAAAACCCAATAGACAAAGTAGAAGATGCCTATGAAACAACATATTCAGACTTTTTGCTCAGATAACCTTAACTTGAATCTCGTCTGGGGACAAGCTTCACAAATAGCACAAGCAGCAAACAATGAAAAAGTGAACCATTATCATTAGTCTTTATGTAACATCCACAACCAAAATTCAAGGAAAGAAGACAAAGCAAATCTGGAAGAAAGCTCAAGAAATTATTTGCCCTACATAACAGAGTATGAATCAGACGAATGTTCCACATCAAATGTAATGACTTTAAAATACATCCATAGTAGTTTGGGCAGTAACTCCGTAAATAGTCAAGTTTATACAAGGAAAAAGATAGGAATAAATGACAGAACGGACATAAGGTTCGTAACATAGTCAGTGAGGCAATCAGTGAGAGAACTCGTTAGCTGCAACAGATGCAGCATCCAGCAAGATTCACCATCTGTTGAGGAAAGGCAGAAAGAAACTCCAGCAGGAATTTAAACCAAGTTCTATTCAACTTCCGGGCAATAGTAGAACCACCAGCAGCATCGGTGGTAAGAAACCACACTTTGTACCATGCAGAAAGAACCCAGCAGCAGTTACTTCCTTGAATTTTTGCAGCATCACATTTCAAATCGGGAGACAATCTTCATTGAGGCCCCAGAGATTTAAAAAAGGCAGCTGAGGGGCATGAAGCAAATGAAGAACCCTTCCGAACTGGTTTGTTTTAAATGCCCATTCCAATCCGCCAACTTGAAAGTCAAATATCCCGACATTAATGTAGCTAGCTTGTATAAAGGAAATTACCAAATTTCCATCAAGAACTCCTAATCATTACTAATACTTGCTCCAGTTCTTCATTTTTTCGATGTCTAGTTTACATGCCACATCCTGATCCACCAAGGCCACTGCCAGTCACTTACAAAGGCAAAAATTGTCATAAGGGACTCCTTTACTTTTGCTACAAGGTTTGATGTACACTGATCTGTAACCACCTTAGCTAAGGCACTTGAAGGCTTGTACGGTTGGGAGGCTGGAAAGAAGTTGGCATAAGCCATTTCATCCAATCATTGCGTTTCCTAACCTTATCACCCTGAAATCCATATAAATTATTGGACAAGACAAAGGAATCCCTAACAAGAAGAAAAATATACATCATGAATGATAAACACCATTGCCCTAGGAGAGTACCTGCACTTCTACAATGGCAGAATTTTGTAGGGCATCCAGTATCATGTTTATATCATTTGTCAAACATGAAATCTGTACAGAAAGAATGAATAAAAATTATTGGATCATGGACAAAGAATATGCTCCTTTACTAAATAAGCCGACAGATGCATAACTCTTGCGTGGTAAGAAGTCATGGAAATAGCAGTACAAGGTATAAATAAATTTTCTAGTTTGAGTTTACAACTGAAGAGGAAAGATTGCTTTCTACTGTAATGTCACCATTTTCCAGTGGCTAACTTCAATTTCATGTTCATAAGTTGATATTAATTTAAATACTGAAGGACCAAAGGTTGAGGAAATAAATTAATTAGAGCTATCAATCAGCAAACTTGGCAAATTTTACTCCAGCAAGAGCTTACAATCATATTGACTATCAGTATTTCCCAGAAACTTCGGGATCTATATCAATATCAGGCATGTAAAATTGCAACTGCAGGTTAATGGATAACTCAAACTTCAATTTAAAAAAAAAAATCTCTTCAAAATTTCACACCAACACATGTACCAGAAAATAAAATGAAAAAAATGTCCATCAGATGCCTAAACTCTGCAATTTGACCACTGTGCCTATTTTCTGGTTACAATGGCATTGATTATCAAGGAAATGATGATCAAAGCACATGAAACACATAAGACACCAGCATATCTAACAAAATCGCTCAAACTAATTATTGAAATCAGAAACTAGTTTGTGAAAGTAAAGATTCTTGGATGCAACAACAGTCCATTACACCAATACTGAATTATAGTGGATGATAATAATGAAAAATTATATCCAAAAGAATAAAATGAGCGTCAGACTTATTACATACAGAATAGAAAACTATGGGCAGAGATTTGGAAATGATCAAATTTACTAACATACAATGGAAACTAATATTGCAGAAACCAAAAGAAAACTTCAGCTGCAAGGTGATGGAAATAGAAATGATAAGACTCAAAACTGATTTAGGAAACTAAGAATAGATATGATTAGAAATTACTGACACGATATAATAACACGAAAACAAAGATGACAGGATTACAAACATAACTACGAGAGAAAACGAGACATATGATATGAAGACACAATTATGACATGAATAAATACATTGCAACTTAATTATTCGTACTCTATTCAATTTCCTATATTTTTGGTGCTGACACAATCTCAATATGAAACAGAGACATGAACATGACCAGCTAATATGAATTGCCAGTCTTAGAACAGTATATATTACTAGACATTTGGAAGGCTTGACAAACAAGCACATAGGACACTCAGCTGAACCAAAATTTCACTCCTTATGTTGTAGAGTACTTTATTAGCCAAAAAAATATAAGAATAACAAAAGTCTTCTGAACGTGTAGCCAGTACAATGGAAGATTCAAGCGCACTTAAATGCAGTGTTGTTTAAAAGTCACAAAAATATTATCAAAACAAGTTACATTAAAAATGGATTATTACAAGCGCCCTCACATTCAGTGATCACCATAAGAATTATTAGTAGAGAAAGATATATCGATTTGCTATAGTAAGAACAGAAAAGAATAGAACTTTCTGCTAAGACATCTAGGTAAGAAATTACCCAGTCGATCCGTCAAAAGGAACAATATACGGTTAGTTATATGCAAATTGTGAAACTCCAAATAGTTAAGACACGATCACATTCCCAAGCGATTTATAAATGTGAAGGAACATCACTTGCTATGCTCAAAAGATTCCTCACCTTATTGAATCTAGAAATCACATCAATGGGAACCCAGCCAAACTCATTCATTTTTCCCCGTAAGTATGTATCTTTAACCAAATTATCGTCACTGCCAAAGATGAATGCAAGGAGCAACTGCAGTCAGTACACACATTGTAGGAATAATGTAGGAAGCATTCAATGCAAGAAAAATGTGGATGGAGGAAAAACGTACCTGAAATAGTATTCTATCTGTTTTACAATCTTGGATTGCAATGCTGGATCAACAGGTGGAAAGTACATGGTGGGAGATGGCATAACAAAAGGCATAGGACGGAAATCTGGGGCTGCAGGTTGAAAATAATAAACTTGTGGTGCCATATCTACAAAAGATGAAGATGATCAGAGGAATCATACAAGGCAGATATAGAGGGCTAGTATATAATTTAACCTGGAACATGCAGCTTACCAGGGCCAGGGAAGGGCACAGGACTATAGGGATAAACTGGTGGATGGGCATAAAATGCATTATAGGGGGTAGGACCAGTAGAAAGTGTTGTTTGTGGAGGCCTCATAAATCTTGGGCCAGCTCTTTGCTGCTGCATATGAGTATCTCTATTGTTACTAAAGGATCGATGAGGATTCCGGATCCTGTTACCTCGCTCCACATCATGCCTACCACCATAGTTCTCCTGATGAGAGCCATCACGTGTCTGTGAACTACCATCACGGTTTCTAAAAGAGTTACGCTGCCCTTGTGGTTGTTCAGTTGTCATCTGTGATTGCAAAGTGGGGCCACCCCTCTGGTGGTGATACCCAGATTGAAAATTATTTTGTTGCATGTCCACTGGTTGACCTGCTGATGCTGTCAGCTGAGGAAGGGTATCATTAGAAGATGAATTTGGAGCCCGCCTAGTTGATCGCTGAGATGCGGGCACTGAGTTGTTTGGAGTTGAACCAGCACTTGTACTGTTCCTCAGATGTTTTTGAGAAGCACCGGATATTTCACTCCCCTGAAGCACAAAATTACTAACAATAAGATGATATACAGAATGAATAAGCAAGTTCTCTCATTATTAGATATGAAAAATCCATACAGAACTTATTAAACATGATACAGCATTAACTACATGGATGAAAAATAGGTAGGATTAGTTGCAAGTAAAAACAGGTACATCTTCTGAGAAGTACTGCGGTTAAATGAGTGTAAAGAGCACAGGAACCACCCAAATGATACTTTAGTCTCTCCACCTCCATCTCGCAATAACATAATCATTGCTTTTCATGGTGCACACGTGTACACACTCCTTATAACATTCTGATTCTTTTCACTAAATAGATTAAAATGGAATACATTGTTTTAGACTAATAGGGTAATAGATGAAGTAGCCACTAGCCATGTGGGCTAATGGCAGAGTGCTTATGTTCCTAGTAATAAATCTAAGTTCCAATTCCCTGTACAGCTAATAAAATAATTAAGATAAATGAAATGAGATAATTGATTGTTTTGACCCATGCATTGACCTGAATCGAGAGGTGTTTAACTAAACTGGGGGGAGACAAAAAAGAGAGAAAAATTTTAATTCAAGGCTGGAGAAGAGTAGAGCGCTACAGATTGCAGATGCACCTCTAGGAAACTTAAATCAGTCCTTAATCTGCCCTCTAAATTGACACTTAATGGTCTCTACAACGTGTGCCATTTTTGATACTTACACCACAGAACTTATCATCCTTTCCACCCTTATTCACTGACGGTTAGAAAATAGAGAAGAGTATAAAGGAAAGGAGCTTGGTTGAAAAGAAGAGGAGGAGGGAGGCTCAAGAAGATGCAATCGACGGCTAGAAAATGATAGAAGTTGGCAAAACAGTTTCAGGACAGAATTTTCAGCACTGGGTTAAGAATCTGAAAGCTATTATAACTATTCAAGGAGGAGGACTAGATAAAGGATACAGTTGGATCTGATAAAATAGCCCGGTGAGAGATAACAGAAGAGCTGCACATTTTTGTGATTTGTTGTATTGCTTATGTAGTATAATTTCATGGCTTGAATCATGTGGGTATTCAGTGACATGCCCAAGTGGATGTCAAATACTAGATTGTGATAATTATTACCATATTTGAGTGTTGGAAATGCCTACATAATGTTTTGACTGGTTCAGAATAAGTTACTCTAATGAAAATTCACAAATTAGAGAGGATAATATGTTCAGAAAGAAGGATTACCGAAACCATACAAGCAATATAAAGAATGATTGCTCCTTAGCAATTGATTAGTTGTACTAGGGGACAGAGGTATTCACGGTTCGGTTTGGTTCAGGAGCTGAATTGAATTAAACCACATTTAAAGAGTTTCAGTCCAAATTGTTAATAAACCGAATTGCTTTTAACGGTTTTGAGCTTTGAACCGAATTGCTTCAAATGTAATTCAGCTTGGTTTGAACTACTTTTAAAAGTACTTTATTCTAGTAGATAATAAAATAATCATCAAAGCTTTCAACTAAAAATTGATGTTCAAATTGAGGAACATTAGGCAAGAATTAAAACTATATAGCATTATATTAAGGTGACATTAATTCTTCATTACTAGTGAAGGTGCAAGGGTTAGCTTGAGAGATGAAAAATAAGGATGCAGGAAAGCCGTGGAGATGACCCAGAAAAAAAAGATAAATAGGATCAAACTAAAATGTTAATAGGGTTTAAACTAAAAAATGTTATTTATTTTTTATTTTCTAATAAGAAACGGTTCAACTCAGGTTCAGTTAGTTTGACCCCCCACACTGAAATGCAAACCGTTTGATCTTCTTCAGATTGAACCAGAAGCCAAACCAAAAGATAGAAGACCGCATTTTATGGTTTGGTTCAGTTTGGTTGATTCTTTGTTCGGTTCAGTTTCATAAAAAGCCGTAAGTCTTACATTGCTTCATTAGTTTTTATTTACATTTCATGTTTCTATAGATTTCAAAAACTCTAGCAAGTACAATTCTGTCCATCCACCTCCTCCAGTTATTCTTTTTCCTCTTCAAAGGTACAATGTGCTCTCTATTTTGCACCACCCCCACCCACACAATCCCACCCCCACAACCCCACCCGTTCCCCCTCACTTCAATTCATAATCTATAAGATATCCTAGAAATTACAACTGCGTTAAACAACCGATTAATCATGACAACCCCACTTAAAAAAACAAATAAAGCCAACAATTCAGTGTCCTTTATATTCGATTCAATTGTATATTAATCGATTAAAAATTTCAACTAAAAGTATCTCTTTCATATATAAAATTCACATCTTTCCTCTTTTCCTTTCATAAATAACTTGTCTCTTTTCTATGTAAATCAAATAGTCCAAACATGCGCTAATATTTCCACAATTCTTTACCAATATGACGTGATAAATCATTAAAAATTTGATTAAAATGTGAAAAAATCGATAAAATAAATCACCTTGGAGATTGACATTGATGCCAACCCATCCGAAAGGCTCTTTGCGGAGTTTCCCCGAGCTGACTCCGATAACGCGGGCCATGAACCAGCTCCGATCACCGTCCCGGCCTCCTCCAAGGTCCCAGCCCCATTCGAGGGCTTATTCCAAGCCGTTTTCTTCTCCACATTGCTCTCCGATCCATCTCCGAGCTCCACCAAAGCTTCGCCCTCCTCTCCCACCGCCGAAGCGACAACCGGCTCGATCCGTCGGCGATTGACTTCGCGATCGGCTACGGCGATCGCGCCAGCTGATTTTGGAGACTCCTCGTTAGTGTTAGTGTTAGTGGCGATATCATTAGCAGCCATAGAGAGAAGTAAACAAAGACAGGGAACACAAAAGAAGGATGGTGATTAGTGTTAGGTTTTTTGAGAATCGGCGAAGAGAATTCGCGATCGGAAGAGATAATCGGTGGCGAAATCAATGTAATTTGGCCGATGTAATTGAAAAGGAGAGAGAGAGAGAGAGAGATTGAGGGGGGGAATTAGGGTTAGGGTTTCGTTAAGGAAATCAAAATTGGAGGAATTGAATGAAGGAAGGAAGGAAGGAAAGAACGAGGGAAAGAATGAATGCTTATGTGCGAAGTTACAAGTGCATGAGCCAGAAAGCGAGAGAGAGAGAGAGAGAGAATGTACGGAAAGAAAGAAGCTTTGTGCACGGTGTGATGAGTTTGTTCTGAGCGAGGAAATTGAGAATATGCGTAGGTGCTTCATATTACCTCGTTAAAGAAATTTAAAGCTGAAAATCTATATCCAAATTAAATCTAGACTCGATTATGATAGTAGTTGGGAAACATTAAATCCAAATGTAATCGTTTTAAGTTTAAAAAATCCGATTAAAACTACTCTACTCAGAAAAGATCAGATTAAAACTAAATCTATATTCAAATTAAGTCTAGACTCAAATATTCATTACAAATTTAGAAAATCAAATTAAAACTAATGTAGGGCACCATATCTTAACAATTATATTATATCTGTAATTATATTTATATGTATATTTATCTATATCTATCATATATCTTATTTTTTTCTTCTTTATACTTAAATCTATAAGCAGGCTTTTGATTTTTTCTTTTTATATATATTTTGATCAACTAACTCTAAAATATATTAAGAAAAGAATATTAAAATATAAGCTATAATATTGTAATTTAGTAATATTATGAACATATGAGTAATTTTACAAAATCATTCTCTTTTAATACCATTTTATCTACTTAATTCTTTTGTATTTTTTAATAGATGTGTTAAAAACAAGTGAATACATCAAGATATTTAATTAATACTTTAATTATTATATGTTTTTTATTATGAAATTTGTAAGTAGATAAATTACCTTTATTCATACATTGATATTCTTATATATACACACATAGTGCTGATGCGTTATCTGCTATATATTTACGCGCAACAACCATCGAAAGTTTAGACTATGATGATGATATAAACCACACCATTTACCAATAATTAATAAGTTATTTATTCGATTTATGTAAAATTATTAATAGATGCAAGGATATTTTATTATTTCTTTGTTTACTTAAATAAATTAATGAAATTTATTTTGCTTCTAGTAGCTATTTTCAGATAATAGCTATTAAATTTGATAAACGCAATGTTATTTAGAGGAGAATGTTGTTATCGAATTACTATATTTTAAATATAAATAATTAATATTTATAAAACCATAAAATAATGTTAATATCTTAATAATAAATTTTCAACTAAGAATTCAATTTAAATCGGATTGTTCTTTCTAACATATAAAAATCGAATTGAAAGTAATATATGGTACATATATATGTATACAAATAACTATGTAATACTTCTCAATTTATAGCAATCATCCTGTTCTATTTGTTATAACTATTTTGATCAACAACGACAGTGATAATATACTCCATATTGTTAACCAAAATGATAAATAATTAAGTCAATTTGGCATATATAAAATTATGATCTATTGAAGTATTCTTTGATATTTCTTTCTATTACCGTTGTAAAATTCAGATTTCTTCCTCTTATTATGAACTAATTAATAGGTGTACCCATATGATTGCTATTCCATATGCTGAACATAATTTTATTAAGAGAAGAGGAAAATATTGCTGTCGATTTGCTGAAGAAGTTGAATAGCAAATATAAAATTTGAAGCTAAAGTATATATATAAGCATCAAATGATATTATAATTTTATTATTTGATAATTTTTTAAAAGTGAATTTTGAGCTCGAGACATAAGCAATGGCTCATAGATCAAAATCATGATTAGGAAAAAAAAAAAAAGTTAAGGCTTTGAAATTAGTTTTAACTCTCATTGTTTTACGTGGACATGCTTCAAAAAACAATCTTTACATAACACCGATACTCCAATTATTTAATTGTGACTTATACAACCTGTGAATGTGCGTTTTTTGTGTATGTATGTGTGGGAGGAAATTTAGAATAGGAGACTAATGAGAATATGTAGCTTTTTATTAGCGATAATATAAATCAAGCCAAATTTCAAATCTAAACCAAATCAAATTATTGTTTATAAAATAAAAAAATTGAAAGTAATAATGTGACACATGCACACACACGTGCATATGCATATATATATATATATATATATTACTATATAGTACATCTTATGACCATACTATTATTTAAAACAATCGTTCTAAAATTATAAAAAATTATTTTTGTTATGATCGACAAGAAGAACAATGACAACAACAATATATACATAGTATTAACCAATAATTAATAAGTTACTCAATTTATCAATGATTTAGTATCATTTTGATATTTCTTTCCATTGCCATTAGAAATTATTATGAACTCAAAAAGCTAGAATACTATTTTATGGGAATTCTATTTAGATAAATCAATAAATGAAATTCATATTTCTTATAATAACTATTCTCATATAATTTTAATTGTTATTTGATTTGACATATATAATCATAATGATCAAATTGGAACTTTTCCTGTTGAGGTAATATCTATTTTGGTGTAATACACTGCACAATTTTATTCTTTGGTGAGATATTGTCCGTTTTGGCGTGATATACTGGATAGATTTGTCCACTTAACAGCTCTCATGAGATAATCCTTTGCTTTAGTTGAATATGATGAACTTCGAAGTTTTGGTAAACTCTAAGTTACTATATTAAAAGGTGTTTCGATTATTAGAGATTTATTACTTTCTATTTAAGGGGTATTATATTTTACTCTCTTTAAAGAATTGCTACCCTCATCAATTTTGTTACACGAGTTGATAGACTACTATAGAACAACCTATAATGACCCGAAGGGAACTTTTTTCATTGAGGTATTATATGCTTTGGTGTTATACGTCACATGGTTTTATCCCTTGTACAACAGTTTTCTAAGAGGTTATCCATCTTGAGATTTATACGAGCTCCTCTTAGAAAACTGCTATAATAAGAGGAGCCTCAATGATCTGAGTTTCTCACCTAATATTTAGAGGGTATCCCAAGATTGTAACCTCTTGAAAAGCTACATATGATTGGGAGGTCTGGATTTATTTTAATTAACTCAATATTAGAAGTATTTCTAAAAAAAATATTTGTTTGTTATTACAATTATATTAAATGTTATGTGTATATATATATATATATATATATACATATTGAGTTATGATAATATGTAGCTTTTTCATGATAAGTTTGTAAATTTGTTTTATTGATTATATTAAAAATATTCTTTTGAATATAAGTTATTATATAATCAATTATTCGATATTCAACGTTCATTTTTATGACATTAGTTGTACAAGAAAATTACTGAACTAAATTATAATTGGTATTATTTGTAAATGATTTATACGATAAGATTGGACTGATTATAATTAGGTAAAATAATGATTATTTATAGTATATTATTAATAAAAAGTTAAAATTTAAGAGAATTTATTTAGTTAGATATAAATAATGAATTTAATATTATTAGTTATTATGGAAAAAATAGGCTGAAAGAAAGTAAAAAGAAAATATGATTTAAGTAATAAATGTATTTTGGAAAAATAAAATGTTACTTATGAGATTTGAACCCAAGATCTCCTATTTGTAAAATATATATTTAGGATTTGGATTCTTTCTATTTTCCTCAATTTATCCCTTTAAGATGATGCCATGTATAATTAACAGTTGAGATTAAATAGAAAAGATGATATCATGATGACATCATAGAGTATTTTAAAAATCAAAATAATTTTAATTATTGATTTGTAAATTGGGAGAAATTGAGAGGGAAAATATTGACAGGATCTATTCCCATATACTTAACCACATTCAATACCATGATATAAGTTACTCTTTAATATATATATATATATATATATATATATATAACATATACATTTAAAAAAAATGAAAAATTAACTTTTTTCTCAGAGTTGGGAAGGTCGGTACCCCTCCCCACACACTACACAGACCCCCCTCTCTCCCCCCCCTTTGGCCCTTCTTTAAGTTCGTTCATGGACAAAACCATGCCATGTTCCACGCTAAAGCAAATAATATCTGAAGAGATTCGATTGGGTTGTTACAAGTAAAGTTGTGCAAGTGAGACAGGTTACATGGGTCGACTAGTATAACTAGCAAAAAAATGTGGGGTAGGCTAAAAATATTTGACTTGCTTAAATATAGGCTTTTCTAACTCGCCTCGCTTAATTCGTGGGTCAACTCATTGCAGGGCGGGTTGGCCTACCAACTCGTACTAAAATAAAGAAAGAAAAGAAAACTTATAATTCTCTATTCATGCATTTTATTTAGATACATTTTAGGTTTTAGGAATGAGTTTTTCGTAAATATAATTAATATTTTATTTCATTTCAAAAAATATTCAATCATTAAAATGGAAGCACTGCTATATGTTATGTTCACACCCAATCAACTATAGTATATCTTTTAATATATTGTATAGTAAAAATATGTTTATTATTAACTATTTGTAATAGGAAATAATAAATATAGTATATGGTTACCTTATATATTAACTTACATGGAACATTCAGAATAATTACATAATGAAGTTGATCATTGTATTAATATCGTAATGTATATGATCATTATTGTTATGTAAAGTTAATTATAAATATGGTTTGATATATTATTAAATAAGTCCAAGAAACAATTTACCTCTTTTGTATTTTCATTTTTATGTTTGATTTTTATGAAGTATATAAACATTGATGGAAATGTATATATGTCATGAATATATTTAAAAACAAAATGAAATTTAAATATTATAGTAAATAGAAGCTAAATATAAACAATAGAATCGATGTAATTTATAATTTGTAAATATTTTACATAATACATTCATGAGAAATAAAAATAATATAATTCACGGGTTGGCCCGCTTAACTTACTAACCTGTTGCAGGGTAGTTTGGGTTGGAAATTCTGACTTGCATTTGCAAGCAGGTTAAAGTGGTCCAACCCACTTAACCCACGGGCTAATGTAGGGCTAGGTAGGTTGGCTTACTCATACAACTCTAGTTATAAGGTACTATTAGAGTAGTCTATCAATTGAAAGGGTAGGATTACTACTTAGAGGTGATCCTGAACTTATGTAATGAAATTGACCGAGAAGTTAGTTTTATATGAGGGTAAATTGTAATAACCCTTAAATATTAGGTGATAGAACTTTGATGATCAAGATGCCTTTTGGTATAGTAGTTTGAAATACACCACAACTCTGAAGTTAAGTGAGCTTAGGTTGAGTTAATCCTATGATGAGTGACATCTTGGGAAGCTGTCGCACTAAGGGACAACTTTAAAGTTAAGCGTACTCTATTATTAATGATTTGACTGCAACTTTTCCCACCAAGATATTATTCGCTTTGGCATGATATATCATACGGTTTTTTCCTTTGGTACAATAGCTTCCTAGGAGTTCACTTATTATAGGATTGACATATCTTGAGTATACTTACCTTTGGAGCTCCAACGTCCTCTAAGTCGTTATACTAAGAAGTGCCTTAATCATTAGAGTTCTATCATATAGTATTTAAAGGGTGTCATAATCTACCCCTTTATAGAACTAATGTCTTCATTGGTTTTGTTACATATGTATGAGACCACCATTAAGAAGAGACTCTACCCTTATTTGGTTGGTGAACCACTTTGATGGCACTTGTAACCATCCAATTGGAACTTTTCTTATTATGGTATTGTCCGCTAAATCCCTTAAATATTATGTGATGGAATTCTAACCATCAAAGCCCTTTTTGGTGCAACGGCTTGGAATTCGCATAAACTTTAAAGTTAAGCGTATTCAGGTAAGAGGAATACTTGGGTGGGTGACCTCTTAGAAAGTTATTGTACTAAGAGACAAAATGGTATGGTGCATCATACCCAAGTGAACAATACCTTAATGGGAAGAATTCTAATTAGGTCATTATAGATGATATTTGAACAATCCATTAGCTAAAAGGGCAATCCTTGCTTGGTAATGATTATGGACTTATGTAACGAAATTAACGAGAATGTTACTTTTGTAAAGGGGGTAGATTTTGATATTCCCTAAATGCTAATGTAAGCCCCATAACTAACCATTTGAGGTTTCGATAAATTGAAAGACTCGATCGAACCTAAGTTATAAAGTAACGATAGAAATATTAGTAAAAATGACCCCGTAAACTTGATTTTAAGAAAATAAGTAATAAAATAGGAGATTATAAAATGTTTAAATTTTAAGCATAATAAGTACTAATTACCGAAAAGGCGAAAAGTGTAATCTAATAACTAATAAATTACTAGAGATAGATTATATGTATATTAAAAATTTTAGAATGACCAAAACAATAATTAGGAATATTCACATGTACCCCACATGTATTCATGTGTAGATAAAAATACGCGAAATTACCTAAATTAGCTAAAAACTAAGTAAATAATTAAATAAAATTATAAATTAATCATGGAAAAATTAGAAAAAAATCAGAAGAGGATAGAATGATCCAAATCTGGTTGTGGCAGGTCAGGATTTGCAAAATAAAAATTAACCAATTAGAATTAGACAACAAAAAAGCCAAAAAGCAAGGAAATTGGGCTTCGGAACTCATTTGGGTAGTAAGGAATCATAGAAAAATCGAGATATTAAAAAATTTAAGAGAAAATCTAGAAAACAAAAAAAGAAAAGAAAACTGTGGAGATAGGGCAAGTGAGACAAACTCACACTTCACCACCACTTGGGACCGAGCCACCACCACCACCTCACTCTAGCCCCACAGTCTAGGCTGGTCGATAACCTTGGACCAGGTTTGGACGGCTAGAAAGCTTCGAACCGAGTGAGTCCCTTAATTACCTTGATTTTGTATAATTTAGTAAAATTATTTATTTTACCTAGAAAATTATGAAACTTGTTATTATGAGGTTTTATTGTATGTAGATTTAGGGAAAAATAGTGATTTAGTTTAATCACGTTTGAAAATATAGGATTCTTAACAAATTGAGCAAAATCGAGTATGATTAGAACGAGAAATAAATAGTCTCAGGAGTGTAGTTTGAAGCTCAAATTTTTTCTATAGAATGCTTATATGATATAGAACATTAATATGAAGCCATTTTTCTAAAATTAATTTTTGACATTTGTAAGTTAATTTTTAGCCCTAAAATGATGGAAAAATTGGGTAATTTTAGGTTAATTAGGTGATTAAGATACTAATTACTGATTTAGATAGTAATTAGATGTTTAGGGATGTTAACCTCTGATGTGGAAACCTAATCCTAGCCTTTGAAGTATTAAGTATAGTTAATTTAGGAAATTAGGTAGTTATTGTAAAAAATTAGTAATATGTGGAATTGAAAATTAATAAATCTAAAAAAATTAGGGTTATTTAAATAATATTAAAATAAAAATTAGAATAATACTAAATTTGAATTAACATTTAATTTTATGTAATTGTATAAAAATGTAAGATTTTCTCACATCAGGAATAAATCCGATACCCCAATTAGAAATAACGTTTACCGAATAGTTTAGAATATTGAATTAAGACCCAATAGGATATTTGAACACTCGAGCTTAATGTAATTAATTTTACATTAGGATTCGAGCATGTTTAGGACTTAGAAATTGAACTAAAACCTAATTTAGAAATTTATGCGGAAACCGAACTCGAACCTAACTCCAAATCTAGAATAATTATAAAAGACTTAAAACCTAAACAAAACATAACAATAAGCATTATAGGTTAAAATGAATCTATAATCGTTATATGAAAAACTGAACCAACGTTTGTGTTATAGGGATGATCGGTGATGGCTTGAGCAAGTCGGAACTCGAGTGAGTGAGCGAGGAGTCGAGGTAAGTTAGGATTAATACAATGCTATATTTTGGAGGCTTGAGATTATGCTTTGTTGTGCTTGTTAGATAGTTGGATGCGTGCATGTGCTTGATTATGGGTGATGCTATGATTCTGTTTGTTGCTCTGGTATGTATTGTATGAAATGATTGATCACCCTAAACTAGAATGAATCAAATATACGACCAGTAATCATAATCGGACATGCATGGTAACCCGTTAGGGGAACTTAGGACTCTCCGGCCAAATACCGACCCCTTCGAAAGGGATAGCGCAGGATTGCATAATGGTCCCTTCTTCATCCTTAGCCAAACTAAGTGACAGGAGAGGAGGTCACGGTGAGGGTAAAGTCAGTGGTTCGAAGGTAGTCGTGGGAGGAGCGAGGTCTCCATTACACAAGCCTGGGTTTGTTCGTGAGCTGTTGCATTAATGGCAACTCCTCAACCCGAATTAGAGCGGGCGAAATTTCTCTAATCTCACGATCGGCCGGACAACGTCGTGCGATGGAATTTGCTTGCACATGCATTACACCTAATAAGTTGATTGTGTTTGTGGTATATTTTTAAGTCCTCTATCCTAACTTACTGAGCTGTGATTGCTCACATTTCTATAGACGTCGTGCAGATGCTAGCTAAGAAGCAGCAAACAACTACTCTAAAGCTAGCAACTGCTGGATCCTGGGGAGTGAGGAAAAATATTTGAAAAACAAACATATATTCTTAAGGTCTAAGTTTTGTTTTATTTAGAATTTTTTATTTTTGAATAATGTAATAACTAGGAAATATATTACGGAGAAATATTGTAAACGATATTTGTACTAACTAAATCATAGTGTATATATGTATTTCCTCACTTTCTTAGGTAAATAATTTATTTAACTTACAAACTGTTTACTTCAAAACGGGTTAGTAGTGGACGCCTTATATAGATCAGTTCTAAGATAGCGATTGTAAGGCAAACTTCTATCTTAGGATGGTTTACACGGCGAGACTGTTACGACTCTGTCGCTTCGGGGCGTGACAGCTAAGTAATGGAACTTTAATAATCAAGGTGCCTCTTAGTATAGTAGCTTGGATTTCGTTGGAACTCCGAAGTTAAGTGTACTTGAGTTAGGACAATTCTAGGATGGGTAATTTCTTGTGAAGCTGTTGTACTAAAAGACAAAACCATGCACTGTGCAACGTATAACGTTAAAGTAAATAGTACTTGATGGTAAGAGTTTCGATTAGGTTGCTAGATAATGTTGCAAAGAGAAGTTGATGAAAAGTGGCAATTTAAAGTTAAGTAGTAAATATATAAAACTATTGAATAATGTTGGTGTTTTAATAGTCAATTTCTATTCCAAATGAACTTTCTCTCTGCTTGAAGTCAAGAGGGAAGCCCAACGAATGTCAGATGCAAAGCCCCGTACGACTCCGCTCTTCGAGAAGAAGCTGCTCTCTCTGAAGCGATGAACGCGATTCACCGATAAAGAAGTAGGCTGCGGCGGGCATGAGATATTGAATTAAAAGAAAAGTAATGAATTACAAGGAACATAGCTTACCATGCACTGAACTGCTTTTGCTTATGATCCTTGGATCACTGATAGACTTCTTGCTTTGCACTGACCTTAGCCATATGAACATAAATAAAAGCCCTATGAGTAAAATCATGTTGAAGATGAAAAAGACTAGCAAATAATTAAGTTATGAAACCAGTCGTAAACTTTTCCTTTTCATTATTTCATGTTGATGTGCTTTAAGAACTTTCAAATATACTCCATAATTTTTAATTTGTAACTAACAACCCATGTGTATATGTTTTGTGTACGTATGTGTTAGAATACTAACAATAGGAGAATTGTAGAGGATGTATGCCTTTTTATTAATGATAATGTACAAGCTAAAAATCAAATTGCTTTTTTTTTTTTCATATGAAAAATCAAATTAAAAGTAAAATAGAATACACACATACACATATATATAGTTATGTACCTTATATTTGCATAGTTATTTTGTATAAATTATCTTAAGATTGTAGATAATTGTTTTTATTACAATTAATAGGGATAACAAATATATGAACTATGATATAAATTAGTGATTAATAAGTTACTTAATATGACATGTATATCACTATAGCCAAATTAAAGATAAAAATCATATTTCTTTCTATTTTGTTGAAATCATATTTACTTAAATCAATAAGCAAGATTAATATTTATGCTATGATTTTCTCATATAATTGTTATGTTCTTTGATGAACTTGACAATATCAAGGGAAAAATATTGCTGTTAAATTATTGAAAGAAGTTGATTTTTTTTTAATAGTGAATTTTTAGCCTAACATTTATCAATAAAGGCTCTTAGATTAGAATCATTTTTAAGATTAGAAAAACTAACAACTTGTTAAGTTTGAATTAGACACTATGAGAAATTTAAGAAATAAGGATTGTAAACTAGTGATACTTTATAAAGAATTGCTATACTTAACAACTTATATTTCTTTTTGTAGAAAGATCTAATGCACCAAGTTTTTCTTATTGGCGTTATAGCATAATTTAAAAATTAGCATTATGAAAAACCACCGCAATATGTACTTTGCTACGATTATACAAGCGGTATTTTTAGATTGTCACTACTTATTATTGTTTAAAAGTGCTAAGCATATTTTATTAGTATAGTAAAATGTATTTTATGATGATTTTTTTTATATTGTAAATATTGAAAATTGTCCATGATCCACTAGTTGTCTTAACAAAAACAAGAAAAAGTGGGGAAATTGCAAATAAATCCTCTAAACTTCGACTTATTAGCTATTACAAGGGTTATTTACTACTTATGGGAGTTATTACTAATCTATTAAGGTTTAAGAGATTTTAAAATATATTTTGAAAATTTAGAGAGTCAATCTATACTTAAATTAAAGTTTATGAGGATTATTTACATTGTTTCTAAAAAAGTACTTGCCGCGAATCTTATTGAAAATTGAATTGTTGGTACGAGTTGACAACTATAGTGATTATTCATAAATTATAATTTGAGTTGCTCTTTTCTTTTTTAGTGATCATTTTTAACTTTCCTTAATTTTAATTCTTTTTTGTCTATTAATTCTCCAATCTTTTAATTGTTACCTCCGTCTATGCATGTATGTGTGCTTTACATATATATGCATACGAGGAAATTGAGAATGGAATAAATTGTAGAGAATGTGTGGCCATTTATTAGTGATTATGTAAATGAAGCTTAAAGACAAATCTAAACTAATCAAATTGTTGTTTTAAATATTAAAGGCTAAATTAAAAGTTATATGTATTGCATATATATGTTGAGTTATAGGATATCGTTTTTATTTATTTTAGCTGTATTTTGATCATTGGTTTACTTGTTTTACTCCCATTGATATGAGAGTTAGTTTGTTAACTAGTCTATTAGGAGTAGGAATATAAATAGCTAGAGTTGGCTTGTATCAAATACTTTATCGATAATTTTTCACGAAATACAATTTCTCTTATAAAACCAACATTCCTTCGACTTCTAAAACCAGTCGAAGTGCCATTGTCCATATATGGAGAACCTAGTTCTTCAATCAAATTATATTTACATGTAATTCTTCCTTTCGTAAGAAAATATGATGCGAAGACTTGATCCATCAACTATTTGAAATGTTGCAAAAAGGGGGCCATAATCGTGACTAAGGCTACCATTTCCTAATCATCATGGCTTTTTTCCCTTTGCCCTTTTTTCATGGTCACTCAAAAACTCAAGTGACCTTTCTTCTTGGAGGACTAACAACACTTTATGTTTTTTAGGTCCTTCTATACTCACTTTTTGCTTATTTTTCTTTTGAAACATATTTTGCGTTGTATTAGTCTTTTTAGATTGCTGTTAAAAACCAATCTTAAGTAAGCCAAGTTGTAAGGAAGGGGTCACCTAAGTAGGCGGTTGAAGCTGGCGAAGTGAATTGTTAGAAACTAGGTTATAAATAATAAGAAGTCAAGCATGAAAGCTAAGTGAAGTGACCTAGGGTTAGGGGAATCTAGTTCACTAAATTGCCTTATTTTGAGAGTAGAAAGTAGTACCCCTTGACTTTGGGGCTAAGACAACTGAATTGGGTGAAATACTTGTTGAGATTTTAAGTTTGTTTCCTATGGAAACTAGATCAAAAATTTTTCATGGTATCAGAGTAGGGTTTATAGGAAATCTTTGTATCTCGTTCGGCTTCTTCATTTGTTAGGATTTTATTCGAATTTTGTTTGGCTATAAGTCATGCTTGTGTTGGTAATCTATATTGAGTTGTTAGTTGATTCAATTATTCGATTGATTTTGATAAGTGATGAATACTAGTTAAAGATTCATATCATCTTTCCAGATCTAATGATCTAGGAGTGTCGATTGGAAATCTAATTTTTAATGGAGGAAACTATTTGTCTTGGAGAAAATTTATAAGGCTAGGTTAGGAGCGAAAATGAAGATTGGTTTTATTGATGGTTTAATACCTAACTAGAAGAAAATGTGTCTAGTTTTGTTAAATGGAAGAGATTTGACTATATGGTTCACTATTGGTTGTTGAATTTGATGATTAGTGATTTGGCACAAAACTTTTTACACATAAAATCTACAAAAGAGCTTTGGAATATGGTTAAGGAACAATACGGACTTACAAGTGGTCCTTTAGTGTTTGCAGCTTGAGATTGGTAATTTAAGATAGGGTAACCAGTTTATTAGCACATACTACAACAAGTTAAAGTGCTAATGATTTGCTTAGGAGCTCAGTTAATTACTAGGGCTTATCGTAAAAGATAGTAATAAGTAGATCCTTTGAGATATTGAAGAAGAGTAAATGGGTCGGCAAACATAGTAGCTTCTGTGAAGCTGCTCTTCGGATATGACCCATTGAGGAACAATACATGACTTAGTATTTCATTTGATATGATATATAAGTTGATGTTAAGGTCCACTCACCGTTAATCTTAAGCAATGGACAAGATTAGATAAGAGTATAAAAGGATGTACTCGAAGAATGGTGTCTTGTAAGAATAAGATGAATATTCATTAATTATGATGTGTGAGATGATTTCGGCTATAAAAGACAAGAGACTATTTATAGTAAATCCCTAAGGCAATAAGAAAATATGTGCAATTACAATAAGGGTGACATAAGAATACTGACTTAGTACATTACTAAAAGGGTAAAAGGGACAAATAGTATAAATGAATATAGTATAATATTAGAAAAATGAATGATAGGTGGCATGCTGTGATTAGGTTCACGTATTAGGATTCTTGGAACAATATGACTGTACCGGTCTAGTGTTGAGGTTGTTGCTACTGTACTATGCTATACTAAAGGTTTTCGAGGTGATCAAGTGTGGTATTAGTTTAACAGAGTTGGATAGGAGACCTCGGTGTCCAGGTACTTCGGTCTCAGCACTAGGTAGGTCAGCACTCGATAGGTCAGCAACTGGACATGAGTTGAGTAGAGCAAAGTGTGTCTGAACTGGGGCCTTAGAGAGTTTTTCCATAGTTCTTCCATATACTAGAGCTCGTCTTTGAAAGGATGAGAAGATAGGATCTTTTTTGTGAGAGATTTTAAGCCTCGGAGGTAAGCTCGGGTGAAGGGTCTAGAGGTTAGCACTCAATCAGATAAGATGAATTACATGAATTACTTGCCTTTCCCGAATGTCAGTGTGGTATAATGGTGTATTGTACTTGTATTACGAAGGAAAGAACCCTTGAATATGAATCTCCTATTAAGTTGATATAATTCTTAATGGAACTCAATGAGGCATTTAAAGATATAAGGAATCAAATATTATCAATAGAACCCTTGCCTTCAGTTAATCAAGCATACTATTTAGTCCAACAAGTAGATAAACAAAGATAGGTGGTTAGAGTTTTAAATGTAGAAGTGTAATCTATTGATTTCTTTACAAATAGAGTTTCGATTAGTAAAGTTCTAGTTGATACAAAGAAAGGGAAGAAATGAGAATTTCACAAACATTGTCGAAGTAATAATTATATAATTGAAACTTGTTTTCAATTGGTGGGATACTTTGATTGGTATAAAGGAAAGATAGTTATTTTAATGCAAATAGCTTGTTGCAAATTCATTTTATACTAATGTTATTCAGAATTTTCACAGCTTTGGACTAGATACTCCTTTTAATGATGATACACATTTGGTTACAGGGGTTGCAGTAGTTAATAGAGAGCTTGTTCAAAGTATTTGCAATGAAGTGATGAAGGAGAAAGAAGTTTCATTAGTAGTATTAAACATTGCACAATGTTTTAATGCTTTAGGTACTTCTTCATTTAACATTGTCTTGAACCATATTTTTTATTCAGAGAAAGTTAACAGTGATTTGGTTCACTGGATAGTAGATGCGGGTGCAATGGATGATATCACACCAATTTTTTCTTCGTTACATAATATACAAGACTTATTAAATCCTAATACAGTAAGATTACCAAATAGTGCCAATCTTTAAGTTACCAAATTTGGGTTTGTTGTCTTAAACACTGGACTTAGCATTTATCAAGTTCTTTTTGTAACACAATTTTCACATAATCTATTGTCAACTCAAAAAACTAGTTACAGACTACAATGTAGTGGCAATTTTTTACTCTACTTCATGTTATTTTCAAGATAAGGCCACTAAATGGATTGTTGAAGTAGCAAAAGTAACCAATGGACTTTATATATTAAGTCTTGATCAGTCTTGTATGTCTAGTTCTTTAGATAGTTTAGTCTTTCATTTTAGTTTCAATTATGATGTTGATTCATGTAATGAATTTTACAATGTATAGCTGTTCCATGATAGAATAGGATACGCTTTTTTGTTAAAGTTACAACATTTGAATCATTGTAAAAAGATGAAATTTGAAGATTTTGTTTGTTGTACTTGTTAAGAGGTAAAATTTCATCAAGTGTCTTTTCCTTATAGCGATAGTCGTGCTACTTCTACTTTTGAGTTAATTCATGTTGATGCAAGGAGACTGTATCAAGTTCCTTCTTTAAGTTGTGTTAAATTTTTCTTAATTATTGTAGATGATTTCTTATGTACTATTAGACCTATTTGATGCATCATAAAAGTCAAACTCATGCTATTCTTCTTTAGTTTTTCTAACATGTTGAAAGCCACTTTTCTGCTACATGTAAGTTCATTCACACTGGTAATGGAGGGGAATTCC
Source organism: Lumnitzera racemosa (assembly GCA_024138005.1). Taxonomy (NCBI): domain Eukaryota; kingdom Viridiplantae; phylum Streptophyta; class Magnoliopsida; order Myrtales; family Combretaceae; genus Lumnitzera; species Lumnitzera racemosa. The sequence goes on along the minus strand of JAMXBC010000008.1, from coordinate 15,145,633 downwards.
TTCTTAGAGAATGTTAAGCACTTGTTACTAATTTTGGGATAGTACGTCAATGAATTATTCCTTATACACCTCAACAAAATGGTAGAGTGGAGCCTAAACATTGGCGTTTAATAGAAATCTCAAGAGCATTGAGAATACATGCTAATTTGCCTAAAGAATTTTAGGAAGAGTGTGTGCTTTTAGCTACTTATCTCGTAAATAAAATGACAATAAGAGTACTTGATTGGAAGACTTCCTATGAAATGTTATTTCACAAAGCAGCTACTTATTATAATTTGAGATTTGTTGGGTGTTTATGTTTTGTTGCAAACTTGAATCCTTTTCTCGATAAATTTGATAAAAAGGGAGTAAGGTGTATCTTTCTTGGATATGTAAATGGCCAAAAAGGGTATAGAGTTATTATCTTGCGACCAATCAAGTTTTGATTAGTAGAGATGTGGTCTTCTTTGAACATATACTTCCTTACAAACACTCTTCAATTTCTTTGTCATCAAATGGTCCTTCATCTATTCCTCTTGCTATACTTCAGTTCTTTTTGAAACACCATCTAATACATTTTCGTCCACTAAGTCATCTATTCCTACAATTTTAAGCAGTCTCGGGGTCATTGATTCTCTCTCTTTGCTTAGATCCTCTAGAGAGTGTAAGATACTAAGCAGGTTACAAGATTTTGTATATAAAGTTTGTTCTAATAACATTGTTGTTGCATTACATTGTCCTTCTTCCACTTCTCATGTTAAATACTCTTTATTTCATCTACATTCATTTGCACATTACCCATCTAATTACGTTACATCACTTATAAATATATTAATTGTTGAAGAGCCAAGTAGTTATGAACACGTAACTTCACAAAAAGAATGGATTGAAGTGATGAATAATGAATTGAATGTATTAGAGAGTAATGATACATAGGAGCTCATTATATTACCTAAAGGCTAAAGGTAAAAAAGCTATTGCATTTCGTTGGGTATATAAAGTCGAATATCGACCTAATGGTAGTGTGAGACGTTATAAAGTATGTTTAGTAGCTAAGGGGTAGACATAAGTTAAGGAAGAGGATTTCCATGACACCTTCTCTCTAGTTGCAAAGATAAGCACGATTAGGATTCTTATTACAGTAGTTGCTGCACCATCTTAGCTAATTCACCAAATAGATGTTAACAATGCATTTTTACATGGTTAACAGATGAGGAAATCTACATGGTACCTTTAGAAGGTTATACTAATGCACAATGAACATCAAGTTTGCGAGTTAAAATAGTCTTTATGATAGGAATAAAACAATTGGACCTTTAACTCGAGCTCGAGCTCTAGGTCTTGAGGGATTGACGGAGAAGATTCTATTGTTTTAGCCAACTCTTACTGAGGCTAAGCTAATCCTCATTATCGACCAACTTCACATGCCGAGTAGGCTAACTTCTTGTTTATCAATAATCAAGTGTCGACTTGAAATATACTCTACTAACAGCTTGATCCTTTCATACACCTACTTGTCCATGACCGTACTAACCAGAAGCTTGGCAGTATTGGTGGTAGGAACCTCAAAGTACATTTGAACCCACATCTTCTCAAAAAGACCCCCTGGTTTGCTCGGCACCTTTGCTTGGCAATCCTTATCTTGACCGTATAACTTGTCTGTTTCTACTAGAAGCGCCCTTAGTGACTGAGTGTCATGTATCTAATCCCACATGAAAGGATTCTGCTATACCAATTATTAATTTTTTTGAATTTTCATTTGTACTCTTTTATTATTCTTTGTACATTACTTGTTTAATATCCCTTTTTGTCTAATCTATTTAAGGTAGGTTACCTTAACTTTTTAGGTATAAATACCCTTTATAATATGTAGTTGCATGATCGTCACAACTTGATATTGAATATACTTTACTCTTTCGTGAGCATTGCTCCCTATTTTGCTTACTCTACTCTTATCCTAACCCTTAAATAAGGCTAGGTGGCAAGTACCTTTAGTGGATCAACTTGTGCATTATATTGAGTTGATCTTTAAGACTTCAGTAGTTTTCTAGTATATCATATGCTTAGAGTTGATTGAGTGATTGCTTGTTTACTTCATTGTTTTTTGTGCATTCTCATCTTTGTTTTCAAGTTTTCTATAAGCTTGGACTTACTTCGATATGGTCACCCTTATCTGTTCTTAGCGCGATATATCGCCTTATATGATCTCAAACAAGTGTTTAGGTAATGGAACTTAGTAATATCCAAATTTCATTGCTTATGGTTTTGATCAATCTAAACATGATCATTCTTTATGTACTATGTCTACTAGCTAAGAATCTATTGTGCTCCTTCTTTATGTCGAAGACATGTTGATTACTAGTTTAAGTCCATCTTTGATAGAGGAAATTAAGAGTAAGTTGCATGCTACTTTTACTATTAAGGATCTTGCTTTGGCTTAATATTTTCTTGGGATAGAGATGTGCTGTATGGATTCTAGTTGCATTTTACATCAGTACAAATTTATCTTAGATGTATTGGTTGAAACAGGATTGACAGGGGCTAAACCTTGCAAAGTTTCTTTTCCTAGTGGTTTACAATTAGATACTGATGCTGGGAATTTACTAAATAATCCATCTTCTTTCAGAAGGTTATTGGATCATCTCTTATACATTACCATAACATGACTTAACTTATGTTATCATGTTCATGCTTTAAGTCTGTATCTTTCACACTCGAGGACTTCACACTTGGTTCCTATGTTTCATGTTGTGAGATACTTGAAAGGAACAATTTTTTTTAGGTTGCTTTATCCTACTAATGGTGACTTAATGCTTTAAAGATTCACTAATTCAAGTTGGGTTGCTAGTAAACTTGGCCGAATGTCTCTGTCTGGGTATGCTATTATGTTAGGTCCAGCTTTACTGTCATGGAAAACAAAAAAAACAACATATTATTACTACTTCTAGTACAGAAGCTGAGTATCAAAGTCTTGTTGCCACAACTAAAGAAATCTTGTGGATATCTTATATACTTTGAGATCTTCATGTTTATTATAGTTTACCAATTTATGTTTTATGTGATAATAGGTCCACCTTACTAATTGCTTCTAATCCATGTTTACACACTTAGACAAAACATATTGATATTAATGTTCAATTTGTCTGTGATCACATCACTTCTGGCTTGTAATCTATTCACTACATGCCTTCACATTTACCAATTATTGGCTTTGTTTCAAAGTTTTTGCTTAAATAGAGTTGAGGTCCCTGTGCAGCAAGTTGGTGCTTTAAGAATCCCCAACTTGAGGGAACGATGTTAAGCTATAAGATATTGTTTTTATTTATTCTAGTTGTATTTTTATCATTTGGTCTAGGTGTTTTACTCTTATTTGTTTGAGAGTTAGTTTGTTAAGTAGTCTGTTAGAAGTAAGAATATAAATGGCCAGAGTCAGCTTGTATCAAATTCTTTATAGATCATTTTTCAACGAAATACAATTTCTATGATAAAATCAAATACTTACTGAGATTTTAAGCTTGTTTCGCATAGATATCAGATCAGAATTTTGTTAATAGATAGGTAGTTATTTAATATGCCATATATATATATATTTTGTGTAATCAACAAGAACAACAACAAAACAACAATAATAATATGTACTATAATATTAGTCAATGATCAATAAGTTATTTAATTTTGTATGTATCTTTGTAATCGATTTAGGGATACATCTGGATACTTCTTTAAATCACCACTACAAAATTTATATGAATTAAAAGTTATAGGTGCTATTTTACAATCAGTGAAATTTATTTTTCATGTAATAACTATTCTTATATAATTGATATTTCCATTGATGAACCCAACATACCAAGTAAAAAATGCTGTTGTGGGATTACTAAAAAAATTGATCAAATATATTAGTTTTAAAGTTACACAGTTAATATATGTGTTGAATAATGACAATTCTTTAGTATTAGATTTTCAGCTTGAGATCAATAAGCTAAGGCTCATAGATCAAATTTCATTGTTATGATGTATCATCTATGGAATCTGACTGGTAGAGATTGATTGTGAGTCACTCTAATGTTTAAATCAGTTGGGTACATAAAAAGAGTAAGAGTACTCAAATGTAGAGAGGAGGCTCTAGTGTGCAAGTATCAATTAGGTAGTAGCCTTATATTTATAAAGAAGTGGAGCTAGTGATTGGAGAGTTATTAATGGGCAGAAGTCACGTCTGTAAGTAATGGATAGTAAAGTAGTAAGGTCTAACTTGATCTGCAATTGTAAGAGGTGGTTATTAACTCGATCATTTAGCCTTATCTTTAATGTTATAACCGTAGTGGATTGTAATAATTGGCTAGGTCATACAATGAGCTTGATCGAAAGGTTGGCCACACATTCTAGTGGATTGGATCTTGAGGAGATCAGCTTAGGCCATGAGCCTAATTGGGTTGGAATGGGCTTGAGGAGCTTAAGTAAAAAATGTCCTATCAACATAACAGAAAAATTAACATATTTTAAAATTACATTGCACATATTGTAAAATTACATTGCTAGAAAATTGAGTAATGGGAACTCTAAATTAGCAAAAGTTTGTAAGCAATCATTATAGTTGCCAATTTATTGTGGCAATTTTTTTTTTTTTCTAAGCATCTGTAGTGCAGTATTCCATAGCTTGAGTATTAGTGAGACTTCAAATTTGCTACGCTAAAAACCACTGCAATATGTACTTTACTATCGTCGTAAGTCCAGCATTTTACGGTATTATTGTTATTTTTTGCTAACTATGGTATTATTTTATGGTATTGTTTAAAATAGCAAATTTCGATGATTATCTTAATATACAAGTCATAGTTATAATAAGAAATAATATACAACAATATTCATTTGAAAACAAAATTGCTAACATAAATTGGCAACTGCAACAATTATTCATAAATTATGGTCCCAATTGCTTTATGTTCTTATAGTCATCTATTTTAATTTGTTTTTCTTCTTTTATTTTTCATCAACACGCTTCAATCTTCTTTCCTTCTTGTTATTCCATCAAATACTGGAAAAGAAGAAAAATAATAGTGACCTTTTTTTTTGCTTTTATTGGCCAAACACCAATGGCCTTGAAATGTTGTTTAGATACAATTTTATGTAAAATATTTGTGGATTATTTTTAACTGACGTAATTTGAACATTTTTCCAAGAAAAAAAAGAAAAATATTTTTGTTCTTTTTTACCTACTAAGGATTTTGGATGTAGTTGCTCGTGTACTAAGAACTTACCTTAAGTTCAAATCATTATCAAAATTGAGGAATTAAAAAGTCGAGAATGTAACTGATCCTAAAATTGTGGTAGTAGTTTTCATGTTGTCGTTTATTATTTTAGTGTATTAAGAAGCGTATGTGTTGGTTCTTATGGTAGTTTCTAATTTTCCAAATATTGACAGAAAGAGCACGCGTTAGTGTGATTTGATATTATTATACCTAAAGTATATACAAATACATGTTCCTTCAGCTTTGATAAAAGTGGAATTATGTTTTACAGAGCATATGTTATAATCTCACGTAGGAAAGTAATACCAAATAAGTATTGTACTTTAATTTAATGGAGCGCTCCTATCTATTGAGCTAGTTTTTTTGGATTAAGCTCTCCCTTTTACTTGGGTTATAATAACATATTATATTATTTGCACCTTGTATCTTAGTGATTATTTCTGATAAACTAGATTTATCCACAACAAGAGAAAAATTTATCATAATAGATATTTATTAGAAACATATAATTGCTTATGTGTAGTAAATATTTATGAATTATAATCCCAATTTCTCTATTTTTTTTTATAATTTGTAACTTTTTCTTATTATTCTCAAGATACGTACTTTTAAGTATTTTTTCCAAGAAAGAAATCATTTTTTGTTTTCTCCCATTAAGAATGCTTGATGGAATCGGTCAAAGTACTAATAATGGGAATTGAAAGTTCAATCCGATATTAAATTTAGGAATCTAAGAATTGAGGAATGTAATTGCACAATCACCTAAAATTAGATAGTCTTGATATTGTGATTTACCATTTCATTGTATTTACAAGCATATAAGTTGGTTCTTACACGGAAAAAACGAAGTTTTTTCTTATGTTACCCTTGATCTTTCTAATGAAAGGAATATGCTTTAATATACTTTAATAGTGTCCAACCCATGTTATATACAGGGTTTCACATTGTTTCTCCACTTTTGATATCAGGAAAACTATTGCAGATATCCTTTATAAGTTTCTAAATTCTTGTAATTCCTCACTCAATGACCAATACTGCTGAAAAAAAAAAAGAATCATCTAATTACAGAAGCCTTTCTCCACTAACCTCCATAGCGTTGTTGTCCTCGTTTGCTCATTGTGGCTTTAATCTCTCTCTTTCTCCTATAAGTTATTAGACTCTTAGCATCAACTTTAGCTTATCGTAATTCTCTTCCATCCGTTTGCCTCTCCTTGAGATATAAGCAAAAACCCTTTCTTACCGTTAATATCTTGTCTTGTATTAATTTGACTATGTCGCCGCGTCTCCTGAGGGCCCAAAAGAAAGGAAAAAAGGGGAAAAAAAAAAAAAAGAAACTATGTCTTCACAGCCCAAAAAGAGAGGTTAAAAAAAAAAAAATGTCTTCTTTCTCACATCAATCTATTATCTCATACTCCCTAAAGATGTTGCTATGAAAATTTTAGTTTGCATACCCCATTCTGACTATGAAAATCGTGTGGGGCCTTCTACTCCCTCTTGTCTTCCCTTCACTCTATGAGACCGGATGTTTACAAAATTGCACTACGAACTCCTTATTTGTATCACTCTATCGTGTAAGTCCAGGCACATGACATATGCACTCCGATTCTTCACCTTTTGCAACCACCATCACAATAGGCTATGTGACAACCCCTTCCAAACCACCGTCTCCTTTGTAATTTGATTTGATAAACCAAATGTTACCAAGAAAAAAAAAATGCTATTAAATTGCTAAAAGGAATTGATTGAAAGTCTGAATTTTTAAGTTAACATATAAAACGATTAAAAAAATATTGATTTTAGATAATGAACCTTATCTATAAGTTAATATATAAATCCATCAAATAATGTCAAACTTTTCATAGCAAACTTTTTAGCTTAAGTTCTATAAGTAAAGGCTCTAAGATTAAAAAAAAAAAATTCATGGTTATAATTAGAAAAATGAACAAATTGTATAGTTTCGAAAACGCATAGTAAGAAAATCAAGTAGTGAAAATCATAAAAAAATGGTGATTCGTAAGTGGACCAGGGTAAGGACTGGTTTTGAACCGTGAATCGGTCCAGAACAAGCCCCGCTCGTAAGAGGTCGGGCCAAATCATCTTCTTGAACTGTTAGGCCCTAAGGGCCTAAGCGGTTGAAGAGGGAGGAATTGCTCAAACTGACGAGTCATGAATCGCGAGGTTGGTTCGCTATTGAACCGATGGGTCGGCCCAGTTGGTTTGCGACCCTAAAAAAGAAAAAGAAAAAGAAAAAGAAAAAGAAAGAAAAAAGGGAGGCCATTAAGTTGTAAAAAATAATTCGATAATATCCGGGAGGTTATTGCATATTAAGACTACTTTATTTATGATGGTGAAAAACAATATTTTTAAAATAATATCATCAAACGACTGATGGATGATTAATCATAAGTTAATTATGTGTTAAGGATAGGTGAAAAATTTAAGTTCAATTAATATAAATCCTTTTTGTAAAACTTATTAAATATGAAGGACTTGAATTTGAAGAAAAAATAAAATTTGAGAGAAAAAATAAAAAAGTTAGAATCATATTAAGTCAGAAATTAATAAAAAAATTAAAAATTATTAATAAATTAGTAAGCTTAAAAAAAGAGATAAAGGAAATCATATTATTAGAAATTATTAATACATTTAAAAAAATAAATTAATAAAATATTAAATATTAGAAAAATACAATTTAAGGGTTGAACCGGCTCGGAATCATTCCCTATCCCCTCCCCCCCCCATAGACTGGTCATGGTTTAGCCGTAGTTGAGCCTGTGAACTAGTGATTCCGGGCCGGCCCGTTGCCTACCTCTATTTGTATGCAATTATTGCAGTTACCAACTTATAGTAGTAATTATATTTTTAGCAAATGTAGAGGCTAATATGATTTTTCAATATTTTAGGCTTTTAGCCTAATAATAACTTGGGCTAAACTGTTTGGGCTAGTAACATGATCTTGGAAGTTGAGTCTATGAATTTAGAATGACTTATAGAGATTTACTATAGTAGATTTGGAACAAGAATTTTAAGACTAATTTGTTTGCTCTCAACTTTTCTCGAGGAGCTCACATACTTAAAGAGGCTATTCATAAGATTGGATCCAAGAGAATCCCATGTTCAGCTTGGTGGACTTGTTGACCCAGCGGGTTGATGAACCAATGGGCCTGAACTGTCAATTCAACTCGTCAAATCAGCTCGAGTACATTTCAATCAAATTAAAAAAAAAAAAACAACCAAACTATGACCTTATTCCACCTTTCCCATTTCCCTAAGTCCTTATCCCATTCTACCCATTATTATCTTCTCTTTCCTCATTTCATTATTCTCTTTCATTTGTTCTTTTTGAAATTTGAAGTTTCAACTTCATCATTATTGGCTTATTGTCTACTAGAACATTACAAATTACATTACATGCACATTTTTTACCATAATATTCATTTTGCAATTTTCACATGGAGTTTGAATTGTTCAAATGAGAAATGGACAATGTAGAATGTGAAATAATCATACGTATATTCAAATTTGAAATGAGAGCATGAAGGAATCACAAGTAAGTGGATGGTTAGGAGACAATGCTTCACTGTGTTTTGCGTTGGAAAAATATTTCACTGTTTCAAAATCGCACACTCATTTCACAAAACAGTTAGATTTGAAAATGTTCAAATTTGAAATGTTATCTATATACAGATGTTGGATATAAATTCACATGTAAATGAGTGAACTTTCCTTCACCAAAATTTTCAAATACTCTAATTTATTTGCTTTCACAATTCACATTTTGCGCTCATTCTTTAAGACACATTTTGGTTGTTTCAGTATATTAGTTTGTTATATTATAAATTTCTTTGCTTGCTATAAGTCCATTGTTTGAAAAATAATTCCTAATTTCTTTTATGTTGACATTTTTTTCCTTATAAATTGTAAATCTTTCTTTTATGTAGTAAAAAAAACAAAGAGATCTCCATGGGTCAATTTTTCTACCGTACTTTTTTTGGGAAGAAGCACATTTCCTCATTAGGTAGGAAAGGTAAGGTGAAGGCCTTAGATACCGGTATGTCATTCGGGTTAGAGTGATTCAATGACATTCAATCACACCCGAAGTATAAGTATGATCTGAACGAGGAGAGGACATATAAAGTGATGATAAATGTAGATTGCCAAGGTACACCATTTCTTGGATTTGAATCTCTATGTATGAGTTGCCAAGGTACATCACATCCTGGATTTGAACCTCCATGCATGAGTGGCCTTACATAACTTTTTAGATTTGAACCTCAACACATGAGTTGCCTTGCAACCATATTTGAGGATGAGGAGGACGGGCTTAAAATGATTCCCTAACCAAGAAGTAACATATGGGTCAGCATGCACTTGGTAGTTTGAGGCCTTTAGGCTTAGGTATAGATGAAAAGAGGAACTCATTGGTGTACTACAACTATTGCAATGTGAGCTATGCTTAGAAAATGGGAGAATGGTATGATATCTTCAATAAGTACCTAAAATTTAAGCATATTAGTGAGGTGGGAATAGACTGTATGCAACAACAAATCACCAAAGGCGATGGTTTGTTTAGACAAGCGTTAATAAGGTACGATCAGGAGAAGTACAAGTACAATCTTGTGTAGTACTTTGCTAACATACACCTATTAACGAGGGTGTGTCACAATAGCAGAGTTAATATGAGCGGGACACTTCAACCCTAGCTCACGCCAGTTAAGCCACAACATGTTGAGTTGAGCCATACAAGAGCTTTACTATAAAGGTAAGTGGGAGCTTGTAGGCAAGTTCGCTTCACTCGATACGTTGGTGTCCATAGTGCTGACATATAGATAGATCTTTTCCACAACAATTCATGCATGGGTATAATTGTTTATTGGATCGACATTAATTGCTAACTAAGTAAAAGATTGTTGGCATTGAGGGTATTTAACGACCACTACATGAGACGAGACAAAACATTTATAAAATTATCAAAGAAATTCTAAATGAGTATGGCTTGACTAAGAAAATTTTTTCTATTAATTTTGATAATGTAAGTGTGAACATGGCCTCCATAGCAAATTTGCAAAATTTTTGTCAATTGATACTTGGGGCGAGGAGTGGGTGGGTGGGTGGGGAGGGAGGTTTCCATATATGTTATGCATGTCATATTGCAAGACAGAATAGTTCCAATAAAGAAAACGTGATAAAGATAATAGCAGGTGTGGTGGAGGGGAGGTTTCCATATATGTTATGCATGTCATATTGCAATACAGGATAGTTCCAATAAAGAAAACATGATAAAGATAATAGCAGAGAAGTTATCGTTATATAAGAAGTGGAGGAATTTTTACATGGAGTATGCGAAGAGGCCTTGAAAATTTAAGATGGATATGCAATATTGTTAAAACTCCTCATACGAGTTGTTGCATAATGCCATTCCTTACAACAAATTGTTATGTGACTTTGAGATGTACAACATACGTGAGGTTGAAATCCATCTTAGTAACTAGGATATATGTATTCAGTTGCTGAAGGTTCTCAAAGTTTTACATGATGCAACTAAGACTTTCCTTCAAGTGTATACACCATGTATCTATTTGTTCATTAAGTCAGCTATCAGTATTTTTGGCATGCTAGTTAAGGCACGTGAAGATCCGAACTTATGTGATTACGTGCTTGATATGGTGTTGAAATGGTTTTTTTTTTTTTATTATAGAGAAACTCTTCATATTTATCATTTTGCAACTATTTTAGATCCCAATTGTAAAACCGATCTATTAGAAATGTATTTGAAAACTTATTATAATTATATTGATTTTCTAAGAGATTCGTAAAATATGTACAGTTTAGAAGCACAACAGTAGATTTTGACATTGATAGTTAACTTAGAGGAGCTTCTCCTATGCTACCAATGTCAATATGGTGGCCAATTATCGATCTCTCTATTGCTACCCCCTACGGAACGTTGGTACTCATTAATGGGCGAGCAGTTGTTGGCACAAAATTTGAAGTGGCAATGATCTTTTTCTTTTTTTTCGAGAAGTATGGATTTCTAAAAAGTAGTGGTTCAACCTTAAGCTTTTCAAAATACCACTGGATGAAATTATTTTTCTTTGGAAAAATTTAAATGGATGATTATGTATGCTTATCCTTTTTACTAATTTAAAATTGACCAACACATTAAAGGTTTTCGAAAAAATTAAACTGAATTATGGTGGTTTGATTTCAATTAGTGGATATGTAGGAACATTTGGACTGGCCTTAAAATCAACAAAAGAGTTTTTTTCCCTTACCCTTAATTTCTTTAGGAGTGAATCGTTACATTTTTTTTTTTACCACTATGGATAGTATTGTATTTTCTATTTCTATTGAGAAACTATACTACAATCTAGAAGATAATATTTTATAACGTATCATCACGAGTTCCAGTTAATAGTTATATTGTAATTTATTTCTTTTTATATTGATAATGTATTACAAATTTTCGATATTTAAAGGATAATTCTTCATCGTTTGCAACTTTTCTTGTTTTGCTTAACATTACTTCATATTTTAACATTAAACTAATATTATGCTTATGCAATTCAAATTAATTATTTTGGAACGAAACAAAATTTGAATTGAAGATAACAGTGATAATTTACGTGTCAGTACATGTAATGAATATGCACATATAAAATGTTACAATAATTTGGTGAAACAAATAGAAAAATGAGATAAGACGGAAAATTATTTACAAGAATGCATAAAAAAATGTAAAAGGGGAACAAAATTAAAAGAAAAATTAAAACGGTTTAAGGGTCAACTTTGACCTAAGCTTGTGGCCATAAGGGCAAGTTTGGTTCAGCCTTTAGTTGGCTTGTGGATCGATAATTTTGGGCTGGCTATGGCGTCTAGGAAAAACCACGAAAGATTTTGATGACAACTTTGTACTTGTAAAGGGCATGTTATTGCATGCTAAACCCTCGTATTGTGCAATTGGGTTTGATAACCTGTAAGATACTTCGAACAATATAAACAAACAATAATGACCAACTTTTGCACAAAGCAAAAGGACTAACGTTGTGAGGAAGTTTTCTTCTAGGAATTCCGGGTGTGTTAGGAGTAACTTTACGTGGAAAAAGTTGCCTACAACTTTCTCCGAAAGCATAGTCTTGACCCTAATTGATGGTGCTAATGCAATACAAGGAAAATACAATAGTTTGATTTCCACGTAACGAATAAAACAAAAACGAGCCCTGAATTTCCATGGCACATCAACATTGACGGTACGGATAATATAAGAATCAATATGATTCCATTGGTTTGAGAAAATTGTTTTTTTTTTTTTATTATTTTTATTTTTTTATGGCTGGTCAATAGTCTTCTACGAACGAAAGAGAAAGTTAACTATTTTATGCGTGGAAAGTCTAGGAAAGATGAGTTGAGGAAAAATACGCAGCGAAAAGTCGAGCATGTCATGACCAGGGACGCAACGAAATCGAGTACCTAATCTGACCGAACTCGATAAGAATCTGATAAGATAATTCTTTCTTATATTAAGTTTGAAATAAGTTAAATATTTTTTTTTTAATCCAGGGAACGTGGACCAAGTTCTTAGAAAAGATTTAGTATCCAACTATTATAGCTGAGTCAATTCTCATTATCAATGTCCAGACATTTTCGTTAGATACTACACTTGAGAATGCTAAAAGCCTTGAGCCCTACTTGAGCACTCGATAGGTATCTACACTTGAGGGTTCATGTAGGACGAGCACATAGATTAAGTGTATAATGTTCGACCTTCAACAAATATGCTTTGTATGCTCAACGCTCCCAACTGAGTAATACTTGGACTGGGGTTCCTGAGCCCATGCCTAAAGCTACAACACAGTAGTAAGATTGAGAACAACTCTACGTTTGCAGTTACAATGAGGCATAAGTACCTAAAAATGAAAAGAACATGAAAGTGAAGGAAGAACAAGCAAAAGGTGCATAATGTTGAATAAAATAAACTTTGCCAAGTTTTCAATAGTCATCACAATTACATAAGTTGAAGGGTTGGCATATTGACTCGTGTACATTAATAGCCAAACAAGAAAAGAAAACAAATCTACATTTACAGATCCCTTATAAGAACTAATCACAAGAAAATGTCCTTAAGTATCCTAGGCTCATCATCTCTTGCAACACCACCACTCTCCTCAACGTCATCGGTAACATCCTCATCATCATTAGGCTCATATTCTTCACCCAGGACTCCCCTCTTGTCAAGTCTTCTCCGACCAACTAATCAAGGCAATTGAGGTCTAGGTGGGGATACTCCCCCTTAATCACCTACTTTACCAACTTAACCCATCTTGGTTGACCTCATCAAGAGCGATTGTGAAGTTGTTTCCTAACAAGAATTCCTTAAACAGCTTCTGTATCGCTGCCTCGGTGAACTCCTTCCATTCTTTAGCTCTCCTTCCCTCTTTGAAATTAGACTCAGACTTCCGCAAGGTCCACCCTTATAGCATTGGCGCATACCCCGCCCCCACCCCCATCCCCCCTTCCTCCCTTGCCTCTTTCCTCATAGACTTGACCTCTTCCCTAGAGACTGTTGCCTCCTGCTTAGCAAATTCGGTTACTTGCTTGGCCACCTCTACCTCCCCTTTGGCTGTTGCCAGCTCTTCAATATGAGTAGCAAGTGTTACCTCCAAGCCCTCGGCTCGCTTCTTATATTCACTCATCTCAGACCTAGCCTTAGTTGCCTCCTATTGCAACCTTAGGTTCTCAATCCTATTCTACTCATACTCCTCTTTCTAAGAAGTTGCTTAAGCCCTTAGCTCCTTTAGTCCCTTCTTTAGCCGCTCATACTACTCTCTTACATCCCTTTGACGTTGTTGTAGAGATTGAAACAAGCAAGTATTAGCATAGACGAATACATATGAAGGCTAATCTAAGAACATAGGAGGATACAAAGGGTTGGAAACATACCTTATCAAGAAGGGATCGCTTATAAGTGAAGGCGTGCTTGCATAAGCTTGTGGCATCACCCAACCCTTCCAAAGCAAGCAAGACACACTCATTGTAACTTTTATCTTGTAAGAGTAGGCTGTGTGCTTCGCTACAATGGGGCCACTACAAAAGTATATTCATCGATAAATGCTCTAACATTCCCATCTATGTTAGCTTCAAGGTTAACCATAGATACTAACCGACCCTACATCACACTATCGACTTGAGTGGCATTCATGCCTCCTCAGTCTCTAGGCACCTTTATAACCTCAGCAATCCTCCCATTCAAAGGTTTCCCTTGCACTAGTTGGTCGGAGACAGGTCTCTCCGACCCCTTCTTAACGAGTGCTTCTTGTTCACATACCTCTTGCTTGGGTGCCTCCACTACTCTAGCAACACTCATAACCACTTGTTGCTTGCAATTAGAGCTAGGAAAAAAAATTTCGAATTGTAAATCGAACTAAAAAATTGATTTTTGATAAACCGTTTGGTTCATGATTCAATTCAGAAATTGTTTGGTTCATGATTCAATTCGGGAACCAAACCATTTTGAATCGAACCGAATTGTTTAGTTAAATAAAAAAAAATTCATGCAATTATTTTGTATTTTTTTTATAATTTTTTCTATCAATCTTCATAGATTTCATTAAATTTTTCATATTTTATTTTTCTTTGTCTTATTTATGGATCAATTATTAAGATTAAATTGAATGAGTTCTATCTAAAATTTCACATTTAGAAATTTTTCCTTTTTAAGTTATCCTTTTCTTATATGTTTTCAAATAAAAAAATTGACCTTACTGTTCTTTATGTATCTTTCATTTCTTTTGTAGTCTTTAATGTATGTATTTCTTCTATCTTCTTCATATCACTTTTGGATTGATAGCTTTACTTCTCTCTTCTTATTGTTGTTCGTGGGAATAAAATCTTTTATCCTTATCCATTCAAGTTGGTTTTATTAAGATCTTGTACAATTTTTTGCTAATCATTGTTACATTTCATAAATGTATGAGAAATTAATTAGAAATATATGAAAGTTTATTAGAAAGAAAAATATGTTATTGGAGATGAAAATATTTAGTGAAAATTTGATATAAATGGTTTAAACTGTGGAATAAACTAGTTTTAATTAGGTTAAAAAATTTACGAATAAAATCATATGGTTAGGTTCGATTTCAAAAAACAACCAAACTGTTATCTTAGGTTTAAAAACTGAACTTACCTCTTGCTTAAGGGGACCTATAAGGAGCTCATCGCCTAGTGTAACTGAGCTCGTCCTCCTCTTTTCACTTGTTTCTCTCTCCTCATTAAATGCTGAATGACCACTTGACATACAACTTATTAACTAGCTACAAGCGACTACTTCTTGTTGATGGGATAAGACCATCTTTCAAGTTCCTACCAATCGAAAGAAGAGTAGAAGTCCTTTCTTGTAATAATAGTGTTACCTCCTTGGATTTCGTTCCAACCAATCTTCTCTAGCCATGTGTTTAAGTCGTTAGCCCCCTTAACCTATAAATATGAAGGGTAGCTATCGAGCAAGGGATCTTGGAACCTCTTGGGAGCTCTTTTAGGTTTTTTTACTCTTATATTCAGTGATATTTAAATGATTTTTTTATTAACTTGAGCGTCGAAGGACTTTCACTAGTAAGACCACATGGGACATTTTTCAAGTCCACCACTACAACTAACAGACTAACAAGAGTTTACTTAAAAATTATATCCGTGATATCCACTATTATCAAGTACATTTTTATATACATGAATAAAATCATTTGATATATTATTGTATTTTTCTTTTTCTATTGTTCATAGATTTTAATGTATCATTTTTATTAGATTGGCCTACTTTTAGTGCATTTAATGTTTTTTCTTAAAATCTTTAAAATTGTAACTTTTTAATATATACAAATGTGGTTAATATTTAGCCATGCAAATTATTAATAAGTAGGCATGAACGAAGAATGATTAGCTTAGAGTAAACGTAATTATTTTTACACAGAGAATGGGCACGTTATTCTCTAATATATATAATTTCATAATAACAGAATGAGAATATTATTCCCTACAATATTTGTTTTTTCTTTTCCCTTAAGAAAGCTCGGTGTTCGATACTAAGGAAGTAGCGGTACAATACTAGTGAATCCAGTGTTTGACAGTGGGCTTAAGGGCCTAGCCCATCTACTTTCTCCAGCCCCATTGCTTGTCGGCCTGGAATCGTTAATTGTCGGGGGACATGACAACACTCAATTCCAGTTAACCTCATCTCATTTATTACTTTAATTCTCCACTTCTTCATTCTTCTCGTTCGTTTCAAGAAACCCTAAAATCCACTTCAACCTTGTACGAATCGGCTCCCTTATACTTTAAAGTATGATTTTACGTCTTACAATTTTCAAAAATATGCAAATAACGTTAGAGTTGTTGGTACAATTCAAAATCTATAGCTGAAAAAACTATAATTAGTGACGATGTTGAGTCTTTATGCTCGTTGTTTACATATTTTAGAAAATTATCACTGATAAAGTCACACCATAAGTGAGCTTAGTGGGGTTTATACACATAACTAATAGATTTTGGAGGTGTATTTCAGAGTGCTTTCGCATCTTCTTAACCTGAAATAATTGAAATTTGACTTTTAAAAAATTTTTAAAAAGAAAGATTTGGAATATTTGCTGTTTTCTAATATGATGTTTATGATTGTTTTAGATGTTACATGGGTTGGGAAAAGAAAAGTTTGCCTGTTACATAATGTAGGTTCAGATCCTCTCAATTTAATTTTTTTTTTTATTTTTCTCAATTTACATTCTTACGATATTATTATTTATAATCAATGATTAAGATTATAAAAAAAAAGAATAATATTATAATAATATTACAAGATAATCTCAAGAATCTCGAGAATCTAAACAATTTTGAGAAATATTAAGAGAGGGACAAAAATTGAGGGGATCCATTTCCACTCTCGTGATATTGCAATTTGCAATTTGCAATTTGATGGCTCCAATGTTACAATCACACACACCCAGCTTCAAGCTTTCATGAAGTATAAAGATTATCATATAATTGTATACACTTTCTTATAACAAACGTGTTTTATATTCTCCATAACTAGAAGAATTAAAAATCTCCACGGACCGTTGAGAAGGTGCCCTCTATTTATTTAGTTTATTACAGGTGGATTTTATTTTTTATTACATGTTTATAAAACAAGCTTACTGTTCGTAATCTCATCAACTTAGACATGCTAATTATTACATGGAAGGGTACATGCTGGATTCCCCTAAGTTGAAGGGTCTCTGATCATAACAATCCTCATAATCACCATAGCCGATTCCAAACTCATCGCAGTATCTCTCGTAGAACTTAATCCTATCATTAACTCTCGAGTCAAAGCCATGACCACATTCTAGTCCACCATTGATAATGTTGGTGATAACTCCGTATCCAGGCAGGCGATTGGCGGCAATGTCTGGCCCACTTGGTACCCATGAACCAACAATGACGTCGTGGCAAGAAGGTTTTGGGGGTTGTTCTGTCATCCAAAACCAGAGGGCTGTCTTAAATGCCATTAGAACATCTTCGGCCACCTTGTCCGGGTCATTAAGCAGGTCGTAGTTGATAGCAGTGGACTTTCCTGCTTGACAGTAGTTGTAGTTGCTGCCAAATAATTTAAAAGCGTCGAATAAGTATATATCCAGTTCAAAATCATACAGTGAAAGATGCAAGTCATATTTAAAGAAAAAGGATTTAGTACGTCGGATATCTTACGTAGAAATATATATAATGTATAATTATCAATTAAATTCGAATATCTAGATCACTAGTAGGTAACTATTGAAAATCCCACTGCTTATATAACCAATCATTTAAATATAATTAATAGTTATATATTACATATATTTATGTAACATGTACTATTTATGAGTTTTTTTCTCTATTTTAGATATTAATCACCAAACCTTCCTTACAGGTGTACTCATTGAATTCTTTTGTTTAGTTAGAAGTAATGTTATTAAACCTGGTTTATAAAAAAAATTACTATATATCCCACGTCATACAAATAGTGATACATGTCTAGTATGACTATACTTACACATCATATATACACATCACATGTATATAAACGTTATTAGGTTATTTCTTCACAAGACAAGGGTTTAGACATTTTCACAAATTAAGGGATAATGCCACTTACTGAGTTAGTTGCATGGGACCTCGGCCGTAATACATTTTGCCACTTGCGCATGGGCATTCAGCGGTGGGGTAATCACAGTAAACTAGCTTATTAATCTCTTCCTTGTAGCAATATCCCCAAAATTGTGGACCATCCGGTGCAATCGCCCATCCACCTACATATATGTTCACAGATTACAAACTATGTATTTTAGTTCCTCATAATCGATATATGAATTATACATGCACGTTGGACCAAACAGAATCGCAACTTGCATGATTATTATTCTCTCATGCTATATTACACAATAGGGTCCGTTAATGGGTATTTTCATGTATGCATTAACTAAATACCCAAGAGAGAAATTTTAAAAAATTTTGACACTAGCTCTATGCTTAATAAGTGCCATTAGAGTATTTATTAACAAAGTCCGTTGGGGGTGGGTCTTGTTGCCTCCCAAGTTCGAGAAAAAATTATTTTTTTTTTAAAAGAAAAAGTTATATAGTAGATACAATGTTTTAAGGAGTAAAACATAATATAAAATGAAATATGGTTTAACGATTATATATTTATTTTACAAAAATGAAGTCTTGGGTCTATATATTATGTTTATCATTTGCTTTTTCAAGATATATTTATTATTTAAATGACATTTGTCTTTTTTTATATATTAAACTTTTTTTTTTTTTCGCAGCAACCAATGGTATTAAATTAATTAGTTACGAATCATGCTTAACTAAATAAATTCTCTTAAATTACTTTTTTTTTATAAATAATTCCATAAAAAATAATTACACTATCAACATCGCAAAGTATTCCAGTCTTATTACATAAAGTATTGATAAATAATACCAATTATATGACTCGATAGTAAATTTTTTACGATTAATGTTACAAAAATGTATATGAATTATTAAATAATTGATTACCTAATAATTTATATTCAAAATGATATATTTTTTTAAACATTGCAAATGTAATAATCATATAGAGTTATCATGAAAAGAAATAGTACAATAGTTATATCCATGACGAGTTGTTCTTGCTATTTTACTCGTAATTTTCTATTCAATTATTTTTTTCCGATCTATTTTTGTTAAAAAACAAAGCTTACACAAGTTTTATATATTAATGTTATTTCTTATAAATCAATAGTCAATTTTCATTTAGTATATACGTATAATAAAAGGTAAAAAGTTATGTCTTTTAACTTCTTATGAAATGTACCAATCATTCTTAATCATTTTTAAAAGAATTTTTCCATCTTATTAAGTCTTATTATTAATAATATCTTTTTACATTTATAAGATACAATATAATTACAATAATAAATATATATTTTCCTATCGATAATTTTACTATTGACTTAATTAAAGTAAGTGTGACTCCCTTCCCCCCAGTTATATGATTTGGATTCATCCTTGATGTCCATTATAATTTACTAGAGGAATATACATTTTACTATGTGTGTGCTTCAAAATAAACATATGTGTAATATGAGTGTAAGAAATAAAATTCATCTTTTTTTTTTCCATATTGAAAACAATATATATAAGATGTTTTCATGTATTTATTTGAAAAAAAGGAGAGACTATTTTGAATACCTACATTCATATACTTTTATCTTTGAAATCTCACATCAATCTAAACTTAATAATTAGAAATTTTGCTTATATATCAAAAAACGAAATCCAACCCTCTTGCCAGAAGGTGTACAATTAAGGTTTAGCTCTAGTTTTAGAGAAGAGGTTCGAAGGGGATAAAGAGTGTCATTAGGATAGTGACTCTTGATATGTTTTCAAGATGATTTATAGATAGTGAGTATGACGAATTATAAATCAAAATGGAAAAAAAACTAGATTTAATTGTGTTTAAAGAGAGAGATTGTGATATTTCATGGTTAAATAAAAGTTGCACATGAGTTACGATAGTGAATATCTTATTTACACAATGTTGTAATTTTTAGAAATACACTTAAGGAAAAATACTAGTTTTGTAACCTAATTTAACTGTGGTACCACCTATTTATTAACATAGAAATTTAAAGTTTTAATCTTAATATAGCTATTTAATCAGATAAATGCTTGCCAAAGAAAAAATTATATATGAACGCCGTGCTAGCCAAAAAAATTACAATTTTTAAGGAGGGAAAAAAAGGGAACTATAAAATAAAATGGTGTTTACTAAGCTTATATTATAAGATATGTATAATGAGAACTTGGAGGATAAAATGGTAATAATAATAATAATAATAATAATAATAATAATAATAATAATAATAATAATAATAATAATAATAATAATAATAATAATAATTAATAATAATATCTACTTAATGATGCCATAATATATAAATAGTATCTTGTATTTATTGACTTGGCTTGTTCACTATATTTAGCCGGGGTGTTATAGATGAAGTTATGTTAAGATAGTTTAGAGGATCTATAAGTATATTAATAATAGTTCTAGACTGCATTTGCAATTATAATATAAAAAATTTCGAAATAACCTATAGTTTCATGAGAAGTCTGTCCTAAAAATGCAGTAATTTCTCTCTTGCGAGTCTCATTATCACCGGTATTCCCAAATTCAGGGAAGAAGTTAGCAGCTTCAATAAAAGCCTCATAGGTGTAGAACCCTACTGCATGGCACCGAGGATCATCCTTATATTTAAAAAAGTAGTTAAACACTTCTTTACTAATTATATTTGCGATGCCACCACCCTCTGGTGGGGGTGGATTAGGGACAGGGGGTGGTGGGGGAGGGGAAGGGGTATGAGGTGGTGGTGGAGGTGGCGGTGCGCAAATCGAGGGGTTACATTGGCTCTGACAGCCATCGCAACAGTAGGTAGCGGTGCTACCACAGTAGCCATATGCACTGCAACACAAGCCATTTACGCAAACTGAGCCATTTTTTAGACTGCCACATTCTCCAGCTGCTAGGGCAGATGAAATGGTGGAGAGGAAGAAAAAAAAAGCTGCAAGCCAAACCCTCATTGTTATTTTTAAGGTATGTGCTTCATTTTCCGAGTGGAAGTTGATGAACATGGAGTAGTTTGCATGGGTTTATATAGAGGAGGGAGATCAAGGTTTTGCTCCATACATGTGGATATTTTACACTAAAGCTTATACTAGATTTGGTCGGTAATGGCCATGATAAGCCTATAAGGGAGGGAAATGAAAGTTTTTGTCCTCGTATCTATAAATATCTTACAATAAAATAATTTTCTGCAATTTCTGTCGGTATTTGTTTATTGCATACGCATATGAAACATGTTACTTCTACTTACGATGTTTTTATATGAAAAGGATTCTACAGTTTGAGAGAGGCCTTTGTCTTATGTGTTGTATTATTGTATGTATAATATATCCGTACGATCAATCGACCAATAATATAAGTATTGAATATTTAGTATATTCTTGCATGTGCGGTATAAATCCAATAACTCTTGTAATTATATTAATCTTTTTGGTTGTCATCAACCGTGACTAATTGGAAAGGACATGGAGATATGGACGGGGTCTACAGATGATAGAACTCATCATGGTGCGGTATATCTAATAGGAATTATTGTTTTGCCATCTTTAATTCAGGGTTTTTGGCTAAGTTTTTATACTAATTATCTCCTTATGGAGTTTCTTAATAGATAGAATAGCTAAGGATGTGTGCTTAGCTGTGACATTCATTATGTTCTTTATTACTTATTTACCATATATATATATATATAGAAATAGGTATTGTAATAACTCTCTTTAAGAAACTTTCGGAGTAAAGTTTTCAAGTTGCTAATTTTCCATTTTAAGGAGCCTATTGACAATCCTTAAGAATAAAGATGACCTATCTCGACCATGTATAAATTCATTTGGCGGAAAAAGGAAATTTCAAAACACGGCTCCAACAATAATTTGCCAATAAGGGGACTTGTATATGTTTGAAAAAACAAATTACACATTAAATCATTAACATTTAGCTATTTTCTACTTAAGTGATAAATTTTTTATTTTTTCTGACTTTGAGCCCCATTTTCTCAAAACTTCTATAAAAATGGACTTTTGTCAACTCCGTTAACTTTTCTATCTTCATATGGTATGTGTCAATTTTTGATTATACATAATGATATATGGTCTGTAATCCAAAGGCTAAGGGGTTGCTGACTCCACTTAAGGTGTCACCACGGTGCTAAAAGGGTTTAAATATAATTTTACACAATTTTCCTTCTTTCTTTTTTTTTTTTTTAAATTTCTTTAATTTTTCCTTCATTTTATTGAATAAATATGTTAATTCATTATTTTATTAAATTAATCTATGGACCAATCAGAAATTGACACGATGAAAGATTGAATGGGGATGACAAAATTATACTTTTGTAAAAGTTTGAAAACACTATTGAAATAAATAAAATATTAGAGAATCAAATAGAATAGCATATCAATGTTGGGATTGAATATTTAAGTTTTCTGTATATTTTTATTATTGCTCATAATACTATATTTGGGATTAAGGAAAAAAAAAATTGAAGGAAAGAAAATGGGAGGAAAGAAATAGGTAGGAAAAAATTGGTGGAAAAATTCTTGTTTGATAAAAAACGAATAGAAAGGAATAATTGTGGATGGAAAATAAATTTGATTTTTTTTTTTAATCTTGTTAAAGCACCAAAATGTTTTTAAATTTTGAAAATATGTTTTTAGTAAAAGGGCTTCAGTAAATTTATATACTTTTCTTCCAAATTTTTTCTATAGTAGCGAGATTGATTATTAGTGGGGTCCATAGGAAAACCTTCTCTCCCTTTTTAATCTTTCCTTTATCTTCCTTTATTTTTCCTATTTTTTCAAGTAAGAAGAATGAATTGGAGAGAAAACCTTCTCTCCCTTTTTTTCTTCCCTCATACATGATGCAAATGTATATTCGTGATTGTGGAATTTTTTATGTACTGAGTCCCTCTGTTACGGATGTTGATGCAGCTTTAAAATTTTTCCACCTGAAAGGATAAATAATGAACTCTTAAACAAATAAATATAAAGTATATTACAGTTCATTTTGTACCTATATTATATATGTTTGAAAAGATAAATAAATTAAGATTGATCGATTAATTAAATTACTTGAAAAAAAAAAAAAACATATGAGGGACTATGTTAGTGGCCAGGGTAGTGAGAAAAAAAGGAGATTATGAATTACTGAAATGCAAATTTTGTTTCTAGAAGCAAAGGGTATGTAAAATAATAATAATAAAAAAATAAAAGTAACACCTGAGACACCAATTGGGTTCATCCACTTTAATATAGATATCAAGGACTCTAAAATAATCACGTTTTCAAACTATGCATGCACAAGTTATTCTTATTTGCTTATCCGTACTCGTACTACTCATTATTTTACACACTACAATGCTTTTTCTTTTCTTTTTTTACTCCTAACCTCATGCGGCACATATGAGCAGGTAATTAGCATCGAGGTCCCTTTTTCTTTTTCTTTTTTTTTTAAATTAAAAATTCTTATCTTAAAAGGTACGTCATCTTAGACTTAGGAAAAGATCAAGTCTGGCTTGTGAACCGAAATGAAATTAGCTTGAACTATGAGTCATAAGTCTAAATCGTAACCTAACTTTGCTAAGCTTAGTGGGTCAACACGGTTTAACGTGGTCAACTCGTTGAACGGTGGGTCCAAACCCGAGTGTAAATATCTAAAAATCAAATTAAATCTTTGAAATTCAAAGTATTTATGGTTCCTTCAGAAATGTGTCTAGTACAATGGATTTTGTATTAATTGTTATAGATATTAAATGATGTTATTTTGAATTAATTTTTGATGTAGATTTTCCTCACATGTTACACTTAATTTACATAAAAAGAATTTTTAATAAAATACACGTTTAGTACTTATTAAATTTGTTTTAGTTAAATCTATCTAGTTTTTCAATTTAAGAAATAAATAATTTTTCAAATTATTACTTAATGAAACTACTTTGTAACAAATTTTGGAGCTTAATTATGATTTTGGAAATAATTATGTCGGATCTTGTAGTTGGATTTGATTATTTACATATTTTGGGTAATTTCTAGCAACTTTAAGTAGAAAATGGCATTCTTAGATATCTTGTGTTATATGCTAATTTGATACTTTCTATGGTTAAGGTGTTTTTCAATGAATTAATTAGTTATGTATGCCAATTATTATGTAATTTCTCATAATTTACCTATATATGGATTTATTTTGTAAATAGGTAATTCATAGTAATAATGTTATTGCTATATGGGTATTGAACAACCTTTTTTCTATGATACTCTACACTGATCCTAGCTTCAAAGGGATAAGGTAGTAGGAATTTTATAAATTGTATGATAACATAGCTAAAATCAAAGGAATAATGAGAGGATTTGTTAAGTAACTTTTACATAAAATGAACTTAGAGATTGAATTAAAGGATATGGGTAAGGCTTTTATCTAGTATGGACTTAGAGTGTACATCAAAGGATACTTGTTTAAGAAACTTTACAATTAACCTAATTCAAAGGATAAGTCAAAGGCTAAATAAGAAGATATTCAAGATGAATACTTCCTTTAAGATAGACCTTAAATCCAAAACCTTAGATATAAGTAAGATTCCAAATTAGTCCTTATTCGACACATAGTTGACTTTGATGTTGTATGCATCTTTTTTAGGTGACATAGGTGAAGAGGGACATGGTATAGAGGTATAGGCTTGGGATTATCAATAAGTCTAGATAAGTAGATTTATGTTTGCTTGGAGTAGATTTATATCTACTCATAACATTGTGTACCATTTGATGTGTAGATTACTTGAGCTTGACTGTGAAACTTGGTTTGACTACTATGTTTGTGTTGCTAATTGATGATATGATGCTTGCAGAGAATTGTACTAATTCAGAGAGGAATCTAAGGACTAACTTTACCTACTAGGTGCTCACTTAAGTGAACCCTAAGTAAGGTCATAGACTTTACTAGGGAGAGCATGAAATCTAAACCTACCTAATTAGATCGAATTTGGTGTTAATTTGAATGTTGTGATCAATATATTATGCTTGCTACATACATGGTAGGGCATGGATAGGATTTATGGATCAATTTTTCTAAACAAATAATTTACTTATATAAGAAACATTAGTTTGAAAATAACTGGATCTTAAAGCATATAGGTTCGCATTAGTTGAGCAACTAGACTACTCTTTATAGTTTAACTAAGTAGATCTATGGTTTAGGGGTCTTACTTTAAGGCTACTTCTTGTAGCCCTGTAAATTCTTATATATTATATTCGGATGTTTGGATATGTTGACTATTCAGATACGTAAGCGAGGTAAAGATAGGTTATCGATACTTATTCATATCACATACATAAGTATAGCATATATTCCTTTGCATCAACTTCATAGCTAGGCTATAAGGTTGCATGATTAAATAGCCAATTGATAATGTACTATTGATATGTTGCTTGTGTAGACACTTCATTTTTATTATCTTATTTTCTTATTTTTATTTTGAGCTAAGTTTACTAAAAAAGAAAAAAAATGAAAAAATAGAAAAAAAGAGTAAAAAATTGAAAAAAGTGTTTGAGTCAAGTCAGTTGTTTAAGGTTGGACCAGGTAATAATAAAATGTACATGCAGTTTAATAAGTTCTTAGTTTTTTTTATTATTATTAAAGTTGGGATTTCTTGGAAAATATATATATATATATATATATTTGAAAAGTCCAGTGAAATTTAAATTCATAAAAATGGCTTTGTTTTTAAAATTTGAATTTTGAGAAATAATTGGACAAATTAAAAACAAGACTTATAATTTATTAAATTAAACTTATGTTGAATTTTTTTTTTTTGCATATATATTTTTGATTAATTAGTTGTCTTCCAGTTGTTTTAATTAATCCATGAAGAAAGTAGATCAATCTAACTTCAGGCTTAAAAACCTAATACAAATTCAGCCTAGCGTATAAGGCATTAATACAAATGATGTGCATAAATGTTTGAAAAAATGAGGCTAGCTTCATTGGTAAGAGCACATGTGAGGAGCGAAAGGATTCTATGTTTGAACCTCATTACACAGATTGCACTTGTTTTATTTCCCCTTGCCTAGGTCATGTGACCGTCTCCTTCTCCCATGGATGAATACAAAAAAAGAAAAGAAGACATGGTCAATTCGAGTCTTCTTAGGGTATTCTCAAATCTTTATTATTTTTGTGTGGATTTGGTTTAAAACTTACAAAATCATTGTTGAAAGATTCAAATCTCATGAAGATTTATCATAATATTCCTAATGACAAGCTTTAATAAAATCAAAATTTATCTTCTTGTTTGGTTATAGAAGATTAAGGCTTACCTGGTGCTTAAAGTCTGATACTAACTAAACTTTTATAAACAGAAAAGCTTCGGCCATACATGGGGACTTTTGACTTCATTCGAGCTCGTCTAAATCTAGTCCTACAAAGACTTTCTCTCTCTAGACCTCCATAGCCACTATAGCCAAGTTTTCTCTCTCTTCATGTACCCACTTCAGTACAATAACCACATAAACCAACCATCACTCGAGACTCACCGCACTTTCAATAACCCTAATTCCATGTTCCAATTGAAACCCTATGCCACCACTATAGTCCTAGTTTGAAACACTCATTAAATGACCTCCCCATCCCAAAATAACACCACCAACTTATTCCTCGTGTTCTAAGACCCCAAAAACTAACCTTACTTTAACCAAAAGCAATCTCAATTGCATTACCCAAAATCACCATCATTGCTCGTTATCAAAAACCATAAAAAACAACCACCACAACTGGAGGTGCTTGCTTTTGCCAATAACTTTATCATGAAAGTTAAATTTTCCATTGGATTTGGTGGGCAGATGCGATCGTACAAAATGGGTATAGTGAAAAAAGGAAGAAGAAGAAGAAGGGGATCCAAATCCGACCCGACTTGATCCAAGCCGACTCGTGCATGCCTACTTGGACTAGATTCAACTCATGCTTGCATCTATTGGTGGTGAGGGGGTTTAATTTTTATTTTATTTTATTTTACTTATTTTTTCTTTATTTTTTTATGCATTATTTATTTCTTATGCATTAGTGGTTAGTTTTTGTTATTGATTTTTTCAACTTGTGCACATTATTAACATTAGCGCTTTTAGGGTATTTTATAATAACATGGTTTTTTTCTTTTGTAGGTCTTATGTTAAATTTTATTTCATATTTAAAAAATTTCATAAAGTTGCATTATTTAGTATAAATTGTATCTATTTTAGAAAAATCACATATTTTTACAAAAAATTGTATGTTTTTTAGAAAAATTTCCCTTTTTATAAAAATTGTATCTTTTTAGAAAAATAACCTTTTTTTAGAAAAATCACATATTTTTATAAAATTACATCTTTAGGCATAGTTGTACCTTTTTAAAATTTTTTTTTTAAATCAAGATTCATATCTCTAGTTAAAATTTACATATTTTACATTTGCATTGCATATCTTAAAAGATTTGAATAAGATTGCATGTGTTTTTATTAAATTTTCATTTTTAGGCATTTTATAGGAAGATTTTTTTTTATCACTTAGTTGGTTTTCCAAAATAAAAAAATCTTTAATTTTTGTCTTTTCAAAATTAGGAAATAAAAGTTATGTTTTTTCAATAAAAAAATAAGCTTATTAAAAAAGTAAACCTAGTTTTTTTTTTCAAAAATAAAATTAAGCAATATACCAAAGTTTTCTAAAAAAATAAAACTACATTAGTTTGATACTAATTAGTGGGTACGTATACGCTTTTGAGGTAACTGTTTAAATATAAAATCTTTTTGGTTTTTTTAGAAAATTCGTAATAAAAAAATTAATAACAAATCATTTTTCTTGTACCCTTTTCATTTTTATTGTTTTCATTTTTTTAGGAAAATAATAAAAATAAAGGTCCATTAATTAGTTTTTTTAGTTTTCTACATGGTGACTTATAGGTCTTGATAAGTTAGCCCTAGGCTTACTTTTCTTTGGTTAAATTTTTTTTAAGAATTATTTTTTAGAAAACTCATAAGTTAGCGGCTTGATTAAGGTTTTTCCACCTATTAACCCTAATCTTTTTTTTTTATAGGCCTTAGCTGGTTGGTGACTGCAAATTAATTCTTCTAATGTGCTTTTAGAAAAAATCTTGTTTAACATTTTTTGAAAAAAAATGATTTTTTAAAATTTAATATCGAGTAACCTATATTAAGTGGGTTAGGCTTAATATATATTAAATTAAAAAAAAATCAAAATAGGGATTGATAATTTGTTATCCACATTCACTTCCTTCATATATATTTCAATAAGCTGAAAGGATAAGTTATCTTTTCCTTAAGTTAGGAAGAAGCTTAGATAGGGTATCGGTATCAAAGGGGTAGAGACACTTTGAGAGCATTAGATGGAGTAGATTTGTTTTGAGAAGAAGTAATTGATTGTCTAATTCATCATCAAGTGCAAGGAAACTTTTCAAAAGACCATCACGTAACATAGTAGGCTTTGAATGTAAAGTTTTTGAATGTAAAGGTATAGCTCTTAGTTAGTTAATGTCTTGCAAAAGGTTAGTGAAATGTGATACTTTGAGTATAACCTACTGATGTAAAAGTTTCTAGTTTGATTTGCTATGTTATTTAAGGGAAATTTTAAAGGAACCGTATATTTGAGTAAGATAAGTAGATAGGTAAAGTCTAGCTTAGCCTTCTTTCTATAAAGAGATAGCATAATGAATTGTCTTTTTGGAACCAAAAGTTAAGGAAAAAAATTTTAAGTAGATAGGTGGGACAAGACATTCTAGCTAACCTAAAGCTATGTACCTAGATTAGTAGGTGGCTACCCCCTAATAAAAAAAAGAGGACATAGCCTTTAAGATAATGGGTGATGTCTTACCATCGTGGATCGACTATGATCCACCAAAATTTGTGGCAGTCTTTTACACACCTAAAAGCTATAGTATATATGTTTTCTATTCTTTCCCTTTTTTAATTTTAATTATCCAAAATTTTCTTTTCTTTTTTAAATAATTTTTTTGATTAATAAAATTGTTTATAGTTTTACCATAAATGTTGTAATTTTGCTACTGAGTGATTCTTTTTACCTAAACTTTGCTATGACATTCATAAAACTCCTTTATTTTCTATATATTTCCAAAAGTACAATAAAAAGAAAAAAAAAAGTAACTTTCCTCAATCGTTACAACTACCCTTGAAATTTGTAACCCTTCATAATTTCGTAACTAACTTCTTACTTTACCCAATAGAAGATAAGATATCTTTTAAGTTAGTAAATCGGCTTTAGTTTGTAAAAGAACCTTCAACATTGTAAATTATCTCAAATATTCATAAAATTACTTAAAAGTTTGTAACTTTACTCAAGATTTTTTTGTTTGCTTTTCCATAAAAACTTTCATACCTTTGTGATTTCATATATTTATATAAATGACTTCGAATTTTGTAGCTCTTTAGATATTTGGTAAGTCTAATTAGAGATTTGTAAAATGTTGTGTATTCACAAAATTAACATAAAGTTAGTTTGTATTTTGAATGAACATTTATAATCTCACTTCATATTTCATAAATCTACATATTTTGGTAACTAGTCGATATATTTTTAGTTTTATTTTAGGGTTAATTACAAATAAGTGGCTTATGTTATAGTAGTTTTGCAAAGAGGTCATCTTGGTTATTTTTTTTTGATAAAGACATAACTCATATTTTGTAGTTTATTGCTAGTGACACTCAAAGCACATTGAGAGCACTTTTATTAGTTGATTGAAAATCATTGGGTTAGTGATCTCTTGTTACAAATTTTGTAATAATGTAAACACTTGTCCCTATAAACCTTAATTACGAGAAAGCATTGAGGACAAAACTTTTTCAAGAAGGGATGGACATGTAAGCTCTTGAAATGACATTTAGGGTAGTGTCATCTAAATTTAGGGCTTTTAGGAAAAGTCGTTTGATTGAATCCAAACTTTACGATGAGCCCCTAAAAATTAGGAGAAGTGACTTAGTAACCTTAGATTTTAATAATAATTTAATAAAGCATTAATTTTCACCCATAAACTCTAATTATTCAATATAGTACAAATCTTATTGGAACCTCTAAATTCGAGCTTCGAGATATAAGGAGGCTATAAAGATAAATAATTTTAGCTATATAGAGCAAATTATGATATAAAGTAATATATAATATATATGTATGTTTTCTAAATATACTCAATATGTATAATAAATATACCCATAAATTACTGAAAACTTGTAAATATGAGTAAATTAGATATAAATTCTAAAATTTCAAAAGTAAATACATCTTAAAATTTTAAAATATAAATGAAACACACTTTAATGAATATGATTACATACTGCATGAAGCATATAGAATATATACATATTTGTTTATAAAATACCTAAATATGGATAAATTATACCCTAAACACTAAAATTATTAGAAACAACAGCTAGAATTATCCAAAATCCAAGCAAAAATATCTAATCACAATCGTGACAAGACTCAATAGGTGATTCATCAACTAGAAAATTCAACTAAGATACCTCATGCTAAATTTGTAGAAAATTAATAAAATAAAACCCAAACTTAAAAGATAAAGAATTTCTATCAACTATAAACAGCTATAAATAGACACTTAGCAACATAAAACAACTTTGGTAGTTTTAGCATAGATTAGAGATGTGAGACCTTAGTTGCTTGGACAAGTGCAGTTTAGGGTATCCGAAAAAAGTTCTTTGAGTTAAGCAATATTTTAACATAAGGTCTAAAAAATTAAAAGAAACACCTTAGCAAAGTTTATTTTATAAAATTAAGGCAGGAAAATATTTAAATTAGTAAAAACGTATTTTTATTGATAGTGGAATATTTACATCGTATACTCAAAACAGGAGACCTAAATATAGAGAGCCCCTAAAAATAAGATTACTTAACTTCTAAAAATAATTATTTGGAGTAAATTGAGAATAAAATAGCTAGTATAAGTATCACATATATAGGTGTATACTCGAAATAGGAGAAATAGTTATAAAGTATATGTAATATACTTAGAATTTGTATTGTAAACAAGCTAAATAAATTAAAATTTTCAAGGGATAGCTGTAGGACTCTCTCGAATTGAGTATGGGGTGTGCCATAATGTTGAAATTAGTTTGGTTTACTTTAACAAGTGGCGGAGTGATAAAATGAAGTAAGAAAATAAGGGAAAAAGGATGTTTTAAACATTACATAATTCACCACCAACAAAAGAGAGGATATAAAATCATAAACACACTTTTGAGGATTTGAGAAAAAAATATTGGTGAGCTTAAGAAGTATCAATAAGGGCCCTTACAAAAAACAAGAAGAGATGGCGTAAAATTAGGTAGAATTTGAGTTCCCTAGGTTAGCCATTACTTGGAAGTGAACCAAACCATTTGGAGATAGGAGAATAGGTACCGATTTAGGTTGACAAACCCTCACCCCCAGACGGTGGCTAGAGCTTCGGGTGGCGATGAGTTTCGATTTTGCTTAATTTGTTTCTAATTTTCTAAAAATAGTAAATGAGTTCTGAAAATTATGATTTTTGGTTTCCTTAGATAATTTTTCATGTAGAGTCCAAAAAAAACAACTAGATTTTTCAAATTCAAAGTCAAAACATGTGATCCTTAGGAGACCAGGTCAAAGACGAATTTTCAGTCCAATTTTTGAAAGCTTAAATGGTGTTGTTTTGGTCCTAAAATTTTTGTACAAACATTACTAAGTATCTACTTTAATTCCATTGAAAGGGTTTTGAAAAATTTCGAAGTCAAATTTTTGGGTATTTTCCATCTACTTGCATGTGTGTTGGAATTTGTTACAAAGAGTGTTAAATTAAGTAATTGGGTTATTAAGTGCTGATATATAACTATAATTGAGACTTGAAGTGTTTGGTTAAAGTGATGAACTAAAGAAATAGGGGTGTAAATGTTGAAGTTGGGTGATTTGATGATTTAAAGAATGTTTGGTATAGATCAGAATGTAGGTCAAAATGGAAGTAAGAACGTATATCAAAAGGGGATGTGAAATAACTTGATGTGTAGAACGTAGGTCAAAAACTGATGTAGGGGTTGATTGATTTCTAGATATGTATATATGGTTCCATGGTAGTTCTTTATGTTTTTAAAGCACATTTAGTTAACTAGTTAACTTAAATGGTATATTAATAATGTTATAGCAAATTGGACGTTTAGCAAATGTTTTACTAAGAATTATATCTTAGAATCAGAGTAGTGCAATAAGGAAATGAGATATAATAATATCTATATAATGTTGAGAAGGTTAGAAATTATGTTAGAAAGTATGTTGCAAGGACCTTGTGATGCGAATCATAGTTAAGAATAGATAAAGCTGGTCATTGGATGGGTCCAAACTTACTAAAAGCTTAAAAAGTTGATGGGGGAAAATGTGTGAAAGAACAACGACGAATGAAAAATAAGAAAAATCCACTAACAATTCCAAAGGATATGACGCACTAATGAAATTACGATACAATTCGATATGATGCAAGAATTGGCTTAGTGAGATTACTCACCACTTAACCTTACTTAAGGGTTACGATAAGAGTGATGCTAAGAGTAAACAAGTAGTGTTTATGCAAGGAAGATAGAATACTCAAAAAGTATATTAACGATGATCTCCTGTAGCTACAATTACAAGGGTATTTATACCCATAAGTTATGACAACTTACCAAAAACGGAAAAGACAAAAAGGGTATCACCCTAAAGTAATGTACAAGAATAAAAAAGGGTAAAAATAAATATTCAAGAAAAACAATAATTAGTGTAACAGATTCTACATATGGTTTTATATACGTAGTGATGCTTAATTGGTGAGGCTGTTGGAAGATACAAACAAAAGGTATGGTCAGCTGGCTTGTCTGAGCAGGGGTGGTCTCATTAGTTCGGAGCATTTTTCTCATCATATTGGCAAAGATGATGCTGAGTGAGTATTTAGTTAGGTATGAGTGAAGATTGGTTATTGTTTCGGTCTTCTCTTTCTTGGCACTCTATTTTGGAGAAATAGGGAGTCATTCAGTTTGGCATACAGAATGGGTCGGTAAGGAGATACTTGGCCTTAGCAAGAGTCAGTTGGAATAAGAGAATTCGTTGTGCCAAACCTTCCAATCCTTGGGTTCAGTTTTAGGTCAATAGTCCAGTAGCTCGATTCCTATAATTCCTTTTAGGTTAATTTGGATTTGGGATCAAATTTGAATGATCTCTAGTAAACTCTCTGTTGGGATGATATGGACTTAGGTTGGCAATATTGAAGGTGTTAGAAACCCTATAGCCCTTTAGCAGCTCTAATTTGTAGGTGTTATCATTGATCTTTTGGAGAATGCTGAAAGGTCCTTCAGCACTCGAGGATAGTTTGTTCCTTCTCTTACTTGGAAACTATTCCTTTTTGAGGTGTAGTCATATCATGTCTCCTTGTAGAAATTGTTTAGCGTCCTACTCTTAGTCTTTTCTCACATCCTCTTGGCAATTTGGTCGATGTGCCGAATGACTTTGTTATAAATGTATTGAAGGGATTGTACCTTAGCTGAGGCGTCAGGATCCTCTTGTGCGGGTATAGGTGCAAAAGTGTGATCAAAGGGCAACTCGGGATTAAATTCATAGATCACTTCAAAGGGAGTCTGCTTAATAGTGTTATGTACTATTCGGTTGCAAGTGAACTCAACCACTAGTAAGCAAACGTCTTAGTTAGCCAAGTTCTTTCCCACTACATCTTGGAGTAGTGATCTTAAAGTGTGATTAACTACTTCTGTTTGGCTATCAGTTTGAGGGTGACAGGAAGTACTGAATAGTAGTTTGGTCCCCATCTGACGCCACAAAGTCCTCCAAAAATGGCTTAAGAACTTTGGGTCTCTATTGGAGACTACACTTCTCAGTATACCATGTATCTATACAAAGCGTCGTTAGTTTTGGAGTAGGGCATAAAGTGTGCCATCTTGTTGATAACTTGGTGTACATCTTTTCTCATTCTTGGTTAAAAGAATGTACCATTCAACAGCTCACAAGTCTTCTTTTCTCCAAAATGTCTAGAGAGTCCTCTATTATGGCCTTCCCTAATCAGCAGCTCCCTTAGGGAATAAGTCGGCATGCATAATTTTCCACCTTGAAATAAGTAGCCGTCCTTTACATGATATTTGTCTACTGTCCTTCCATAAATGGATTGCAAAATTATGGGTTTGAATTGTGGATACTCAGAATACTATTTTTTGATACTTGCGAACCCAAACAGTCTAGTATGCAGTTTAGATAAAAGCGCATGTCTTTTTGAAAGAGCATCTGTAATGACATTGATATTTCCTTGCTTATATTTTATTACAAAATTGAATCTCTCAAGGAATTCAACTCATCTCGCTTACTACTATGATAACTTGGTCTAACTTTAAAGATACCTCAATGACTTATGGTCAGTATGTATAACATACTCCCTCAATAGTAAATAGTGCCGCCATACTTGCAGTGTTCGGATTAGTGCTAAGAGTTCTTTCTCATATACAGAGTAATTCAACTATGGTCCTTTAAGCTTCTCGCTGCGGAAGGCAATCGGTCGGCCTTTCTACATCAGGATAGTGCCTACTCTAACGCTTGATGCATCACACTCTAACTCAAATATTTTCTCAAAGTCAGGTAGAAATAACATTAGGGTAGAGGTCAATCTTTCTCTTATCTCGGTAAAGCTCTCTTGCTCGCTTTCTCCCCCATTGAAAGTCGGTGTTTTTTTTTTCGTTAACTCAGAAAGTCGTATAGTAAGGGTGTTGAAATTCCTAATGAATTACCTATAGAATGAAGCTAGTCTATAGAAACTTCTTACATTGGCACAAGTAGTAGGAGTTAGCCACTTGACAACTGCACGGATCTTCTCATTATCCACTTGCAAGCCTCTTCCACTGACTACATAGCCCAAGAATACCACTTTCTTTTAGCAAAAGCAACATTTCTTTAGATTATTGAATAATCTTTCGGTATGGAAGATATCTAGAATAGTATGTAAGTGTTCATAGTGACTCGACATGTCGGCATTGTAGACTAGGATGTCATCAAAGTACACCATGATACACTTCCTTATGAGATGCCTTAGCATATGGTTCATTAGTCTCATGAAAGTGCTCTAGGTATTCGACAAGCCAAATGGCATGATTATCTATTTGTATAATCCATGTCAAGTCTTGAACATCGTTTTCTACTCATCGCCTAGCCTCATGCGGATTCGATGGTAGCTAGATTTAAGATCAATCTTGCTGAAAATCTTGGCTCCACTCAGTTCATTCAACATGTCTTTTAGCTTTGGGATCGAATGCTTATATTTAATCATGATCTTGTTTACAGCTCGGTTGTCTACACACATCCGTTAGGTTTCATCCTTCTTTGGCACTAGAAGCACCGGTATAGCGCAAGGGCTGAGACTTTCTTTGACATAGCCTCTTTCCAGCAACTCATTGATTTGTCGTTAGAGCTTAGAAGCTTGCTTGAGATTCATCTAATAGGCTAGCTTATTCAGTAGTGTGGCCTCAGGTACTGAGTCAATGTAGTGCTTTATGCCATAAGTTAGGGGCAACCCTTCTAGTGACTACTTTGGGAATAGGTCAGTATAATCATCTAACAACTCTTGGATTTCTTAAGGTAGTTTACCTCGTTCCTTCATTTCTAATAGTCGCCTGATCAATAAGAAGGTCGGCTCGTCAGCATCAATGGCTTCTCGAAGCTCCGCTCTACCCATCACCAGAGCCTTTTTCGATTTGCGAGTAAGTTTTGTCTGCAATTTATTAACTTCTCCCGGTGGTAGCGAGTTCAGTGTTATCTTTTGGTCATCCTTCTTGAACATGTACATGTTCTTGTAGCCGTCATGGATAACTCTCCTATCAAACAACTATGGCTTACTTAGCAATACGTGGGAAGCGCATATAAGCAGTACGTCACAGAGAATCTGGTCAGAGTAATTCCCTATAGTGATCGGCAGTAGCATTTTTTAAGTGACATGTAGTGCTCTTTCTTACTTAACTAGTGCAACTTGTACGACTTCGGATGTACAACAGTTGGCAACTTCAACTTTGAGATAAGATCGGCTAATTTTACATTGGTGCCACTTCTATTGTCCACAATGAGGATACATACCTGATTATTCACCTTACAGGTGGTATGAAACAAAATTTCCTTTTATTCTTCCTCTCGTGAGGGTTCCATATTCATTATGCGTCAGACAACCATGATCAATTAGTTTAAGTCCTTGGCAAACACATCTTCTTCAATTAGTTCTTTCTCGACAGGGATCTTCTCTTCCTCAGGTTCTTCGTCTATACTATCTATCTCTAACCTCAAGATGTCTCCCTTGATGACTATTGTCCATCGGTTCGGGTACTAAGTAACCATGTATCCAAACCCTTGACATTTAAAGCACTTGATCTGGCTCGTCTTCTTACTAGTCCCTTGCCCCTTTTCATAAGTTCAGATCGGTACTTCAGCATAAGGTTGGCCTTTCTGCTCGACACGGGCATCCATCTTCTTACTTAGTTCGGTGCTTGACTGAGCTCGGTGACTCGTTTGTCCAAGTTGGCTAGTCAGAATTTTAGCTGATACTGGACCCTTTCTTTGCCTCTCTACTTATTGGGCTATTCTGATGGCTTCATCTATTGTGGTAAATTGTTAGAATTCCATAATGTCTCAAATGTCACTTTTTAACCTAGTAATAAATCTTGAGACTGTTCGAGTTGGTGGTTCCTCCACTTCGCAACGGATCATAAACACTTGAAATTCTTGAACATACTCGTCAACAGTTTGGCCTCCTTATCTCAGCTCCTGAAGTTGAGTGAATGTGTCTTGAAGATAAGTTTTCGATACGAACCTATTTCTGAGTATTCTCTTCATCTCAGGCTAAGTATTAATCTCTTGGTAGCCCTTTCATCTCTTCATCATTTGAAAACTCTTCTACTACATGGCGGCATATTCGGAGAACTCAATAGTAGTAGTTCTCACTTTCTCGTAATCCTTGTACTGATAATAATCAAACATACACTCTACCTTCTCTTCCTACTCTAGATATTCATCAGCATTCCTAAATTCGTTGAAACTCGGAATCTGAAGCTTCACATGGTTGAAGGCTCTAGGGATTCATATGCACTCTTCTTTAAAATACCCTTCTTCTTCCTCGTCTCCCATGTTTGCCAAATCAATCATTTCCCTCACTTGTCTTCTTACTCCTCCACTTCGAACGGGTTGAGCCGGATTCTGACATTTAACAGGTTGAGTAGCTTGTGGGGTATTTTGTGCAGCCTTAGTAGGTTAGCAAGACAACGAATAAATAGCTCGGGTCAAATTCACTAAGAGGTTAGTCGCCTCATTAAGTCTCTCGTCAGTACTTCTGGGGGTCTCTTGAGATTGTCGTCCATGGTGGACAACTCTACTGTCATCTCCAGCACCGATGTTTACACTTTGGTTAGTCATTTTCTTTGTTGATTCAAGGCTCAAACAAGTACTTCCGCAAACCAAAAAATCAACAACAAGAAAACACGGCAATTAATATGAACACAGTAACTTGCTCTGGCCCATACATGTAAAAAAAGTACAACAGAATTTCAAAAACCAACTACAGTTCACACGAAACCTTTGCTCTGATACTAAGATGATGCGAACTGTGACCAAGAACAGATAAGTCCGGTCATTGGATGGGTTCAAGCTTATTGAAAGCTTGAAGAGTTGATGGGGAAAATGCGTGAAAGGACATTGACAAATGAGAAAAAAGTAAAACCCATGAATAGCTTTAGAGGATATGACACACTAATGGAACTTTCGAAGACTCATGACACATTTTGATATGCATACGAATCGGTCCGGTGAGATTACTCGCTACCTAGCCTTGCTCAAGGGTTAGGATAAAAGTGATGTTGAGAGTAAATAAGTAGTGTTTACACAAGGAAAAAAGGGTATTACCCTAAAGTAATGTATAAGAATACAAAAGGGTAAAAAGAAATATTAAAAAAAAAAACTATGATTAGTGTAACAAATTCTACACATGGTTCTGTACATGTAGCAATACTTAATTGGTGAGGCCGTTTGAAGATACGGACAAAAGGTATGGTTAGCTAGCTTGTTCGAGTAGGGGTAACCATGTCAGTTCGGAGCATTTCTATTGCCATATCGGCAAGGATGATGCCAAATGAGTATTTGGTCAGGTATGAGTGAGGATTAGATGTTGTCTCGACTTTCTGCTTCTCGGCACTTTATTTGCAAGAAATAGGGAGTCATTCAGCTCGGCATGCAGAGTGGGTTGGTAAGGAGATACTCGGCTTCGACAGGTGTTGGCTGGAATAAGAGAATCCGATGTGCAAGACCTTCTAATCCTCAGGCTCGGCTTTGGGTCAATGGCGTAGTAGCTCGATTCCCATCACCTTGTATACAGGGGGTAAGTTAGAAACTAAATCAAAAACTAGGTTAAAAAGTATGTGGAACCAAATTCTCTTAGAAAAGAATAATCTCAAGACTTGGACCTTAAGTGTAGGTAAGTTAGTATTATTACTTATACTTTATATATATTTAACTTTAGATGTTGTATGCATTTTGTTTTGGTGAAATGGGTGAGGAAGAGCCTTAGGTACAAGGGTAAGCTTTTGAAGGAAATCACTAAGTAACCCTAATAAGTAGATTGCTTTTATTCTAGAGTAGATTTTAATTACTCCTAACTTGTTTAACTATAATGAATGTGTTTGATCTTATTTGTGAATGTGATACATTTGACAAATTGCCTCCCAAATGACTCATGTTTTATGAATGTATTACATGTTGTTGCTAGGTTATTGTTTGATATTATGATGCTTGGCTCTATACTAATATGGTTAAAGGGATTAGGTACTAACCTAGCTTTCTAAGGTGTTTACTTAAGTAAATTTGATATTGAAGCTCTAGAATTTAAAGGAATTTATAAGTGAAAGCTGGATTAAATATTCAACTTGGTATTGATGTGATGAATGGTTGATGCATTCATGGCATGGCAAGAAAAGTGACCTATAGGTTGTGTTTTCTAAACTTTAAAGTTTGCTTTGTTAAGTCTCACTAAAAAGCTGAATTTTACTTAAACAATGAGTTGTTTAGTAAAGATTAGGTTTTTGTGTATATAAATTTGCATTAACTAATGATAGTAACCACAATTGTGGTTAGTACTAGGTTGGGTTTGCTAGGTTCTTGGAAATTTGTCCAAATGCCTAGATTGAATTCGACTAACTGAATGAGGGCTAGAGCTGGGTTCGGATATTAGTACCAATGCATGGCACGTGCATTAGCGTGGCGTTCCATCATTACATAATCATGTTGTGAGTGAACTCAATTTCATGTTGTTATATGATTTTGCTCTTCGGTTTGCTACTTGTGAATGTTGTATTTCTGTTTGGTAATCCACTCTGACTAAGATTACAATAAGTTGAGAGGATAATATCCTTAGGTTTTGAAGTAGTTGTTAGGCCAAGTAACTAATGAGAGTTACTTTTGGAGTGTGCTAGAAGAGTTAACAATCTTTTGGGAGGAATAACTAAGTTCAAGTGTTGTATTATTTTGAAGTTTGTAGAGGAAAAAATAAAAAAAATATGTATAAGTCTGTAGATATGGTGTTTTGAAAATGTAAAAGTTGTATATATTTGAAACTTAAAAGTTTATAGCTGAACTCTTTTGAAAGCACCAGATATGTGATGTTTGTGGAAAGTTTAGGTTATATTTAAATTGAAGTAGGTTTTGCTTGCATAGTGTAGCATCCTTTGTTATTCAAGATGTAACAATAGAAAATGTAAGAGCTTGAATAGAAATTTAGGAAAATAAAGAAAAAAA
Source organism: Lumnitzera racemosa (assembly GCA_024138005.1). NCBI lineage: Eukaryota > Viridiplantae > Streptophyta > Magnoliopsida > Myrtales > Combretaceae > Lumnitzera > Lumnitzera racemosa. Next base: position 15,105,433 of record JAMXBC010000008.1, on the reverse strand, counting down.
CAAGGGAAGGACTGACTTAGGTCGGTTTAAGGACCAAATAAAGGATTGATAATAAGCTTGACTAGCTATTGATAGAGCCACCACTTCTTAGCCGGATAGACACACCTTTACTAACTAAGGACTATTGAAGTTTTGTTGAATGGTTGGTCTAATTTTTTGCACTATTATTCTATTATTTTCTAATAACATTAAACTTGTGAGAAAAATTATTCCTCAGTTACTTTTAATATACTTTCATGTCATAATTTTGATTTGATGAAATTTCAAATATTTTATATACTTCCTTAAGAAAATACCTTGTTAATCCCAATTTTAAAGTGAAAAATAAATTTATCAAATGATGTCATTTGGAGCATAAAAATCTAGTGTAAGATTCTTGTTACATTTATAGCTCATTTACCTTGTTGTATAGAAAAAAGCTATAATGAAATCCTAATTCCCATTGCATGGAATGGGTCTTTAATAGGGTTGAATGTGAATTACAATGTTCACTTAGCGATCATAGAATTACCATTCCTTTGCTTAGTTGACATGTATAAGGGCGTAACACAAGTTCAACAAACAAAGAAAATACCAATAATGTCCTTTATTGAAAACCTTCCATCCACCTTAGAAAACATAATAACATGATAGATTAACACCATTTCTTCGATTAAAAGAACTGTAAACCCATTATACCATCATCAAGATTGGAAACATTTGAAGTCGAGAAGCACGACACAAGATCCAATCTATCCATCACCTCTCATGCAACTACTAGGTAATTTCTTCCCTTTCTCCTTTTATAATCGCCTCTTTCACTTATGTCACAAAAACCTTAATTTCAAGTTGTTATGATTGAATTGTTTTTTAGGTTTTAGACGAATTTTGTAAGTTGTATTGTAATTTGCAATTGTGTAAAGTTGTGAAGCCTTTGAAATTCATAATCTTAGTTGATGACTTTCTAAAGAAATGGAGGCACAATGGTTGATCTGCAACAAGTTGGGCGAGACGACCTGTAGGAGATTAGGGTTTGTTGAGATGAAAGGGTTAGATTTTGATTTTATTGGGTGTATTTAATGGAGGGTGTTTTAGTTATTTTCAAATTTAGATGAGGGCAACTTTGGAAGGAACAAGAAGGAATATCTCATGAGTCACAATTCATGAGTTTCAAGCGAGGATCCTAATTATAAGTTTTTAAGTAATATGGATTCTGTATGAATGGCTATTATAAGTGCAGATTTGAAGTAAACGGCGTAACGAGCCTTAACTAAGAAGCAAGGGGGGAATGGAATCCATTCCCCCTAAGTGAATGAGATGTTGGTTTAATGGTATGTAGCTCATTTTTTATTATAGACATATTTAATATTTATTATATTTTTGAACCTAAAAACTACTTAAACTGGAAATTAAGGAAATAAATTGATTTTCCTAAAATTGATCCATAAAATTTGTATGTTATGACTTTTGGGCACTTGTAACAATGTTTGGAAGTATTGGAATTAATTTTACATGTAAATGATGTTATTGCTTAATTAATCCTATTTTAAGGGCAAAAAGATAATTTTACATATTCAAGCAATAATCACAATTTCATGGAATAAGTTGTTGGTTAAATTCTATGTATTTTTTTTGAGTTTATAGGAATTTTTATGAGATTAATCTATGTATATTTATAAATATCATTCAATTTAATATAACCTATGTAATAAATATATATGTATATATATATTAAGTAAATTATTATAAGTTAATGAATATAATATATTTCAAAAAGGTATATATAAAATATACGTATTATCATTATATCAATTGTATTTTTAGCTTTTTAACAATAATATGATAAAATAAACTAAAGAACTTGATGAAAAACTAAGTTCTTTCGTAAATCTTATGAAAACTAAATTTAGGTCTTGGTATATAGAATTTTCAAGTAATCGGGAGTTTGACGCTACCATCCTACTCAAGTGAGCATCTGTGTAAGTAAGTGGGAATTTTAAAGATTGGATTATATGCTTACATGTGGTCGTAAGTAGTTGATAGTGCATATGTTGTGCCTATGCTTAGTTACTGAAGTGTTGGTTAATAGCTTAGCTACATGTTTTGGTGATGAATCTGTCTTTATTTGGTGTATTTGTGAAATGATTGATCACTCTTAATTGGACTAATGTAATATGACTAAAACCTTAAAAAGATATGCATTGCATCCCACAAGGGGAACGTTAGGTTTTTCTGGCCAAATTTTGACTCCTTTGATGAGGTAAAATGTGCTTGCCTTTCCCTACCCTTAGTCAATCTAAATAATAGAAGAGGAGGTTGCGGCAAGATTAAGGATATCGAATTGAATGTAGTTTTAAGAGGAGCACTGTATCTATTGTACAAGCTTAAGTTTGGTTGTGAGGACTTTGTAGCCTTTATATTAGCATTGTAGCCTTCATGAAAACTCCTCATCCCGGTTAGAGTAAGTGTAATTTCTCTAACTTTATGATAGACCAGATAATGTCGTACGAATGACACATTACTTGTTCATGTATTGCATTTAATAATAGATTAATAACTTGATTGAATTGGCTTGTATATACCTTTTGTCTCATGCTCCCTTATTGAGTGATGGTTTGCTCACTCTTTATAGAGTTTCTTATAAGTTTAGATTACTCATGCTGCATGACAACCATCTGTAGGTGTGGAAATGATGTAAATAGAGCTTAAGTGAGAAGAAATTGTGGTTAGACTTCCTTTAAGGACTCTAGGGTTTCTTGGAGTCAACTAAGTCTCCTGGGCGACCTAGCTTAATTCTTTCTTTTGGGTTGTGATAAATTATACTGTTATAAGTATTCTATACGAAACCATCTTATAAATATAAATTTGCTACTTATATAAATATTTGTATAATTGTAGAACTGTGAATGTTTTAGAGCGGTTTTGTCGTTTGAGCTTTGTATATATCATGTTTATGTTAGCAATTAAGTGGTTATTTACTAGTATAAAGTTGATATATATGATGGATTATTACAGCTTGACAGCTTTCGAAGTGTCACATTCAATAATTGAATAAATTAAAGAAATAAATATAATTAAAATTTATTAAAAATGTGTTAACTAAATATAAAAAAAAAAAAAATAAAAAAGAGAAGTAGCTATCACTTCATTTACTAATTACTCCAACGCTAAGGGTGGTCGGCAAATGGCCTTTTGGCCATCATAGGTCACAACCCACATTTGTGTATATCGTTTGACCCATAAAGTGGAGGTAGGCAACTAAAAAAACAAAGGAAATTTGAAACAAAATCCCTACACGTTGAAGGTTGAAGTTAGGTTGTGTGACTTAACTTCAACCCATTGGGTTTTTATGCTCTTTTGCTTTTATTCTTTATAAAACTGCTATAATACAAGTCACATATTTGTAATTAGCCCTTTATTGTATAACTCATAATTTTACATAAGAGTTCACAATCCCTATGAACTTGTAAACTCCATTAAACTTCATAAAAGTCACCTTTGTTTTTTTTTTTGTCCTTCCCTTATAAACTTAACGTATGTCATAAATACATTCAAAGTTTGTAAGTTTACTTATTTAATTTTAATTTCACTTGATCATCAACATGACGTAAGTTTGTGATTTCTCAAATCAACTTCACCTAAAATTTTTGTACAATATTTTAATAATGTTATGCATAAATTGGGATGAGATATAATTTCGTGTTGGGAGGCTGCCAGAGGGGGGTAGGGGTTTAGTATTACTTTATTAAGTCAATATTATAATCACTTACAGGAAAATATCTACTTATTATCATAATTATATTGCATTGTTTATACATGTAAAAGAATTTTATCAATAATTGCACTTGTAATATTTTCTAAAACTTTATGCTTCATAAGGTGGAAAAATTCTAATAAGAAATGATTAAGGATGCTTAATGCAATTCTTAAGAGGCTAAAAAAAAAAAAAAGAATTTTCTACATTTTCATTATGACATATATATTGATTGATGAAAAAACTAAAATTAATGTGTAAAACTTATTATTTAAGTTTTGTTTTCAACCAAAATAGATAAAAAAAAAATTGAATAGGAAATTGCAAATGGGGCAAAAGTGCAAATCGACATAAATATAAATGTTAAGAGTTGTTCATAAACTTGTAATATTTGTAAAATGACTTAGTTACTTAAAATTTTATTTAATGTTCATAAAGGTACTCACAAGTTTATACTCTTCATAGAAATTCAAGGTTTCGCTCTAAGTTGTAAAACCACTTTAGCTTTATAAAATTACTCCACATGTTTGTATTTTAACTCTTTGTAACCTTATCTAACCGAACTTCATCCAATTGAAAAACGAGAGCTCCCTAATCCATGGATTAACTATATATAATACTCAATAAGTTTTGTAAACCTAAATCATTAAAGTTAAAAATTTAATTTCATTAAACTATCTTATAGCATTTGTGACAAGGTAAAATATTGGTTAAGATTGAAATAAATAGACAATATAAGATAATTTCACAAATTGTGAGTTCTCTCAATCATAGACAATTGTTCTCATATGTAGTGCAGCTCTTATAGTTTAGTGATTCTTTATAAGAGCATAATATAGATAAATTCATAATGAGAAACATGTGATATCTTTTAAATAGATTATGATAAAACTTTTAAACATCAAAGTGCCTTTGTATACCGACTTAGTGTTCATTAGAACTCTAAAGTAAATGCAGTCCATAGGGGGCACCTCTTAAGATGGGTTACTTTCTAGAATCAATACAATTGTTAAGTCAGTGTAAAACTTGGGTAAAATTTTTTCAATAGAACTTATAAAACATACCTTCAAAACCATGAAACCTTGATGTCAAAGCAAAATCTAATATAGGAATGGCTTCTAATACCACTTTAAGGGAAATTATTGTATTTTTTCTTTCCTTTTAGTTTCAATATTAAAATACATGCGTGCAATGATATTGTTCCTATACTTTATGTAGAGTTCCTCAATAAACATTTAATTGTAGACTTAAAATTATTTATAGGATGCGAGTATATGTTGAAACAATTATTCTTGTCATGTTATGTTATCTTTTTGAATACTGGTGTTTATTTATCGTCTAGTGTTGGAGTTAAAAAAAATTTTCAGTTTTGAATTTCGATTTTTGCAATAGTACTCATATTGTAGTAAAGCACCGATTGTTTATACTTTAGAAAATTCTCATATTATTTTCATTCTTGATTATTTCTTATAGTATTTTTTTTTTGTTCTATATTTATGTAGTATCTTATTTGTCATATGTCAATCTATTGCATATTAATACATTATAGCATAAGTGTCTAAGGCTCAAAATTTGTTACTAATTCACAATATTTATAATAACATCGAATAACCCTTCCGACTCACATGACAATACTTCTTACTTGTAACAACTTATTCATAAGTTTACAACAACTAGGAAATTTCATTATCTAGAAACTATGTCGTTTTAATCTATATAACATCTTCTAGTGCTTTATTGTTGATCCCATTCCTATTTTCTAAGTCATAATAGGTATAAGATAATATCTAATGTACTTGGAGAGGAAAAAAAAAAAGGGATACTTCCTATAAAGGAATAAGCTAAAGCCTAGTGCGTAGTTACCACACATAATGAGAAATGCTAAACAATTATATTACATACAAGTGAATTACTGATGCATACATAATGAGCTATCTTCTTTTTATTTCTAATTTACATAACTAACATAATACTTGCATCACAAGGTTTTCCTTAGCCTATGGCTCCTCATTGCATAAGAAAACAATGGTATAGGTACTTTCTAATACCTAAAAACCAAAATGTGATGTTGGTACTCTAATATCCCAAAACCAATAACCATGTAGGGATACTTCCCATCTACTAATCAACATAAATTCTCTCATTTGAAAATCATCGTTAGTAGTAGCCATTAGCACTGCTAGTTTATTGTAACCATTCATAAAAGCATCCTGCATTACATATGTAATGACCAAACTATTATCTCCTTCCAATAGCCTAACTCATATAAAAGCAACTAGCTTATTGATAACCCCCTACTATTTATAGTGGAATCATTGTCTAAACTACAAATATTACGTCATCTTCGATCATTCCTATATCAAAATGATACAACCACTAGTCTCTCACCACCTCTTTAGTTACCTTGATACATCTAACTTAAGTGTAAGTATAAGCAGCATTCAAATTAATGTTTCGATCATTTTACATTTATGTCGATACTATTCCTAGAAGCATAAACATTAAACACAATAACTATGTACTTAGATGGTGCTCCTCTTCACATTTAGAATGCTTAAACAAAATGTTCACTCCAAAAAAAAAAAAAAAAGTGAAAAGCTAAGGTTAAACACTTAATTTCAGTAAAGATTTATAATCCATAGATTATAACATTGATTTTTCACTTAATAGGTAGTTTAGGGCTTAAATTAGGTCAAATAGGTCTTCTTAGGATTAATTTAAAAATAATTAAGGCTAACCAATGGTTACAGGGGAGGGGCAATCCATTATGTAGGAAAGGTAGTCAATTGAAGTTATAGACAGAGGAGTGATCGACTGAAGGAGGGGATCAGTCAACTATATGCAACTTATTTAATTGTATAGGGGTGTGATTGATTGCATATGCAATCATAGTCAAACTCTAACATACAAATAACCCAAATTAATTTTAGAATCTTGATTTTTCAAAGATCAAACATAAAATAACTCAATTTTTTAAGGAAAATAATCCCTCCATTGGATTACTTCATAAGGACCCTTTAGGTATGAAACTACACTTGAAACCACCTTTACAGGTTTGACTCGGATAAGGATCCTTCAGGTTAACCAATCCTTGGCAGGTCAGAAGGTAGGACCTGTCCAACCTGATAGGTCCCAACTCGATCACATATAAAAAAATAAGAAAAACAAAAGCTATTAAGGAAAAAAGAAGATACGAAAAGATAGAATTAAATAAAAAATAAAATTGAACTACATTATAGCATTTAATGTGTTACTATTAACAAGCATGTGGTATACATAAACTTTTACCAAAAAAAAAAAAGTCTTGTTCTTAGTGAAGTAAGACTAACTTTATTTTTTGAACTACATTGTAGCATCTAAATTCTTTTTTCATATTTCTAATGTTATATATCAAATTGGATGTGGTTGTATATAAATAAGTTTACATCCTCAACAATTATTTTTTGTAATGAACTAAAGGCTACATATTTATTCTGCTCAATTTTTTTTCAATTTATTTATTTTTAATTGAAATTTTAATTAAAAAAAATTTGTGGTATCATGGTTCATTATTTTAAGAAAATGGACTCGTAATCATTAAGTCTAAGACTTGGCCCATAATCAGTTTAGGCGGTCGATTACGGATCTCCATGTGGAGAGTTATGACTTGTTAGATCTTGTCTTGGTTTGGGATTGAGTCGAATCCATAACTTAGGTCTAGTTGCCCCTTTAAACCAATTTATTATTAAAAACCCTTTCAAAATTCTTCTATTTGTAGACACCTAATTTTTGCCCTTCTATAGTCTTAATTTTTATTTTTTACAAAAAGGATCTTAATTCAAAGATAACAAAAAAAAAAGAAGATTTAAATTAATAAAAAATAATAATAATAAAAATTAACAAATAATGAAAATACAAAAAAAAAATAAGAAAAGGAAAAATTATAAAGATTTCGTAGATTTTTAGAAAGTAATTTATATTAAGAATAATTAGTTTAATGTTAGTGTTAATTTTAGTTTAGTTAAAAATTTTAGTTTAGGGATTCAGATAGTTTAAATATAATTTAATAGTAATGAATATTAAGAAACAGGTCAATGGCTTAATGGATAAGCAGCAGAGTATTTGGGAGAATTTAGTTGGAGGTCACGAGTTTGAATCTCAGCAGGCACTTATGTTTTTATTTTTCCAACTTTGCAGAAGCAAGGCGAAAATCGGATTCATATCTAATTAAATCATATGAATATTAGTTAAATCAGATTTGAATTAAATTTGAATCTAATTTAATTAACGAATTGGATATAATTAGATATGATATAATACGATACGATTTGGTTTAGACTTTATATAAACAACATACACGCTGCTGTCCACGCCTTGAACCTTGAACTCTAGTGACTGAACAAGCTCCATGCCACACTCCACACCACTACTGCTGTCCAAGCTGCTGTCCAACTTTAGCCACATTCCTTGAATCAGCACACGAAAGCTTGGAGCAATCCCCTTGCACGCGCCTTCTCCGATCATCAACACCGACCAGTCTAAGCACGTAACGCTAAAACTCCAACTGTATGCAGCTTCACGATCAGCTAATCCCCGACGTCCAAGAAGCAGCTAATTCTACTGTGACCAGCTACAGTCATCACAGACACTACAGCACGCTTCCTCACACGCACGAAACTAATCTGCAGCAGCTCAATTCCGATTATTCACACGCACGAAACCAATCTGTAACGGTCCACAACCATACCATGCGAATTAGATCTAGGAGCTCTTATCCAAGCCACGCGCAACAATAAATTTGATCTCCAATCACAACACTCGATAGTAGCCCACTACAGACCATCCACGACAGCAATCAATAATTCGGTGCTCAAGCCGAACTAAATTCTTGCACGATCAGCACGGACGTCGCTGCACCACATATGCGATCAGTCCCACTGCGACAGGTACAACAACACAACGACGGCAACTGGTGAATGGTCAGCCCTCCACTGATCTGAAAACGAGCACGAACACTCCCCTTATTACACGATCAGGTGAGTTTCGTTAGTTAAATAGTTTCGTTAATTAGATAGTTAGTTTTTTTTTTATTTATTACTTATTATTTGATTTGATTATTACTGTTTTTATTATTATGTTATTAGTTCCTCATTTATTTAATATAGTATATGTATATGATTGCATTAGTTTAGGAAATCTTTAGCTATTTAATATTATACATACATTAGTTTTAAAAATCTTAAAGATTAGCTTTTATATTAGGTATATTCCCTGACATTGTTAATTCGCTTAGGAGGATAATTGTTAAATAGAAATAGTGTAGATGCATATTTATATATATATATATATGTATATATACATTCGTCTAGGATTCCTTTAGAAGTAGTTTTTTTTTTTAGAAATTCTCATATAGAAAATTATTTTTAGAAACAAAAATTAACAAAAGGAAAATTTTTTTACAAAAAGATTATAGTGTTTTAGCGAGTTTTTTTATCACTTACGAGTTAGGGCCTTTTATTTATTTATTTATTTATTTTTGAATAAACTAAATCAGTTAAATACGTAAACTCAGTCAGTTTTCAAAATTAAAATCAACCAACACATTAAAGTTTTTGGAAAGAATTACGATCGTCTGATCCCGGCTAACGGGTACGTAGGTACCTTTGGGGCGACGATAAAATATGTAGAAACTTAGGTTCTTTTTTTATTGTATTTATTTATTTTTTAAATATTATAATTAGAAAAATAATCCTAATTTCGGTAAATAGATAGTGGTATCCGTTAAGGGTTTAATAGGTTAGCCCTTAAATTCAGAACTCTTTGATTCTTTATTAAAACTGAAATCAAAGATCGGTAACTAAATCGTAACCAATCCACCCAATTGGTTACAGTTCCTTTTCTTTTCTCGACTCTGGTCGGATGGGGACTCTAAAAATAATTTTCAATAAAAAACTCGAATTTCTCAATTTCTTTAATCGAGGATTAATATTAAATGAGTTAGGGTTTAGTATTAATTAAGAGATGAGAAATTAATTTTATAAATAGAAAACCGAAAAATCAGACTCGATACTATTTATGAATTATTATGTGATCCTATTAAAACCCTAACTTTGTTTGATCAACCCATGATTAAGACATAAAAAGAAGGATTTACATTCTTAACTAAAAAAGAGAAGGAATACCATACTTAGAATCACACTTGTTACAATTAAACCCTAAACCACAATGTAATCAATTTGACTTCCATTATTCCTATTGATTTATTGCTTCCCTTTAACGAGAGACAGGTTTTAATTAATACTTGAAGTTTCAAATCTAAAAGCATCACTTATGAAATCCTTATAGTAGTTTCTATATGTAACTCCATTTGGTAATACCGTTAGATTAATGATATCTTTGGTTAGAATCTATAACGGGATGAGTAAAGGGTGAATCCCAAAAGAAAGGAAAGATTAAGTCTTGCACAAAATTCAAAACCCTAAGGGAGAGAAAATGGCAGCGAAGAGAGATGAAATTGTCTTATTTTCTTTTTGTTGATTACTTGCGATAAAAGGGAGTCTAGGGTTTTCGTTCTTTTCCTATTTAAACGAGTAGAGTAAAGATGATAGGGAAGGAAAACTATTCGAATGCTCTTTCTTTTTGATTTATTGTTTAGAGTTATTTCATTATTATTTATATTGTGACTTATGGTTTGTGAATTGGATGATTATGATTATTAATATTTTAAAAATTGATTACCTGGAGCATTTTTATTACATTAAAATGCTAGGATCTCACCAAAAGGAAAAAAATTGAATGGTATTAATATATTACGTGTATCGATAAGTGACATGAAGTATTAATAAAAATTTGAACATAATAAAAAAAACGTATTTTTTGAAAAGATATTAAGTATATTTTCATATACTAAATTTTTATTGATACTTATAAATAATTTATCGATTCACATGGTGTGTTAATATCATTAAAGGGTATATACACAATTTATAATATCCAAATTCCAAGACGAATTTTACTTAAACCACCAACATACCCTTTATTTTATTTAGTTTATTACAAGACGTTGAGGAGAACAAACTCATTGTTTGTAATATCCTCAATTCGGACATGGCTTATTACATAATGGAGCACTTGATTCATTCATCAAAGCGCCTAAGAACTAGAAATGCGTCTGATTATAGCAATCCACGTTACTGCCATATCCAATTTCAAACTCATCGCAGTATCTCTCATAGAACTTAATCCTATCATCAACTCTTGAGTCATAGCCATGACCACATTCTAGTCCACCATTGATAATGTTGGTGATAACTCCGTATCCAGGCAGGCGAATTTTGCGGCAAATGTCGCCACATTGTACCCATGACATACACATGACTCTGGCAAGTAGGTTTTGGGGGTTGTTAGTCATCCAAATACATAGGGCTCTGTCTTAAATGCCATTAGAACATCTTCGGCCACCTTGTCCGGGTCATTAAGCAGGTCGTAGTTGATAGCAGTGGACTTTCCTGCTTGACAGTAGTTGTAGTTGCTGCCAATAATTCAAAAGTGTCGAGCATAGTATAAATATATACATTTAGTTCAAAATCATGCACTGCAAATGGATTCATTTCATGCTTGATTTGCCAGGTTCATATGTGATGCAAACTCTTATGCACTTATAAGGTCAACTAATATGACAAAATTATAATTTATATGTATATGTCATGTGTGCTAATTAAGACCTTAAAAACTTTTCCAAGATCTACTCCAGCTTCATCGAATGAATATATGTTCTTTAAAGTACTACACAACTAGTGTTGTTTTAGATTCTTTTTGACATATCAGTGTTGTTTTAGATTCTTTTTGACATATTATACTTGATATGCAAATTCAAAACACAATAGAAAGAAAAGATTATTAGATGATCTATAGCGATATATATATTATATATATATATTGTGTAAGTATTAATTATTTTGGGACTCATGATAATAACAGTAGAAAATTTATAAAAAAAAAAACCTATTATATATGCCATGTTGTACAAATAGTGCTACATGTCAAGCATGACTATACTTACACATCACATGGGTTATTTCTTCACAAGATGAGGGTTTAGACATTTTCACAAATTAAGGGATAATGTTTTTTTTTTTAAAATCATTTTTTTTAAAAACAAAAAATTTTTATTTTTTTTGACATTTTTCTTTTTTTTTTTTTATTTTTTTTATTATTTTATTTTTTTTATTTATCATTTTTTGTTTTTTTTTTTTTAATTTATTTTGTTTTTTTTTTTTTTTTTAACTGATAGTTTGTCATGGGATCCTTCTGTCAGAATACATTTTGCCACTTGCGCATGGGCATTCAGCGGTGGGGTAATCACAGTAAACTAGCTTATTAATCTCTTCCTTGTAGCAATATCCCCAAAATTGTGGACCATCTGGTGCTTCCGACCATCCACCTACATATGTGTTTACAAATTATGTATTTTAGTACCTCATAATTGATAAAGGATCCATGCACGTTGGACTAAACAGAATTGCAACTTGCATGGTTATTCTCTCATGCTATATTACAACAGGGTTCGTCAATGGGTGTTCTCATGCTTGCATTAATTAAATACCCAAAAGAGAAATTTTAAAAAATTTTGAGATTAAATATATATTTAATAAGTGCCGTTAGAATATTTACTAATAATCGGGTCCTGTTGACCCCCGGAGAAAAAGTTACTTGTTAAACTTTTTACAAAAAGAAAAATATATATTAAATACATGTTTTAAAGAGCAAAACATAACATAAAATGAAATATAGTTTAGTGGGTTATGTATTTATTTTATAAACAGGAGTTCTTGGTTTGAGTCCCATATTATCATTGACATTTTAAGATGCATTTATTATTTGAATCATACTTCTTTTTTTGTATGTATCAAACTATTTTTTTTGTCACATCAACCAATGATATTGAATTAATTAATTGTAAATCATATTTAACTAAATAAATTATCTTAAATTGTTATTTTTTGTAAATAATACTACAAAAAAAAATTATACTTTCCGTATTATAAGTATTCCGATCTTACCATATAAAGTATTGATAAACAAGACTAATTATATGACTTGATTTAGTAAACTTTTTTTACAGTTAATATTATAAAAATGAATATAGATTATTGAATAATTGATTACATAGTAATTTATATTTGAAATGATAGATTTTTTAGCATTGCTAATATAATAATTATGTAGAGTTATTGTGAAAAGAAATAGTGCAATATTTATATTTAGGCTGAGTTGCTTTTTCTATATTAATGTAATTTTTCATAAATCAATAGTTAATTTTCATTTAATATATATCACAACAAAAGGTAAAAAGTGAGTTTTTTAATTTTTTATAAAGCGTATTGATCATTGTTAATCATTTCTAAAAGAATTTTTCATCTTATATTAAGTCTTTTACATATATAAGATGCAATATAATTACAATAATAAATATATATTTTCTCATCGAAAATTTTAATATTGATTTAATCAAAAGTAAGTTTGGTCTCCCTCCTTTAGTTATATGATCATAGTTTCTCCTTATGTTCATTATGATTTACTAGAAGAATATACACTTTACTTTGTGTGTGCTTCAAAATAGATTGTAATATAACTCTTTTCTTTTTTAATATTGAAAACGATATATAAGATGTTTTCATGTATTTATTTTTCAAAATTGGCTATTTTGAATATCTACATTTACATAAATTTATCTTTAAAATCACATATCAATCTAAACTTAATAATTGAAACTTTTGCCTACATATCAGGGAAAAGAAATCTTGTAATGAAATTTACATACACATACACGAACGGTGACTTAAATATAATAATTACATGACACTTTTCTCTACTTTCCTTTATACTTCCAATTCAAGAAAGATAACTATTAAATATACTTTCCCATACTTTTGCATTGTTATTTGTCCTCTTTATCTACCAGACCACAATCATCATGAAAACTCGATCAAGCCTAAAAAGTAAAGAAAGAAATTGAAAAGTGTAATAGATATATGACTGTTTCTTGATTTTCCCAGATAGTATACTTAAGATGCGTATTAGTGAGCATATGGTAATAATATATGTTAATTATTTAATTCTTTTGTTTCAATGTTATGTGTGTGCTTGTACGTACGCATACACACACATATATATATATATATATATACAAACATATATATATATATGTTGAGGATTGACATTTGTTTAATGTAGTTCAGGAAATGTGAAATGTGATTCGGGTATGTGTTTCACGGAAAATATATTCTAGATTCTCTTATATCCGATGTAATAATGTTTTATAGTTGCCAAACATTATATAGTAGTATCAAAAGATTATAGATCCCAGTAGCTTGTAGAGATAATGATCGATGGAAGGGATGGTAATGCCCAACCATTGGTAAGGATATATACTCCATAATTATTAAATACCACCATTAAATCGACCATGAGCTATCATCCTTGCCTCCCATCATTGGCTATTAATATAAGTTACTAGCATTAATTAACTTTTATGTTATTTTTTTTACAATTCTAAAGTTTGGGTTGTTATAAATAACTCTGAAAAAAGTTGGAAAAAATGTCCATGCGTACATGCCGACAGTAATAGAGTATGCGTGTGTATCACATCAATGGGTCAGGAAAGGAAAAACGATAACAACCTGTAGTTTCATGAGAAGTCTGTCCCAAAAATGCAGCAATTTCTCTCTTACGAGTCTCATTATCACCAGTATTCCCAAATTTAGGGAAGAAGTTAGCAGCTTCAATAAAAGCCTCATAGGTGTAGAACCCCACTGCATGGCACCGAGGATCATCCTTATATTTAAAAAAGTAGTTAAACATTTCTTTACTAATTATATTTGCGATGCCACCACCCTCGGGTGGGGGCGGACTAGGGACAGGGGGTGGTGGGGGAGGGGAAGGGGTATGAGGTGGTGGTGGAGGTGGTGGTGCGCAAACCGAAGGGTTACATTGGCTCTGACAACCATTGCAACAGTAGGCAGCGGTGCTACCACAGTAGCCATATGCACTGCAACACAAGCCATTTGCGCAAACTGAGCCATTATTTAGGCTGCCACATTCTCCAGCAGCTAGGGCAGATGAAATGGTGGAGAGGAAGAAAAATAAAACTGCAAGCCAAACCCTCATTGTTATTTTAAGGTATGTACTTTATTTTTCGAGTGGAAGTTGATGAACATGGAGTAGTTTGCATGGGTTTATATAGAGGTGGGAGATCAAGGTTTCTCTCCATACATGTGGATATTTTGCACTAAAGCTTGTACTAGATTTGGTTGGCAATGGCCATGATAAGCTTAAAACGTGCGAATTATGATCAGATTTGTGGGATCTAGTAATAGTTGTCATTTCCTATAATATTTTTGTTGTTTTGTGTCCACAATAATTAGGGTTTGGACCACTTGAGAAGAGGCCTTCAGTGTGAATTGTATTTTGGAAATAATTTAATATAAAAAATGATTTAATGGATAATAAATATACTTATAACTATCAATAAGATATTAACATATTATTAATACAAATTGTACATGGTAATTAATTTAAAAATTATTTTTTTAATGTAATTCATTGATATTTTATCTAATACTATATATATACTTGGCGTGTATAATTCACACACTTGTCGGTCTAAATAAGTAGTGGTGTACCCTTGCATACGCAATTCCTTTTAGATCCAAACACCTCAAGAAGTTATTATTGAGCCCTAATAATGGGAAAATGCGTATATCATCAACTTTGTCCAGACAGTAAGACATAAGTTTGTAAACGGTACGCTTTGATGGAAATAATTTATCTACCGAATAGAAGAGTGAGATCCTCAGAATTTTTAGGATTTACAATTTTTAGGTGAGTCTGTATATTGTTGGTTACTTCGGACATCATATGTTGAACTAACAACTTCCGTAAAAGGGACTAGCTACCATTAAGCTGATGCTACCATTAAGCTGATGTTAAGTATGTGTTTTAAACTGATATGTACAATCAAGTCAATATTTTAATTGCAGCTGGGCTATCCTAAACACGAATTAGAGGATTTAATTTGCCCGGAAAGTATATCATTGCGACATCTAACATGTGATACAAAAATCTTACGGGTAACTCCAAAATTAGGAACAAATAAATTCTTTAAACTCCTAAAATGTGATTTTACTTTAATAATTCCATCAATATATACAAATTTTCAAACCGTACAAAGATCATAAACAGCAAAGATTCCAGAGATTTTTTTTTTAATTACATAATACAATATTAAAAAAAAAATAAAACTTAATTTATCTTATTAAAAGATCAATATTTATATTATTATAATGATTTTGGCAAAATTTGAAGCTTTAGTGAAGATTTTAGGCTATCCCAATAGCCATTCTTGGCATGACTTTTAAAGCTGAAGCAATTCATGGCACTGTCCTTCAGCGTTGATCCTCGTTTCTTGGCATGGAATCGTGCTCTGACGCGCACCTCAGCTTATTTCCTTTTTTTGGTGTTCTTTTAAAGCTTTAAAGCTCAGATTGAAAGTCATCAAATCATAGCCGTTGTTACATGATATCCAACGGTCCATTCTTATTTTTTCTAAGAAGTTATTATTGCGGAACCCACAGATAATATAAAAAATATTTATAAGTTATTTTTAAGAATTCAAGGGATAAAGTATAAAGTACGAGTTCTTAAAATGTGGAGTTGATATCTAGGAACTTGAAATTGAATCCGTATAATTAAAGATGGAGTTAGATTTCAAGAACTATAGAGAGATGAAAGGATAATTTAAAAATTCATCAGAAGTATTTATATCAGATGGATATTTTTAAAACTGAATTTGCTTTATTGGTACAATCATGATAATATTTTACCCTTATTTATTTTAAAACTTCCTAATTTTCACTCTCACATTTATATGGGCAATAGGCAACACGTGTCTTCAAACAACAAAGATGTGGCAACCGATGATTACATCTGCCAACCATAAATCAAAACAAATGCAGACAAGCAGTCCAAGTTTAATAATAGCCTTTGATTCGATCACAAATGCTCCTTTTTCCTTTTCCATGTTACATTCTAGTTTTGTTAACCGACAAGTGACGAGTACATGCTCCCGGAGGGACCATATTGATCAACTGAGTCGTAAGGATATACATTACGTAATCGTAATTCTCGGTAACACGTGTATGATATTCATCGTCAAAGATAACATCAAAACGTAGTATTCTTAGACAGCTCTATTCCCCTTAAAAATAATCACGAGTCAAGTAGCAATGAAACAAACAATCGGCTTAACTCTCGTTATTCGCTGCAAGAGAAAAAATAAATAAATAAAAAATAAAAAGTACAAGTGATGACTATAAATTAATGACAATTTCTCATTGAAATAAACGCAAAATGATGCAACACTAGAGGGTAAGTTTAGAAAAATATTAGAATTTGCTCTATAAAATATGCATATTATGTACATTCCTTTGTTATAATTAATTTTTTTAGAACCTAAGGCCTAGGGCTCCTTTGGTCCCTATGTCCATCCCTACTTTATAGCGTATATATATATATAGCAATCTTAATAATTGGAACTCCATACTTCCATTTATACCCTATTTCTTTCATCCTCTGTCTTTCTTTAAACATACACAGATATTGTAAATCTATGTCGTTTCCTTTTGTAACCTATCAAAATCCAACACTTAATTGCATCCGTAGTGACACGAATTCGATGTAAATACTCAAAATTAGAGTAAAAGTGTATAAAAGATACTACGGGAACACTCATTCTAATTTACCAGCAACAATACAGTATTCTAAAACAAATGAAAAGTAAATTTAAAAGATCGTTACATTGGACATGATATACTTCCTAATTGGACAGTTAAAACTAGCTTTCAAATTGGTAAAATTTTATTCAGTTGTTTCCGATTTGAATTTTTGCAAACGTCTGAAAATCAGATATTAGATTAAGCGACATAAACATATGTTCTTCATATTTGATAATTCAACAGGTTGCCACTTCTGGGGAAAAAAAAGAAAAAGAAAAGAAAAGTAGTTGCAACTTATTATTTTAAATGTCACAAAAAAATTGTAATCATATTCTCTATCGGTCGTAATTTACCACAAAAAGATATATATATATATATATATTATTAAAGTCAAACATTTTTTTAACTATTACAACTACTAAATTTGGTATCTTATAATTTTAAAGTATTTAATATATTTCACATCATAACACTTTGACCTGCTCAACTATAACCTATTTACTCATAAGATATGTCTACTTTTCCAATATAGCAGTGCTCACTTTAGCATTTCTCTCGTTTAACCGTCTCCTTGAAATTTGTTTTATTTATCAATTCTATTATTCCTTTCATTAAGAAGGCCATAATGAAAATTTCTTATTTCTATAATGATGAAACAATATAATTCAATTGACGCCAATAATGTTGACTTGCTATAATGAGAAGTTGTATATAATTCATAAATTTTATAATTCGAATTAAAGAAAAAAAAAACAAAATCGTTAAAGGATTTTAGTTTAATTTTTTTTTAACTTTTAGCATATGCATCGCTAGGGTACAGTCTCTAGTTTATGTATATATCTTTGTTTGTGAATTATAGAAGAGCTCTATAAATTATAACACAATTAAAAATAATATTAAGAAAGATGCCGCTGAACCATTCAATGACTTGAGGCATATAGCAGATCCTGTTACCATGGGGAGAGTATTCTCCGACAATAAACTCTCATCTAAGAATCAAACAAAGGAATCAAAATCATTACAACTACTAGAAACTTATAAACTATTATAAAAAGTTTAACATGGATAATAACTAAAAGACATATCATCACACTCCATGTTATTTCACGGAAGAGGCTGCAAAATCACATTGATAGTCGGTGATAACTAATTTAACTTAAAAGTACTCCACAATGAAATACATATCAACACTGGTTTTTGCCACAAACGAATTTGAAAATTTTGAAATTGAGGCCAAAGGTGAAAGTTATCTAGGATAATATAACAGTTTTATAGCTCAAAATCCTTAAAAATAGCCATTTAGTCATTAATATTGCTATAATATGGTTTGGGTCATACGAACTTATGTGTCTTTGGGATGAAATCTACTTGATGATATGGGCTCATAAAAGATAAAAAGATTCTGTAATGCACAATCCTAAAAAAATTGATAATTAAGCTAACAAAGTACTAATAAATTAATTAAATCACCTAACCAAAAAATTTCTAGTAAATATTAATATTTTATTCACTACTTAACTTTATATACTGCTATTAAACATTTTCTACAATTTATGTGAAACTATATTAATATGGATGTCATAATCCTTCCTTTAAAACACGCGATATCCTCGTTATGAGGCTTTCCCATTGAGCTTAAACCTTCCCATTGGGTCTAAACCTTTCCATTTTCAATCATTTCCCACACTAGAAATCTACCACTAAAAGATTGGCTATCATACCATTTGTGATATCTTAAGTAAAAAATAGTTAATAATTTAACTAGTAAATATTAATGAATTTATATTAACTATTTACTTTAAAAACTTTTAACTAATGTCGATATGTTATTCATCACTCAACATTTCTCACAATTTATATAGGAATCTATTCACATTACATTTACAAGGGGTCTCATAGTTTCTCTAGACATAGTTTTGACTAAAGTGGTTATGTAGATATTATGTAAGTTTCATGCAATATGTAGCTTTGAAGAAGAGTGTACGTCTAAAAGAATGATAGGAAGGTGAAATAGATAGTTTTTAGTATTTTGGATACACAAATGATATATAAGAAAGCCTTAAGAACCTTAGGCATTGGCTTTTTAGTTCTTGAGTAGTTGAGACTGATATATGCTTAAGTTACTTGTTTGATCTTTAAGAGTAATTATCACAAGTGTCAACGAAATCTACCGGCAAATCTGAAATAGGAAATTTCTCGTAGATCTTTAAATGCAGTGACTCAATATCAAGTTTGTCCTCAACGTCCCTTTTATCGACCTTGCTCATATACAACAATACCAATTCCTCGAATGCTGCTTCCTATTTGAAAAACGATCAAGTATCCAATAAGAAATAGCCATATCATATCATTTCTATCAACGGTTCATAAAGTGACTTTCTAAAGTAGCCATCTTTATTTTGTATTTTTCTTCTAGTTTTAAGAACGTGATCCATAAGGTCTAAAAGCAAAAGCAGATAAAAGTGGTAGAAAATCTGCAACCAAACAACAATGAACTGTTGGATGAGTCTATTTGAGCTCAGGAATCTACGATTTCCTTCAATGCAAAAATTACAAACTGCCCATTTTATAGTCACCACGAAGCAACAAAAAGCTTATGTAGCAGTATGGGTTATCTGGCTTTGATAAATTAACGGTCCAAAAGGGGGAAATAAGAAAAGTTTATGTTACAAGTTATTGACACTGCATTGCTATTAACTTCTCTATCAGTGGATATTTTGTACCTTTAACAGCAATCATTTGCTATTTAATGCAGGCTTGGCATTGTAACATAACTCTCAGGTAAGGGGGCAAGGAGCTATAAACCATCTACATAAATGTGTACTTTACATTCACACGAGTCCATTCTTCTTTTTCCCCTTTTACAATAATGTATAATTATACTATGATAACCTAAAAAGGTCCTTCTAAATGGCGCATTCAAATTAAGTTCACAATATGGCTGATTTTTTGCATGCTGTTTGTGATTAAAGTTCATGATACGGGTCCTCATGATTGCACTTCTAAATATGTAACAAAATGAAATGATTTGGTATGCAAATTTATAATTTTATTGCCAAGGAATGTGAGAGAGAGAGATAGAGAAATTCTGTAGCATTTCTTTGATGTTATAACATACCATATGCACAGACATACTAACACAAACATCAATTCACACAAATGTAACATATTTTTGCAACTTAACATATAGATTACCTGAAGTGTGGACTGTGACAGTAGAATGGAAATGGATGTTGCAGATTTTCTACCACTTTTATCTGCTTTTGCTTTTAGACCTTATGGATCACGTTCTTAAAACTAGAAGAAAAATACAAAATAAAGATGGCTACTTTAGAAAGTCACTTTATGAACCGTTAATAGAAATGATATGATATGGAAATTTCTTATTGGATACTTGATCATTTTTCAAAGAGGAAGCAGCATTCGAGGAATTGGTGTTGTTGTATATGAGCAAGGTCGATAAAAGGGACGTTGAGGACAAACTTGATATTCAGTCACTTCATTTAAAGATCTACGAGAAAATTCCTATTCCAGATTTGCCGGTAGATTTCGTCAAATTACCAAGGTGATGGACGAACGAGAAGTATACTCATTTTAGAGTCTCTTGATAAGCATATTATAGACCCAAGGCTAGTATCATTCTTTATGAGTGTATGAGCCTGTTTGAGAGGTGTTGGAGGGGAATGAATTAGTCCAACAATCCATATTCACTATTAGGGTTGTAAATAAGTTGAGCTAAACTTTTGAAGGCTTAAGTTAGACTTATTTAAAAATCACTTAGCTTGAATAGAGTTGAGCTTTTTCTGAGCTTGAAAATTAGAGGCTTAAACTTCGTTAAAGATTTTGAAACTCAAGCTCAACTCATTTAGGTTAATGAGCCTGTATATTTTAATGAGCCTACAAACGAGCTTATAAATGAGCTTGAGCTTGTACATCTATACGAGCCTAAAATCAAACTTATTAATATAACTCAAAATAAAAATTATTATATTAATATAATATAGACTATAAGCTTATTAACAAGTATACTGGTGTTGATTCATTAATAATATAAATGAGCTTGCTTGTTAATAATATAAGTGGCTTGCAAGCCCAAATTTAGAGTTTGAGCTCATTTCGTTTAATTAAATGATCTTTATTTTGAGCTTAAGTTAAACTCGTTTATTAATTGAACTTGAGTCGAACTGAGTTTAAAGCGGGTCAAGCTCAAGTATCTTATGAGCATCTCAACTCATTTACAACCCTATCCATCATGTCAAGTCTACCTAGGTCATCCAAATTATAAGTCAGATTCTTGAAACACTAATATCTAATTCAAGAAATTAAATCCAAGTAAATAATAAACTTAGTCGGTATATTAATAGAATAATTTTAACAAATTTGCAATATTGTAACTCTCTTTTCATTTTGTAACATCGTCTCGGTAACTCTTTTTCGATTAATTGAAAGCTGGGCTTTGCTTAAATTCTATAAAAATAGTAGATTTTCTATCACGTTTTCCCTAAAAAATTAAGCCAAGAAATATTTTAACGGCTAATTAGTAACTTCCCCCTAATGTTCGTGGCGAAGATTTAAAAATTGCAGTTATTTGTTTAATGTACATTTTTCAAAGATTACAAATATGCTTTAAAATTCATAATATTCGTAATTTTGCTTTTGGGAAGATACTTAGTTTTTCTATAAGATTTGCAATACTGCAACTTAAATATGATATGACTACTATCATTTAATTCTATAAAAATATGTTACAAGATGATATAATAAGTTTATATGACTATTGATGGTAGCGTCATACTAATATATTGTCCTTTAAAAAAAATTACCACACAAGTACTTAGAGCTCTATCGTTTCATATTTATTCATATAAAACAATTCTTTCTTAGAAGTATATGTTCTTCAATATAATCAAAATAAACAATCATAAACTGCTAAAAGGCATCACTAATAAAAAATTGTTCATAATAAAAGTTTCCAAAATTATTTGTACAATAGATATATTTGTTGATATATTTGCATATTGAATTTCGATTTTTATGCATACAATGATATGCGATTTTGAAAAGCTATAATCTTAAAAAGTTCGTGCGAGTGTTATAAACTCTTAACATCATTAAAAAATGAAAGTACGTCTATTGTTAATGATTAAGAAGTGTTTGTAACGAAAATGTGTTATTTGTTAAAAACAAAAGGTTATAAATAGCCAAAAGCTATTATTATAGAATAGATAAAAGCAACAAAAGTTTCTAATAGTATGCATATGTATATATATGTGTGTCGATCTTTCTAAGCCAATCTTTATTTTTTAGGGTATTCAACCTCTTGTCCCACCCTTAATTTATATTTATTTAAATTTGGATTATTAAATTAATTGTAAATTTAATAGTCTAAATTTAAAGAATGTAAATCAATAGTAGGATAGAGGACTTGATTGACCTTATCAAAATAAACTTATATATATATAATCCTATTAGGCATTGTATATAATAATTATTTATTAAAATAATGCTAATATAACATATAATTTAACAAAGTGAATTGCATTCTTTTGCATGAAGTTATGTAAGTTGAAAAACATCAATAAAACATAGTTTGAATTTGTATATATATATATATATATATAAATATAAGGACTTTAAAAAGCCATTATACAATGGGTTTTTCATCCTTGTATAGATGTTTGAAATCGGTTGTGGCATTATAAAGCAATAATCTTCACCCATAAATACATGATTTGTACTGTGATATAGTATGATTCTCATCTCATATGGGAAATGGGAACTAAGCTTATTCTCTGCATTGATATGTTGTAACCATAGCCTTCCATTGCCTAACGATGCTCTTCAAATTGAAAAGTTTTTGTTTCTTAGGTTTTGATTTTCTAGTTGCAACTATTTTATGTACAATATATACTTAGGGGGAAGTGAAAGTTGATAAAGTGTTTAGCATGCTTAGCTTAAAGAGCATCAATAACTTTAGAATTGCAATCTCATCTAAAATGAAATATCCTAGAAAATAGATAGAAAAAATGAGGAAATAAGTCATCTCCATCCACGACCTTTGTGGTAGTAATACACTACATCTTTTGATGAGTGGAAAATTTCCTATTCATAGAAGACTATTGAGGCTAGATTTAGAATTGGGCCTCAAGCTGTTAATTAATTGGGTTTGATTATTTATGCTAAAGTGATAGGGGTAAAGAGTCAAGTCTAAATATTTGTAATGATTAATGGAGTTTTGGTATGGTAAACTTAGAGTAGAACTCGTTGAATTGGTCTATTCGATTTAACCTTTATCAATATAGGCTCACACTAAGAATAAGGCCATGTTGAGTCTAAGCTCATAAAAGAAACTCACTTATGGTCTATTAAGGGAAGGGATTGATCGTAGTTAGCGATTAACATCACGATTCTATAGATGAGATCAATGGTTAACTCCTATAAATAGCCACTTCCTCATTCGGACAAGAGAGATCTTGGTGCAAACATCATTACTTTACTGGATTTTCAATATTTAAATATTTCAAGAACACTATGTTGTTTTTCATTAGTTGTGAAGTTTGATGCCCCTTAGCTCCTCAATCTATCACCATGAGTGTTAGATCATTGTTGAGATTGCTCGTTCCGCTTTTCTATACTTCTCTCTTAATCATCCCATATCTGTGATTCAAGTCCTTTCCCTAATCATATGTAGTGTGACTTGATATACAGCACATATGTGTTCCTTGCATATTTACCTATACCTACATTTTTTGGAAACTCCATTAGGGAGGGAGGACTAGATATTTATAGGATGATACCTCCAAGGAAAACATCTACTGATCCTATGAACAATAGTAACTAGGAACAAGACGGCTCCATTGTGATAAACAACCAAAATCTACCATTAGTTAGGGGCATGAACCAAAGAGATCATATGCAAGAAAGTACCCCTGACAATGTGCAATTAGCACGTAAACTTCTAGAGACCAACTAGAATTTGAATAAACTTCTAGTAATGTTAATCTAGTGTGTACTTGCTTTAATTGCTTTTGTTGCTGCATAATAATGGGGAATTACTTTAAGTCCCTCCAATGTAGTGTAGCAATACACTACGCAAGCTCCTCAAACATTTAATCTCCCTATTACCAACGAGCAAGACATTCCTAAGGTTAAGGAGTAGCTTCTCGTAGTGGAGCTCGTATCTACGCAACATTCCTTACTTTAAGCAAGGAATTAGGGAGTCCGAATTAGAGGCTTGTCATTCTCAGGTGCTACCTCGCATGTCACAATTATTGAATATGTACAACCTACACCTATGAATCATACATCTATGAGCTCTAACCTTATGTTGTAATATTATTGAAGGCAGAAGCATATACCTAAAGGGGTTCATTTGTGACCAAAGAAGATTTGGACATGTAATTGAAAGGGATACAAGAAAAGTCCATGATTGGAGTACTAGAATTGAAGCTCCCATATCACCAGCGCATTGCTACAAAGTCATATTCTAAGGATTATGTAAGCTTGAAGCTGATGTTATTCAATGGTAATAAAGTGAGTGCCAAATGACACTTGTTAAAGTTCATTGAGACCATAGAAGTATATGGTTTAAATGATGATTTGAAACTAAAATAATTTTCTATGTCCCTCACAAAGAAGGCATACACCTGGTATGTCTAATTTCCCTCAAGGTTAGTCGCTTCATGAGGAAACATATCCAAGATGTTTTTGGAGAAGTTCTTCTTTACCAATGAAAGAGTTACCCTTACTAACATGGGTCAGATTTGACAAAGACCTAAGAAAGACCTCATAGATTATATTAAGCGCTTTAGGGAACGCACCTTAGATATCTAAGATGTTTAAAAGGGAGTTGGTTAAGATATGCATTCAATAGATGTTTACTAAGTATGCCGTACATCTTAAGAACCTTTCCCTAGCCTCATTTTTCTCATTGGTTGAAAATGAAAAAAGGACTAACAACTCGGTTACATGACAAAAGGGTGAAAATGTAAGGCTCAACAAGTGCATACCATTAGTAAATTTAGTTCCACAAGGAGAATGCAAGAGGAGCAAAGAAACAAAAACATGATAAGCTTGTGAACTTTAGGCCAGCCTTGACATTCCCATGCTCGATGGGGAAAGTACATGCAATACTCGACCAATGGCTATAAGATGGAAACATTAGGCTCCTTAAAGTAGAGTGCTTACCAATAAATGAGAAGAAAAGTAATCTTAAGTTTTGTAGATTTCATAGGAATGTAGTTCATCCTATAAAGAATCCCAATAACGTAGTGTAATGATATTTAACGAACAGGTTTATAATGTGGAATTGATTATTGAAGACAATGATTGATGGGAATCAGGTTACTGGACCTCTGACTCGCAGCTAAACTCGAGGACTAGAGGGATTGGTACCACAAATTCTTCTATTCCAACTAACCTTAATCAAGGTCGAGTACTTCCTTACTGAGTTACCCTTCATGCCGAGCCGTATGACTGTCCATCTTTCTATAGTGTACCACATTGAAGATTACTCACTAGCGCTCGAGTCAACTAATTACTCGACATCTTCTTTACTAAGAAGCTAAGAAAGAGAGACTCTGGATTGACTAAGCCATCCCTGCTCGGACAAGTCATCTGTTTGTACTTTTTGTCCGCATCTTTTAACAACCATCACCAATGTAGCATCGTCATGTATACAGTATCACGTACAAAATTAGCTACACCAATGTGTTTTTCTTGTATATTTGTTTTTGCCTTTTTGTATCTTGTACATTACTTCCTTAGGAAATACCCTTTTTGTCTTTTCCTTTTTAAGCATGTTGCCTTAACTTATGGGTATAAATATCCTTATACTTGTAATTGTAAGGCATCGGATTATCCTTAATACACACTTAGAGTATTTTCTTCCTTGTGAAAATACTATTTGTTTACTCTCGGCATCACTCTTATCCTTTCCCTTAAGCAAGGTTAGGTGGTGAGTAACCTCATCAGACCAATTCATGCATCATATCAAATTATGCCGTGAGTCTTCGAAAGTTCTATTGGTGTATCATATTCTTTAGAGCTGTTCATGAGTTTCGCTTACTATTCCATTTTTCATTTTTGCCCTTTTACACTTTCTCTATTAATCTTTTTCGAGCTTTTTGTAAGCTTAGACCTATCTAGCAACTGGTTTTGTTTGTTCTTGGTCACGGTTCGTTACATCTTGGTATTAGAGAGGAGGTTTCGTATGAACTATAATTGGTTCTTCTTGAAGTTTTGTTATACTCTGTTTTGGGTGTATGAAATAGAGTAAGTTATTATGTTCATTTGACTATTGTGTTGTTAACTATTAATTTCTTGAAATGTTTGTTTGAGCTTTGAATTTATGAGAAAAAATGATAGACCCAAGTATGAATGTTGGTATTGGTGATGATTGTGGAGTTGTCCATCATGGACAATAGTCTTAGGGACCTCTCAAAAGCACTAACGAGAAACATGATGAGATAGATAACCTCTTAGTAGATCTAACCTAAGCTGTTCATGCGCTGTCTTGTCGACCAATTAGAGGTCAAAACACTCCATAAGCTGCTCAACCCGTTAGAGGTCAAAACCCAACTCGACCTGTTTGAGGTGAAGGAGTTGGCGGATGAGTAAGGTAAAGGATAGACTTGAGAGAGCTTGATGAAGAGGAAGAAGAGTATTTTGGAGAAGACTGTGTACGAATCCCCAGATCATCTGACCATGTGGTGGAAGAATTTTCAAGCCATGAGACGATAAGAGAGCTACCAAGAGATTAACACTTGGCTCGAGATGAAGAGAGTGTTCAGACAAGTTCGTGCCAAAAACTTATCTCTAAGATACTTTCACTCGACTTCAGGAGCTAAGATAAGGAGGCCGAACTATTGGCGAGTATGTCTAAGAGTTTCAAATGCTCATGATCTATTGCGAAGTAGAGGAACCACCAGCTCGAACAATCTCAAGATTTGTTATTGGGTTGAGGGGAGATATTTGATACGTTGTGGAGGTCCAATGATTCGACATAATGGATGAAGCTATTAGGATTTCCCAGCGAGTAAAGAAGCAAAGAAGGAGTTGAGTACCGGTAAGGATGCAGACTAGTTGGCTTATACAAGCAAGTTACTGAGCTCAGTCGAGTATAGAACTAAACAGAAAGATTGATGTCTAAGCCGAACAGAAAGGTCAACCGGATGGTGAAGTGCCAACCCGAACTTATGAGAAGGGGTAAGGGTTTGGCGATAGATCAAGTGCTTTAAGTGTCAAGGGTTCGGACATATAGCTGCTCAGTGCTCAAATTGATAAATGATGGTCATCAAGGGAGGTATCCTGAAGCTAGAAGTAGAGAGTACGGATGAGGAATTGGAAAAGGAGGAGGTTCCTGCAGAGAAAGAGCTAATTAAAGAGGACGTATTTGCCGAGGACTAAAACCAATTATTCATGGTTGTCTAATGCATTATGAGCATGGAACCCTCACGAGAAGAGGAGCAGAGAGAGAATTTGTTTCATACAACCCTCCAGGAGAATGATCAGGTGTTTGCCCTCATCGTAGATAGTGGAAGCTGCACTATGTAGCATCAACTAATCTTATTTCAAAACTGAAGTTGCTGACTATTGTGCACTTGAAGCCGTACAAGTTGCATTGGTTGCGTGAGAAAGGAACATTACATGTCATTCGGCAAATACTACTGCTGATCACTATTGAGAACTACTCTGATTAAATTCTCTATGATGTACTACCTATGTATGCTTCCCATGTGTTGATAGATAAGCCGTGGTTTTTTGATAGGAAGGTCATCCATGACGACTACAGAAACACATACATGTTCGAAAAAGATGATCGGGAGATCACATTGAACTCGATGTTGCTGAGAGAAGTTCACAAGTTGCAGACGAAACTTACTCGTAGATTGAAGAAGGCTCTAGTGATGAGTAGAGTCGAGCTCTAAGAGGTCATTAAAGTAGACGAGCCAACCCTATGTTATTGAGGCAACTATTAGAAATGAAGGAGCGGAGTGAGCTGCCATAGGAAATTAAGGAGTTGTTAGATGAATATGCCGACCTATTCTCAGAATAGTTACCTAAGCAGTTGCCCCCAACTCGAGGCATAGAGCACTGCATTGACTTAGTACCAAGCGTTGTACTGTCGAATAAGCCATCTTATCGAATGAATCCTGAGTAAGCTTTTGAGCTCCAACATCAAGTCAATGAGTTGCTGGAGCGAGGCTATGTAAGAGAGAGTTTCAGCCCTTATGTTGTGTTTGAGCTTCTAATGCTAAAGAAGGATGGAACTTAGCGAATATGTATAGATAGCCGAGCTGTGAACAAGATCACGATCAAATATAAGTATCCAATCCTAAGGCTAGGAGAAATTTTGGATGAACTTAGTGGAGCCAAGATTTTCAACAAGATTGATCTTAAATCTGGTTACCATCAAATCCAAATGAGGCCAGGCGATAAGTGGAAAACTGCGTTTAAGACTTAACATGGACTTTACAAGTGGATGGTCATGCCCTTCAGCTTGTCAAATGCTTTGAGCACTTTCATGAGGCTAATGAACCATGTGTTGAGACATCTCATAGGGAAGTGTATCGTGGTGTACTTTGACAACATCTTGGTCTACAGTGCCAACATGCTGAGTCACTGTGAATATCTTAGATTAGTCCTAGATGTCCTTTATGCCGAGAAATTATTCGGCAATCTAAAGAAATGTTGTGTTTTCTAGGAGGAAGTGGTATTCTTAGGCTACGTAGTAAGTAGAGGAGGCTTGCGAGTCAATGATGAAAAGATTCAAGCAATTGTCGAGTAGTCGACTCCTATTACCTGTATCGATATGAGAAGTTTCCACTAACTAGCTTCGTCTTATAGAAGGTTCATTAAGAATTTCAGCACCCTTGTTGTACTACTCATCGAGTTAACAAAGAAGAATACCAACTTTCGATGGGGAGAAAGAGAGAAGAGGAGTTTTGCTGAGATAAAAAAAAGATTGACGTTTGCCCCGATATTAGTGCTACCTGACTTTGACAATTTTTTTTAGCTAGAATGCGACATGTTAGATATTGGAATAGGCGCTGTCTTAATACAAGAAGGCCAACCATTTTCCTTTAACAGTGAGAAGTTTCGAGGACCCTAGTTAAATTATTTCATGTATGACAAAAAACTTTTAGCATTAATTCAAGCACTGCAAGTATGACAGTACTATTTATTACCGAGAGAATTTATTATATATATTGACCATGAATCGCTAAGGTACCTTCGAAGTCAAACTAAGTTGTCGAAGAGGCAGGCGAGATAGGTTGTATTCCTTGAAGGATTCAATTTTGTAATAAAGTACAAGCAGGGAAAGAGCAACGTAGTTGCAAATGCTCTTTCGAGGACATATGCGCTTTTATCAGAACTACAAACCAGATTATTTGAGTTTGCACGTATCAAAGAACAGTATTATGAGAATCTACACTTCGAACCCATAATTTCGCAATGCATTGAGGGGTGGATAGTAGATGGGTATCATATGGAGGATGGCTGCTTGTTCCGAGGCAGAAAATTATGTGTGCCGAATTGTTCACTGAAGGAGCTATTAATCAAGGAAGGTTACAGTGGAGGACTCTTTAGACATTTTAGAGAAAGGAAGACTTATGAAATGTTGAATGGCCGATTCTTTTGGCCGAGAATGAGGAGAGATGTGCATTGAGTGGTTGAAAGTTGTGCCATATGCAAGATGGCTAAGTGCTAAGCCGAACAAGGGAGAGTAATGCCCCTATTTGTTCCAGCAAAGCCGTAGACCCAATTGAGCATGGACTTTGTTCTCGGACTGCCATGAACTGTTTGAGGAAGAGATTCTGTAATGGTTATTGTGAATAGGTTCAGTAAGATGGCACACTTCGTGCCCTGCACCAAGATTAACGACTCTTCGACTATTGCTTCTTTTTTCTTACAAGAGATTGTGTAGATACATAGCGTGTCGAGAAGTGTAGTCTCCGATACAGACCCAAAGTTATTGAGCCATTTCTAGAGAACCTTGTGGCGTTAGCTGGGAACTAAATTACTCTTCAGTACCTTATGTTACCTCTAAATTAGCAGCCAAACAGAGGTGGCTAATTGTACTTTGGGGTACTACTCTGAGCTATAGTGGGTAAGAACTTAGCTAATTGGGATGTTTGCTTGCCAGTAGTCAAGTGTACTTATAATCGAACAGTATATGACACCACTAAGTAGACCTCCTTCGAGGTAGTTTATGGATTCAATCCTGAGTTACCCTTCGACTATGCCCCTATACTAGTACCAGTGCAAGAGGACCCTAACACATCAGCTAGAGCACAATCCCTCTAGTACATCTATGATAAGGTCACTCAGCATATCAACCAAGCCGCTAGAAGAAAGCGAGAAAAGATCAAGGGTAAAATAGTTAAATAATTTTAGCTTGGAGACCTGGTGTAGCTATGCCTTAGCAAGGAACAATTCTTGAACAAGAGGAGGAACAAATTATCTGCAAGAGTAGAAAGGCCTTTTAGAATCCTCTAGAAGATCAATGATAATGCCTACAGATTAGAATTGCCCGAGGACTATGGGGTTTCTAACGCCTTTAACATTGTTGACCTTAGTTCTTATAACCCTGATGAAGAACTGAGCGAAGACCATTTAGATTTGATCCCAAATCTAAAACAACTTAGAAGGAAGGATGGGAATTAAGTTATCGAACCTCTGGCCTGCAGCTGAGCCTGAGGACTAAAGGGATTGGCATGATGAATCCTTTTGTTCCAATCAACCCCTATTGAAGTCGAGTACTTTCTTACTGAGTCACCCTTCGTGCCGAGTCGTATGACTACCCATCTTTCTATAATGTACTGAATTGAAGATTACTCACTAGCGCTTAAGCCGACAAATTATTCAGCATCTTCCTTGCTGAGAAGCCGAGAAAGAGAGACTTCGGATTAACTGAGACATCCCTGCTCAGATAAGCCATCTATCTTTACTTTTTCTCCGTATCTTCTAACAACCATTGTTAATGTAGCATCACTACATATACAGTATCACGTATAGAATCTATTGTACCAATGATTGTTTTTCTTGTATATTCATTTTTACCCTTTTGTATCTTGTACATTACTTCCTTAAGAAATATCCTTTTGTTTTTTTTTTTTTTCTTTTTCGGCAAGTTGCCTTAACTTATGGGTATAAATACCCTTGTACTTATAGCTGTAAGGTATCAGATTATCCTTGATAATACTTAGAGTATATTCTTCTTTGTATAAACACTGTTTATTTAAGGTCAGGTGGTGAGTAACCTCACTAGACCAATTTATACATCATATTGAATTGTACCGTGAGTCTTTGGAAGTTCCATTAATGTGTCATATCCTCGGAGTTATTTGTGGGTTTTGTTTATTGTTTCATTTGTCATTTTTGCCTTTTCACACTTTCTTCATTAATCTTTTTTGAGCTTTCTACAAGCTTAGATCCATCTAGTGACCGACCTTGTTTGTTCTTAGTCACGGTTCGCAACAACGACGTTTGGAATAATCCACTTTCAGCTTATAATGCTTAGCGTAGTGCTATGAATGCTATTACTCATAACCTTACAAAGAAAGAAGAAATAGATGTATAACCAGCTGAGGTGCATAAAAATAGAGGTGAAGAACTTAGAATTGAAGAAAGGGGAGATGATAACACCATCCTTGCCTTGTTAAAAACTTCTAATGTTAGAAATTTCTTTAATCTCCTTGATTTTGATGAGGATGCCTAACTCGAGGCTGCGACTACGCTCATGAGGATTGTGCAAGGTCCATATACGAAATGTACAACAAAATGTCTAATAGAGAGAATAGTTTCGGTAAATGAAAGTACAATCACATTCATTAGTATTGACATGTGCATAAAGAATCTCAATCACAATCACCCTCTTTATGTGGAAAGCATACTCAATGGTTGTCTAGTCAGGAGGACATTTATTGACAATGGATCTTCACTTAATATTATACCAATATTCACCTTTAAGTTTAT
Organism: Lumnitzera racemosa; assembly: GCA_024138005.1. NCBI lineage: Eukaryota > Viridiplantae > Streptophyta > Magnoliopsida > Myrtales > Combretaceae > Lumnitzera > Lumnitzera racemosa. Next base: position 15,072,967 of record JAMXBC010000008.1, on the reverse strand, counting down.
AAAGATAGATATTCGAAACTCAGTGAGGCAACTAATCACACTAAATAGCTTCTACGAGTTTTCTATGAAGATAATGGGGTATGTTAAGGTAAACTTTGATGTCAGACCTATTTGTAGCTCTACATTGTTCCATGTGATTTATGCGCTTGTATCTTAACTTCTCTTTATAGGCAGGACATGGGTGTATGATCATAACATGATACCTTCAACATGGCATTAATGCATGAAGGGTCATTGTAATGAGCAAGACATCTTCATTCCTCCAACAAAGAACTCGGTTATGCTTAACGAGTCTCACTTTACTAAAGCAGTCTTCTTCAATGAGTATGTAAGTGAAGGAGAGATATCTATAAAGGAACCCTGTGAGGTTTTGTTACCCATAGAGGAAGCAACTCAGACATGAACATTCAAGAAGAAAAAGATACATGATTGTTGCGGGGGTATGAAGAAACGCAAGTGAACCAATGGTATTATGAAGGTAGAAAACACATTATAAGTTAGAAAGTGTGAGAACTCCTAACAACTAGAATGTATCCTTATCGATTCTATCTTAGTCTTCTTTTCATTTCATGTGTAAGCTCAACATTACCCTCAATACGTGAGATGACATGTGAAAATTACATTTATTCTACAAGAGGCCCCTTAGGCCTTAGATTAAAGAGTCTAAGTAGTCTTAAAGTTATGTTAATCTAAATATAAAGCTCATGATTGCTTAACATTAGTGAAACTAGGTTAAACCTTTGTTCCCTACTACGTAAAGCTATTTTTAAGGAAAAAAGGAGAAGAGACAATAATGCAATTTCACTACTTTACACCAAATAATAGTGCTTCTTAGTCGAGGTATTGCTCCTAGGCGATGAAGTCTTTAAGAACAAAGCATGCTTAGACTCAATATATGCTTTGTCATGTTACTACTGGGTTAAGATATGTTTTTCACTATATGGTAAGATATTGCAAGTCATTAAGGGGATCGAAGCTGTCCCACTACATTATTGTCTAATACGCTACTATTAGGCAAAGAGCTATTGCTTCTAAGTGTATAATGACAAGACACTTTCATTAAAGCTAATGAAAGTGCCAATGAGCTACAAGAGCATGAAAGTTGATCAATGAAATTCATTATCATTGATTCCACATATTCTAGTACAACTCGTACTTACAAGGAAATATAAGAGTTACAACTAAGTGATCAAGAAGATTATATGAAATAAGGCTTATGACAATTCCTACTAACGTAAGTGGCTAATTATAGATACGTATATACAACCAAGATTTTATACAAGTGCTCCTATGAAAATAATGGGTTGTTATAAGGCTAAATTAGTGTGCCCTTTCAAGGTATCGTGACTTTCAAAGATTGGTGCACTACAATATAGCATTAGGTCCTTGATGGTGTCATAGGGGAATGAAAGGTATCAAGACTCGTTGACTATCTCTTCTCTACATGTCAATAATTGGGAGAGGAAAATTATAAATTAATATTGTATATGAAGTGGCTAGTCTTACATTATGATGATTGTTACTCATGACTCTTACCCAATATGACACTCTTTGTATGCGACGCTTGATTTGTATGTATGCATCAAGCTATTCATGTAGGAGGCTCGACTGCATATATACGTAAGACTTGATGTGTTTGTGCTTACGAAGCCCTGTGCACATGTGTACATGAGGTTTGATGCACATGCATAGCCTTTGATACACACGTACTCCCAATGTTTAATGCACTACAGTGGTTTGTGACTACCCCTTTGCTTGACTTAAAGGATGACATTATCAGTGTTATTCATTGCATGAGACTACTCATATGTGATGCCATGCTGACTCCTATTGATTCTTGAAAGTAATAGCAATGCTTATACATAGTTGTTACTACCTGGGGGATGAAGGAGCAATTACCTGCAAAAACAAAGGAAATTAAGAGTGTTAGTGAAATGAAGTGTAAATGGGATAAGAATTGCACAATTATATGAATGGGAAGTTAAAGAGAAAATGACAAGGGTACTATAAGGAGTAGAGCTACATCTGAATGTTAATGTTCAATTTATGCATTATCACGTGTTATTAACAAGTTTGCGTTCAATTGACATGTTCGACTTGCAAATGTGTTAATGCTCATGTTTAAAACCTCATGTTCAACTCCTATAATGAGCTCATGTTAATTCACGTTTATGACAAGTAGGCTTACGATTCAACCACTCACGTTCAGCTCACATATCAAGTGCCATGTTTGGCCTATGATGCCAAAACCTATATCATGTTCAAGGCTAATGTCCTGTTTAGTGATCATGTCATGTTTAGACCTCACTTTGTGTTTAAGGGTCATGTGGTGTTTAGGACTTATGTTATGTTTAGACCTCACTTCATGTTCAAGGGTCATGTGCTGTTTAGGACTCATGTCATGTTCAAACCTCACATCATATTCATACCTCACTTCATGTTTAAGGGTCACATCTTGTTTAGAATTTACGTCGTGTTTATGGTCATGTAGTGTTTAGGGGTCATGTGGTGTTTTGGACTCATGTCATGTCCAAACCTCACATCGTGTTTAATGTTTGTGTTGCATTTAGGCCTTACGTTGAGTTCAAGGCTCATGTTTAGATCTCATGTTTGATTTTCATGTTAAATCATGCTCAAGATTTGTGATTACAGCTTATGTTCACTCATATTCAACTCTAATGTTCAAGACTCATGTTTACTCTCATATTTAATGCTCATATGCAACTCTTGTGTTCACTTGTGCTTAAGGCTCATGTATCAAGGCTTAGATTTGACTTACATAACAAGACTCACGTTCAACTCACATACCAAAAGTATTATATTCAATTTACATACTCAACTCATAGGTGTTCATATCGAAAGTTCACAACTCCTTGTGTTAAAGGCTCAAATCAAATGTTCAACTCTTATGTGTTTATTAGCAAGGCTTATAATTAGATCATGTGTGCTTAAGTCGTGGACTCGCTTTCAACTCTCATGTGCTTATGTTTAAGGTTATGTTCAATTCATATGTTATGCTCATGTAGAAGCCTCATGTCCATTTCACATGATTTAACTTACAATCACTCATGTCAAAGGAAGTCATGTTCATTTCAAATGTTTGATTCACAAGTAATCTTATTGAAGAGGTTCAAAGCTTATGTTCAATTCTCATGCTAAATTCACCTATGAGGCTTATGTCCAATTCACATGTTCAATGCTTGCATTGCGCTATGTTCAAAGACTTACATCATGTTTAGAGCTTTTGTCATGCTCAAGACTCTCATTCACATTCAAGATTCACATCTTGTTCAAGAATTGTGTTTAAGATTCATGTTCATGGTTCATGTTTTATTCATGTGTGCTCAGCTTATGTGTTTGCATTCGATTCTCATATGTTAATATCTAAGGCTCATGTTTTATTCATGTGTGCTCAACTCACAAGCTCACGTACCACTCTCATGTATTGAAGTCCAAGACTTGTGTTAAGTTCATCTCATATGTAAGGCTTACGCTCGGCTCTTATGTGCTTATGTTCACATGCACTCACTTCTCGAGACTCATTTTCAATTTATATTATAAATTCTAAGTGGCTTTATCGAGATCAAAAAAGGAGGTTAACCCAAGCATGATACATATAGTTGATCTTGTTGTTTCTCTCCTCTTCACTATCACTTGCTGATGAGGATCGATCTTTGTTGGCCCTTGGTTTACAAAAAATCATGGTTTGGATAGTAAAGAGTCTACTCTCTTTAAATCTTGTGATTTACTAATTGTTGTAAGAACGAGATGTGGTCCTTAAGTTACAACAGTAAACTTTAACCCTCAATTGGCAAACAGTCACAATTGCGGTAGTAAAGAGTCTACCCTCTTTAAACCTTGTCAATTTGCTGACCGTTGCTAGTTCGAGATCTGGTTCTCATGTTATGATCACAGACTTTTGACCTTCAGTTGCAAACAATTGTAGCCCGGATGGTAAAGAGATCCTCTTTAAACCATACTGATTTATTGACTTTGGCAAGGTCAATATAGCATCCACTTAAAATGTGACTATAAAATCCTAAAATATCGATTCTTGTTACTTTTAAAATATAGGGGAGTGGGGGTAGGGGTGATAGAAGGATGCAATAATTAAATATCCAAAGATATACATCAAGGCATGAGAAAATTACAAGAATAAATGCACTAAGTGATGAGGATTATATCATTATTCATCAAATACTATCATAACATGGAGTTCAAAACACATGCTCAAGTTATTGGTACTTCACATCCAGTCTTCATACTTCGTGATACATCTAATTTCATGAAACAAATGCCACCAGTGAAATGATGAAAAGCAACAAATTGGTAAGAGAAGAATTTTGGCCCATATTGTGTTCTATAATGCAAGAGTCAAGACCAACTATCCATGATTTTAAGGTGAAAAATGAAAATAAGATGGTCTTACTATGAAGATGGGAAAATATTGAGGTTGACAATATAGTGAAGACTAAATGGATGGGTTTTCTAGGACAACAATTCAATTTGTTACTTAAGGCCAAGCCAACAAAATACCATTCCTAATCTAAGATATGGCATCTAATGATGTTAATGACAAAGGCTAGTAAGACTGCATTAAGTGTTGATCTTACTATTTGCTTAATAAGGAAGTATCAAGACATACAAGTTATGGTTTATGAAGAAGCCTACACCTTATGAGTTAGTAATTCTTTTCAAAGAAATGAAAGAGGCATCGAGATAGCTTTCTTAATTCCAAACGTTGCAAGATACACATGGCACTAAGTTGAGCAAATAATAAAAAAAAAAAAAAGAGGAACCACTTTGATTGTAGTCACATGTACCACATTAAGGCACAGTATACAATCCAAGAGATGAGAAGGCATGGCTATCATCCACATGTCATTAGCTATTGCCATTTATGGTTGAGGAGAAGACTTACTTGGATGTGAGGATTTTGCTATGAAGCCTTTTGAAGCTCTTAGCATATTATGTGCATGATGAAATGAGAAACTATGGCCAAAAAGATGAAAAAAAAATGAAAATAATCAATGAGTTGTGTCACCATATCATGATAGCGAAATCAATTTGAAGGAAAAAATAGAAAACCTCATCAAGGAAAAGGAGCCCAAACATACTTCATAATCAATAGAGCAAAGAGGTAGTATATACTGACTAGCCTCGACATTCGTTAACAAGGCTTCTACATTCACACAACGCAATAAGAGATTTAACACAAGATTGCTAAACACTTCACTGAATCAACAACGTCATCACTTGCTTTGTTTTGCAATGGAAAAATACAGTACAATAGAATATGTAAACTAGTCACTAGAATCAAACAATACAAACACTTTGCTATTAGTGGAAACCTTAAGCTTTGATACTGGAGTATATGATGTGCCTAGGAGCAAAGTTATCACTAAGTCTTATCGCAGAAAAAAAAACCAGGTGAGTCCTTTCAGAGATTGAAGAAAATGGAATGCTCAGCAAATATAATAGTAGCTTTGTGAAGTTGCTCTTTGGATGTAACTCACTAAGGAACACTACATGACTTAGCCTTTACTTAATGTGATACACAAGCAAACACTAATGTTCACTCGCTACTAATAATATTAGATAAGAGGAGGGGGTGGGTGGGTTTGGTTTGGGTAATGTGCTTAAAGAATAGTGTCTCACAAGGACAAAGAGAATGGTCATTAATAATCATCTAATAATCTATTTTCGGATACCGGATAAAGGACTATTTATAGTGAGTTAGTAGGGCTACAAGGGAAATAAATAAATTATAAGAATAGGCAGTATCTAAAAAAAGGAACCTAGTATAACCCAAAAGGGTATATGCAACAATTAATCAAAAGGAATATTATACAATGTTAGAAAAAGAGTATGATAGGTGGCATCCTACTATTCCTTTTATATGTTAGGGTTGAGCTATTCATGCATAGCAACAAGTCAACAAGAGGAGGGAATAGATAGATTTACTTTCAGGTTCTTAGCATGTAGTAGGTCGGCATTTGAGTTCTTGGCACACAGTAAGTTGGCATCAGTGGTTTGGCATAAGGGTAGGGGATAGAGTAGAGTAGAGTGTGTTTGAGTTGGATACCTAAGGAATTTATCTTCAGGCCCTTTTGGTATTAGATCTCATCTTGCCTAGGTTGAGACATCTAAATCCTCCTAGCTAAAACTTGCAAGCCCCTAAGTCAAGCTCGGGTGATAGGTCTGGAGGTTAGCACTCTATCAACTCCTAGGGGTTATTGAAGATTTTCCCTTAAATCTTGGCAGACTTCTTCTTCAAGAATATAGGGTGTTAAATTAGAGACATTAATGGTCAATGATATTCTATACCCTTCTAGCAATTTTAGCTCATAAGCATTGTCATTGATTGTTCGTAGAACCTTGAATAAACCATCTAATATAGGGGATAACTTGTTCGCTCTCTTCTTTGGGAATCTTTCCTTGCTAAGATGAACCTAAACAAGGTCTTTGGGATTGTAGACAATATTTTTCTGACCTCAATTACCTTGTTCTTGTTATCAAGCTATAGTATGGGCTAGCTATTTGGCAACCTTCTTACGCATCCTTTGGAACTCATTTATGCACTGGAGACTAGACTGACTTTATCCTTAGGAAATTAAGTTGGTAATCATGTCTAAGGACAAGTTTGGGTTGTGCTTGTAGATGACCTTAATGGGTGATTTTCTTGTAGAACTATGGGTGGAGTGGTTGTAAACAAATTTGATGATAGGTAGATCTAAGTTTGAATCATGTAGATTCTTCCCAATAATAGCTCAAAGTAGATTTCCTATTGTCCTATTCACAACTTCGGTTTGGTCGTCTATTTGTTGGGTGACAAAAAGTATTGAACATAAGTTTAGTGTTGAGCTTCTTCTATAGTGTTTGCCAAAAGAAGCTTATAAACTTTGTATCTCAATTTGAGACAATATTCCTAGGGATAACATGCAACTGCATAATCTCTTGCAAAAAAAGGTTATTTACAAATAAAGCATCATTAGTTTTATAATAGGGGATGAAGTGCCTCATTTTACTAAACTCATCAACTACCACCATGATAATCATGTTTCCTAGTTGTCCTAGGTAGTTCGAGTATGAAATCCATGTTTAGGCCGATCTAGCACAGGTAGAGGTGTATACTCCCCATAAGGCTACTTCTTCCCTTTAGTCTTCTACACACCTCGCATTGTTCCAAAACTTTAGGCATGTCTTTTATCATCCTTAGCAAAAAAAAAAATGTTCTTTCAATAGTTCGAATGTCCTCTTCTCATTAAAGTGGCTCTCTAGGCCTCCTGCATGTGAGCTTGGAGGGTTGTCACAAGTATATGTTGATGTGATAGGGCATCAGCCATAGTGTTAGAACTTTCCTTCTTATACTAAAGACATAACAAAAGGTTTCTAAAAATTTTATCCTTTTGGCATGATATCGAGATAGCTTTTGTTGGCTTCAAAGGTGTTTAAAGGGCTCATGGTCCATATAGATAATAAATTCCCTAGGTAGTAAGTAACATTGCCAGTTCTGAAGAGCTTGAACTAGAGCATAGAATTCTTTGTCATAGGTTGAGTAATTCAAAACAGGACCTCTAAGCTTCTCACTAAAATATACAATAGGTTGACACTTCTACTTAAGTATGGTGACAATACCTACTCTACACACATCAGGCTCCAACTCAAAGACTTATCAAAGTTTGGAACACAAGGGCAAAAGTCAACTTTGTTTTAATCTCATCAAAACTCCTATAAGCTTTCTCTAACCATTTGAATTTTGGTTACCTTGGTCCAAGGGGTAGCTATGGAACTAAAGTTTTAAATAAACTATTGATAGAATGAAGTTAAACCATGAAAGCTCCTAACATCGATAGCATTCGTTGACATCGACGACTTAAGAATTACTCTGACTTTCTCATCATCAATGTAGATACCTCTATTAGATACTACATATCTAAGAAATACAACCTTGTTCTAATAGAGGACACATTTCTTTAAGTTATCAAATAAATGCTCTGCTTGGAGGATATCAAACATAGACCTCAAGTGCTTGACATGGGATCAGAGGTCGATATTATACACCAAGATGTTATCAAAATAAAATACAACACGTTTACGAATCAATGGTCATAAAACATGGTTCACAAGCTGCTTAAAGGTGTTTAGCATGTTCGTGAGTTTGAACAACATTACTAACCATCTAAAGAGACCGTCCTTCGTTTTAAACATTGTCTTCCACTCATATTTTAGTCTCATTCAAATCTAGTGATAACTACTCTTCAAATCCACCTTTGAATAGATCCATGTACCATGTAATTCATCCAGCACATCATCCAATTGTCCTGTTAGATACTTGTATTTTATCGTGTAATTTTGTTGATAGCTTGGTTATCAATACACAACCGCCAAGAATCATCCTTCTTTGGTACCAATACAGTTGGTGTCATGACCCTAAGGGGACATAGTAGGATTGCTAAAATTTTTCATATCATGTATGTATCTATGATACGAAAACTGTCTTATAAGTCAGAGATTGTAAGATCAAATAATTAGTCACTAAGGTTTTTTATTTTTAATTAATTAATTTACTGTAAAATATAAATAACTATGGATATCTAATATTCCATGGCCCTTTAGAACAGCAAAGAATTAGTATCCGTTATCAAATAATAAGATAAGGCAAGTCAACTTTATAAATTACAAGAGATACTAAATTATATATAATCTTAACATATAAGTATTCTCTACATAAAATATTTCTGTACCAGCTATATACTTCTCAATTAACTCTAACATTATCAAACCTATCACCGATTTACACTCAGCACTCAAAATTCATCCCAATCTTAGCTTAAATAAACCTGCAAAAGGAATTATAGGGATGAGCAAACCATACTTAGTAAATTTGTTCCTTACTACTACCATGCAAGCAAGTTATCAAACATTATTAACATATATGCAATCTATGTATAAGTGAAACAAATGCAAGCACCATATCTATAAGAGTCTGTAACTAAGCAAGGTTTATCCCCCATACTTATCTAAACGAGACACCTCACCTTAATTGCATGAGGTTGCTTGAGGGCATCGTTCCTCCAGATGACATTCGACTATTACCCTAGTCGAAAAAAAAAATACCAATCCAAATAGGTGGACATTCACCATCAACAAATCATATCCAAGACCCCTTGGGCACAACAAAGCGAGTCTTCTAGTTATCAAAATATATCTAACGCCCCATGGGCACAAAAATGCAAGTTCTCTCACTATTAATTGGACATACTATGCTAACTTTATCTCAACGATAAAAGTTTTATCCACGAGCACTACGAGCCTTCACATCAATCATACAAGAATTTGTTTAAGATTAGGAAAATGTTTTCAAAAAATACTTTTCTAAAAACTTTGCAAAGTTAGCACTCTTCATTAGTATACCAATTGAGTTATATACATGCAATAAATATACCTGGTAATTTTGGTTAGATATTTATATTTACTGGTTTAAGAGAGTGATTACACAGATGATAGCATATAAGCAAAATAGTCATTTAGACGTGCAAACAATAACAATTAGCAAAACATCACACAAATAAGATATACAAATAGACAACGGGTCATTAGAACTCCATCATCTGGATCAATGCTCACTCTCAAAGCCTTTGGAATTCCTAGAACTCGATAATTAGGTACCTAAGAGATAAGAAGACTTATAAATTTTTAGAAAAACTAGGCTCTTTAGTTAATAAATATCTATTGTAGTTTGCTTAATTTCCTACTGTAACCCGAGTATAACATAAACATGGTTTAACTTACTTGTTGGGATAAATAGGAAATATATTTATATATTTGTAAATTATGGTATTTATGTATTTAGTTATTAATTTATCCTCATTATTTGTTTATAAGATCGATTAACTTAGTTATTCTACTTATTCTTCTTAGTTTATCTTAAATCTTTAGTTGCGTGCAACTTTTTCATTTTAACTCTGATATTTATGATCTTATAGTTGATTTTTATCGTTTTTAAATGTATTTTCACATAGTGTAGCTGGGTTCATTTTAGACATTGAAACTTAAACTTGCATTTTTCATTATGGGCTTCAAAGGTTACAAAATTTTGTTATTTTGGCCTAAATAACTTTATTTATTGATTTTAAGCTTCTCTTTATTATTTTATGATTTAATTAATTTCTAATTTTTTTTTATATTCTTTGAAATATTCTATTTTTGAGTCCATTTTATTTTAATTTCGTTACTTTCTTATTTTAAGCTTATTTTACTAATTGTGCTAATGTTTTGTTATTATAATAATTTTCTAATTAATTAATTATTATTATTTTCTAATTATTGTTAAAATTTTTGGTTTAATTTGGAATTTATGGAAGGTGTTGATGTGATACTTTCTTATTGGTTCATGTAGCACATTTGTAAATTTTTCTAAATTCTTATATTCTTCTATTTTTGTATTATTATTATATATACGTATATATATGTTATTATAATTTATTAATTATTTTATATGGGTTTCAAATCTTCTTTATGGGTTTTGGCCCATCTCATATCAATATGTATATGTATCTATTTTATGTTATTTTAAGTAATTATAATCTAATTATGTATGTACTTACATATATATACATGTATTTATACTTAGATTATACTAATATTGTACATATATTTACACATGTACATATATATATATGTACATGTATTTATACATACAATATACTACTATTATACGTATATTTATACATGTAATATATGTATACGTATATTTATGTCTTCCTAATATATTTTGAAGGAAAATTGATAGAATACATATATATATATATATGTGTATGTGTATGTGTATGTGTGCTTATATACTTTTCGGTTTACTTATATATATGTATAAATATTTAGTTTACATTATGTATATGTTTATTTACATATTAGAGTACACATACATATATATATATATATATATTTTGTATTTTTCTACTTATTTACATATACATGTAATCACACTACTTTCTACTATAGTCCATATATGCATACTTCATATATGTACATATACTATGTATATATATAAACCATATACGTATGTATATACTTAACTAAGTATATATACTTAAGGATATACATATACAAATACTTGAATATAAAGAAATAAAGTTCTTTACATCATCAAATATATATATATATATATATACATGATATTTCTATTACAAAATGCTAAATTACATGTAATTCTTAATACACATGTTATACTTAAACATATATGAACATAAGAAGGAAAATATACAACTTAAATTACAAAAGATAATTGAATTACATAAAGAAAACCTTTGTTTATTTGGTCCTTGAAGCTCCTAAGGATGTTGTCTCCTAATTCCCTTTTAAATTGATAAAATTCTAGTGTTTAAATTGAAGTGCTGGTGATGATTTCTCTTGATTGGTATTTGTGGATGAAAGTAAGAAAAACAAAGGAAGAAGATGGAAATGGGAGAGAGATGTGTTTCGACTAAAAAAACAAAGATGAGGGCCTCAATTTGTTATTAATTAATGATGAAAATTAAAAGAAATTATGGAATTCTCTAGGGGGACACATGGCTTACAGCAATGAGGAAGGAAAAAGAAAAAGAAAAGGAAAAGAAAGAAGAAATAAATGTTTGAAAATGACATTTTGACTTTTGGTCAAAATTAAAAATAATAATGTTTCACGTACATGTAACAATTATAAATTGAAAAAGAAAAAGAAAATATAAAGGAAAAAGGTATAGAAAAAGGAAGGGTAAGAAAATAATTAATTAAATAAATAAAACAAATTTTTAGATTTTTATTTACATATTTTTAATCTTATAAATAATATTTATAATAATATATATTATAATTATAAAGAAAATTATATGACATAAAATTAAAATTTACCATATAATACATAAACAACAAATAAGTAATAAAATTAAGTTCAAGTAATTAAATTCTATAATACTAATTTATTTAGAAGTTATCTCTATTCGTTCATTAATGATTTTACATAATTAAGCGTATTGATCGATAATTGTATCAAATCGGGGTTTTATTATCATAAAAGTAAATTCATACATTTATAAGCTTAAAGTCTTAGTTTTAGGGTTTTTATCATATTTGGTTTCAATCTTTAGTATTTATACATATATAAAGTTTAAGGCTTTTTATACGTGGTTAGGGTTTTTCATATTCGTTTTAAATTTTGAAATTAAAGTTTTAATTAGTTTTAAATTTATTGGTTCTATAAATTTAGGAAAATTATTTATAGTACTTGAGTTCAACTCTATACTTAGAATGCTAAATTTGTAAGGTTTATAACTGGTATAGTACATGGGTTCATACTTTCTCTAATGTATCCTCGATCAATCAGCACATTAACTTGGTTCGAGCTTAGCTACCTACTCTAGATTAAGCTTATAAGCGAGTCAATCCGAAAGAGTTGCACTGGGCTGACGGTTGATACATTGTTCAATGCCTCGAATAGGGGTTAAGCCTTTTGAAAGCTCTGTAGGAAACAAGTCGTCATACTCTTGGAGAAAGGCCTCTACCTCTATTATAAAGGCTTTGACTTCCTTCAACTTAATTAGTTTCCTGATCAGAAGGAACACAAACTCTTCCTTCTTACCTCCTTAGAAAATTGTGCTTAGGACATCACTAAAAACTTCTACTATAATGATTTAGAAATCTTGACTTAGGATTCTTGAATTTCTCTAGGGCTCATAGGGTTTAGTATAGCTTTCTTTCCATCTTTTTGGAGAATATAAGTGTTCATACATCCATCATGGAGCACTCTCAAATCAAATAGCCATAGTCGGCTAAGTAGTAAATGTGAGGCATACATGGGTAAGACGTTGCATAGCACTTCGTCCCTATATCTATTGCTAATAGCAATCAGTACTTAGACTTGCTCGATAATAGGTAGTCCTCTCTTCTCATTACACCAATGTACCTTATAAGCTTTACGATGAGAACAGGTGAGAAACTTCAAAGCCTTTACCACTCCTTACACTATTACATTAGTATAACTCCCTCCATTGATGATCAATGCGCACAAGTTGCCTTTCACTCAGTAATTCGCATGAAAGAGATTCTTCCTTTATTCATTCTCATCAATAGTAAAGGTACTAAGAGATCTTTGTACAACCATGCAATATTCTCTTAGTTTAGGTTGGATTAAGGTGTTAGAATCTTCTTGAAATTCATCTAACAGATGATCAACATATACCTCTTCTTCTCCTTTACTTGCACTTTCCACTTCAATTTGTGGGGTCTTACCCTTGATGGTCATCACATGTCTGTTCGAACATTGACTAGTAACATGTCCGAAGTTGAGACACTAGAAGCACTTAATTTCTCAAGTCTTCCATCTTGAGCTTTGACCTTGGTTCTTCCTAACCTTAGGTTCTACGATCTTAGTCTTACCTTAGCCCTTATCAGGTCTTTTCGGAGCTTAACCTCAATAATCTACCTCAAAACTATTCTGTACTTGGTCATATCTAAGTCAGCTTGGCATGCCAAATTTGCTTAGCATACCAAGACAGCTACTTGTTGTTCAGCTGAGCTGACTTTGCCTCTACCTTTCAATTTTTTGAGTGATTTGAATGGTTTCATCTAAATTCCCAAGTCATTTCACCTTTACAATATTTCCAATCTCAGGCTTCAGACTAGAAATGAACCTTGCTACAATTGGTGCTTTTGGCTCATCAACATCACAACGGATCATTACTATTGAAACTTTCAGACATGCTCTCTAGGGCTACCTTAATTGAGTTCTTAGAGACTTTGGAAAGTATTTTGCTCATAGTGTTTGAAACAAATCTACTCTTCAGAACTTATTTCACCTCATTCTAAGTTCGTGTTTCTTGTCGGGCTTATTAGCATATGCCTTACAACTTCTACTACATTGTTGTATATCTAGAAAACTCTAAGGTTACTACACAAACACGCACTAAGTCCTTGTAATCATAGAAATCAAATATCTTCTCAATCTTCTCTTCTCAATCTAAATATTCATCAATACTACTAAATCTAGAGAAGCTAAGAACTTGCACCTTAATGTCTTCAGTTTCTCGAGGAGCTCAGAGTTTTCGCTTGTCAAACTCAGGAACGTGCTTATCCTCATCTCCAATGTCTTCTATGTCTTTAACTTCTCCTAACTCAAGTCTTCATTGTACCAGCCCTTCATCTTAGATAAGTTGTACTTATGGCGCATTTACATCACTGGGAGTTTGAACTTCTACCCCATGTCCTTTCGGTCTATCTTGCATGCCCTATCCACGTTCAATATTTCTTTATAGTCGGGCTTCCACCAACCTTTACATTGATATGGGTAAATTAGCTATGATGGTAGTGAGGTTCTGCAATTGTTTGTCAATGTTTTGTAGGCTTTGTTGCTCAATACGACCTTGCCTAAGAGCATCACTCTCAACGTCACCTCTTTCTTCTTGTACACTAAGGTTCGACATTCTTCAACAAGGCTTCCACACTCACACAACCCAACAAGAGGTTTAGTATAAGACCGCTAAACACTTCGCTGCATCAACAACCTTAACACTTGCTCTATTTTATAGTGAAAAAATAGAGTATAATAGAATATATAAACTAGTCACTGGAATTAAACACTACAAACACTTAGTTATTGGTCAAAACCTTAAGCTCTAATACTAGAGTATATGATATGTCTAAGAGCTAAGTTATCACTAGGTTTTACTATGGGAGAAAACTAGGTAGTTCCTTCAAGAAATCAAAGAAAATGGAATGGTCGGCAAATACAACAGTAGCTTCATGAAGCTACTCTTCAGATGTGACTTACCGAGGAACATAACACGACTTAGCCTTTACTTAATGTGAAGCATAAGCAAATACTAAAGTTCACTCATCACTAAGTTCGACCTACTAGCAAGATTAGATAAGAGTGGGGGAAATGTGCTTGGAGAATAGTATCTTGCAAGGACAAAGAGAGTATTCATTAACAATTGTCTAATAATTTGTTTTCAGCTACAATATAAACAACTATTTATAGTGAGTCAGTAGGGCAACAAAGGAAATAAAGAAATTATAAAAATAGGTAGTATCTAAAATAAGGAACCTAGTACAACTCAAAAGGGTATATGCAACAATTAAATAAAAGGAATATAGCACAATGTCAGAAAAAGAGTAGGACAGGTAACATATTGCTATTCCTTCCGTATGTGAGGTAAAGAGATGTTGGGGCCAAGCTGTTCAGGCATAGCAACAGGTCGGCAAGAGGTTGGCATTTGAGTCCTTGACATACAATAAGTTGGCATCATGGGGTTCAGCATAAGTGTACGAAATGGAGTAGAGTAGAGTGTGTTCTAGTTAGGCATCTGAGGAATTTATCTTCAGGCCTTTTTGGTAATGGAGCTCATCTTAGCTAAGTTGAGATGTCCGAATCCTCCTGACTGGACCTTATAAGCCCCTGAGTCAAGCTTGGGTGATAAGTTTAGAGGTTAGCATTCCATCAATTATGAGCATTATCTTTTTCCAATAAGTTGTGGGTTTCTTGTTGTCGCCGAATGTTTGAAGTCATCCTGTAATCTTACATGAATGTTGTGGCAAAGGAAGTCAAAATCATTGTAAAGAAAATAAATAAATAAAAATGAAGTTGGTTGGTATTGTGGGGGGCTTCACCCTTTGCACTCCCTAACGAGGTTAGTGGTGTGGCTTCAAGCTCAAGTCTATTAGCCTTTACCCTCCACTCCTACCTAAACAATCTGCTTTTAAAAATTGAGCTCCCAAAATATTGCACCCGATTACAATTTAGGTCATGCAACTACAATTTGAGGCATTTAGTAACTGTGTATGCGTGAAGACCTTACTAGAAGAATGCTCTATATGATAAGAAAATCAAGGCAAATAATGATACATGGAGTTAACCCAATGAGATTGCTAATGTAAATTTAATGTACAAGATTCAACTTAGTGGAACTAATAACTCATGTAGATTGAATCAAAGAGGTAAATCAACTAGTAAAAGAGACAACTTATAGAAGACTTATTTCAAAGTGTTGCTTTAGGGCAACGTACAACTTAATTCAACCAAAGTATGACATACAGTTAAAAGATGTTGTGAACTTATGCACTGACACAATTCTTAAATGAATTTGGCAATGGTGCAGCTATTCAATAAAGTACGTACTTAAGTCAATTGAAAGGCTCATTCAATGCTTAAACCTCTTTAACTACGTCTGAAAGACTTTGGTTAAGGAGCAAAATTTTGAGGGCTAGATTTAGAAATTAATCGAGTTTGATTTTTTGGGTTAAGGTGGTGGAGGTAAGAAGCCAAGTCCAAATAGTCGAGATGATTAAGAGATTTTTAATATGGTGAGCTTAAAATAGGGCTCGTTGAATCGGTTTATCTAATTCAACCATTTTCAGTATTGGCTTAAACAAAGAATAAGGCCTTGTTAGGTGTAAGCTCATAAAAGAAACTCACTTAAGGTCCACTAAGAGAAGGTTTTGATCTTGACCATCAACTAACATTATAATCTTATGGATGAGATAAATGGCCATTAATCAATGGCTAACTTCTATAAATACCTCTTACCCTTCTCATTTGGACAAGAAAGATCTTAGAACAAATGTTTTTACTTGGCCAGATTCTTACGTTAAAAGATCAAATATTTAAATATTTCAAAAAATTACCTTGTTTTTCATCATTTGTGGAGTTTGATGTCTCTTAACTTCTCCACTTATCACTATAAGTGTTAAAACTTTATTAAGATTACCTACTTCTCTTTCCTACACTTCTCTCTTAATCATCATATACATGTAATTCAGGTTATTTTCTTAATCATGTGTAATGTAACTTGACATGCAGTATGCATCTAACCCTTGTATCTATACCCATATCCACAAAGATCTAAAAAATTTCTAATTAAGGAATCCCTCCCTCTTTCTCTCCCTGGGTTGTGTATGTGTATGATGTCCTATCTTTCCCTCTCTATTACCGTATCGTTTTTTAGTTGAATTTAAGATAAGAAATCCAGCTTATTTATAGAATAATAGTTCTACGTTCCAAGTCAGGATACCACACGGTCTCTAATAAGAGTAATGATAACAGGTTTAAAGAAAATAGGAATACAGTGAAGGGGAAGGATTTGGTGGTTATATTTACGATGAAGTAAGATAAAAAGAAGCGCTATTTCATGGCACTATTGATAGGAAAAATTAAAAGTGGAAGTCGTAGTGGTTACTAATAAAAGGATTGTGGTCTATCGTTATTCCTCCGTTCTACAATTTCCATCATATTCACTGAGACTTGTTTATATTTCATTAATCCATTAAAGAAATAAATCGCCAGGTAGATAATCACTTGATTGGAGGGAATAAAATTTCTGTTAGGAATTTATTCAAGTATGCTATTGAACCTGTGGATTTTCTGATAAGTTAAAAGAGAAACTATATAAAAGATAATTGAAAACTAAAGATTTTTGTGGAATTATAAATAAGTGATAATTGGATGTCATTGTTAAAGCTAGAGAAAGTTGTAGCTGAATTATGAACATTTTAGTTGATGATTTTAGGATCAATGAGACTCGGTTTGGAGGATGTAAGGCTGAAGTGGTCAACCATGTTTCGCTTTAAGTTAACCACTAGGAGGCTAGAGAAAATCTAGTAGATACATTTTCTGTGTGTGTAGATCATTTAGTAGAATTAAGATACTATTAACCTGTTATGAAATACTGATTATTGTTCTGTGTGTGTTGGGTATGAACGTAAGAACATTTCAGAAAAATGTCTACAAAAAAGTAATTTCATTTAATTTAAAACTCAAGAGGTTATGCGCGACCAAAATCTTGATTTCCTACGATCAATATTGGTAGATTATTAAGAGCTTAATGTCAAACTCTACTTCTTGTAGTTCAATCAAAGATAGAATTGAATAAACATTAATTGGTCCACACTTAAAGCATATAATTAAGAGTTTCATGCTTCAAGTTACTTTACATAATAATATGCAGATCCAAACAAATGGTCATCTTATCATGTCTGCGCAGAAAACGTGCCTGTAGATATGCATCTTATGTGATGTCTTAATCTTGTGTGTGCTTGTGAGAGTTATCCTAGAAAAAAGAAAAAAAATAAGGGACCGCAAACCAATAATTTTGGAACATAAAAAACCAGTAATATGTCGTTTATAGATGTTAGCACATGTCAAATTGTTGAATTTATATTATATACTACGCATATTCGTTGAGGACGTGAGAAAGTGAGAGAATCCCTGCTTATCCTGAAATATGGGACCACGGTCAACATTTGAATAGAGGCAAATTAAATTTTAATATCTAAATTGGAAGCACGTGAAAATTGTCTCGACATTGATGGAACAAACAGAGAGAAAGAAGGTATGATGTAATTTTACGTGGAAAATAGAACTTGTTATTCGTACACTTGTTCTTTTGTTAAACGTATGATGAATATTGAAATTTTGTACTTTTTTGCTTTTTAATAAGTGCATTAGGGACACGTTAGTAAAATTGATTTCATTTAAAAAAAACAATCTAATTATTAGAATTACGATTTTACTATTTATTTAAATATATAAAAGCAATAAAATTATATATAATTAATAAAAACGTAAATTTATAAAATTGTATCTAAAAGTTTATAGTTTTATTAGAAGTTTACATATAAATGATTTTATATTTATTTTAATTAAAAAAAATATTATAAAATTATAAACTCATAAAATTATATATTTTGATTCGTAATTTTAACAACTATGAAAAAATATACAAAAAAGATGATTCAAACAACATTTTTTGCTATATTTTTATATCGTCGGTTACTTTTTTAACTTCTCTCTATCTTTCTCAACTCAAATCATCGTTTTGTTTTGCCACTTTATGTTTAAATCTTCTATTACTAAATTTAGTAATTTTCTATATGAATTCTCTACCTTTTCAAAAAATTAGAAAACGTCCCTCAATAATTCATTTAGTGATTTCATTAAAATTTTCTAAGATAGTTTTTATTATTACTATTATTATGAGTAACAATTGGCATAATACAATTGATACATTTTCTTTTAAGAGAAATCACTATGTAATTGATTGACCGAGAGTTTGTTTTCATATATATATATATATATATATATATAAAAGATAATTCATATATTTACAGATAGTTCTCTAGAGTTAGGGAACCGGGTTGATCTCCATAATTATGTGTCCATTATTTTATAAAAGAATTAATGTTGGTAGGATTTTACGTAATCATTAATGAACAAGATAGAATATCTTTCTTTTGGTTGTTTAAAAGGATGGATGACTCGAAAAAAACTAAAATAAAATAAAAATGAAAGAATCAGAAATATATTAAAACGTGAAGGATTGAAAAAAAAAAAGTTAAAAGTGAATGATTCTAAGAGAATAATAGGATTGGACGAAGGAGCATCTTTTGTACTTCTATTTTTTTATATATGGTTTTACCGGTCGATGAGCTGAACTAGCTTTAAATTATCGATTTATAAGCCGATTCAAGATTGAATCACACTTAGATTACTATAGCATTTTATGTGTACATATATACTATATGTATTATTGTATAAATAATTTATCGTTATTTTCGGTTCAAATTTTATTTCATTTTGAAATAATTGATTTGAATTGTATGAGTTTGATGTTATTTAATATTTAAATATTGAGTAATGTTAAGTAAAGTAAGAGAAGTTGCAAAAAGAATTCTCATTTGAATATTAGAAATGAGAATATGTATTGTATAGAAAAGAAATTGACAGGAAAAATATGTATATAATAATGTAAAAGAGATAATCTGTTGGGAAAGGGAAAAGTAGAAGATGCTGGGAATGAGAGAATTTGTTTCTTTTTTTATATATTGATGGATCGAAGTCGACTTGAATCGTTGGGCCAACCTGTTGAGCCTCACTAGTCTAGCGGGTTTAGTAAGCTAAACTGTTTGATCCTTAAGGCTTAAAGTTTCACAGGCCGATTTAGGCTTACTGTACCCTTGGCTGGATCGGTTTAGCACTACTTTATGCCGGTTCTGGACCAATTTACGGTGTAAAACCAGCTCTTGCATATGTCTACCTTTAAGGTGAAAAGATAACGAGAAGTGAATAAATCATAGAAACTTCTAATATCACTTAAGTGCATAAACACATGTCTTTATTGGGAAAGGATCACTTATACCATCGTATAATCAGTATTGTTAAATCTAGATCGAAAGGTTAATTTGAAAATGAGAAGGAATTAACAGTTGAAAGGATTAACTATGATCTAATCAAGATTTAACCAATGCCAATAAAATTATTATAATATTATTTATATTTATTTGTAAAGTAATAAAAATTACTTACATCCTTTAAAATTGAAGGTTGAGATTTTTTTACAGTTTATTTTTTTATCTGCATATATTTTTTTAGCAAATTGATGTATTTCTTACAATGTATAAGGAAAATAATATATTTTAACTTGAAAAAACAAGTAGTTTCTTATAGAAACTAGATTAGACCAATTGGGTTAACTTGATTGAATCGGGATATTAAATAGGGTCAAAAGGATGATTTATATTGATTTTATAGAGGGATTAGGTTGAATCGAGTTAGACTAGGTGGGTCAACTTAAGTTTGATAACACTGCATATAATTAATTAATTTCTTTTCCTTGAGTGATAATTTAGAAGCAATAAAATAATAAATGCTAATTATAATAAATAACAAAAGTTAAGATTTTACATGGAAAAACTAAAACAAGAAAGTTTATGAAACTGTCTCGATAAAATACTTCCACTACAAAATAATGGAATTACAATTATGTCTTGGATAGTTCTACTAGATGCTGCACAAACACTCAAGTAATCACTTGGATAGCAAAGGAATACAAAAAATGTACACATGATAAAATAAGAACGAGGTTAAATGAAATTGTTAAACATCAAACTCCAAAAATTACACTGCTTTTATCTTCCAAACTTTATCTCTCATCTCTTCCCTAGTTTCGTTTGTTGTGTGTTTCATCACCGTTACCCTCATCATTGATTTCATCATTGCATGCCCATCATGGCTTGATGATTGTATGTTTCATGGTTGCTCCAATGATGACTATGATGATTGCTTATGTTGCAAAATGGCTCCATGGCTATGTATTTATCGAAATTAAGGGTGGTTGTTTTACCACCTAATTTGAGGTGGTTGAATTTTGTTTTGTTTTGTTTTGTTTTGTTTTTGTTTTTGTTTTGTTTTTTTTATATTGTTGTTAGCTCTTACATGAGTTGGACCTACAAATAACCATATCTCTTAAGGATGTAAATGAGATGAGTTTGGGATGGATCATAAGAATCTAGAACCTATCTTACTACCCTAATAGGGTTTCCAAACCCATCCCAAGATCATACAGGGTTTTTAGCTCTATATTTTGAACATGTCCAATTACCTTAATAGGGTACTCGTTTCCCAACCTATGAGACTTGTTTATTTTTTTATTTTTTTTTTTTCAAAGAACTATTTTTAACTTCATTATTCATTACATGGGAAATTAATTTACATTATTATATTGATAAAACATAGGCAATATAATGAGCACATATTAGAGGAGAAGCCATAAAAACATGCCATACTTTATTTATAATACATTTATAGAATACCAAAACACTAAACACCGGTAAACCTACTCTTCACATTGTTAATAAAGTAAAAAAAAAATCTAACATGGTAGAAGATATAAATTGTCAAAGAGCATAAGTAATAACAAAATACATGACAATAATAATTGAAAATTTGTAGAATAAAATAAAGTCTTCCATCACATAATTCTTCTAACTCTCCTTAACCCTCATATTTTCAAACTTCATATCTCATCTTTTGCCTCAAATTCAATTATCTCCATACCTACAAAGATGAAAAGTTTCATAAAAAACATTAGGTGATTGGGTCAAGAATAAAGAAAGTTGATATCATGAAATTAAAATTGCTACCTCCTTGACCATTTGATAACCAACATTGAGTACACACTAATGCCTCACTTGTATTTAGATTGAGTTGACTTCTATGCAAGTTAATTACTCGTCCATTGGTACTAAATGCATATTTAGAAGCAACAGTTGACACAGGAACAACTAATAGATCCTAGCTATTTCTTGCAAAGTAGGATATTTAATTCCATTGAATTTCCACCAACTAAGGAGATCGAAATCATCACTCCAAGGCAACATAAGTTCTTTTAAGTAATTGTCCAACTCTAACTTTACTTAGCCACCCTTATTGTATATGGTGCTTAAGTGTTGTACGAACCTTATTTTCATCGAATTGTGAAAAGCATTATTGGTACTTGCCAAGTGAGACAAATATGAACTATTTCTTACACTCCTATTAAGGTGAGATTTATGTTTACATTGATACTCTCAAAGTAGGTCATAACAAGTGTTCCTAACACATTCTATCTCTTTACAAGCACTCCCTCCATATACAGTAAGACCCCGGTTCGGACACACTCTACATTACTCGAACTCCTATTTAGTTACCAATCTGCTTAGTGTTGAAGCCGAAGTCCTTAGACACTAAGCTCTCTTATCCTAATCTATTGAGCTAATACCTCACTTGATCACCCCGATAGCCTTTAGTATAGTACAGTAGCAACAACACTAACACTAAAGTAATGTGGTTCTGGTGCTCTAAGATTCCAAACGCGAACCCATTGATAGATTACTACTTATCATCTACTTTTTTGACATTTGTACTATATTCCTTTTTGTCCTTTATCATATTTGTCCTTTATCATATTTACCCTTTTTGTATGTACTAAGAATCTCTTTTATACATTATCCCTTATGTAATTATCATTGTCGTATTGTTTCCCTAAGGGTCTTACTATAAATAGTCCCATAGTTGTAGCAATAGACTCGGTTAACTTTAATTAATACAAACATTGCATATTTCTTTCCTATTCTTGTAAGAAGATATCTTCTTTGAATAACAACCTTACACTCTTATCTAATCTTCTTTGGTAGCACAAGATTAGTGGCGAGTGAACCTTAATATTAGCTTATATGTTATATTAGGCAAAGTACTAAGTCATGTCATGTTCATTGGTGTATCATATCTGATGAGTAGTTTTATGGAAGCTATCGTAATTGCTGACTTTAATATCTCAAAGGACCTACTATTACTACTTCTTACAGTAAGCCTTAACGATAACTTAACTCTTTAGCACATTATATAATCTTTGTATTAGAGCTTAAGGTTACGATCTATAGCTTAGTATTGTAGTAGCTATTTGTTATAGTTGTGTGTTTTGTTATACTTTGTTTCTCTACTAGAAAATAAAGAAAGTTATAAAATTATTGTGCGATATAGTATTAGTAAAGTTGTGTAAAAGCTTCTATTGAGCAATGAACTTCTTGAAGTTTTGTATTAAGAATGTTGAATCCCAATGTTCAAGGAGAGGTTAACGATACTAAGAGCGAAGCTCATGGTTGCAGTTGTGTTAGCCAATAGGCTATGCGAACTATTGATGAGCAATTATAAGACCTTACTACTATTGTAGCCAACTTAGCTATATCCATGTAAAGATTAATAGAGGATAGACCTCAAAAGAGAACTGATGAATGAGGCTGAGATGTAATAAATAGGTTAACAAGATAAGTAGTTGAGTATTGAGCACCAGAAGTTATTAATGTAAACCTAGCTCCATCTCGACATGTTGAGATGTTTATGGATATGAGACTTGAGTTAAATGAAGTTGAAGAGTATGGGGAGGAGGAAGAGTTGTATGTTAAACTCTAAGAGCATGAGCTTTGCGCCCCTAAAGGAGCCAAGCAACTCAAAGTGCAAATACCGAGCTTTAACGGATTTGGTAATGCTGATGATTGCTTAGACTAGGAGGAGAAGATTGAGAAGATACTTGACTTCTACGATTACAAAGACTCAATACATATTCGAGTAGTTGCTTTAGAATTTTTTAAGTATGCAACAATGTGGTGGAAGAAATTGCAAAATGTACGTTAGTGAGCCTAACGTAAAATCCGAACTTGGAATGAGATGAAGAGAGTTCTAAGGAGTAGATTTGTGCTAAAATACTATGAGTTAGACACCTTCTAACATCTTCAGGAACTCAAGTAGGCTAGCTAATCTATAGATGAATATGTTCAAGAGTTCTAACTACTGATGTTTTGCTATGATGTTGATAAACCAGATGCACGTATAGTAGTCATGTTCATTTTTAGTTTGAGACCTAAGATTGGTAATATTATGGAAGTATAGAGGCATGGAAATTTAGATGACACCATTTGAGTGGCATAAAGAGTTGAAAGGCAAAGGCAAAATTATCTCAGCTGAGCACAGAGCAGTTGACTTGGATTGCTTAGCAGCACTGGTATACTAAGCTGACCTAGAAATAATTGAGCTCAATGTAGTTTCGAGGTCAACCACCGAGGTCAAAGTGCTAAGCAAACCTAATGATGGTTGAGGTAAGACTAAGGTCAAGGGGCCTAAGGTTAGAAAGGATTGAGGTTAGAGCTTTGGTAGGAAGACTAAAGAGATAAAATGTTTTAAGTATCTTGATTTTGAACACATAGTTAGTCAATGTTTAAACTGATGTATCATGACCATCAAGGGAGAGAAGTCCCAATTCAAAGTAGAAAGTGTTAGTGAAGATAAGGAAGAAGTGGAGGATGCCGAGCAATGTTTTGATGACTTCTTAAAAGGCCTAGAGGCCCTTACCTAACTTGAACCAAGAGAGAAATACCTCAATATGGTTGTTTGAAGAGTTCTTAGTATTGATGTTGTAAGGAAAAATGAGCAGTAAGAGAAACACTTCCACACTAAATGTTGAGTGAATGAAAGTTTGTATGCTTTAATCATTGATGGGGGTAGTTATACCAATATGATAATGCAAGGCATGGTGAGGGCTCTGAAATTGTCTACCTGTTCTTATCTTAAACCGTATAAGATTCACTAGCTTAATGAGAAGGGAGGACAACCTATTACCAAACAAATCAGAGTGCCATCATTATTGGCGATAGGTATAGAGATGAGGTGTTATATGATGTCCTACCTATGTATGCTTCCTACATACTGTTAGGTCAACCATAGCTCGTTGACCTTAAGGTATTCTATGATTGATATAGGAACACTTATATGTTTTAGATCGATGGGAAGAGGGTTGTATTGAACCCAATGAGCCTTAAGAAGGTTTAAGAATCACAAGAGAAGATTTCTAGATCGTTGTAGAGGAAGTCCTTAGTGATTTCCCAAGCTCAATTTTCTAAGGATGTTAAGAAGGAAGAGCTTATACTCTTATTGATTAGAAGACTTATTGAGTTGAAGGAGGTCGGAGCATTACTTACTAAGGTGTAGACTTTGCGCCAAGAATATGCCAAAATGTTTCCTACTAAGTTGTCAAGAGGTTTACCCTCATTGGAGGCATAAGGCATTGCATTGACCTCTAAGTTGGAGTTGCTTTACATAATTGACCTGCCTATAGGCTCAATCTTATGTAAGCAATCGAGTTCAAGAAGCAAGTTAATGAGTTGATTGGGTATGGATATGTCAGAGAAAGCATAAGCCCCTGTATTGTTCTAGTGGTCCTAGTATCGAAGAAGGATGGCTCATGGAGAATATGCATTGATAGCCGAGCTATCAATAAGATTACTGTCAAATACTGCTATTTGATTTTATGATAAGATGATATGCTAGATGAGTTACATGGTACGTGGGTATTTTGGAAGGTTGATCTAAAGAGTGATTACTACAAAATTTGAATGAGACCCGGAGATGAATGGAAAATTACTTTCAAGATGAAGGACGGTCTAATTGAGTGTTTAGTGATGCCATTTGGACTTACCAATGTGCCAAGCACCTTTATGCGACTTATGCATAATGTTTTGAGGTTTTTGATAGGAAAGTTTGTTATAACTTATTTTGACAACATTTTAGCGTATAGTGTTGACCTTAATTTTCATGGCAAGCACTTGAGATTAGTATTTGATATCCTCCGAGTTGAACAACTATTCGACAATTTGAAGAAAAGCATATTCTATCAAAGTAAGGTAATATTCCTTGAATATGTTGTCTCTGCAAGAAGAATTAAGGTTGACGATGAAAAGATCCCAGCTGTTCTTGAAAGGTCAACACCAACCAATGCTACCAAAGTTAAGAGTTTCCATGCTCTAACTTCGTTTTATTGAAAATTCATTTGGAACTTTAGTTCTATAGTTGCCCTACTGATCGAGCTGAATAGGAAGAACTTTGAATTCATATGGTTCGAGAAAGCTTAGAAGAGTTTTGAAGAGATCAAATCTAAGTTGAATTTTGTCCTATGCTAGTATTGCTTGACTTAAGCAAGGTTTTTGAGCTAAAATGTGATGCATTCGAAGTGGGCATTAGAGCTATTTGAAGTGTAGGAGCACCAACTAGTTGCATATTTTAGTGAGAAGCTCTAATGTGCCATTCTGAACTACTCGGCATATGATAAGGAGTTATTCCCTTATCCAAGCACTTCAAAACTGACAATATTACCTACTATTGAGAGAGTTCATTATCTATAGAGACCATGAATCTCTCAAGCATCTTAGAGGATAGTAAAACTTCTCTCAACGACATGCTAAATGGGTGAAATTTTTGGAAACTTTTTGCTTTGTTATCAAATACGAGGGGAAGCACAAGCACTGTGACCGATACCCTTTCTTGTCAACATGTTCTTATCACAACATTGCTGCCTAGAATACTTAGGTTTGGTATCCTACCTAATCAATATGAACATAATTCGTACTTTGGACCTTTAGTAGCCAAGTGAAACATTAGAGGAGTAGTAGGTAGGTTCTACTTGAGCAAAAAATTTCTAATGAAAGGAAAACAAGTATGCATGCTAAGCAATTTTGTTAGGGAATTACTTATACAGGAAGCCCATGTTAGGGGCTTAGCCGACCATTTGGGCGAAAAGTGAACTATTGAGCTATTGAAAGAACATTTCTATTAGCTTGGGATGGTGAAGGATGTATGCAAGATTCTTGAACATTGTAAGGTGTACAAGTAAGCCAAAGGAAGAAAGGAGCCTTACGGGGAATATATACCTTTGTCCTTACTTGAACGGCCATGGACCAATCTAAGCATGGATTTCATACTTGACTTACCCAAAACACCTCAAAAACATGATTCTATCATGGTGGTGGTCAATTAATTTAGTAAAATGAGCTACTACATCCCTTACCATAAAATTAATGATGATTTTTTTTTTTGTTATTAACCTCTTTTTGTAAGAAATTGTATGGCTATATAGTATTCTAAGAAGTATTATATTTTATCGTAATTCAAAGTTTACGAGCTTCTTTTAGCAAACACTATGGCTATGGAAGAAGCTTGACACTAAGTTGATGTTTAGTACTTCTTACCATCCGCAATTAGATGGCTAGATAGAGGTTATGAATAGAATAGTAAGTAATCTTCTTCAAGCTACTGTTGGGAAGAATTTGCATGATTGGGATCTATGCCTGCCCATCATTGAGTTTGCTTACAACCACTTTACTTATAATTTGATGGGAAAGTTACCTTTCGAGGTTTTCTACAGACTTAATATGAACTTGTCGTCGGACATGATTACCGGCTTAACCTTTCGAGGAGAAAGTTAGTCAGGTCTACAACACACCAAGGAATTCCAAAGATTACATCAAAAGGTTGTTGAGCAACTAGCCAAGTAGCCAAGACTATTGCTCAGTAGCAAGAGCATAGCAATAAAGGATGAAAGCATGTCATTTATAATCCAGGAGATCTCATTTGAGTTTACTTCTACAAAGAATGATTCCAAGGATGGAGGGTAAGTAAGCAGTCCTCCATATTAGAAGGCCCCTTCAAGATCCTATTAAGGATAAATGACAACACTTATGGGTTGGAGTTAACTGAAGGATATAGGGTATCCCCTACCTTCAATGTGTCTGATCTGATGCCCTATGTACCAGAAGGAGAAGAAAATCAAGATTTGAGGGCAAATCTTCAACAACCTCGAGAAGTTGTTAGAGTGATGACCTCTAGACCCCTCACTAAGCTCGCTTCTGAGACTTACAATCTCTTACAAGGAGGATTTTGTCTTCCCAACTTGCCAAGAACGAGCTCTTGTATATGGAAGAGCTATGGAAGAACTCTCTAAGACCACAGCTCAAATACACTCTACTATACTCATACTACTATCCAATTATCGACCTGTCAAATAACGAAGCCAAGGTCCTTGGATGTTGAGTTCTCCTATGTCACGCCCCGAAGTGGTAGAGTTATAACAGCCCTGCCGTATAAACCATCCTAAGATAGAAGTTAGCCTTACAACCGCTATCTTAGACCTGATCTACACAAGGCGTCCACGACTAACCCGCTTTGAAGTAAACAGTTTGTAATTTAAATAAATCATTTACCTAAGAAAGCGAGGAAATATATATATACACTATAATTCAGTTATTACATTATTCAAAAATAAAAAGTAATAAAATATGTGTTGATTCTTCAATGTTTTCTATCACTCCCCAGGATCCAGTAGTTGCTAGCTTCAGAGTAATTGTTTGCTGCTTTTTAGCCAGCACCTGCACAATGTCTATAGGGATGTGAGCAACCACAACTCAGTAAGTTAGGATGAAGGACTTAAAACTATACCATAAACACAACAAGGTTTTCAATCAACTTATTAGGTGCAATGCATGTGCAAGCAAATGCCATCGCATGACATTGTCCGGCCAATCATGAGATTGGAGAAATTGTGCCCCCCCTAATCCGGGTTGAAGAGTTGCCATTAATGCAACAGCTCACGACCAAACCCAAGCTTATGCAATGGAGACCTCGCTCCTCCTGCGACTACCTTCGAACTATTGACTTCACCCTCGCCGCGACCTCCTTTCCTGTCACTTAGTTTAACTAAGGATGAAGAAGGGACTAATTGCAATCCTGCGCTATCCCTTTTGAAGGAGTCGGTATTTG
Organism: Lumnitzera racemosa; assembly: GCA_024138005.1. Taxonomy (NCBI): domain Eukaryota; kingdom Viridiplantae; phylum Streptophyta; class Magnoliopsida; order Myrtales; family Combretaceae; genus Lumnitzera; species Lumnitzera racemosa. Next base: position 15,044,037 of record JAMXBC010000008.1, on the reverse strand, counting down.
GCCGGAGAGTCCTAAGTTCCCCTAATGGGTTGCCATAATCTTAAACCTCCAAAATATAGCATCGTATTAATCTCAAATTACCTCGACTCTACACTCATTTACTTGAGGTCCGATTTGCTCAAGCCATCGCCGATCATCCTTATAACACAAACGTGGTTTCAATTTTTCATATAACTATTATAGGTTCATTTTATCCTGTAACGCTTATTATTATGTTTTTTTTAGGGTTTAATATGCCCACTTATCTAGGTCTTAAGTCTTTTACAATTATTTTAGGTTTGGGATTAGATTCGGGTTCGGTTTCCGCATCGATTTTTAAATTAAGTTCAAGTTCTAGTTCTAGTTCTATTTCTAAGTCCTAAATATGCTCGAATCCTAATGTGAAATTAATCACATTAAGCTCAAGTATTCAAATATCTTATTAGGTCTTAATTTAGTATTCGAAACTATTCTATATACGCTATTCCTAATTGGGGCATTGGATTTATCTCCGATGTGAGAAAATCTTACATTTTTATACAATTACGGAAAAGTAAATCTTATTTCAGATTTAGTATTATTCTGATTTTTATTATAGTATTATCTAAATAACCCTAATTTTTTTAGATTTATTAATTTTCAATTCCACATATTACTAATTTCCTACAATAACTACCTAATTTCCTAAATTAACTATACTTAATACTCTAAAGGCTAGGATTAGGTTTCCATATCATAGATTAACATCCCTAAACATCTAATTACTATCTAAATCAGTAATTAGTATCTTAATAACCTAATTCACCCAAAATTATCCAATTTTTCCATCATTTTAGGACTAAAAATTAACTTAAAAATTTCAAAAATTAATTTTAGAAAAATGGCTTCATAGCACTATTCTATATCATATAAGCATTCTACAAAAAAATTTGAGCTCCAACCTATACTCTTAAGCCTATTTATTTCTCATTCTAATCATGCTCGATTTTGCATGATTTCTTAAAGACCCTATATTTTCAGACGTGATTAAACTAAATCACTATTTTTTCCTAAATCTACATACAATAAAACCTCAGAATAACAAGTTTCATAATTTTTTAAGAATATTTACTACTTTTACAAAACTACACAAAATCGGGCTAGAAATTGAACTCATCGATTTGGGTGGCTCCGGTCACCGTTGGTGGTCATGGGTATATCGGCCCACCTGGGCATTGCCACCATCGTGTAGTGGTGGTGGCCGTCCACTCCCAGCTGCTCGTCGGGTCTGAGTTCTCATTTGTGGCATTAACTGCACAATTTTCCTTTTCTTTTTTTTTCCTTGGTTCTTCTCTCAATTTTCGCCTCTCCCTAATTTTCTCTGATTTCTATCTATCCAAATGAGCTTCTGAATTTTTCTTGCTATTTATAGGGCTTTGTGGGTAATTAATATGCATTAATTAGACATGACATTGCCCCATTTTCTTGATTTTTGGCTTTTGTGTTGGTTAATTCTAATCGGTTAATTTTTCTTTTTCAGATTCTGACCTGCTACGACCATATTTGCATTAATCCATACCCTTATGATTTTTTTCTGATTTTTCTTAATTAATTTAATAATTTTCTTTAATTATTTACTAAATTTTTTGCCAATTTAAGTAATTTCGCGTATTTTTATTTACACGTAAATACATGTGAACATTCCTAATTATTATTTAGGTCATTTTATGATTTTTTGTATACATATAATCTACCTTTAGTAATTTATTAGTTATTAAATTACACTTTTCGCCTTTTTGATAATTAACAGGTATTATACTTAAAATTTGAAAATTTTGTAGTCTCCTATTTTATTACTTATTTTCTTAAATTCAAGTTTAAGGGGTCATTTTTACTAATATTTCTAACTTTACTTTATAATTTAGGTTCGATCGGGTCTTGCAACTGATCGAAACTTCGAATTGTTAGTTTTGGGGTTTACATCCTATCCCACCTTGTTAAGCTAATACCTCACTCGATCACCGTAATAACCTTTAGTACAATACAATGGTAACAACACCAACACTAGTGTAGCTTTGTTCTAGCACTCCAAGATTCCAAATGTAAACCTATTGGCAGGTTGCTATCTGTCTTCTACTTTTCTAATATTTATACTATATTCTTTTTTATTCTTTGTCATATTTACCCTTTTGTATGTACTAAGAATCTCTTTCATACGTTATCCTCTATGTAATTTCCATTGTTATATTGTTTCCTTAAAGGTCTTACTATAAATAGTCCCACATTGTAGCCATAGACAATTACCTTTAATTAATATAAACATGGCATATTTCTTTCTTGTTCTTATGAGATACCCTCTTCAAATAACAATCCTATACTCTTATCTAATTGTATTCAATAGCTCAAGATTAGTGGCAAGTTAACTTTAGTATTAGCTTATGTATCATATTAGGCATAGTATTAAGTTGTGTCATGTTCGTTGGTACGTTATATTCGATGAGAAAGTTTACAGAAGCTACTATGATTACTGACCTATCCATTCCCTTTTTCTTCAATATCTAGAAAGACCCATTGTTGCTACTTCCTATAGTAAGTCTTAGTCATAACTCAGATTCTTATCACATTACAATTAGCCATTGTACTAATATTAACATCAAAAGAATTCTTTTACGTAATCAATGCTTCCTTAATTTCGAACATCTTCACAAAATAATAATTTGTAGTTAGATATATTATAAAAGAAGATCAATTTCTTGCAAATCTCTTTCGCTAACTCTCAATCATCATCTGTTGAAGATATTAGTAGTGTCTATCCATATGTTGAACTTTGCAAAACACTTCTTTATATCTAACTGTTGTCATGAGCATGTCATAAGTGAAATTCCATCAAGTTTTACAATCTAAACATAGCTTTCTTTCATGTGAAACATCCAATTGCCTAAATGCCTCTTCAAACTTCTCTACTCGAGATGGTATTGCTAACCAAAATGTGACACTATTACGTATCTTCTCTGTTTTTTTTTTTAAATAATTATACCCTCCTTAACAATCAAATTTAAAATATGTGCACAACATCGCATATGAAGTACCATTCCATAATGAATAAGCTAATCCCTTTGTACCTTAGACATTAAAGTTATGATCATGGCATCATTAGTTGAACAATTACCTACCGTCATTGTACATAATTTTCTATTCAAGTTCTAAGATAAAGGGAATTGAATAAGCAATCAACAAGAGCCTCATTTATGTGTGGGGTCAAAACATATAAAAAAACTACATAAAAATATAAATATAGTTTAACAAAAATATAGGTTCCACTAATAATATTAGAAGAAGTAAAGAAACTTACTTCAAAAGTCAACTTTAGAGCTTCCAATTGTTATTGATAAAGTGTGTTGTCACAGTCATGTATGCTTTTTTTGTTTTTATTAGATGTCCACATATCAATTGTTATTACAACTTAAGAATTAATTCCTTTCAACAACACACTTAACTTTTTCTTCTCCTCATGGTAGATGCTCATAATCTCTTTTTGCAAGGTATCGTGACTTACATGGTTAAAAAGTGGTTCAACACAATTAAGAAAATCTAAAATACTCATGTTGAACCATAGAAATAGGATATTCATGGAAAACTATTGCCATTGCAAGCCTTTTCCTTGTGATTTCTTAATTAAAGGACCAATTTTCTATTGACCACTCGATTGTCTCACTTTGTTTTTTCTCAATTGACAACAGACATTACTTTATGTCTTGTTTCTTTTATTGCAAGCATCTCTGCAAATGGTCATGCAAATGTTTTGTTCCATTTGCACTAGATGCTTGTAGTTTTTTGATTATAATGATTACATATAGTGACTTTCTTCCCATCAATTATTTTTTCACCATATCATTCCATACAAATGTTTTGATGTACTTGTTGGTTTTCTTTATGGTACTTCCTTTTCAGTCTCAAATATTGAAATTAGAAATTCCTTATTATTATTGGCATTTATACTCATATTCATCTCAATCTTAGTTTCATCATCCATGTTCATGTTCTTTGCATTGCATAAAAGAGAGTGGTAAGAGAATAATAATAATAATAACCAAGGTTGTTGTAGCATAATGGCATTGCCATTGGTCTCCTATTAGAATAGATTGGAATTTGAATCTTCCCTTTTATAATTGGTAAAAAAAAATGAAAATAATAATAACAACAACATAGTACTTGTCACTATAATAATTTCTTATAAGTAAGAGCAAATTGCCTAACAAGATGAGGGGGGGGGATAACATGGAAGCATCTGCATAGAAACATTGTTTAAGGTGTTGAAAGTTTTGAGGCTACAAGTACAAAACAAAAGGATACAGGTAAATAATGACTCCATTCTATCGTATATTATTCAAAATATAATTCATGTTCTAACTTATGTCATAATTATACGTAGTTAATATAACTTTTGTAAGACCTGTCATGTATTAACTATGTGTATAATGTACATAAACTAGAAAACTACCTACACCGTAGTATAATGACCCAAAATCAATAAATTTTTCCTTTAGGTCAGAACAACCAATTTATACTACATTATATATATATCACTTCATTTATTGGTAGCATATTAGAACAAAATTGTTTCATATATACTATTGAGACTGAAAATGCATGCTCTATAATTTAGATTGATATATTTTTCTTTCCCGTCGGTAGTTATACTTCGAATTATTAAAGAAAAGAAAAGAAAATAGAATAAGTTCCTTTATATTTTCACTTTGGTACTACTTACAATTCAATGGAAAATGAGAGGGTAAATTTACTCAAAACATTAAGTGACCAGGTAACTTTCATGGCTTGCCAATGGTTTATATAATTTCTTATGTATGGATTTAAATAACGTTTAGTACCACTACATTAGTGTGTCAATTAATGGGATCTTGCTGCATAATGAAGCAGGCATGACTACAATCATTGAACGCAGTATTAGCAACCCCTTCGCCTCATTTAATCATGTCTACATTTTAATCTAAATAACACATTTTAGAATTGTACTTAGCATCATTGATGATTAGCTCAAGTCTCAAATCACAATCAAAATGCTTCCCTATTTGCAACTAAATGCAATGCAGAACTCCACCACCTCCTATTTCGAGAATCTATGCAAATGGTTAACCTTCTTTTAATGAAAAATGTACATAATCAAAGTTGAATAGTTTCAATCAAACGTGTTCCATTTAAATTATGAGTAAATTCATATCCCATTTGAATTGTCCATATGTATTATGAGTAATACTACAACCTTAGTAATCACAATTTAAATAACATGGACATACTTTAATCCAAAGATGATGTCTCTAATCCAATTTAGTAATAACAACAATAGCAGCCTTAATACCACTACATAGGGTCAAAATCTACCAATATCATCATATCTACAAAACTGCATCCATCATTCAGCCATGAATTTCTTACAAACTCATAGATACCTCTCTAGTTTCAAAGAGTATGTAACTTTGCTACAAATGTTGATTGGCACCTTAACCAGCTACAAACCCCAAATGTAAACAAAATGCAAGCTTATGCAGATGTACAATAAAAAGCCAAACTCAATGGCAACTTGATCCTAGTAAGCAACACATTTTGAATATCCTATGTAGTATGAGTAGTACTACAACCTCAGTATGCTAGGACAATTCGAAATCATTGTAGACTAAGATCCGTCCTTAATTATCAAACTCAATGTTCATAGCAATTGCTCTCTCTTGACGAATATGGCAAAGAAGAACCTTAGAAGGCAAGTAGCGTGGCAAAAAGAAACGTAAACATAATCATGTACAAGTATTTATGTATTGATATCACTTAGTACTAATGATGATGCTGGTGACTTTGTGGAAGTGTTTTAGAGATTAATTAACTTAAAGTGTGGCTTAATAAGAGGATTATATTATTAACATATTTTGATATTAAAGATTAAAGATATTGCAAGGGAGATTTTATGCTAGTAGATCTAGATAATAATGACCCGAAATTGATCAAGAACTAGTAATGCCCAAAAAAAAGATTAAGTCAAACTAAAAACATAAGACGTACAGATCTCTTACAATCAAACCTATGAAAAGTAGAAACAAGTTCACCAACAACACCATACAAACTACAATTTGGATAAAATTTGAATTAGATTAATCCATAATCCAAAAATTTGAATCTTGTTAAAAAAAACGTAAGGGCATAAATAAGATCAAAACAAAGAACAATTAGTAGAAAGAACAAACTTAAGAGTGAGTGTGAGAGGATGCCAAACGGATATAGTTGCAAATGTTATGCTGATAACGGTTGTTTTTTTTTTTAAGAGAGATGTAAGGAAGAAAGAGAAGAGAGTAGAGACGTAAGGGATAAGACGCAGATGGAGATTAGAGAAATAACTAGGGTTGGGGATATAAGATAGTACTTTACTTTTCATTAAGTTTTTTGTTTAGTTAATATTATTTTATTAATATATTATTTTTGTAGGGTAATGGGTCTCTCAACAAATTTTTTTTAAATCCCAAAACTCATTCCATAACCTTAATGGGTTTTTAACCATATGTTAGATCCCGTCCCAAAACCCTATTGGGTAGTATCCTATATCCTATAGGGTTTTTAATGGGTTAGAAGGGTCGAGCACCTTATTGTGACTCACCTATTTACATCCCTAATCTTCCCCTTTAGCTCTTGTGGGGATTTGCTCTATACTTGCTATTTGCCTACAAGTAATAATTTTCTCCTTTATTAGCACTTTGTTCATCATATTCGATCCATTATCTATATGGATTTTGTAAAGCTAAAGGAGCTTCATCTCTAAAACATCCTGAATCCGATGGTATATAATATCAATATGTTTGGATCTTAAATGAAAGGCAAGACTCTTTTTGAGATGGATCATGATTTGACTATCATTGTAAAGGATATACTTCTCCTACTATTGTCTCAATTTTTGTAGAAATTTCTTCATCCATAAGCCTCCTTGCAGGCTTCAATTATAGGAACATACTCATCATTGATAGTGGGAGAGCGATATACTGATTGCCATGACATAGCTCCCTTTACATAAATAATCAAATATCTTGATGTTGATTTTCTGATGTCAACTTCCTATGCTATATCTGCATCTGTGAAACCCTTAAGTACAAGTTTACTACCACCAAATTGCAAACATAGTTAGGTAGTGCCTCTAAGATACTTAAGGGTCCATTTGATTGAGGACCAATGTTCCTTACTAGGATTAAAGAGATAGCGACTAACAACACCAACTGCATGAGCAATATCTAGTTGTATACATACCATAGCATACATAAGATTGCCAATTGTTGATGCATAACATACCTTCTTCATTTCTTCTTTCTCTATCTCACTTGTAAGACATTGCTTGGTACTAAGTTTGAAGTGACCTACAAGTGGTGAACTCACTAGTTTTGAATTGCTCATGTTGAATCTATTTAGTACCTTCTTAAGTATCTCTCTTGCGATATCCCTAAATTCTAACTTTTCCTATCACATATAATTCTCATACCAAAAGTTTGTTTCATAGGTCCTAAGTCTTTCATATCAAAAGTCTTTCATAGCAAAAGTCTTGCTTAACTCTACTTTCAGATTTTGAGTCTGCTTGGCATCATGGCCAATAATTAACATATCATCTACATATAGCAAGAGGATGATGAACTCACTACGAGGTAGTTACTTCATAAATACATAACAGTTTGATGCAGTCTTAGTATATCTATGGTCAACCATAAAGGAATCAAATTTCTTATACTACTATCTTAGAGCATACTTTAGCCTAAACAAGGTTTTATTTAATCTATGAACAAGATGTTCCTTCCATTTGGTTCTGAAACCCTTAAAATACTCCATATATATTTCTTCATCTAGATCTCCATGAAGAAAAGAAGTCTTAACATCTAGCTGCTTGATCTCTAGATTCAAACTGGCAATTGGTCTAATTACAACCCATATAGAAGACGTTTTCACTACTAATGAGCAGATTTCCTCAAAATCAATTCCCATCTTCTAATTGAAGCCCTTCACAACTAACCTTGCCTTGTATCTAGGCTGTAAGCTATTTCTTCAGCTTTCAGTCTATAGACCCACTTATTCTTTAATGGCTATTTGCCCTTGGGCAATTCTACCAAATCATCGGTATGGTTTTCCTATAATAATTTCATCTCTTCTTACATGACTTTTAACCATTCTTGATTCTATTGGTGTAACATGGCTTCCTATAAACTTTGCCTTACCTATTAGCATTACATACTCATCTAAAGTATAACTTATGTAAGGTCTATGCTCTCTAATAGATCTTCTCTACTTCATCTACACTTTAGGTTCCATTGGTTTTGGTAGAGCTAAATTTCCATCACTTTGATCATTGTCTTGATTACCATAAACTTTAACAGTAGGATTTGGGTCCAAATTAGTTGGATACTCATTTGAAGATTTTGTTTTCCCAAGATTTTATACATCTAAGATAGTTTGATCCTCCATAAATACCAAATCTTTGCTTTTGATGACCTTCCTCTCTATTGGATCCCACAATCTGTAACTAGACTCTTCATGTGCATAACTTAAGAAAATACATTTCTTTGCATTAGTATCAAGCTTAACCCTCTCATCTTTAGGGATATGAAGAAAGACTTTACACTTGAACGCTCTTAGATGATCATAAGAAACATCTTTCCTTACCTAAACTCTCTTTAAGATATCACCATCCAAAGGATAAGAAGGCAATAGGTTAATCAAATCAACTGTTATCTTTAAAGCTTCATCCTAAAATGAGTTTGGCAAATTCACATGAGAAAGCATGCATTTGATTCTCTCAATGATGGTTCTATTTATCCTCTTAGTTATACCATTATGTTGCAAGGTTTTCATAACACTTTTCTCTAGCCTTATGACATGGGTATTGTAATAAGATTCAAATGGGCCTCTATATTCACCATCATTATTTGCTCGAATACATTTGAGTTTTCTTCCAGTTTATTGTTCCACCATAACATGAAATAGCTTGAAAACTTCTAAAACTTGGTCTCTTATTTTCAATAGGAGTGCTTACAACTTTCTTGAGTGATCATCAATGAAAGTTATATAATAAGTAGCACCACTAAGGGAATGGTCCTTCATATTCTAACACATTTGATCTTCTTGATAGTGAATAATGTCAAAATGTAACTTTATGTTGTTTACCAGCAAGGTAATGAGTACAGGTTTTTAAAGAAATACCTTTTACATTAGGAATTAGTTTCTTCTTAGCGAGAAGTTGAAGACCTTTCTTAATAATGTGCCAAAGCTCAATAGAAGAATCATCAATTGCATTTACCTCTACTTGACTTAATTTTGCTGACATTAAGTTAATGGTATTACATTTCTAGCCTTTGGCTATAATAAGGGAACCCTTAGTAAGCTTCCATTTTCCTTCATTAAAGTTGCTAAAATATCCTTCATCATTAAGCTTGCTAGTAGAAATAAGGTTAAGACGAATATTTGGAACATGTCTAACATTCTAAAGGATCAACCTACAATCGATATTGGCATGTAAACATATCTCTCCAATGCTAACTATTTTCGATGCATCATCATTTTCCATCCTCACATAAGCAAAATCACCACTATTTTAGGACATAAAAAGTCCACCTTATGGTGTAACATGAAAAGAAGTTCTTAAATTGATTACCTAATCACAATCTTGGCAAGTGAGACTAAAATATCCATCATCCTATGAGATCACCTTAATTTAAAAATATGGAGGCTCCTTTTGCTGCATGACCATGGAAAGCCTCATCAATTGCTATAAAAAGCTTAGGATTTCATATACCTAGAAACCCTTAGAGTGTGAATTGGATAAGCTTCCATTTAGGGTAAGTGCTAGGGTATAGGGAAAGAAAAATCACGTCCTAAAACCCCCTAGTCTATTCCCTAAATGCAATCCCCTTTCACTTCTTTTCAACTTATTACTCTCTTAAATCATCTTTCAACCATTCCACCTTGAAACCCTATGTAGAGCTCCAAGCTACCTCCTTCACCACCACATTTTCCACTCGAAAAACCATTTCCAAACCTCACAAATTTTGGGTGCACCTTGCTACAATAAGTAGCGAATAGAACCATCTAAGTGTAGCCACCTTACATCCTTCTCACGCCTACCCTTAGAGTCCTACACGAGCACACACCATACAGAGTAGTCTTCATAACCTCCTAAGAAAGATATGCAAAGTAGCTTAAAGTACTTTAAGACTACCTCCCAAGTGGCAAGAAAAGGAAACAAGGAGGAGCCACCATCTAATAATAAAGTTCCCTTTACATAAGCATTGCTTTTTGTATATTATCTTAGATCTTGTTATATTAGGAGCTAAAATAAGGAATATACACATATATGTACATTTTCTTGTAATTTCCTAACTTTTAGGCACTTGTAGAAGTAAGTCTTAAAAGATTCTTTCATGTAAAGTGTAGAACCTTAAGTATACATTTCAATAGTAAAGTTGTAAGCTTATAACTCAAAAAAATAATAAAAAATAAAATCTATTACACATGTTGGACATGTTTTATACTATAGATTTTTTCAAGTTTTGTTAGTCTTTATCTTGATATCGTAGCCTAAGAATGCCTTCTAATGCCTCTTTAGTATATACATGGCGTTGTTTAAGTAAAAAGGTTAAGAAAAACACTTATTTTGGAAGCTTAAGAAAACTCTTAAAATTTTTCCCTAATTATAATGATGTTTTAGACAATATTAGAGTAATTTAGGACTTATACAAGTGGTATAATTACTAGATGAAGACATTGGAAGCTAAAGTCTTATTTTAGGTCTAAAATCAACCTGAGCAATCCTAAAAAGGCCCCTAGTCAAATTCAACACACAACTTAAAATCCTCCTTAAGACATGTTAATTTAATTTTTAAGCTTAAATAGACAAGTTAGGTCTATGTACTAGGCCTTAAATAACTAAAATAGGCTAAAAACTATAAATCAAGACAAAAAACTTATAAGAACTAGCAAGTTACAGCAACTTATGGATTAAACAAAAGGCCCATTAAAATAATCCTTAAGCCTAAAGAACCAATAAGGAAGCTTAACTTGAAGAATTCTAGCTACAAGGCCCAAAAACCCAATTATTAGAACACTAGAATAAAAGACTAAAGTTGGGTCGAGAAATGAAGATGGACTCAAAAAGATTAAGCTCAAACATTACACCAAGACCCAAAAAGGATTTCAAACTTGCTTGAAATTGGAATTATACAAAGTAAAAACCAAAAGAATGGAAAATAGAACAAGGAAGCCCAACAACTTAAGAGTTCCTCAACTTTCTTGGCCTATAGCTAAAATTGTCGTTACAATCTACAAAATGGATCGCACCACAAGATTTTAGATCCAAAAATGGTAAAAATGACTATAAGAACACGAAAATCAAAGTTAAAATGAAAAAGATATGATAAAAAAAAAGTTTTAGTCAAAATAGAGGTAATGATGACAAGAATTGTAAGTTTATTAGGCAATTACCCAGTTTCTTATTTGTACTCCTTCTTGGCTATTACAAGAGATCCCAATTTTGGTTTGAACCTACTTATAAATTATTACGACCCATAGTACTACATAGTTAAGTGAGTATTCTAATGACTACTATACTTGTTATTTGCTTGTAGATTAGTTGCACTAGACTAAGATAATAATTGGCATATTAAGGGATTAGGAATCACATATACATGGAATTGCATGCTTGCTACATTAAGACACATTAATCTAATATAATAAATTTATTTATTGTTCAACTACTTATAGTTTACCTATTGTGATTGTCTGGTGCCATTAAAGTAAACCAGATTTAACAATATTTGGCCATAAGTGAACTGATCATGCATGGCAAAATTTGCATTATATAAATGTTGGCTATCACATCAGTATGTAGGATGGAGGGATCTTATGGGGGTTGAGATATTTGGTATTTGTGTTTTCAAATGGTACACACATGCAACATGGCTTCGCTCTTACCTATGGGATCATTAGGCGTTGAAGATGCCAACCGCATGATCAAGGGTCATGTCTTAAAGCCTAATGAGGTGAGTAGACTACATGTACTACTTACATCTACACTCTTGGCTTAGCAATTGAAAATTTGAAATTAATAATATCTAAAGGAATTGTATGAATTAAAAAAGAACAAAGAGAATGTAGGACATGTGTGTGATTAGTAGCTAGGCTGCTTGGAATCTGAGTCTAACGGTTCAAATAACTCCAACTTTAGCTTCAAGGGTGAAATCCCAAGCTATATACAATTATTGATTTGGTTGTATATATATTTGTTTAAGCATATGTCTATTTGCATTCATATGATTGTATGATTTAACTTGTTTGATTATTTTAGGATGGTGTAGTGAGAGGAATCACTCTCTAAGATAGTTGAAAGTTTATACCCTTCTAGTCTTTTGTTGTAGGATGACTTGTATCTTGTTCTAAGGTGTGTTATGCTCGAGGTTAGTGTTGGGAGCTAGGATATGAGAGAAGAGGAGAGAGAGAATAAGAAAATAATTATTATCATAGACTCTTTTAAGAAAATTTGGATGTATTTTTAATGCTCAGCTAGAGACTCCTTAGAACTTACTTTTGTATGTTGTTGTCGTACTTACCATTTCTAATGGGATGATGTTCCCATTTATAGTTGTTATGAATGACAATTATATAATTATGTTGATTAATTAAATTTTGATTGTTCTGATATACTTTAGAGTATATACCTAAAAAGTTACTTGATATTGCAAGATGCTTGGTATATTGTGTCGAGTGTTTCAGAGTAGTTGTAAGGCTAATCTAAGATGCTTGGGGGGTATACAATAGGTTTCCACGACCAAGGAACCTGTTAGGGCATGACAATAAGTCTTGTATAGATAAGATATTGCAGGGGTGTCAACTACATCTAATTTAGTGAGATACCTTCAAGCTATACTGTACAAGCATTATCAATCAAGCATATGAGATGTAATCAACCATTATGAAATGCAACAATACATGCAGTCAATTGGAAACAACGTACAACAAGGTTTTAACCCCACTACTGCTTGGGTTGGGAAAAAATCATAATAACTGTCGGTCCTAAGTTCTAAACACCTTTGCTTAACTACTAATAATTTAATTTAGTCCATTACAATTAATTTAATTTTCTTATTACCAAGGGCATGGATGTGATGGGCTTACGCAGTCTTGATCATCCTTATGCGAATAATCTCTAAGAAATGGTCCCAAATAGAGGGTGGCACTTCTCAATAGCACTTAGTTCCCAAAGATCTAGATGAGACATTAGCCATAAGCATGTAACTCTATATAAGGTGATCAATCAGTTATTCGTAAACACTCAGTCATCACAATACCATGCAATGGAAAGTCCAATTTAGTCTAATAAGTTAGGGTATCTTGTACAATTAAGCCAACCAAATCAAACACATGCAATTAGCCTAATTCATCCCCACAAACACAATTTATTGATTATCTTTATTTAATAATCCAACAATGCCTACAAGTACAAGCAAGTATAGAGATCATAGGGTACTCACTCTGCTTTAGGTAAGTTATCTCTTAACTAGAAGTCTCCTAATAATTAAAATCACATAATAACAAGAATTATTGGATAAGGAGGGTAAGAGATCTTAACTGCTTAGTTAATTTTGTTGTAATTATCTAATTAATCCAAAATTTTGTTTTATTTGTAACTTTTTTCATTTCAAGTTTGATTTTTGTGTTCTAATAGTTGATTTGGATCATTTTCGAATGTATTTTCCTAGTATGGTCCATTTCTAGAGTTTGTGTTTGCTTTTTCTCTAGATTGCATCGAACAACTGCTATTCACTTTAATTATTGGGCTCTTTTTAATTTGTCTTGGGCCGATTCTCATACTTTAGGCCTTTTTTTTATATCTTGTAATTATAGGCTAACACCCATTATCTCTTTAAAACTAAACCTATCTTAAATCACTTGAAATATGCTTTTTCTTTATGTGGTTAAGCTTATTGTTATATATTACAACCTTTTTTTGGTTTATTTCGAAGCTTCGTTAGTAATTTAAGCCTCATGAAAGCTTATAAAGGCGTTAGGCCTAAGGTTGTCAAACTCGCAATTTTACTTAGAATTGCTAGAGAGTTTATAAAATTGAAACACAAAATCAAAACGTAGAAACGTAAGTTTTTACAACTTATGTGAAAATAGCTTTAAAAATACTATAGATTTGATTATAGTAGTTATAAAAAACTTAAAATATATTATAAAAAAATAGAAATAGAGAAATTTAATTCTTTTTCTATAAAAAAAAAATCTTAATTTATAATCTAATATTCATAAAATGTAGATAAATATGGTTGAAACTAATTTTTCTTTCCTATCATTTTGTATGAAAAAGCAATGAATTGAAGAAAACTAAATGTGTCGACTTATTTTAAGTCATTAATAGTATAAACTTAAATATATGGTTTTTCTTATAAACTTTTTTATTGGAGTTAGAATCAAGATGAAGGCTATGAATATCAAAGAAGGAACTAAGAGAGGGAGAAAGAAAAAAAAAAGTATGAATAGGATAAAGATGATTTAATGCATTAACAGTCAATGAGATAATAGAAGTCTATTTTTTTTTTTTGGCACATTCAACTTATATATGTAGAACCATAAACTTGGTTAAAAACATAAGTTTCTAATGAGTTTAATGTGTAAAATTGTTTAAAAATGTAAGTTTTTATAAGATAATGATTTTATTCACAAGTTAAAGCATAAGAGCCTCCTAAAATCATAAATGCATAGAATCGTATTGGTGGAATCACAATTTTGCTTAAGCATATCAATTTGGTTTTAGTTTCCTTATTAACTTAATCAAATCTTTATTTTTATCCTTCTAAATCTCTTAGGATCAAATTTGGTTTACCCACTTATTAAGCTTCTTACTTAGGTTTTATAAACCTAATACCTTCCTTAATCTATTCTAGTAACTTAGGGGTTTATCCTTTGTGTAAGTCCACGTGTTTGTTTCTAATCATTAATTATCTATAATTAATATTAATTATAAGTTAAATAATCAATTGGACTAGATTCTTCTTTCTCCCTTGACATTGGCTATTGTTAAGCCTAGTTTTCACCCTTTCGGTTCTTTTTTATAAAATTAAGTCTTCTCTAAACCGATCAGTACTAAACCTTACCTATTTAATGCTAGTTCTCGACTAGGGTTTAAAGAAAACCATTTTTTTTCAACTTGAAAAAACTTGCAGTCTCCATCCGACCGGAGTTGAGAAAAAGCACTAAGTTATAACCAATTGGGTGAATTGATTATAAATTAGCTACCGGTCTATCGAGTAAAAAACCTATTTATAAATACGGATTTTTGAAAACCAAAGATCTAAATCAAGGGCTTATTTATTAAACACTAAATGGGTATCGCTTTTTAACTTTCCAAATTTAACATTGCTTTTCAAATATACCCTTT
The DNA here is from genome assembly GCA_024138005.1 of Lumnitzera racemosa. Lineage (NCBI taxonomy): Eukaryota > Viridiplantae > Streptophyta > Magnoliopsida > Myrtales > Combretaceae > Lumnitzera > Lumnitzera racemosa. The sequence continues at coordinate 15,028,610 of JAMXBC010000008.1, read as the reverse complement.
TTAATTTATAAAAACAGCTAATCATGATTCACGTAACTAAATTGATTAATTTACATAAATATCTAAAAATGGAAAAAAAAAGAGATAAAACTTCCACATTTTAAGTCGCCCTATACTAACGTACGGGTGCCTACATACCCGCTATTCGGGATCAGACTTCCATAGTTCGTTTTATGAAAACTTTAGTAGGTTGATTTAATTTTAATTTTGGAAAAATTGTCGGGTTTACATTTTTATCCATTTTGATTTTGTTTGAGAAAATTTTCTAAGGGTCCTAAATTGGTTTATTTTTGGAAAACCTAAAGTGTCCTAATTTGGAAAGAATCCATTTTATTTTTATTTATTTTAAAAAAAAATTGTTTTCTTAAGAAACAAAAAGAGATAACAATCTTTATTCTTTTTATTTACTTATTTATTTTTATTTTTATTTTTTATTTATTTTTATTTTATCTATTAGACTAAGTAAAATAACAAATAAATAAACTACATTTTCTTTCTTTTCTTTTTCTCTATTCTTTTCTTTTTGATATAATTACATTAGATCATGAAATAAGAAAAATAAATAAATAAATAAATAAAATGTAGGTCAAGCTTGGAGTTAGGTCTGGATTGTGGGTTTGGATTTGGATCTGAATCGGGTTAGAACGGGTTGGACCAGGTTGTGGGTCAGATAAAGAAGAAAGGGTCAACGGTAGTTTCCAAGGGCTATCAGGGGTGGTTTGAAGCATTTTTTGAACGGGTTAGTTTACATAGCGAAATTGTTATAACTTTTCCTGTTTGGGGCATTGCATTCCATTTCCTTTGCAATAGACAATTTAAGAAGGATAGATTATAGTCAGAATCAATTAAACACTACTAAAATTATGTTGATATCTTTAATTCCAAAAATAACGTGTTTATACTAATAGAAAAAATGTTAGCTCCCTCAAATATCTTCTAAAAATGAAGTACCAAGTTAGTCTTTCATAGAAGTAACGGTTATAATTACTCTTTCAAATGGATTCACCAACTAATTTGGAGTTTCTTCTAGTGAATTTGTCATTGTAACCATTAATGTAGACCAAATCTAAGTGATGAATTAGCTTTGGAAATAATTATAGTCCCCCTAAATAAAATATTAACATGATATGTGGAGAAGAAATTTTGTAGTGTCAATATTTTCCTAGAGATGTCACATCATTATTTATGAATTAAGTATCTCTATGTAATTTTGATAGATTTTATAGGTTTTAATGCAATATATCCATGTAAATAGGCTTAGATAGCCAGAAAATTCAACCCCAAAAGCTAAAACTTTATATACTAATTTAAAAATGAAAACAAACAAAAATATTAAACCAAATAAGAATGAGCAAAGCCAAGAAAAGCTATACCACATAGAAGAGAAGCACAAGTTAAGACATACGGGGAAATTCTCTCAGGTGAAGCTTCCCTTCAGTATCATTTGGACAAAATGGAAAGTTTATGGAAATTCTTAAGGTAAGTCGTAGCTGACGATTTGACCATCTTGATCTTAAGTCTCTTATTCTTTTATTCAATTTTTTTAACACCAAATTATCTTTCTAGTAATACCAATATAGAAATGGTAAAATGTGGTATCTACTAACTTTTCCTTTTTTAATATTTTCGTAACAATGTATTTTGTGCTAACATTAGGAGAAAATGAAAATGTTTTTTGAGATTTCATATTAAGTCACCAATTGACGAGTTACCTCAAGTTTTTCCTAAACATTTTCAATATAAAATCATTAAATAGCTTAAACTAAAAATATGTAAACTAATAAAATATATCCAAATTAATTGGTACACATATTATTTATTGTGAGAATTACACCATATAGAATTAATGTTTAAAGGTAAATTTAAATAAAAGAGCAATATTTCAAGAAATTTAAATAAATGATAAACATTTGATTAAGTGATTCAAGTAGATGATTTGGTTAACTTACCATTATAACACTGTTAGGTGCAACTTATGTGGCCATTATTTACCATGTGGCACTAACTTGGTGAATATGATGATGATGTGACCATAAAATTACAAACAAAAAACAAAAATACTATATAAAATTGTAAAAAACATAAAAAATTTTGAAAAATAATTACAAAGTTAAATATTAAAAAATGGAGAAAAAATTAACATATTACTTAATATAATTTAATATATAATTATATAATATAAGTTTGTGTATTAAATCATAAATAATATATACATATATATGTATGTATATCAATGTATAAAAAAATTGAAAAAAAAAGATTGTAGAAAATAAAATATAAATAATATAATTATATATATATTAAAGTATTTAATTAAAAACAAAAAAGAAAAAGAAAAAAAACAATCAAACTACCCTTAGATTAAAGGAGGTTAACAACCACATATAGGGGGTTGAGCAACCCCTCTCCTAACCCCTCTTACCTCCTTAAGGTGGTTAAAAGGCTTTTTTTTTTATTTTCAAACATTTTTATTTTTCTTTTTTTTTAATTTTCTTCTATATATATTTTATTTATTTGATATATTCAATATTTTGTTGTTTTTATTTTTTTAATATTTTACCTTTTTTAATTTGTGCACTTTCTATTTTTTATTTTAAAATTTTATTTATCTATTTTTTACTATTTTTACATTTTATTTGTAATAACATTGTCTTGTTAATGCATTGTCAACACTAAGTGAACACCACACATTAGATGACGTGACACATTACCACAACTTAATGGTATTACAGTGGCACGTTAATTGGTTCTTCTATTTGAATCACTTAATTAAACATTGATCTTTTATTTAAATTTTTTAAATCATTGATATCCTATTTAAATTTGTTCTTGAATATTAATATCCTCTACTGTAATTTTCTTCGCATTCATTTGGGTATTTTGAATTAAAAAATTGCCTATCGTTATGGACCATTAATTTTGAGATTTAGATATTTGCGAGATTCTCTAGCCCTCTTTCTTAGTCATTACTAAACCTATTTATTTAGCTAGTTCATCCCTAAAGGTTATAAAACTTAAGTAGTGTTTGCTTATACAATTTTTGTGGCACAGGACAAACAAAAAATTTTATTCCATATTTAGTTTATAACATTGTTTAGTGAAGGGATAAAAATTTAGGTTGATAGACTAGATAGAGCGCCTAGATTTTGTCACATCTACACCATGGTATGAAAATGAAATACATTGACCAAAAATAAAAATATTTTGTACTCTAAAAAATACCCCTTTATGCTATAATATTGAGTTAATTAATATTATTTTTATTAATTATTACAAAAAAATATTTATTTTATAATATAAATAATTATTTTTTTAATAGCTAGCAAATTTGCAGCTTTCATTTAATATTATATATAATTTGTTTAATTATATGAATTTAATAATCTATCTAAATTGCATTTCAAATAATATAAAAATATAATTAAAATATACATTAGACAATGTTGAAGGTATAAATATCAAAATATAATGACAGATCCAATACTAGCATATATCAAATAAAGGATAACAAAAAAATTTATTTCTAATATTGTGTATTGATGGTCAACTCTTGTCATAAGGCCTCTTAGGGCCTAAGCCCACTAAAATGTCCAATCCAAGCCTTACAAGTTACCAAGGAACTCGATTTAAACCATAAAGGCTCGTCAAGATGCTTGCACATGCCTCGAGTTAGTCCAAGCCCCTCCTCTTACTTAGAAGGCCTTCAAGCACCTTAGGCAAGCCTTATCACTACTCATAGTGTTTGCATAAGACTCACTCTCTTTCCTTCTATGAACTGTGGCTGAAAGAATCATTAAGCTATGAGCTAAGCACTTGCCTCATCCATTGTTAGATTTATCTCTCTTGATTTAATGCTAATTTACTTGTTTAGCCGCTAAACTAGGAGGGTCATCCACCATCGATGGGAGAGGCCCATCCCTTCGGTCTCTACTAGCCAATAGAAGGAAGGATGTCCTATTGGATATTGGTAGTGCCACCTCAATGGATCCTGAACTAGCCTACTAGGATCCGCTACGTATCATCAATAGTAAGCACCTCCAACCTATAAATAAGAGTAAGATCTTCAAGTAAGAGGTTCAGCACTTTCTATTTTCTATCCTCTCTTAGGAACACGTTCTTTTCTTTATTGCTTGCATCATACCTCTCTTTTTGCTAACTTAAGCATTAAAGGGCCCTCATTAACTTAGCTATGCTATGAAGAGCTTTGTATAGGTTCTTTATTATCTATGGCCAAGGGGCAACTCAGAGTTAACCCAAAGGACATAGTAGTGATTACAACCATCACCATTGTGTAAACCAAATATGATATAATAAGCTTATATTGTCTAGTTTTTCTTATACTTATTCTGTCCAATTTTCTTTATCAAATTCAATCTTTACAATCAAACGCTATCATAGAGAAATAGATAAAGTCCTCCAAGAACTAACGGTTGTATAACCTAATTTATCCGTAACTTTTCCTCTCCAAGTTATACTACATTTTAGAGGTATTAAAATTAAGGAATTATACCTTAAGTCATATTACTAATTTACTAATTTATTTAAGTGTTAACTAGGTACAGAAATATAATTTTACCCACTATTAAGTAAACATTAAAGTAAGAAATTAATGTAAAATAACATAAACAATTATCAAAATACTCAAACTAAGTTCCAAAATAAAGGAACTCAATTAGATAGGTATTGTTTGGATTGTATTTTTCTTATCTATTTCTTATTTGTATTCATTCTGTATCTGATTTGTATGTATTTGAAATTTGATGTTTGACAACTTGTCTTACTTATAACTTATTTGTTTATGTTTCATAATTATGATGAAGATAGTGACTAAAGGGTTTTTATTGGAGAATGAAATTTCACTTGCTTTTAAGAGAAAATATTTGAAATAATATATTCTATGCATTAGATATTATTATTTTAATTGATATTTTTGTAAATATGAGTAAAGTAAATGGTAGATAAATTTAACTTTATTGGGACATATTAGGTAATTAACTTTAGAAGAGTGGTATATATAGAATTATATTTTCATCATTTTGATGTTTTATTCTTATCAAATGTAAGATTCAAGTAGACACCAAAAAGACAAAAATAAGATGAAAAAAGGATAAATCAAACAAAGTCATAAACTTAAATATAACGCAAAAACCCCATCAAATCTAACTATAAATAAAATCCTTAATATAAAATCTCAACATTGCTTATGGGCCTAAGGAAATAGGTTGGAATGAAGTTATTCCACCAAGAATGGTATCTATTTTAGCAATTAGTTTATGAGGTTTTTAGAATAATTAATGATGAGACTAGTATTTATGTCTCTTGTTCTTAGAATAGCCATTTCTATCGAGTATATAGGAATGGCTAATTCATGCTCTTTATAATATATTTTCATAGAAATATTCTCAATAAATAGATGTGTATGTGTATATGTATATGTGCCATATCGTTTGTTTGCTTTTTAATTCTTATTTTTGTTTCTTCTATTCTATATGATTTCATAAGCTTATGATTTAATGATATATATGGCTTTATGGTTTCTCCTTTATTGAGAGATAATAATTTTTCAACTATTAAGTCATTAAGATCCCCATAGATGAACTTCAAATGAAATAATGGAGCCATTTTTCTTTTTTCTTTTCTCTTGATTTTGGCAGGTTTGTGTTTCTTTTTTTTTTTTTTCCCCTCTAGAAAAACTAAAATTCATTCATATGAAGCCATGTCAATACAATGATAAAATACCAATTGTTGACAATCAACTCTTGCCATAAGGGCTCCTAAGGCCTAAGTCCACTGAAAAGCCTCGTCTATGCCTCATAAGTCACTAAGAAACTTTGCTTAAACTACATGAGCCTGTTTAGGTGTTTATACGTGCCTTGAGCTAGTCTAAGCCTTGCCTCTTACTTAAAAAGCCTCTAGGCACCATAAGAATGCACAGTCACTACCCACAGTGTTCGTATGAGGCTCACTCTCTTTCCATCTATAAATTGTGGTCGAAGGAATCATCAAGCTATGAGCCGAGTACTTGCCTCATCTATTACCTGGTTTCTCTCTTCATTTAATGCTGATTGACTACCTATCACAAGGCCTACTACCTAACCACCAAACTATAGTGGCCACCTACCGCTGATGGGATAAGCCTATCCCTTAAGTCTCTACTAATCAGTAAAAGGAAGGATGTCCCATTAGATTTTGGTAATGCTGCCTCATTGGATCCTGAGCCAGCTAGCTAAGATCTGTTACATGTCATCACTAGTAAACACCTCTAACATATAAAGAAGAGTAAATCTTCAGGTAAAAGGAACAGTACTTATAATTTCTTATCCTCTCCTAGGACCTCATTCTTTATTGCTCACATCATATTTATCTCCTGGTTAACTTAAGTGTCAAAGGCCCTTCACTAGCTTAGCCACATGGGGCTTTGTACAAAGTTTATAATTGTCCACGACTAAGGGGCAGATTGGAGTTGACTTAAGAGACATAGTGGTGATTACTGCCATCACCATTTGGTGCCTACCCTTTGTATGAACTTTTCAACATGGAAAAGAGTAAAAACATACACCCATTTCTAGTACTAACAAGCGGTGGTGATGAAATCACCATAGATACCACCAATAGAGCCATAACCTTCAAACATGTAGCAAGTAAAAACCATGATCCAATAACTTATAGAGACTAATTCCAAAGTGTTACAAGGAAAATGCACAATTAAGACAAAAACTCGATGCCACCTAAAAATTAAAAGAAACACTTAACCCTAACGAAAGTATTCATCTTGAAGACACAGCCACTAGCTCTATAACCTAACAAGGTAAGTACCCTAGGCACTCAATCACACCACCTCCAAACCTTATGCAGCTATGTGATCTTACCCTAAATGAGTAGTACACATTACCAGACCTATATGAGCACCTTAATAACAATTGTGGCAAGGTACATCTTTAGGGTACCCAATTGGGAATAAGTAAATGTCAAAGAGCTCTTTCCCCTAAATAGTTGCCTAAAAACTTAGAAAATATGAAGGATTAGGAGCTTAATGAACATATACAATACGCCTTTAGTCTACCTGATTAGAAATACCTTGAGTCCTCTACCAGGTAATCGGGTGTAGTTACTTACACAAGCTTATTCACCACGGGTATCCTTGAAGAAACCATACATGTGTCTCCCTTACCTAAGCAATTACAACAAAACTGGTGATCCCAATGATAATCTAGCTCACTTTCATACGACAATGAGTCTCTACAACTTCTCCAATGCAATAATGTGCAAAGCCTTTTCGAGCACCCTAACTTAGGTTGCATTGGTTTAGTTCAACCAACTTCCAAGAAGCAACATTTGTTCTTTAGATAACTTAGCCACCAAGTTCCAACAGCACTTCCTGAGTAGCAAAGTATTATGTAAGGACTCATTTACCTTATATACCATACGATAGCGGCCCAATGAAACACTTCAAGCCTACTTAGAACGATTTAATAACACCAAACGATTCATCCCTAAAGTAGAATCAAGCATAGCACTTCAAGTCATCATGTATCACTTAGATCCAAGTAGCAACCTCTTTAAGGCCATGGTACTACACGTGGCTAAAAACCTTCGAGGAATTTGTGATGGCCATCGAGAAGTACATAACTCAAGAAGATGCTATTCAAGCCTACCTTAAAAGCGACAAGCAATGTAATACATTAGTCAAAGATTGTCTTAGCCCCTAAGAAGACTGTCCTTCCTCCTCTTAAGATTGGGGAGAAAGAAAAAGGAAAAAATTCGTAGAATTCATTAGCTATATACCATTCACCTACCCCCTTCACCAAAGTATACTATGAAGTTCACAAACACATACCAACTACCCTAGCCATTAGAGAAACACCTGAAGCCTTTGCTTCGAGCAAATTTTATGACTACCAAAGAATGTGGGGCCATAATATAGATAAATACGGGTACCTCAAAAACACAATCAAAGGCCTTGCTTACAAGAGTTACATTGACCATCTCATCGCTAATGTAAGGAATCTCCCTTACTTAGCCCAACAACATTGCATGCAAGAGCTACAACAATAATCGTAACTCGAACGGCAACACCAACAAGTATAGACAATCATTGGTAAACTCGGCTTATCATACGAGAACTACTCCACCCAACCAAAGCATGAGGTGCTTTTAGTTCAAACAAAGAAACCACGACTCAACAACATCATATCATTTATCGAGGATGATAGAGCATGCATCCAATATCCTCACATCAAACCTTTGGTCATCAACATCGAGATAGGATACTTTAATGCCACTAAGATATTCATAGACAACTAAAGCTCGATCGACGTACTTTTCTTCTCAACCTATGAATAGATTAAGGATAAGCTCGATAAGCAACTTTACCCATACAAGCAAATGATAGTATGTTTTGGAGGCAAGAAAGTTGATAAGCATAAATTACGCTATACTTTTTAGGAATATTTAGGCATGAATTGATCATAATTATGTTCATTTCTCAAGTTTTTGGTACTAAATTATATAATTTATTAATTTCAAATGATTTAAGAGTAAGGAGACGAAATTTTACAAGAACAATGAGATTTAGATTAATCATGATTGTAATAGAGGGCGTGATTAAAGAAGATTTGAATTCCCATTGTTGGTCATGCCTTTAATCATGGAAGTGACCAAGGGTAAAGTTCTTATCCACTTGTTAATCATGATCATGATAACACATCAGAATGGTAATCACTCCCTCTATTACAGGCATGAGGAGGTAGAATGTTTGCGACGAGACGATCATGTACTACATCACGATTGTAATTGGTAAAGATGATTCTTTTCCCAAGATGATCATGCCTTGAATCACAGGCATGATGTGAGTAGATATGATTATTCCTCTTTAACTTTTTCACACAAAACGATATGCTTAGCAAGTTTAAATATCAGGGGGTATCTTGAAATGGTGTATTTCAAACCTTTTGATGAGGAGAATATAAATACACTTGAAAATTTTAGATAGGGAAAGAGATTCATTTTGTTAGACAATCTAGACATTAGTTTTAGGGATTAACCACAAGCACATCTATTCATCCATTATATTTTCCAATTTTTATATAACTACTAAGTGTTACACAGTGTACATTTCATGGAATTACTCTATAGAGATGATGGAAATTCATTATTCGTTTATTGTAAAGATGTCTAGAATGAATCTAAAAAAGGGTTTTATTTTTCTACTTATCTCATATTGTATTCCTTATTATCTCTTCGTTTTGTTGATATATGTAGTTATCTTACCATGTGTGAATAGTAAATTAGAGCTTACTACATTACTATAGTATGAACAGTTGCTTAATTTAGTGATTTCCTTATTTTTGTTAATTTCAGTGAATTTAACTTAATAAATCTAAGTACAATATAGTGCACAATACTAACTTAGGACAAATTTCAATAAAATATGTCGAGAGATAATTCTATTGAATAGATCTAATTCATTAGAACAACTTATTCTTAATAGTCGAGATATTATTAAGAAAGTTGTCACACCCTTAGGGAAATTGATAAATTATCATGATATTAATGTGATCCTAATTGGTTGTTAATTCAAAAAAGATTCTAATAGACACAATTAAGGTTAAGAGTAAGTAATTTAGAGAAGAACAATTACAAACTAATAATTCCTTACAGACAAAAATCATTAGGATGCAACTTAATGGTGACATTATGCTATGTAATGAAGTAAGTCTGCATATTAAGTGTAGAATTGTTAATCATCTTTTCTAATCATTGTGTTAAGTGAAATTGTTTGTGGGTTAGTATAGTTTTGTCAGTAAATTAGATATTCTAGTACTTAATCACTTGATAAATTGGGTTGCTAGATAATAGGTAGATTAATTAGTACTAATGCTTATATTCGTTCTCAGTGGAGATGATCCTATACTCATCCATGCTAGTACTAATGTGCACTTGATAAAGTGGACATTAGTTTTATGAATTTTAAGACTCGGTCACTCTATTCAGAGGCAATCAATAGTTCTGGCAAAAGGATTCATCATGCTTTCTATCAGATTGGGTAATGGCGACTACCTCATGTCATACCTCGTCAACTTTGTAGTTATCAACCATTAGTCCCCATACAGTGCAATCTTTGGATGCCCTGACCTTAGCAAGTTTGATATCTGCATAAGCGAGAGATGCTTATTGACAAAGTTCCCTACACCTACGGAGGGTTAGATTTGTACACAGGAATCGGGAACTATCTTGTACTTTATACCTCAACAACATTTTCTATGACAAAATCATGCATACTAAGTCTTCCCTAATGACTTCACTAACCTCTCGCGGTGAGCCAACTAAGAAGACTGAAGTCATACAATATGGTGATCGCCTTAACCATACAATGTTGATAGGAACATCCCTATCCTTTAAAGAAAAGGAAGAAATGACCTTGTTCTTATGCGACAACTCAGACGTCTTTACGATGTCCTCAAATGAAATGTTAAGATTAGTCAACATTCTTAAGGCGACACACCACTTAAGGGTCGACCCTTACGTCCAACCTATAAAATAGAAAAGATAACACTTCGCTCCAGAACGACAAGCTGCCATTGAATAACAGGTGCAAAAACTTCTAAAGGTCGGCTTTATTAAGGAAAAAAAGGTACCTAAATTGGCTTGCCAATATAGTCCCTATCAAGAAATCAAGTAGCAAATGGAGAATGTACGTTGACTACATCAACTTAAACAAGGCATACCCCAAGGGTTGCTTCCTCCTTCTGAGAATTAACCAGCTCATCGACTTCACCTCGGGCCATGCTTAATTAAGCTCTATGGATCCTTACTTTGGCTATACCCAAATTCACATGGGATTAAGTTTACACCTCCTTTGTTATGCACTTTAACATAAACTGCTATAAAGTTATGCTTTTCAGGCTAAGGAATGTTGTAGCCACCAACCAATAACTCGAAACTACAGTCCTTAAACCCTAGCTTAGAAGAAATATCGAAGTCTATGTTGATGACATGATCGTCAAAAGTAAGAGCAAAGCTAACTACATTGCTGACCTCCACAAGACCTTCGATACACTACGAAAGTACCAAATGAATCTCAACCTTCAAAAGTGCATCTTTGGAGTGGGATTTGGTAAGTTCCTTGGTTACATGGCTACTAAAAGAGGCATTGAGGCCAACCTTGATAAGATCCAAGCAATCAAAGACATGAAGGCCCCATAGAAAATCAAAGAAGTCTGGCAACTCATTGGTAGGATAGCCACCTTAATTCACTTCGTCTCATGAAGCGCCGATAAATGCTTCAAGTTTTTTAAAATCTTAAAGAATCCATTAGAATTTCACTAAACACCTGAATGCGAGGTTGCTTTCGAGAAGTTGAAGGAGTTGCTTCAGAACCCATTGGTGCTATCTAAACCAATCTTCAACGAAGAACTTTACTTATATCTCGTTGTCGGTAATCAAGCCCTCTCCTTAGTACTTATCTAAGCATAAGGGTGTGAACACAAGTTAGTATACTATGTTAATCACATCCTTTAAGGCCCCAAGACTAGATACACTTGAATTGAGAAGTTCACTTTTGCCTTCATCATAATGGTAAGGAAACTCCACCCATACTTATAGGCGTATCCCATCATCATTGTGATTGATTAGCCCATAAGAGCAATCCTATGGAACTTTGGCACTTCAAGAAGAATGGTTAAGTATTTCCTCGAGCTTAGCACTCATGGAGTCCAATTCCTCTCCTGTTAAGCTATCAAAGCACAAGTGCTCATATATTTTGTTATCAGATACACTAGTGAAGAAGAATCGCCTATCTTAAATGATATACCAACTTAGACCCTTCACATGGATGGGTCCTCTACTAAAGGGAGGAATGGAGTAAGAATAATCCAATAGGGCCTCTATGGCACTAAGTTGTTATATGCCCTTAAGTTTAGATTCTACGCAAGCAACAATGAAGGTGAGTACAAAGCCCTTACAGCAGGACGACGAATTGCAGTAAACATAGGAGTCGAAAAGATTAATATATACTTCGGCTCCATACTGATTGTTTAACAAGTTAAAGGATATAATGAGATCAAGGGAGACAACATGGTGAGATATCTACAAATTGTATGAGACCTAGTTGCATATTTCTCCTTCTGGAAAATTACTAAGACCCTTCAAGTCAAGAATTCTAAGGTAGATAGGCTCTTTAAGCTCATTTTTTACCATTACCTACCCTTTGGGAATCCACCAAATAGGATTTCCTATAGTTCATGGCATAACACATAGTAGATGAATCCCTCCAACAAATTCTTGAAATCATGACTATGGTGACCAACCCCTCCTAGATAATCCCCATTGTTAAATACCTTAATACATACATCCTCCTTGAGGATAGAAGTGAAGCCAAGAAGTTCGCCTATAGTGTCGCCAACTATACCATTATAGACGACATCCTATATAAGCACGAAAATAGTTTACCCCTCCTCTATTGTTTAACCACCGCAGAGGGGTACCATTCCCTTAAAGAGCTCCACTTCAGCATCTGCAGCAATCGTATACAAGCTCAAGCCTTACATGTCTAAGCCTTCTACCTTAGAAATTATTGGCCAACCATAAAACAGGACGTAAAAGCCCTAATTCAATGGTGCCACACCTGCCAAAAGCATGCACCCATCAACTAAGCACCGAGCTTAGACCTCCACCTCATCACTAGGTAGGTTGAAGCATAAGCTATTGCTACCATCATAGCACAAATAGCCAAGAGCTTCGTCTTAACAAACATCCTTACTTAACTCAACATCCTTCACACCCTCATCATAAATAATGAGAAACAGTTTGACAGTACGTGGTTTTGAGAATTCTATGTACAATACTACATCCAGCTTTGGTATACTTCCGTTGCCCATTCATAATCTAATGGGCAAGTTGAGGCAATAAGTAAGATCATCCTTTGCAACCTAAAGAAAAGGGTCAAGTGAGCTAGTGGATAGTGGGTGGACCAACCCCTCCACCATCCCTTGAGGATATTGAACCACACACCGAACAACCATAGGTGAAACCCCCTTTTGCCTTCCCTTTGACTTCGAGGCTGTCCTCCTAGTAGAACTTGAACTCCTAATGAGCAAAACCCAAAAATTTGATGCCAACACTAACAAAATGACTCTTGAAGCCAACTTAGACACCATCATTGAAGTAAGGGAAGCCATAAAAGCTCGAGCATTTGCATGCTAGCAATGTACAACTAGATATTACAACAAAAAAGTCAAGCATCAGGTCTTCCACTAACATTGAACTCGGGTCCCTTCCACTAATTGATGTCAAAGATCTACTCCTTAGCCTCCTCATTTTTTTTCTTCAAATGGATAATGGACGACGAGTAGACTAACTTTCTCTACTTCGTAAGAAATAGCAAAGCATAAGGTGCCCTTATAACATAAAATTGATACCTCAACTCATCAACTTTGCTCTTCCCCTTGAAGAACAACTTCATCGAAGTGTCTCGGTTAGCACATTATATCCAGTTGCCCGAATTCCCCTTTAACTAAAAAACGTATTGAAACAATCAAGCAGTTAGTCTCCTCATATGGAAGATAAACACAACTTCGAAAGCTACCAGTGTTTGCCAGGTATTGGGATAGAGTGAGCCTGAGCTCTCTCGAAAGTATCTAAAGACTTCCAATTGAAACTCTGTAAAGACCAGTTGCATCCCAATCTCTACAGCCTTCCAATACATATAGAGCGACCGCCTATGCTCACCATATTCACAAGCCCGAGCACGTTTCTCAAGCAAACACACATTCTAAGTGTTTATATTACAACCTACCTATTTATAAAACCTTAGCCATCGGTCCTTCCTATGGTTATACTCCACCTCAATGACAATGCCCTTCCCTTTACATATTAACAATAAGGGCTCACCTACCTCCTCCTTCTTGGGTGAGTACTCACACCGAGGCCTTACCCTTATAAATGCCCTTTGAACTTCCCATGAGTAACTCTTATCTATGCCGCCACCTTTGGCTATCGTTTTCTGTTTGAGGGAAGCAAGGATTGGCTCATCCCTTTGATTGAAACTTGTGTTTGCTTATCTTTAAAATGGTTTCCCTTAGGTTCTTAGCTACCATCTCTAACAATTTAAGAGAAAATATAGGAATTAGAAGGAAAATGATGAGATATGTCGATGAAGCAATACGTTGAAGAGAGTTTGATAAAGTAATGACCAAAGAATGAAAAATGATTTACTTCAAGCCCTTATATAGTGTAGCCTGGCCAAGCGAAGCATCATTTTGACAAACACTACCTTGAGTGAGTACACATCAAGATTGCTAAATCAACCACTAGATATTGCATGGTTTGGTAGATTGCCAATAAGGCACAAGCATGTGCAGGCTCACTCCAACAATTACATCAATCACATCAATAGTCGTGTCATAATGACCAAGGTTCGGATCCTCAAGCACATTAAAGCTTAAGACCAAGCGCAAGCCCATGAGAGTTCCCTTATAACTGAAGACCACTAGTAAAGTCCAAGGGCCTTACAAGAGTTATAGGGCCAATTCAAAAAAGGACGCTCCAAAGCCATGGAGGATCACCCTTGTAGGGCCAAAAGCATCATGGGCAATAGGAAACATACAAGTACCCATGATGCCAGCCATGCAATAATTGGAGAATGAACACCTGAGCTAATGGTTCTACGTACACCCCTTTATCGGTGCTTAAAAGCTACTTCTAATCACTAGGCAACCCTTTACACCCTCAATCAGTGCTCACAAGTCCTACCAATGGGGTAGAGTCCTAATCTCAATACTCTTTCGGTTAAAAAGATTACCCAAACCTTATTCATTTCCTAAGAAGCACTTTAAGGGTAAAAGACTACCAACAACTAATGTTTGAGCAAGATGGAATGAAAATAGATGGTCTTTGTGACCCCCTTATGTATAGAATAAAGGAAAAAAAAAAACCCATTTGTTCACATATCACCTGCCAACCCATCCAACGGTCAAGGAGGAATGACAATGAACAGACATCCATTAATGATAAGTAGCAGTTTCCCTATGCAATGAATGATGCACGCAATACATCCTTCAAAGCGCCATTAATGTGCATAAAAAATGACACAAACATTAGGAAGGACCAAGCAAGTGAAGAGTCTGCCACCAATAGTCATGTCAACCATCACTTCCAAAAGATTGCTTCTAAAGGGACAATCATTGTACAGTCAATCTTGGGCCTTCATACAGCATGGGCTTAACCCTTCTTAAGCCTAAAGACATCAATACTCTCCTTACCAACCAGATGGTTAGGAGGGTTTAGGGGAAGAGAGACAAATGTTGATGATCAACTCTTGCCATAAGGGCTCTTAAGGCCCAAGTCTACCTAAAAGCATGATTTAGGCCTTGTAAGTCACCAAGAAACTCAGCCTAAGCTACACAAGCCCGTCTAGATGCCCGTATGTGCCTTAAGCTAGTCTAAGACCCGGTTCCTACTCAAAAAGCCTTCGAGCACAATAAGCATGCCTAGTGACTACCTATGGTGTTTGTGTAAGGCTTACTCTCTTTCCTTTCGTGAACTACAGCCAAAGGAATCTTTAAGTTATGAGTCGAGCACTTGCCTCATCTATTGCCCTATTTCTCACTCTTCATTTAATGCTGATTAATTACTTACCACAAAGCTTATTACTTAATTGAGGAACTAAGATGGCTACCTACCACCGATAGGATAAGCCCATCTCTCTAGTCTTTACCAACTAATAGAAGGAAAGATGTCCCATTGGATTCTAGCAATGCCACCTCATCAGATCTTGAGCCAACTAGCCAAAATCTGCTATGTATTATTAACAGTAAGTACCTCCAACCTATAAATAAGAATAAGATATTTAGGTAAAATAATTAGTACTTACAATTTCCTATCCTCTCCTAGAGACTCATTCCTTATTTCCTATATTATATCTCTCTTCTCCCTAACTTGAGCATCGGATTGTTTTCATTGATTTAGCTATAGAAGTTTTGTGTAGGTTTTTCATTGTCTGCAACTGAGGGGCAACTCAAAGTTGACCTAGGAGACATACCAACCAAATGTAGAGATGGGGTTATAAAAACCCAATTTGTAGTGGACATATCTTTGTTACAAAATAAAGGTTGAAACATCCCTTAAAAAAATAAATAAAACCTCCTATTAGAATGAAAAATCAGGCTAAGAATAAACCATGTGAGAGAGAAAAGAAAAACGAAAATGACTAAAGGTTACCTCTTAAACTATGGTGGAAGGATGGCAGTGAAGAAAGTGGATTCTTGGACATGGAGACGAGATGAAGGATAAAGGTAGATTTTATCGTGTTTATTGAGAGTGGAATAAGAGTGAAGAAGGGGGTAGGGCGGCCAACAAGGGCAACTGCCCTTAGGTTTCTGAATAATGTCAGCTTTTTCTTTTTTTTCTTTTTTTTTTTTTAAGGTCAGAGAGAAGAAGAGAGAGATTGCTTGCGCTCATGGTTGAAGCTGAAGAAATCAACAGAGCAGCAGTGCGGAATTTTAAAACATTGAAATTTAATTGCATGTCACCGTGCAGATGTTGACCAATTCTTTACCTTCCCATTAGCGAGTCATGCAGCCAAATCATCGTAGGGTAACTTTGAATGCAGATACTACTTTGCGCCAGAAAATTTTGGCTAAAAGGAAGCAACACTGGTGGAATTTATCGATTTTCGAATGAATTATTGAGGTTGGAATAATCAACAAAGTCAGACTCAACTATCCTACACTAGTTCAAAAGAAATCATAAGACAAACTATATGGTTCAGTTTGAGGTCTTAATAGAACTGAACTACAATATATGTTTTCATTCGATTTGAGGGGAAACAATATCTAACTAAATTTGTGCCTACCCCTAGTTCAATGTTTTCTAAGACACCTGTAGTTCCTTTTCTCTCTTTTCTTTTCTTTTTTTTTTTAATCTTTTTAAGCTAATATGTTTTTAATTATTCATGTCTAAAGTCCTAATATCTTTTATAAGTTAGAGGTGATTTATAAAAAATAAGAATATGACATTTTCTACTAAAACATAAATCACAGTAGCGACTTAAATTATAAATTGGAGATTATCTATGCCGTGTGACTAAGTGATGACTTAAATACTTGAGCTATAAGTTTGACAAACTTAGTTGAGTTTTCCACTATATCAAATTAAATTATATTTATTAACGCACTTTGCATATATTAAGGAACTGTAAAGTATTATATGACTTTGAACCCACAATATACCATGTACAAGTCCCAGGTGGGCATGCAAACCGTACGTTAACTTGAGACTGCAACTCTGGATGATATCCGAAATTTACTTTGTGGCTCTAGTATTGAATTTGAGCTTATTGTAAGGTAGCCCATTTCTTTGCTTTTTTCTCAAAGATTAGGCCCAACACTCTAAATCCATCTTAATTAAATATTTCCAAAAGAGTTTCTAGTTCTGTTTCTTTATTTGCATTTTATTTTTTTCATTTTAACGTTTTTGCCAGAAGTGTCTAGTTATAGTCGGTGCACATCAATTCACACCAACACCAAAAGAGTACCATGGACCTTTAAGCCCAACTATTTATGGCTTTCAAATACCAATATGGTCGGTCCAAATATGTTCTATATTAACTCGAGCCCAATGAAATAGGGGAAAAGCCCAATTCGGATATACTTTGTAGAAATATTTCAGTTCTTGCTCTTCTTCGTACAAAATTTTCAACTTTAAGCTACACTTCCTTGATTTATCTGCTCATTTTTCCTTTAAAACAACAAAAAAAATTATATTAGCAAGCAAGCATTGTCACCCACATCACCACTATCAGTCGACCACCATGTGCACACTAAGGTGATGATCGAGTTTAAGACTTTACCTGAACCTTCATAAATGAAGTTTTGTACACATAAATTTGCCCACCACTTTCACTCACAAACCTTTTCAAAATTCTTTTGCAATGTCTTCCTTCTTAGTTACCATCACCAAGCTTCAACTCTATCACTTTCAAAGCTTAAACCGCAAGTGCTAAGCCGGGAATGAAGCTTTTACGACCACTAATCTTGAAACCGGCTTAGAAGAACATTGGAGTTGCTTGGCACAATGCCACGAGGCTGGGCAACTCAAGCCAAGCTAACTCCAACCAATAGAGCAAGTTAATTAACTTTCTAAAGTTGCTTTCAAAGTAAGTTGTTTGAAAGTTATTATTTTTTATTTTTAAATAAAATTTTGATACAAGTCTCTTACAAGTTTAAGAAAATCATTTAGAAGGCCTCTTGTAGAACTTTATGAATAAAGTGAAGAGTTCTTTAAAGAAAAAAGTTACTTAAGATATTGACTTGATATTTTAAAGAGCTTTTTAAGATGATATTTAATACAAAGAAACTTATTTCGAATTTCTAAGTGCTACATGAAATCTTAAGAAGGACTATTTTTAAAAAATTCATTACTTTATTCATAAGGTCCTTTATAATACTTCATTAACATTTTTTATATATTTTTCCGTTTGTCCCAACCCCAATCAATAAAAAATCAAAAAAGGAAAAAAAAAAAAAGAAAAGAAAAAGAAAGCACCATTTCGGATTCCTAGTTAGACGAACCGGTGCTTTGCAAAGCGCACGGAGAAAAGATATTTCATGGTGAAAGATTAATTTACGGTGCTTAGGTGTGGACCATATTAATGAACAAACTAAAAACCTCCTTTAAGAAATCACTAATTAAGATGACCTAAGAGATTTCCTAATTTCCTAAATATAGGATGTCTTAGATAACATAATCGTGCAATCATATATGCATACTTATTCGTACGTACTAGAAAGTCTATCAAAGGATATCCCAAGAACATGCTTCAAAAAAGTGAAAACACTCACCAAAGTACCTTGTAGCGCACTTAGGAACTCCACTGATCCATCTTTCTTGATCACTTACGTTCAGATTTAGCTGGAAACGAACCAATTTGTCATTATCTAAAAGTTTTGACATAGGAAAGCCAAATATGTGCAAATGAAGATATCTAAAGGGGACTATTGAAGCTTACGTTGAAATTCATTAACAAGAGTAACGAGTTAAGTCGAATATCTTAATGAAAAATAGGAAACTAACTGGAATCACCAATCAAAATATATGAAAAAAAAAAAATCAGGATACAATGGGTGTACAATTTCTAATTACTCTAGAAATTGTGCCAATGCCCCAACTTTATTGGGAACTTTCTCACCATAAAAAGCATGGAGCCCATTATTTACATACACACACATATATTTTAAATACTTAGTTAAAGGTTGAATCATCATTGCTATTTACAATTCTAACGGTTTGTCCTTAAGGTATTCTGTCCCATATTCTTAAATTTTAATTAGTGTATTAGAGTTGGATAAAGGTGCTTAGATATTACTTGTGGTTGATATATGTACTAACAATATGGTTCATTAACAATAAGGATATAATAAAATAACTATTCATTTCATGCAAAGCTAATACTGCATCTAGTTTGCTCAATAACCTTTTTGCGTCAAAGCCATAACCACATTCTTCTTTACCATTGAGGACGTCAATGGCAGATCCAAAGCCAAGAGGCAGCTTGTGGGCATCCTCCTCAGTGATGTCAATATACGTAGAGATGATATGATGGCAGGACGAATTGGAATCTGATCCAGGAGGTGTCATCCAGAGCCATAGAGCTGTCTCAAATGATAAGACAGGATCTTCAGAACCAAGGTGTGGGTTTTTAACGAGATGGTATCCAAGTTCTTTTCCGATTTCGTAATAGAGCTCATTGCTGGTAACTATTTAAAGTTAGAGCTAAGTTAGTGTCTACTTGACACAATACTTATGTGCATTGCAAGTGGACTAATTGATCCATACTCATGATTATGGACTGGGTGCACGAGTGCATACACATAATTAGCAAACAACACCCTTGTGTTGTACATGTAAAATTTATAACATTGAAGTTGTTAGTTTGTTTTCCTTTTTATTTTTGTAATCTTATTTTTGTATTTTTAATTAAAACAAATCCATGTAACTCATCATTATTCATTTCGTGTATTAAACAATTTAATTTTATTAAAAATTTTAAATATTATAAATATGTGAATAGATACTTTTGCATTTGTTTTAACTTTGAATTTGAATTCAGTTTCCACATTTAATTATGGAGCGATTTATCTTCCACACTTATGTTTTTATTAAAATTTTAAATACTATAAATATGTGAATGCATACATTTGTATTTGTTTTAAAAAACTTCAAATTTAAATTCAACTTCCACATTTAAATATAAAGCTATTTATCCCTATTTACAGTTAACTTTCCACAAATACTGGAGTTATCACTCATGTTATTTATGAAGAGTGATTTACAAGGAAAACTCATAGAGATGGATGAGAAATAAAATTGAGGAAAATCTCAATTTTACTTTAAGCCTCTATTGGCTTAAATAATACAAATATAATACAATAAAATATCTTTTACTTTATCTACAATCAGATTAGTAGATGGAAATTGATCATCTTTATTTTTATATCTTAAATTTTCATCAATTTCAAAATAAATGATCAAAATTATTTAAAATCTTGAATTATCATGTAACATCATAATGATATTATAATTATTTTTACAATCCCAACCACTAATTACGTGTATACATGACAAAGTGTAAAAAGGAGAAATTGACGAAAACTGAGAGAACGGAAATCAAGGGGGTGGACTATCAAATTTACTGATTAGTTGATTAGTGTAAGTACATATGCGGAAATAATTATACTATAAGTAATCCAAATTGGAAGATAACAGACTTACTTTGTAATTCTCAAGGGACCGCGACCATAATACTACAATAAAATTTATTAAATGTGAGAACTTTCTTTTGATACAAATAGTTAGAAAATGGTCGGAATAGTTATATTATCAGAATTTTAATCAACACCCGTGAACCCTCGCAATAACTCTATCAATTTTTTTATGTGGTGAGGATTTGTTTGTTGGTAATTATATGCAACAATTTAAAATTCTTGCAAAAGCCTAGGTATTTGCGACAAATCGGTTTCCCATAAAACTCAGACAAAGTGCCAGTTATTTGCGACAAAGTAATTTTCATAAAATTGGTGACACATAATATTGTATTTACTATAAGTAAGAATAAAATCCTTGCAATATGTAATATCTTTTCTCTTTTTTTTTTTCCTGAAATTCTCACAATGCAGGTAATACACAATAAATACATATTTCCTACATACGTGTATATATATATATATATTATATATATGTATATATTGATTGTTTCCATTTATTATCATGTTTTCTATTCATAAAAAAAAAATCAAAATTATCTCGTCTAAGATATCGACTTTCTCTCTGTCTTCCTGCTATATAAAAATCCTCTTATAACATACACTTTATGATATATAACAAACCAATAACAACTCAATTATATCCAAATCTCTCCATATAGAAAGCGCAAGAACATTATGAATACTCAAGATATAATAACATAGTATATTTCTTTTAAATTACCAAATCAAAATACAACTAAATGACAATTAATCTAAAAAGCACATAATCAAACATCTTTAGAAATACTTGATTGAATATCAAACCTAAACTAGTCACATTATATTAGACTTAAAGTAGTATACCCATAGTATACCCAAAAAAACCTCCTTAATTATCTTTTCAAAAGTATTAAACAAAAGATCAAAGTATACCCTCATAGAATACTCAAAAAACCTAATCAAAGTATAACTTCATAGTATACTTAAAAAAACCTAATCAAAGTATACCTTCTTTTTATACCCTAAAAATCTAATCAAGTGACTTTTCAAAAGATCAACATAGCTAATCAAAAGTTCGACAAATCTAAGCAAGTGACATGATAAACGCAACAATATCTAGTCAAGAAGTCTAGATAGACAAATAAAGAGATGAATTCATTAATGAGGTTTGTTTACTAGAAGCCATGGTTGCTGTTACTGAATAGTAGGGAAAGGATGAAATAAGACAAATCCTAAAGGCCAATGCTAATGCACATCGTTTTCATTGATAATACTTATTACAAGCCACAGATTAATAAAACACAAACATCCAAATATCTTGTTTGGTAATTCACAAAAATCAAATTATACAGTGTAAAAATTTAAAAAACTTACAATCCCATTCCATCAGCAAAACCGTTATCAACCAACATTAGCAAACAAAATGCAAATACAATTGGAAAATAAATGTCATAGTTAAAAAGGTCTACTCTCCCCTCTATAAGATCAAAACCCCAAAACCACCCACACTATTAATAAAACCCAAAAACCTTAAATATATATGAGAGATCGTAGAGTTCTGCCCTATAAATTCGGAGTAAAAATAGATGAACTCACCACCATCGCTCCTCTTTTCGTACCTTTAATCTTATTTTAGCGGGGAAAGAAAAGCACTATCAATGGTGGTGTCAAAACACATAAAAAAGACCCAAATAAGAGAGAGAGAGAATATAGGAAAGGAGGATGGGAGAGGGAAAGTGACAACATTATTTACCTAGATGGTGGTCAATGCTATTGCACTTAGAAAGGACTCAAAGGGTTTTTTAAGAAAAGAAGAAAGCGAAGGAGAAAAGGGCTCAGAGAGGTAGGCTTGTTTCTAAGTGCAAAGTAAAATGGATTTTTGATATTGCCTGAAATTAGCACATAAACGTTTATATGGCAATATAATACTTGCAATTAGTATTTATGAGAATTTAATTGCCACATACTTATGTAGCACATTTACATCTCATTAATACCCATTTATGTTGTAGTGATACTTTTTGCCACTTACACATTGGCATACATGTTATTTGTATGGTAAGTGTTATCATCTTTATCTTCTATGGTGCAATCAACCCAATCCATCAATTGACCTACTAGCAATTTAAGACCATCCAAAGCACCTATTTATATAATATTTGCATGTATGTATTTAGTATACCTAGCCTACACGTATAAGGATACACACACATGTAACTACGATCCACGTGAAGGAAATAAAATACTTTTCTTCTAGAATTAAATCTCTAACACATTTTTATAAAATTGAATTTATCTACTCTTTACTTTAATCATATTTAAAAAAAAAAAGATCAATTAAAATAATCATTTCTAATGTATATATAGAATACACTTTTTCAAATCATTTATCTTAAAAGTATATAAATTTTCATTTCTTAATTCTCATACTCTAATCATCACTTTTACCATAATTATCAAATAAAAACTTATGAGATATAAATAAGATAGTTTTCCAAAAGTTATATTTCTTGCAAATATAGAGCATATACATGATATATATATATATATATATATAACAATGTAATCTGGCTCGATGTCTTTAATTAAAATGATCCTGCAATGCCTCTTGTGTTAGGAACTTATGTATTTAAGTAAAAGAATGTAGTCTTTTTCTGCATTTCTGAGGATATCTTTATATCTTCTTTGGTTTTTAGTAATGATATTTTCCGATTTAATTTAATTAAAAAAATTGTGTTTGCACGTAAGTAATTTAGTATATAAAACATTTAAGTGCTATAGAAAATATACATTTGTACACTATTTATAAGGAAAAAAGATTAATAAGGACTACCCCATGGAAAAATGTAATGGGCGGATAAGAATAAATAAAAAGATAAATTTTAAATACTATCATGTTATCAATACTTCTATGATTAATTACTTTTTACGTACTGAGATTTTATTTATCCCGAGTTAATACTGTAGCATTTCATAACGTGTAACGGTCCATCCAAACAACAGGAAAACGGTAACAAAGTAAAGGAAGGAACATAGGCAGTCGCTGCCAAAAGTGCAGCCAGCTCTCTCTTTCGGATCGTAACATTACTACTACTTCAAAACTCAGGAATGGCCTTAGGGGCATTAACAAAAGCCTCGTAGGAGAAAAAATCTCTACCAGTGCAACTGAATAGAGTATCATATATATGTGGAAAAGCTTTACCATACATGTCCCTAGAAAATATATCCGCTACGCCACCACCTCCGGCTGCGGGGCAAATGTCGGTATTGCATTGAGACTGGCAGCCGTTGCAACAGTGTTCAACGTTGTCACAGCAGTCGCCATACATGCTGCAACACTGCCCCTCAGGGCATTTGTTCTGGTCGTTATCGCATCCTGCACCATCAGCAGATAGGGCTGATGAGAAGTTGGAGAGGAAGAAAATAAAAATTGCAATCCAAATCCTCATTATAATATATATATATTATATGAGGTTGGTTTTGGTGGTTGTTGATGGACAATGCAATAGCTTTCCTGGCTTTAAATAGAGGAAGGAGATCAATGCTTCCCACTCATTCGAGTGGATATTTTTACGATAAAATGAATTAATTAATAAGTTTTGGACAGTATTCACAAATACGGCACATGTCGATTTTGCTAAGAGATTTCTAGGGTCCAATCTTTATTGTCGAGTAGATCATATAGGGATGGGACCATACAGTAGGGACCATCGTTTTTTGTTTTGTTTATTCCAATGTTGCTCGAATGTCAAAACATGATCAGAACTAGAAGTTGAACTTAATATTAGAATATGATTGAAGCTTCAAAGATTCAGAACTAGGAATAGTTGGAAGTAGAAGTCTAAAGCATATTCTTCCCAAACAAATTAATAGCTTCCTATCTTTGGCCTTGGTTTAGCTTCTCATCCCCACTATTGAGCGCAATAGTAAGGGAACTGCTATTAAATATGTAGCAACTAATTATTCCTATAGATTTTAGAGAAAGAAATCAAAGATACAATATACTATCTTAGAATTAAAATACAACAAAATTAAATCTCAACATTTTTGAAACTATAAAAGAAAAATTTGACTAACTAAAACAACTAATAACTTTAACCAATAATAAAATAAAGAAATATAAACCCATAAATTTAGAATCAGAACTTGGAA
Source organism: Lumnitzera racemosa (assembly GCA_024138005.1). NCBI lineage: Eukaryota > Viridiplantae > Streptophyta > Magnoliopsida > Myrtales > Combretaceae > Lumnitzera > Lumnitzera racemosa. The sequence continues at coordinate 15,003,717 of JAMXBC010000008.1, read as the reverse complement.
TTCATAAAATCATACTGTTTTTTCTTCCATTTAATATTTGTGTCTAACGTGAAATGATATCATAAATTTGACATAAATCTATTACAAGTATCCATACTTAGATTGTACAATAGCATCATACGGGCGTTTTGTAATACATTCATGGCAAATTCGCGAGAAATTTGCTTGTATTCTTATCATTTTCTTTCATAGTAGCTATGTTTTGGTACCTATGGCAGTCATTTTCCTTATGATTTATAGATACTAGCATAGCTATTAGAATTTAATTAATAAATTACTTTTTATTGCATACAAATCATGGGTTGTGTACTAATACTATTGAATCAATGCACATATTAGTATCAATAAGAGCAACTTGCGTATTTTCTCGCATATTTAAAATACTATTATAATACGTTTCATTTACTAGACTTAATAGTTGTAGAAATCTATTGCTGCTTTTTTGTTTTGCGTAATAGCTATTTCAAAAAAAATTAAATTATGTTTGCTGTGAAATAGAAAACTGTTATTCGTTCATGGGAATAGAGGAATAGATTCCATGATTCTCCTCTGTATTTTTATATCTATCAATGAGAATTCAACCCTACAGTCTTATCATAGCTAAAGGAAGGGTATAGTTGTAACACTAAATATACTTTTAATCTATTACTAATTTCATTTTACATGCAGCCAAACAAAATAATAACTACATTTTTTTCTATTCCATTTATTTGGAATATTATTTCATTTATTTTATTTCATTTCACAAATCAAAGATGCCGATAGTGAGCTCAGTTGAGTAAATGTGGGTAAAACAATAACATATTGGTAGTGGTTGATATATGCAGTGAAAATAATAAAAAGTAGATAAAGAGATGTATTATTTTATATATTTCTTTATTTTTGAAAATAAAGTGATTGCGGAGGATTTAATACTTATAGCGCCCATCGTTTATACATAGAAGGGTACATCCTTATTGGGTTCCTCTTCATAAAGGTGCTTGAGTTGAATGGGATCTGGTCATTGCAGTCCAGGTTACCACCATACTCAACTCCAAGCAAATCACAATATTTCTTATAGAAGTTAATCCTCTTCTCAACTCTTGTATCATTGCCATGACCACATTCTTCATCACCATCGAGGAGGTTAATGACAGTTCCAAAGCCCCAATCGCGATGCGCGGCTTCATCCTCGTCGCTGCGCTCCCATTCTTGGACCATGACGTCGTGGCAGGACGGCAAACTTGAGTCTTGTGGTGTCATCCAGAACCAGAGGGCTGTCTCAAATGATATGACGGGATCTTCAGAAACAAGGTATGGTTTATGGGCCAGATCAAATCCAAGCGCCTTTCCTGCTTGACAATAGAGTAGATTGTTGGCAGCAATTTTAAAGTTAAGTCAGCATCTACTTGACTCAATACACATGTGCATTGCAATATTCGAGATCAAGATTTTCTATGGTTTTGTTGATATAAACTCTTTGTTTCATCTTTTCTTGACTGACGGATTGATTTTCTCCATTTTTATTTCCTTAATTTCCATAATTATAGAAATCAATAATTAATAAGATTGTCTGAACTTTTGAACTACTCTATAACATTATTGTGGTGTCGTCATCTTTCTCGTCACCCTAATCACTGATTACATGTAAAAGGGGGGAATTTGACAGAAATTGGGGGAACGGAAATCCGAGGATGGACTATTTTAAATTATACCTAATTTTATTTTGTTAGTAAAGCATTGCTGAAACACTTGCTATATAAGTTATCAATATAATTGAAAGATACAGGGACTCACCCAGAAATTTTGAAGGGACCTCGGCCATTATACATTTCGCCACTTACGCATGGGCAATCCTCTGTGCTGATCGTACAGTAAGTGCTATTGTTGCTATCTTCTATGGTGCAATAACCCCAATCATCATCATCTTCCTCCCACTCGTCGTCGTCATCCCGTCCAGCTATTTGTACAATATTTAGTTGGTTTAGTCAATAAATTGTATTATGCTTTGCACGTAAAAGATTTAGTATAAAACATTTAAGTACTATAGAAAATATATACACCATCCATAATGAAAAAAGATTGATGAATACCCATATACCATGTATAAAATCTAATAGCATGAAAGAATAGATAAAAAGTTAATTTGAAGTAGCGTTATGTTGATAAAACATAGTATCCGTCACTATAAAAACTTTCTACGTCGCGTCAAAATTGTAGAAAAGAAAATGAAAAAAAAAAAAAAGAACAGAGGGGAACCTGCTATCTCATAGGCAGTGTGCGCCAAAAATCCAGCCACCTCTCTCTTACGAGTTTCAGTATCACTACTATTCGCAAACCCAGGAAAGGCTTTCGTAGCATTAATAAAAGCACCATAGGAGTAAAATGATCCACCAGTGCAGTTAACGTATTCCTCTTCTAAACGTTGGAAGGCTTCATCGTACATGTCTTTAGAGAATACGTCCGTAACGCCACCGCTTATGGCCGCTGTGCAAATGTCGGTTCTGCACTGAAACTGGCAGCCCTTGCAACAGTGGTCGACGGTGTCACCGCAGTAGCCATACATTGTGCAACACTGCCCCACCGGACATTTGTTTTGGTTGTTATCACATCCTGCACCTTCAGCAGGTGCAGCTAGGGCTGGTGAAAAGTTGAAGAGGAAGGAAAACAAAATTGCAAGCCAAACCCTCATCTTTTTTTTTTTTTTTATAATAATATATTTTATGCGTGAAGCTGGTTTTGGTGGAAGTTGATGCGCATGCAACGCTTTCCCTAGCTTTATATAGAGGACGGAGATCAATGATTCCCTCTCTTTCGTGTGGATATAATTTTAAACAAAATGCCAGAAAAATGCAAGAAAAATGTTGTAGATATTTATTTTGGTGCATTTATATCCGTGAGTTTTTAAATATTGAAAATGGTTCTCCTAAATTCTCACTTGGTATTGATATGTTCAACTATTTATAAATAATCATCCTAAACTTTAATCTTAGAATAAAAATACTCTCTCAAATTATTAGGAAATGTTTTCATATTATCAACTTATTTGGATTTAAAAAGGTAATTTATAACATTAGAAAATTCTGGGAGTACATTTGCACTAAAACAAAATTATGAAATCATTAATAATATTTTAAAATTTAGTGGTACATTTATATATGGTTGTCTGCAATTTTCAATAATGTGACAATAAGTTTTGGACGGTATTCATTAATATAGCACATTGCTAAGAGAAATCTGGAGTCCAAATGTTCAATCTTTGTTGTCTAGTGTACATTATTAGATAGGGATGGGGTCGTCATTTGCATTATTTTCTCAAAAGGACGATAATGAATCAAAACCACATGTGACGAAAATCCAGAAGGATTATATTTTCTACTGCCTCCATCCCCATATACAGTATTCCTTTCATGTCCACCAATAATCTCTTTACAAAATATGTCCCAGCAAAATAATTATTTTATCTGCATCAATTCATCAAGATTCATCTAGTAGTAACAATCCACACATGTATAATAAATTTAATTTGAAATATATATATATATATATATATATCTTTTGAAAATATATGGAAGATCAATATTGTTTCTTGGTACAAATTTTTTATTTACATATAAAAAAGTAAATTGATAAACAACTATTACCATAAATAGACTAAGTAAGGTATGTTATTTTTCCATATTAAAAATGATTCAATCAATATACATGTTATGTGTTATGTACATATTATGTATAAATACTAATAAAATGATAATATGTATAATATATATAAATCACGTATGGTAATTAATTTAAAAATTATTCCTTTCATTATAATTCATGTTTAACATTTTATTTATATTTACATACTAGATATACATATTAGATGATGTGTAATACCTATTTAACCTTTTTTCCTCTCTATGACATCTTACGTCCAAGTTGAAGGCAATATTAATAGGTGTTACTGCTTATTAATGTCAACCGAATGCAACCTAAAAGGAATTGTTTCACATAGAACTCGATTCCAATTTCAAATACTAGATCTATGTTAATTAATTTTATCTCTTATATAAATATAGGTATCCTCTTTTTAGAATAGCTTAAATTAGGGTTAGTTTATGGGGATACTGCATAAGTTCCCATACTAAACACCCTATTTTTATTTATAATTCATATGCACCAAGAGGCGCTTAGCAAGGTTAGAGTGCTTGTGAGGGTACCTTTGCTTGACACGAGTTCCTATGACAAGTGAGCAAATTAGTCCTCTTTTATTTACTATTATTTTTGCTGCTACAATATTTATTTTACTTATAATAATAACTATTTAAAAATTGAGTTAAGTACTTTTGGTTAAGCACCCTTTTATTAAGTTAAGGTATAGCACTCTAAACAACTTTATGAGAATTATGTACACGTGGCATTTATTTATTTGGGCATTTATTATTTTACTGTTGGTCCTTATTATTAGTTAGTTAGGCTAAGTCAGATTGTATATAAAGCGGAGCTTGTGTACATAGAAGTATGAATCCAATTTCATTATTTCATTGCATGATTTTAGAGCATTCTATTGTAATTATGGAGTTTCACTGATCATGAATTACAGATCTCCATATTTCCACATGGTTTTGTAGCACCATGTATTTCGTAACTCAGATCCTTCGTTGTTATGGCTCTGTACTTCAATTAGATAATTAATAATAATGCTGCACATGGAGATCGCGTTTCTTTGGACCCTTTACATATATCAAGTTCTAATAGTCCTTCAATGGTTATTGGAAATATTGTCTTCAATAGACTGAATTTTTTATCATGAAGTTGTGCAATAAAGTTAGGGTTCGGAGAAAATTTAAAAGTAAAATTCATTGAAGGTACCATACCAAAACCAAGTGATGATCCTTCAAATCTAGTTAGATAGATTAGAAATGATTATATGGCATGGTATTGGTTGTTGAATTCTATAATTAGTGAAAATTGACAAAAAAATTTGTATGCAACTTCAACTCGTGAATTGTGGAAGGAATTATGTGAGCAATATGGATAAGGGAATGGTTTGATAATCTATTAGCTCCAATATGTGATTGTAAACTTGAAACAAGGAAATCAATTGATTTGGTATAACAAGCTCAAAACTTATTGGGACAAACTTTAAGCATTAAATAGTTAACCTAACTATGAATGTGGAAGAATTGACTTCTGCAAATGTGCTTTAGCTAAAATAGTAGTAATTTTCGAATCACAAGGGAAATTAATTCTTTTTTTTTTATGGGATTAAATGAAGGATTTGAGGCTGATTATAGTCAAATACTTTCTATGGAAGCATTGCCTATGGTGAATTAAGCATTATATTACGTATAACAAGTTGAAAAACAAAGATTAACTATTGGCATGAGCTTGACGAACATTGAGGTATCCATATATGTTGTTAATAAGGAGAGACTTGTTGATAAGGAGAAGAAGAAGAAGAACTTCCTAAGAAGTAAACTAGTCTGCAAATATTGTAAGGGAGGAGAGAATACTGTAGAAAATTATTTCCAACTCAAAGGTTACTTCGATTAGTGTAGTGTCACGTTTGGTATGTAGGAAATGGTTCAAAATGAAATAGAATGGAATGAGGAGCAGAATGGAAAATCCTTTAGCGTGTTTGAAAATGTGCATGGAAAGGAATGAAATGGAATAGAATATAATTAAATACGTATATAGTAAGAACTATAAAAAATATCTTTAATTATTAAATGAGCAGAATGGAAAATCCTTTCTCGTGTTTGAAAATGTGCATGGAAAGGAATGAAATGGAATAGAATATAATTAAATACGTATATAGTAAGAACTATAAAAAATATCTTTAATTATTAAATATTATAATTAAATTAAATATTCAATAAGTAATTTGATTAATAACAATAAATATGAGAGAAATGAAATCATAGATTTTACCTTTAAAAATGAAGAATCCAATTCTTTCTTAAAATCGGAATCATCTATTCCATGGGATCATAATTTTAGCTTCCAAAAGCACTTTCAAACATAAGAAAAGAGAATGGAATCGGAAATTACGATTCTATTCCAATAAGTTCTTATATACCAAACATGACATGAGGGAAAGAGATTTATCAAAAGATAACCTAAAAGTGCAACAATAGTAGAAGTATGAAAGAATTCTATTGGTTCATTCAATATACCTTTTTGTACATATGTAAGAGCTGAGTTCTCTACTTATATGCATGATGGTGGTCCTATTATGGATCAATAGATGGTGCAAAATGTATGTGCAAGCTATTCAAATTGATGAAGAATCATAATGCTAAAAGAGAATCTAGCTGCACCTCAGCTTTGGTCAATACTATATATTTAACAGGTATTACTCAATCTTATTCTCTTTTTAGCTATTTGAATAAAAATGTGAGTACTTAGGTTGTTGACACGAGTGGCGTTGATCACATGACACCTTTTAAGTTCTTACCATCTCATATACAAACACTTGATCACCTAATTTCTATTCACTTACCAAATGGAAGTAAAAAAACGATCACAATCACTAGTTCCATAGTTAGTAATCTACATCTTGTCCTTAATAATGTTTTGTACATTCCATGCTTTTCCCATAATCTTTTGTCAATTCATAAGGCCATACTAGAGAATAAATTAATTGCTACCATTGATCCTTTGTGTCTCTCGTTTTAAAACTAAAATAATAAGCAACTTGTAGCATTGGTTCAAGTATGTAATGGACTTTATCTTTTGATGCAATCAACTAATGAATGCTTTAGAAAAAGACATACTTATGAATAGGAAGCTCTTACTTGTATAAGAGAGGTGTTAAGGGTATTTTTCTTAGATATACTCAATAAGACAAGGCAAAAAAACCGCATACCACAAAGTAAATCATGAACTAAACAAAAAAAAAATCATTTTCTTTTGTAAACTAATTGGTTCACAATTTGGTTTAGTTATATATAAATGATTTTTTTTGCAAACCAATAAAGGTGCTTTGTATGTGACTAAACAAGTAACCGTACCATTCAATGTTGGAAACGTACATAAGGACGAAGTAGTGTGCAATGTTGCCCCCATAAGAGCTTCACATATGTTGCTTAGATGATCTTGGTTGTTCAACCAAGGTGTTGCTTACAATGGATATAAGAATATGTATGCCTTTGTTAAGGATGAAAAAAAAAAAAAAGATTCTATTGCAACCTATGACCTCATCCCATGTAAATGAAACCTATAATCAGCTTACTTGAGCTAGTAAGAAAAAAGGCCTTAGTGATGAACCAAAGAAAGCTTTGAGCTAATGAGAACTTTGAGTTGCTAAGAAGGTAGAAGAGCCTATGTTCTTGTATATTAAAAGATTGTTAGAGATGAGAGATTTGGAGGATGTTCTTAATGAGATTCGAAGCTTGATAGATGAATTTTTCGACCTATTTCTTGAAGAACTTCCTAAAAGACTACCTCCTATCTAAGGTATAAAATATTATATTGATCTACAATCAGGCACCACCCTACTTACAAATGAACCTTGAGCAGGCTATCGAGCTAAAAAGATAGGTAGATAAGCTCATAAAACGAAAATATATGAGGGAGAGCATATGCACTTATGTTGTACTAACTCTGCTCATCTCAAAGAAAAATGGTTCATGGCACATGTGCATTAATAGTCAAGTAACTAATTTTATCACTGTCAAGTACAGATACTCAATACCAAGGCTTAATGACATGTCGGATGAACTTCATGGCGCTAAAATATTTTCTAAGATTGACTTGTGAAGTAAGTATCACCAAATTTGTATGAGATTAGGTAATGAGTAGAAAATTGTCATCAAGACTAAGCATGATCTTTACGAATGGTTGATTATGCCATTCAAACTTATAAATGCGCCAAGCACTTTTATGAGACTTATGAACCATGTAATGTAGCCTTTGATCGAATGATGCGTAATCATATACTTTGATGATATACTAGTGTATAATACCGACTTACATAATCATGTTCAATATCTTTGAGCTGTTTTTGAAATCTTACAAGTCAAGAAGTTATTTGGGAATCTAAAGAAATGTATGTTCTATCAAAGTGAAGTAGTTCTTCTTAGATATGTGATATCAGGGTAAGGAATCCTAGTAGATGAGGAAAAGATTTGAGCTGTTTGAGAGTAGCCGATGCCAATGAAGAGTAATGGGTTGAGATAAAGCAGCCAAGCTGGATAGAGCTTCGGGGAGATCAAAGAGAGGCTTATATTTGCCCTTATCCTATCATTATCTAATTTTAACAAGCCCTTTAAATTGGAATGTAATGTGTCAAGCATTGGAATTGGTGCCATCCTGATGCAAGAATGATGACTCGTCGCCTACCACAATGAGAAGTTTAATAGTGTTGCCCTGAACTATTCTGTATATGAAAAAGAGTTGTATTCTCTTTTGCAAGCTCTTACTACTTGGCAACACTATTTGCTATCATGAGAGTTTGTTATTTACACTGACCATGAGTCATTGAAGCATCTCAGGAGTCAAAACAAACCTTCAAAGAGGTAAGCCAAGTGGATAAAGTTTATGAAGGGTCTCTCCTATATGATCCAACACAAGAAAGAAAGCATCAATATGGTCATCGATGCTTTGTCACGTCAGCAAAGCTTTGTTGACCATTTTGCAGATAAAGTTGTTAAGATTCTTAATTAGCACTAAGTAGTATACTAATGATCCTCAAAGCAATGCCGAGAAGGAGTTGCTATTGGAGGATATTATTTTAGGGATGATTATCTGTTCAAGGACCAAAGGCTATGCATATCGAATAATTCCACGTATAAGCTATTAGTTAGAGAATCTCGTAGTAATGGATTACTTGGTCATTTTGGAGAGACCAAAATAGTAAATTTGTTGAAGGATTGCTAGGTATGCAAGAGAGCTAAAGGGAAGAGAGAACTCCATGGAGAGTATATACTTCTACCAACACTAACCTTAACTTGGGTCGACCTTAACATGAACTTTGTTCTAGGGTTGCTCTTGACATCTAAGGGAAATGATTCTATCTTTATTATAGTAGATCACTTCAACAAAATGGTGCATTTCATCCTATGCTACCGACTAACGATACTTTATATATTGCTGATTTATTTTTGCTAGAAGTTGTTTGATTACATGACGTGCCAAAGATTATTGTTTAAAATTGGGATACAAAATTTTTAAGCTATTTTTGGAAAACTCTTTAGAGAAGACTTAAAACTAAACTTATGTTCAGCTTTAGTAGTCACCCTTGTGGCTAAACTAAAGCGGTGAATAGGATACTAGATAACTTACTTAGAGTTGTTGTAAGAAAGAACTTAAAGGATTGACATATGTATCTACCAGTTATGGAGTTTGCATACAATCGAATAGTTCATAACACTATTGGAAAGACCCTATTCGAGGTCATTTATGCCTCAACTCACTATCCCACTAGATCTGATTAGTACCCCTACAGTTATTGAAGAAAGTTAATCTAGAGTCAACTAAGCCTATGAATTATAAGAGCTATACTATACTATGAAGAAGAAGATCACCAAGTTCAATTAGAGACAATAAGAGATTGGTAGTCAAGGTTACCGAGCTGTTTCTTTCAAGGCAAGAAACTTAGTATAGATTCACATTAGCCAAGAATAATTTCCACACTTGAGCTAAAATAAGTTATCTTCACAAGCTAGTGGTCCATTTAAGATTCTAAAGAAGATCAACTATAACACTTACTAGATCGAGTTACCTAATAATTATGGTGTTTCCTCTAGTTTCAATATGTCAAACCTAATTCCCCATCAACCAGAGGAAAAAGATCTCGTAAGTGCATCGAAAGAACAAGAATTAGAGACCACTTTAGATTTGAGGACAAATCTTTCCAACCCTCAAGCAGATGATAGGAATTAACCCCCTTGACCAATCACACCTATTTAAGTTAGAAGACTCCAAGGACTCACCTAGAAAATACTATCTTGAAGTCTCATCCTAAACAAGAATTCCTATCTAACCTCTATGTTTCCTTTTACTTTTGACATAATTACCGAGCTATCCAATGCACTAAATCTGTCAAACAGCTATGCCATCATCCAATTAAATAACCTTAATGACAATCTGAGCTAAGCTCCTATGTTGAATATTGACATCTAACCCTAGCCTAAGTTGATTACCCTCTAACAAAAGATTGATCGAGTTCTGACCAACTCAAATCAGGTCGGCCCCTAATTGTAGACTCCTTCTTTTTTTCATTTCATCCAATTTTTACTATAATTCAAAATGACTAGCCATCGTGCAACACGTCTTCTAGAACAATATTCTAAAAAGATTCTTTGCTTTTCTGTACAGAACATTCTTGGTCTCTTTTACCCCTTTAGCATATCCTATGTATCCTATTTGTAAATAACCTTTTTTTGTTATTTCTTGTATGTAAAGTAACCCTAGAAGGATGAGTATATAATCCCCTACTTAATATATGCAAACATCAATCTTCATTATCATAATATTATTCAAATTTTTCTTTGAGCAACTCAAGTATTTTCATTATCCTTCAACTCTTATCTATTCTCTTTAGTAAGGAATAATGATGAATAACCCTATAGTTCGGACCGGTGAGTTAGATTTAGTGGATTATAGGTCGAGTGTAATCAATTGGTATATCATATCTAGTCGGTAGTTGCTCAAACTTTGTTAGTTTTTCTTTTATTTCCTTCTATTAGCTTACTTTGTAGTACTCCTCCATGTGTCCGACTCCAAAGATGCATCAGGAAGTCTTTTAGAAAATGCTTAATAACATGGCAATCATAACACTAACAATTGGCATCAAAATAGCAATGGCCATTGAAGGGATCTTTAAAGAAATAATTAGGCCTTCCATTCTCATTAAATGCTTGATAATTTGTTAAAACATTTTATTAGGCTTGAGAGTCTTAAGATTTTTAATAGATTAGATGGTAAAGATGGTAGAAAAAATTGAAGGATTTAGGTTGTCCTTCTGTCAAATTTGATGGAGACAATTTCATCACTTTTCCTAATAAACACGAGATCTAATGACTAGATAGGTATTGAGTTTTGTTGTTATAACTCATAATTTGTTAACTAACTTTCTGGCAAGAGCTTTATCAACTCTTCTCTTTTTAGTTGCTTAGGAACATGCTTGCATGTATGTGTATAGGTAGTATCCATTGAGATGATTCAAGCATCTCCTCCTTTGTCTAATAATGCCAGGTGTAATGAATGATTCTAGACTCTATACACCATTTGATAGTATAAAGTAGTAGCTATGGTTTTAGGAGTTTACAATGCTCCTACGATTTAGATCTAGACCTTTAGAGCTATAAGCAGCTTCGAATCAACTAAGGCAATATTATAATCTGGAAAAAGGGTGGCTAAAACTATTCCAACGTTAAGTGTAGTCTCAATTATACCAGTAGATGCTTATTAATACTATAGCTACCTGGTGTCCAATAGTGCCATCTTAGCCACCATCGACAGTCCCTTTCTCCCATGATAAGTTAAGGTTAACTTTACTGCTCTAAAGTGGAGATTGGTGTATTTCTAAGATTGCCATTGTCTAAGAAGTTCTGGAGTAATTTGGAGAGTTACCAAATGCTTCTTTTGAGCAGCTGAAATATGACATTGGTTAAACTGAGTAGATTTAACGTACTCTTTAATCTCCTTTGAGTGAGGCTTAATTAGAGATCTAAGAGATATTGCTCCTGAGGGTCTTGCAAAAGCAGAATATAGGTTTACAAGAGGCAAAAGGGTATTATCTATTTTTTCTTCCTCATTGAGATATGAAACTTGATACAAATAATCTATCTTGTTGGCATCAGATGTTTTAAAAGGGATATCATGGCTAAAAGTTGCTAAGATCTATGATAGACTATAGGTAAATGTGTGAAGGGTAAAAACAGAAATGGTGTTGATGTTAATAATAGTGGTTTGTTTCATTTTATATTGCTCTCCTCTCCTCTTAAAAAAAAAAAAAAAAAAATCTGGCTCTAATACCATTAAAAACCTATTCAACCCTACAAAATCCAACTACTAAGAACAAGATAAACATATAATATTCATTATAGGAGCATATAATGCCAAAAGCTCTTCATCACAAGTGATTATTCTTAATGTAATTGGTTGGAGAATTCAGTAGTCCATGAATATAGCCTAGAACACGTTCTCGGAAGTCACGATTATAACTTTTGGCTTGCTGACATTTTAGCTGCATGACTAGATCCGAGAACACGTTCTCGGAAAAAGCGACAAGTTTTTCATCATTGAATAATTGGCTCGTATTAGAAAAGGAGAGATTTTAAGTTTTGTTTTTGTTTTTATGGGAGCGATCTGCTCTTAATTTTTTTATTCATTCACGTTATTTTAAATTTCAATAATTGAATTTATAATTCATTTAATAAATAAGATTTAAATAAACATAATTTAAAAATAAGATAGATAACAGTGTAGATTTTATAAAAAAATAAAAATAAGATTGAAGGAAAAACCTAAATAAAATGATAATACATTCCTAGAAACAATCTCCTTGGCTAATTGGTAATCCGAAAAAAATCAATATCCAGATACGAGAAAAAATCTTGTAGGATCAATTATAAATTGTTGTGAGCATCATTTGTTTTATTCTGAAATTAATGTATAACCAATCTCGTCAAAAGGTAAATCATATAGGGAAGGGACCAAATAGTAGGAGTATCATTTGTTTTTTTCTAAAAATAATGTGTCAATATTACATGTCATGTAAAATCCAAAAAGAGTTTTCCTGTGCTCATATTGCCTTGATCTCCTCCAATCACATCTTAATATGAAATTTCACAAAAAAAAATAAAAGACCTGCATCAGTTGACTACGATTCATCTAACGACAATCCTTGCACTTGTAATGTATGATGTACGATATCATATCAAGTGTGAATTATATTTTCTGAAAATGTATGTAAGGTCAATATTGTTGCTTGAGCTTGATACAAAGTTTTAAACTGATTATAAGGGAAAAAAAAAAAAAACTAATCAAAATCATTCAAAGCTAAAAAAGCATTGTTGGTTTCACAAAATAAATAGCCATTAATCGAGAATGGCTAGATTACAATCAATGGGGAATGGCTTTTCTAGTGTTTGGTTATGAGAATGCTATAGATAATAGGAGTAAAAGTTCGACCAACCCTTGCTTCATTTGGTATGTGTATTTAAAATATTACATATAATTATATAATCATATAGATATATATTATTAAAACCGATAGACCTTTGTATAATTATTTCTTTTGAAATTACTGCTTAACCTTTCAATTAAAATTTTATTACAAAAAAAAAATATTACTAAAAACAACTTATGAAAACTATAGCTAGATAACCAAAGCCAACAGATTTTTGTTTAACCATTTTCTTTGAAATTAATATTTAACCCTCCAATTAAAATTTTATAACAAAAAAACCAATACTAAAAATAACTTATGAAAACTATAAATATTTTGTAGTAAGAATATTATAGTAATTTGACATAAATTTTGATGTTTCATTGCTTGACGGTTTCTCTCCCACTTCCCCATTTTCCTCCATTTTTCTCTCTCCCACCTTTCCATTTATTTTATATCGTTTTATTACCATTTTGAAATTTTAAAACCAACATAAGAATTTTAAAAAAAAAAAAAAACAAAAGAACTCCAAAGATAAGTGCAAATAGATTTTCTTATCAACTAAACAACTTGCTTTGATTGACTATGGCATGATTTGGTCAACCAAAATACCCTTTTCTAGACTAATCATGGTTGTATTGGCCCTAATTTTAACTTTGGCTTCCTCCAAATCATTGACCACATAAGCAATAGATAAATAGACAAAAGGTCTACATATCTTTAATAATACCTTTCATTAAGGTATAACATATAAGAAATTGAGCAAGCGTGTAGGATCACATGTCAGACTGTTTCTTATGTGGTATACCTTCAATGAGAATCTTGCTAAAATAGGTAAAGCTATTATCTACCTACTTTTGCCCTACCCATATATGAGTCTCATGAAAATATAAGACACATTGAGACAAAAAGTTACTTTTCATTTTAGAAAACATCATACACAAAAAATTAGCTCCAAATTTTATTAATAGAAAAAAGACAATACAAGAAGAGAAGGGGACATAGACCTAATCTCTCATGTTTAAAAAGTATCTATTATTTGCTAAAAATATAAATAAGAGAGTATTACTCCTCTTACAATGAAAAACCTCTAGAAAGAATATAGAAACAACATAAGAAAAAGAAGTAATACTCCTAGTACAATAACATGTCCAAATACAAAATTATAGAAAGATCAATACAAAACAAACAAAACTAATAAACATGACAACTATAGAACAAAACCATTAACAAGACATAATACAATGACATTCAATCCCCATGGCATCATATAGCAAGATCCTTTTAAACTCTTTATCCAGTTGTGACTCATTCATGATAAAAAAAAAATTCAATTGTATGTCATGAGCATGTTTATCAACCAGTCAATTGTTACATTTCTTTCCCTCTAAATGTGCCTAAATAGACACTTAACTTCTTTAAGAAGCACCTTTGCCTATGAAATATCTTTACAAAAGTCCTATCTTTTGATAGTTGTAGATAGCCACCTTAATACAACCAAGAATCTATCTCAATACAAACCCTTGTGAAGTTATGTTATAGGAACAATTTAAGACCCTCGATAAGAGCAATGAGTTCAATTGATTTAATAGATTTATGAGATGAAGCAAAACTAAAACCCCAAATGAATCTTTCTTTTGAGTCCCTAAGAAGACCACTTCCTTTACCCTTTCCATGTTTTAAGTTGCCATCAATATTTAATTTGACTTCACCCTCAATAGGACAGACCTAAGATAAGGAAAGAATCATTTTCCTTTTTAATGACTTTGTGATGCTAGAAAATAGTGCCTCACCATTCTTTACTTGTTTCAAAGTAAGAGGGCTCGTCTTCCCTAAATTCAACGGATGATCCAAGATGTGATTAAGTAGAATGTAGGGGGTGTTGCTCAAATTTTTGTGTTTTCTTTTGTTTCTTTCACCCCATAGACATCAAATAGTTAAAGTAGGAGAAAAACCCCTAATGTGATTTGAAATATTTCCAACTTCCTAGTTTTGCCGTTCTTTAAGATGATGTCTATGGAAGAAACGCTTGGAATCAGTAATAAAATTCCATAGAAGAATGCAATTTGATTGCAAATATCCCTAACATAATTACATAAAACAAATATAAGAATAGCCGATTCATAATCTTGAAAGCAAAAAACACACTAGGAAGCAAGATCTCATCTCCAGAAACACTGCTTATCATTTGTTGGAATAAAATTGCTTGTCACATGAAAAAGATATCTTAGGTGGTAAAAGCTTATTCCAAAACAATTTATACGTGTCTACCTTTTCTACTTTATTCCTCAAATCATTCCAAGTATTAGAGATAGAAAAGTCCCATTAGTTAAAACCATCTAAAGTGGGGGATCATTTCCTTTCAGCTTCAAATTTATAAAAGGAATGTCTAGCACCAAATCAATAAGAAGTAAGCAAACAAGCCCATCTACATCCCATCTATTATTGATCCAAAGATCCTTAATTTCTAAGCGAGGGGAAACTACTATAGATAGAGTGAAAAGAAAGCCTATAGGATGCCACTCGTTAAGCCAAACACTAATTTCACCCCTTTCTATGCCAAAGAAAATATCTATCTCAATAGTTTCTTGCGCTTACTTTTTCCTCGCAATAATCTATCAATTATTTTTCCTTTTTTTTGGTTATAAATAATAGTTTAGCTTTTAAAAAATATTATTATTATTATTAGAAGAAGATGAAGAAGGAGGAGAAGGAGAAGGAGGCATGTACTGGAATTCTTTAAAAGTATGTATACATTCATACACTGTCGAATTTGGAGCCTTTTTTTTTTTCCTCATATTCATTGTTTTGATGCAAATCATATAATGCTTATATGAACAAATACTTAAAGCGGACTTAATTTTTCTAGTTTTTTTTTTTTTTTATATGCACACGCTGTACACATACATATACAATCATTTTCATCGGAATAGCATGAATCTTAATGCCTAACCCAAAAAAAAAAAAAAAAAATATCTGGAAATTCCCTATATGACTCGAGTACAATAGTACAAATTTTTTGACTTTCTGGTCTTCTCTGGCAGTTTCTCGATTAAGTAAGAAAAGGACTAAGGTGGTGGCCTAGTTAGGCATGTCGGCCTTTGCGTTCGTTGAAGCTTTCGATCCGAGCAAGCATTGATGATTCGATAACATATCTAGAGATAATGTAGAAGTGGCAATAAAACAACCAGACCATGATATTGGTCCCCCTTAATGTGCTTTTTGTTTTATTATCATCTGCTGGCTCACCAGTGTGGTCTCCGATGTTGATGGCTGCAGAACACCTGTGTCATCGTCACGCAAGCGCTCATATTATTGCCATGCATTGATATTGCAAGGAGTGCATTATTTTGTCCGAAGAAACAGTCGGATTATTTTCTTATAAGCCACAAGATTTATAACTTCTATTTGCATTGTTTTTCTTTTTTTTCTTTATCTCTACCTTATCTATATGTATTACGTATTTGTTTTGTACTTGCATGAAATTAATATCGTTTAAAGAAACTATTTGATTCGTATACCAGCTGTTTCCCTTTCATAATGATGGTGTAGAGTTAAGCAAATAAAAGTTGGAAAACGGAAATGAGAATGGTTTACAAAATCTATGATTATTGGAAAAAGAAATTTTGATTGGTTTCTTCGTAAAATTAATTGAAGTCAAGGTAATCTATATTATTAAAAGAAATTTCGAATTTATAATAGTGGTTTACAAAATATCTTATTATTGAAAAAAGGAAATTTTGATTGGTTTCTTCGTAAAATTAAATGAAGTGATGTGTAATTTATATTATTAAAAGAAATTTGATTATATTATGTGCTTTTCCTATAATTTGAATATTTCATGTAAAATTTTAAAGTTAAAAATTCGATTAGGAACACCGACAATGTATCTAGAAGTTGATTATTAGCGTGAAAAGTTTTTAATAATTATTTAAGCCTCCACGCCCACCCCATGGTCTCGTTCGTAACATGATTGGACTAACCGTATTACCCTCAACACCCACAGCATAATAACGATTCAGTAAATAGTAATGCACACAATATATTACATATATATATATATATAATATATAAATATCAATAAAATATTAATATATATAAATTATTTATGATAATTAATTTAAAAATTAATCAATTTATTATTATCTGTATCAATGTTTTATTAATATTAACACATCATATACACATAATAATAAATAGTGTATAATACTTAATGACTCTTTTTTCCTAGATGAGGATTCAGATTATAAATTAGCGGGCTCTACCTAGAAAACCTTGAGACAACTTTCTATCTTTAAATTAGATTTTCTTTTTTCTTTTTTCTCTATCTCTCACTATATTTATGTGCGATCTTTTCCTTGTCCATTTATCAGTTATGGGCTATTCTGTAATCACCTCTAACAGGAAATTTTCTATAAACAAAACTTAAATTTTCTATAATATTCAATGGATTCACCAGGGAAAAAAATTACATAATAACATTTAAGGTAAATACGTACTTAGGGAAAAATAGCATACTTGTTTAAATTTTAACTATCCACTTTCCTACTTTCTGTTTCCACTGATGCATTTGCGAATTCAACTGAGAGTGTAAAGAAAGAAAATTAATCTTTTCTTATACCCTTTGCAGTATGTCAAACTGAGAAATATTTGTAGTTTTATGAATGCAATTATGGAACCGTAGATCCATTCATACTTTTCAGTTGGAGATATAATGCTTTAGATAATTAATCGACCTTTTCAATCATTTGATGTAAAATTTTTAGTTAGTGTTAGACTCGACTACTACTACTTCACATGTAGTAAGTATCACCGGTGTTTCAAACATAGATCGAGAGATTGATTCAAATATAAGAAGTGATCAAGCGTTCAGAGAGTCAAATAACAATTTAATTGGAATTAAACCAAAATCAATAAAAATATTATAATATAATTTATATAAATAATAAAATCACTAACATCCTTAATATTTCAAAGTCGAAAGCTTTTTATAAACTTTTTATTTTTTCGATCTATAATTATTTTTTAAGTAAATTAATATATTTTTAAAAAAATACAAGAAAAAATAGTATATTCTAACTAAAAAAAACAAGTTAGGCCCTAAAGAAATCAAGTTAAACCAGTTAAATCAATCAGGTCAGGTCATTTTCAATCCAAACCAATTATTTAAATAGATAAGATTAAAGTAAGTTAGATTAAATACATCAATCCAAGTCTTACAACACTAAGTTTATAGGATAAATGGTAATACAAAAACTAAAGATGGAATATTAAAATCAACGCCTCGTGATTTCGTTGATGAAATAGGAAAAATAATTACTTTGAAATTGGGGATTCATACACGTCATTTCGGAAAACTTTTGTGTCCAATTTTTTTTCTATTTAACATATCTGTTTCCATTGCTCTCCTCAAATTTCGGATCTGATCTTCGGGCCTTGAGTTTCTTGTTACTCGATTGAAATCGGTGTGCTGCCACATTATCAAAATCAAGTACTCATTGCTCATCAACTTGTTGCGATAGTCACAATAATATAACAATTACCTGTAAGGATAATTTTATTTTTATATAAAAATGGGTTTAAAGATAAAAATGAACGATAATATGTTTGGTATCAGTCGTTCAATAAAGCATATGACATCAATAAATATAAAAAAGATGATTGATAAAAAGTCAAGGGACTCTTATTATAGCCCAAGTTTATATGTATTACTTATGAAAATAGATGATTAAAGTAGAATTTACTTATTAGAATTGGATAATATAAGGAAAAATCGGATAGAATAATACAAAAAGAATAAAACAACAATCCCCTTGTATTATGCTTTGTGTGCTCAATACTAGTCATGGGTTTTTGTAAAAAATTGTTAAAAACTAATTATTCATATTAAAAATTATAATAAATATTAATACCATGATTTGAAAACTTAATGTAAAGTTATTTTAAATTTTCAAAAATATATTTATTTTATAATATAAAATAGATTTTTATTTTACCAAATGTATGATATAAATTTCTTAGTTTTAGTCTAATACTTTAAAATCTTTTTATTATGTAATTGTGGTCGATATGCACACCAAATAATAAACTAAATAATTTTTCAAATATTATGCCATGAAATACGACAATCAAACAATTCTTATAAATAGCTAAAAGGGTCGATTTATAAGAGTCATTGGCACGGTGTTTTTAAAGATCATGTTTAGAACGTTCCAAACTAATGTAATGTATTCATATTAAAAAGAGAAAAAAAAAATCACAGCTGAATAACATATTGATTTTAGCAAAAGTGGACCGGACACAAAGTTTTATAGATTGAAACCCATTGAAACGTCATCCAACTTCGTAGAAAGTCATGAATATGAAGAATAGCATTAAACAAGGGACCACAGCCGAGATTTTGTAGTAGTAGGCTAAATGAAGTTTGTGTCAATTAATTGTTAGCTGATAAGTAGTTTTGGCGACACTTTATGGCAGATCCAGCTTGAGAGTGGTTTTCAAAACTTGTCTTCCAGCATAACGTCAAAAGGTGATTGGAGATCTTTACATAGGCTGTTTTCACGTCACCGTCGGTAAATGTGTGAGGAAAGCAACGTCCTTTTACGCTGTTACACGTAATACATGCAGTACACGCGGTTTGGTAAGTGCAACTTATATTTTATATTGCAGTATTTGTAAAATTTAGAGAGTATTTCTTTTAAAAACTATTGTCATTTATCTGCATAAATGGTAATTACGAATTTTATATATATATATATATATACATATCGTGTAATATCCAACGATTTTTTTTAAGAATTGTTTTACTGAATAGTACTAAAGAGGAAGAAGAAAAAGTTTTACGTATTGGCCCTAAGTTCATTTGACGAATAGAAAATGAAAAATAGAAATAAACAAATATAGAAAGAGGACACTAACGTGGACATTGCTTCTTCATATCTTTTCTACTCCAGCACAATATTAAAATTAAAGTAATACTTCCACGTGTTGCTTGCTATTTGTCGTCCAAGGCTTTGGATTAATAAATAATATAATGAGTTGATCTTGACTGATTTGATCTGACTGCTGACAACAAATAAATGGAGGAGTTAATGTAGGTCATTTTATATCTAGATCTCTATGTGGAAATGTCTCAATATCTTGATATTGATATATAATCTTTCTCTATTTAACCGCAACTAAATCGGAATTTACTTTTATTGCGCAACTATATCTTAATGAGCGAAAAGAACATTATTAATGCTATACGTAGTGGAGAATCGAGTTCTGATTCATACATTTTCAATAAATTTAAAGAGAGAGAGATAGAGATATTACATTAAAAATATAATTATGACAATCCAAAAATTGGATGCAACAATCTGCCGTACTCGTATCACGACATCAGTATCCAGAACGACTCGTAAACTTGCTAAATCAACAATCAAATATGATATATCTCCCCTTTCTCATAAAATGGAATCTTCACATAATCATTTTATTGACAAATGGCTTATATGAAAGAGACTTCAATATGGCATATTACATTCGGAAAGTCAACTAAGACTAAGAAACATAAAATTAACATAAAACTTATCCAAACCCTCCAATAACTAAATTCTGGTTTGCCAAATTTAACCATCCTATAGTGAATCTTCTTTTAATCATCTTTAAAGTTAGAAACCGGTATCCTTTATAACTCATTTATCAGCTCATCCTAACGTCGAAAATCATTCAAAGTATTTACCCCTAAAAGGATAAAACACGTTCCATAATGCACAAGCAGAAGCCAAATACATAATTACCAAGTACATATATACATATCGTGCAAATACATTACATACAACTTCAAACGAATGCAACATCCATGAGTAATTATCTTATTTAGATGTAGCACATCACAAGCTTTTAGTGTTCAAGATTTAGAGTAGCTCATGTCTTGCAAATGAAGTCATACATGTATACGTAAACTTGATGTGAATACTCTCAAAATACCCAAAGCCAAACATAAAGATGTCTCATCCTAGAGTTGCTAATCCTGACGTCTGCGCTTAATTTATACCATCACCATCACATCACCTTGGATTGCTCACCCCCACCCCCAACACCCTAAGACGATGTAGGTACTTATTTGTGACCACCACATCCTAATCCTAGTTCTCTTGACCTAAGTGCAAGCACGCAACTTAATTAAATAATTAATATTCAATAGCTTTAGGTTAAGGCACAATCAGCAAATAAGGTAATTACTTACTTGGATTAAACTAAATGGCCTCAAAATACATAAGGGAAAATCAACTCCTAGAATCAAAAACTCCATCAATCATTATAATCTCATTTATACTAGAGGATTTTCAACCTAGAAGTTCTGTTACATTACTTATTTAATCTGTGAATAATTCCAAAGTACAATCCTTACAATTCTAAACCTCTAACTATTTGATTCCTTAACCAAGAATTTCAATAATTTTGTATCATGACATAAATATCACTTATCCATAAATCTTTTATTATATAATCTCAATTATTGTTATCTCATCCTTAAATTTGTCAAAAATAATCATCCTACAGTTTTATCAATTTTCCTTTTGATTAAAATTCCTAAAAGTTTGGGTTTTCATAGAAAAGAGAATGTTACAATTTGGGAGGGAGATTCACCATGCAATTCCTTTCATGAAACATAATTAGGATTAGTTTTCTATTATGGAAGCAATATAATTTAAGGAACGCATTAATTTTACTTATCCACCGTTATGCATTCTCTTAGAAATTTTTGAATTCCCACTCCCACTACGCTAAAGGGGAATCGAAGTTAGTGCTTATCGATTTCATATCGACATTGCTATAGGACAACGATTTGTCAAAGATTTCATCTGGACTAAGTATGCACAATTTTCTTGTAATTTAGAAAAACTCATCTATAGAAGATATCTTTCAAAAACTGCTTTATTTGTTCTCTTTTCATTCAAGAGAGGCTAATGCTGGTAACAAGTCGATAGTTATCCAAGGTAAAGTTAGGATATGTTGTAACTTTTGGGTTATTAAATCCTCATCCCCTCTATTCTTAGGGTTTTTTTTTTATTATGGATTCAAAATTTTGTCCATTAAACTCTTGATATTTACCTCCTTTGGCCAAAAAACAAAAAAATAAAAAAAACAAAACCGTTCTATTCCTTAGTAATTGTAATTTTATTCTTATCTTGTTTTATTTTACAAACCAATAATACCATAATTATTTTTAAAAAAAAATTAAAAACCTCAGTATAAATAATGCAAATAGTTCATTTTACAAATTCGGAGAAATATTTATATGTATTTCAGCATTTAGACACTTGATATTATGCATCCATGATTTTTTTATATCAAATCCGTAATTTAGAGTATGTCATAATTCATGTATCATTGTCTTTCTATCTTACAAGTTGGTATGGTTTCCATCATAAAGTTCTTATCATTATTTAGGAAATCTAGCCTCAAATGACGACTGACTGTAGTTTGTGCTTTTCTAAGCAATCGCATTTTTAATCCGCATTTTGAGCATTTGTTTTTCTTAGAAATGTAAATATGAGTTACTTCAAGATGATTGATTTGTTGGATCCACGAGTGTTTATATGTTTGAATCATAACGTAAACTATTATGAAAAACTTTTCTACAAGTCTAATCGAGCAATTTATATTCTATAATTAAATAATCCACGTCCTCTATAATTATCTGAAGATTCAATTAAATCTTTTATCTCCCAAGTGCATCATTTAACTCCTTCAATTTGGCCCAAAAAAAAAAAAAATCCTTCAAATTGTGCTGTGCTACCAAGATAGAGGGTCCCTTTTCCGGAGTGTCCATAATGTATGATTATATATATAGAAAACTTTATGTTGCGTGAAAATGTATAAACAATGAGGGTTAATATGACTCACCTAAAATACAAACAATTTAGAACATAGAACACTTTATAATATGTTACAACAGTACCATAACAAATAAATGTGTATTCTTACTAACAAATACACTAATTTAGCTTTTAGCTATAAATCAGGAAGATTAGGTTGAATCCATAGATATTGCAATTAGCTTTTAGCTATATCAGTCTATTTATATCTAGACAAATCAAAAAATACTAAATAGTAAAAATTCAAACTATTCTTAATTACTTAAAATTGTGCAAATACCAACACCTAAATTAACGAAATAGCCAATTAGAATATTAGAATTTGATGTGAACAATTATGATGTTAAAATATACCATATATGCCTACTAGATGATTAACCAATTTAGGTTATTTCCCTTGCCTTCCCTTTGAGTTATCAAAATAGTGAAGCATGAAAATTACATACTCTCAAAGCGTGAATTACCCTAATTAGTTAAGTCTTCCTACTCTTAGAAAGATTAATTGATTAATTTGTTGTTTTGTGTTCTAAACCCCAACCCAATTAAAATTCATAATTCCTAATGACTTACTTGTAATCTAATATTAGTTTGTCATAGAATTGATTGAATTAATTTAATCTTTTCAAATTTTAATCCAATCCGACATGTATTTCATATATTATAAAACACATACTCAATGATAAAATATTAAAAACACACAATATTCAAATATTTAATATAAAAATATTATAGATCCGATCCAATATCCCAAGCAATAAAGACTAATTCAATATTATAATAAGCACACAAAGCATAAGGAGAAATACACCCTCCATGGACAAAAACAATAGAAGGAAAGAGAGAGTGTAGTTTTTGTCAAAAAGTTTCAGAAATCCTAATCTTTGATCCTTGCACAAATCTTATCACCGCTGTAATCGTTGTCTCCCATTTAATTATAAAAACTAAAGCTAACGATCACCGCTGTAATCGTTGTCTCCCATTTAATAAGAGGATTTTATCGCCATTAAAACCGGGACAAGATTTGTTACAGATCACAAAAACTATCAACCTTATAGATCATACATGTTTGTCGTGTTTCATAGCTACACTGGTCAAAACAGTGCTAATCATAAGAACGCTTAGTCCAAATCTCATGATGACAAAAAAAAAAAAAATTATTAGATATCGCATGTAAAAGTACATATAATATATAACCATCAATAAAAATCGATAATCTGAGATTGATAATTAATTATCTAAAAAATCACTGTTAATATTATTACAAATTTAAATTGATTGATAATTATATTCAATCGTCAATATCATCACATATTTATGTACATACATATACTATGCATTATTACATTGAATACTTTTCTATGAGGTCCATCCGTGCTGCTTTGCATTTCATTTGTGGAAATTGAAAGGAGTTGAGATTTAAAGACAATTAATCCATTACATCGAACTTGTTAAGAGCCTATATACTATTTGACACATCTATTTTGAAATAGTAATGCAAACAAAAATGCAAATGTATGGAGATGATTCTTTATCCATGTTCGCTACTTTTGTCCATGTCTCAGTGAAACGAGTTTTACCTGAGGATAAGATCGATTGATAGTGTTTAGATAGAAAGATCGAGTAGTTAGGAAAAATCTAAACCTAGATGCAGTTACAACATCGTCTTAGGGTTAAAAAAAAAAAATCCAATCTTCGTCGTCCTTTAATTCACATTTCACTGTTTTTTTTTTTTTTCTCCCCAGTTATTTAGCTTTGGCTTTTTTTTTCACTTTGTATACCTTTATTATTGTTATTATTATTCAATATGTATGTTCCCTTCTTTTCACTTTACATACTTTATTAGCATCTATCCACATTGTGCTTCCGTGATTTTTGTTCCAAATCCTTAATTTAGAATATTTCATGATTCATTGACGATTATATTTCCATCTTACGTGTTGGCGTGATTTCCGTCATTAAGCTTTTCGTAATGATCATCGTTTAGGAATCTAGACATAAGTGACTATTTACCATAATTCGTGTTTTTCTAAATAATCACATTCTTTAGTGCATTCTGAGCGTTTGTTTTCCTAGAAATGTGAACATGAGTTACTTCAAGATGATTGATTAGTTTGATTTACAATGGTTTATCATGAACAATACATGTTTAAATTAAAATATAAAAAATTGGAGTGTTTTCTTTTTTTTTTAAGTAGTGCTTGACATAAATTTTCCATCAAAACACTCCATTTTTTATTTTATAAGGCCATCCTCAATCTTAGAGACCTTATTTATAGTTCCTACATCGATGAATTAAGGAATTTTTTTTATTTAATTAAGTTTCTTTGTTTAAAATTTTTTAGTAATTTTTATATTATTTTATGGGAGCCACAACTGACCAAAAAATAAACAAAAAAAAAAATACAAGTCCTTTGCTTATTTTATTAAGCCTTTGTTAGAGTAAAGAAAAAAAAAATTTACTTAAATGCAGTCCTCTATGAAGGACCTCAACTTGCAGGAACAACCTTCCCCGATACAGCTAACTCCATGTAGGGTGCTGTCCCCTCGGAAATTGCGCTAAGCAACGTGCGTTGGGGATGCCCTAAAGTCAACCACCCGACGATGCTTACTAGCGTCCAGTTATTTAACTAGGTACCGGTGCTTCATTATTATTTTCCACTTTATGTCCATCGTCCGACAAATTGTTTGACTTTTGAGGGGGTTGGGGCCTTTGGCCATTGATGTGCCGTTGCTGTATTCCTTTTTTTTTTAATAATAATAATATTATTATTATTACTACTACTATATGAAATATTAATGAAAAAATATTATGCATTTTAGTATTTATCTTAAACATATTTTATAAGTCCGTTCCAAGCAGACAATTTATGGCGTACACGAAAATAATCTGATCATGACGATACTTCATGACTAAATTTTAGGAGTTAGTGGAGAGTACTCCACAAGTTTAGAATATAAAAATATAATAAAATAATAATATTATAACTATAATAGCCAATATTACTATATTACACTCTATTGTATTATAGATATTGAAAATATGCGATATAAGTAATAAAAATTAATAAAAACTTAGAGATAAATTATTTAAACAATAAAAATTTAGAATGACATAAAATAATATATAAAAGTAATATATGCACTTTAGGTATAATTATTATATACAAAATTTTCCCAAAATTACTTAAAATGCTCAAATTTAAGTAAAATGAACAAAAAATTTATTAAGAAAAACCTATAAAATAATTAATAAAAAAAACAAACTCAGTGGTGATAGATAGAGTGGCATGGCTTTGTACTTGGGACATCTATTGATCTAAAGATAATTACCTTAGGACATTTAACTAGACTAATTGGATGATGTACTTAAGCCTTAACGAGAGGGAAACTGAGCTCGTTTTATTCTAAAATTCCAAGAAACGCTCTTTGTAAATTCTATGGAGCCTTAGGGCTTTAGGAAAATTTTGGGGAAAAAGAAAGAGCTCGAAGGGAAAATTCTACAAAAATTAAATTAAAATAATACAAATCAAGAGAGTTAGTGGTTCAAGGATCCAAGAGGTTGCAGGGTACAAACCACTATAGCAGGGTGGTAGTAGAAATGGCGCTTAGCTAGGTTGACACTAGGTTAGTGGTTGCTAGTGGCCAAACAGCCAAGTTTTCCGGTGAGTCCAATTTTTGTTCAATATTCTTATATTTTTAAAAAATATTAAATTAAATCCTAAAAAATATGAAAAAATTTATTCCAAGATATATTTACATGTATAATTTTAGAAGAATGTCAGTTTATGATAATTTATTTAGATATATGCTGCTTTTAAGAAATCATCTAAACTTACATTTATTTTGAAGTTATTTTAAATACCTTTACTGTTGCAATTTCGAACCCAAAACTTTTCTGCAATACCCTTACATTATATACAAGATTGTTATGAAAATATTTGTGCAAAAATAATTTTTATGATTTGTATGAATTTTTTAGCCTCTTAATCAAGAGAATAATGCTATTCTTCAAAATTTTATATAATTATTATTTAGGAAAGTGATTTACACCAGTTATAAAGTTAATTTAAGCTATATCCTATTCTATTAAATGATGTGGAGTTAGATGGATTTGAATTGCAGTGAAGATGTGCCATGATAGATAGTTTTAGACTTGTCTTAATAAAAGGAAAATATAGAAGTTTAGGAGTTTAAGCGACAAAGTGTTAGTAAGGATGGTAAACAGGTTAAATAGATATGTATTATTGTGTTTATAACTAGAAGTAAGATGTTGTAGTGAGTCAATAGTGTAAGTATGTAATTTTATTTTGGCTAAAGTGTTTATTAGAAGGTTCATCAAATGGTTCCTCAAAGGGTTGATCCGAAGAAAATGAAAGTTAATCCTAAGATCAGAAACTTGATAAGAAAGTTGGCTGGTATAAGTAGCTTAACTAGACTAACATTAAAAGGTTGGTTAAAAAGTTCCTAGTTAGTAAGGTTGCTATTAGATGCTTTGTCGGAGGGTTTCAAGACAAAAACTACTTAAAGACTATACCTTAAGAATCTTGTTCAAAAACTTCAACAATGGGTTAAAACTTAATAAAAGACTTAATAAACCTACTTAAACTATATCAAAGACATACTTGGAACATTAAAACGATTTCAGTTACTTTTTATTAGCAAAAACTAAAATATTGAAGGTAAATATTTAGGGATTTATGAAGGAAATGAACATGGGACACAAGGTTAATGCATATTTACATTCTAAATACTTCTTTATAAGGTAAAGAGTTGTTTAGAAAGGAAAGTTACTTAAAATGTTGACATGGCATCTTTGTAGATACTCCTTTATAAACACACTCTTAGAAAAGGTGTTCTAGAAGTCTAATTAAGTCTTCTATATTTTAATTAAATGACTTAGATACTCAAAATTTATTTAAAAACTCATTCAAATTCTTTATGTCGCAAGTTACATCATATAAGTCCTTTGAATTGTTTCGTTCTACCAATAGAGTCCATTTTTAGTATGTCCAATAATGTATGATTATAAATGGACTTAATATTTGTAAGACCAATAGGTAATGAGGACTTAAATGACACCCCCAAAATATAAACGACTCAAAACATAGAAGACATTACACAGTTAACACTACGAGCAACTTAAGTTGATTAAGATTTACATATAAAATAATCCTTATTATTATTTCTTATTATCTTATGAGCTGAGCTTTCAGTAGTAAATTGGCTTTATGAGAAAACTATGTATTGTGAACAGACTAGTAATAAGAGAAGATTTCATCCTTATCAAATTCGGGACAAGATTCATTAATATCCCAACACAACTATCACCTTCCTAGATGACATATGTTTCTAGGATCCAGGGGATAGCCATGAGCTCTTGCTTAAGAACGCTGCGGATGGATTTAGCTGACCAAGGTGCCAATGTATGTAAAGTGGTTATAGCGGGTCGGTTAAGGTTTAATTTTCTTTTGCTCGAATTGAGCTCTCAACTCTTCAATGCTCACTAGCTATACTTCCCACAACTAATTCACTTGATGCTGATGATTCATAGCAATAAAATTGTCTCTAAACACAGTATGCTTATATAGGAAAGCTTATTCCATTTGATGGACAAATTGATCCACCGATTGGAGGGCCACTACCAATACTATGAGATTTGTGGGCCAAACATACTCTCTTCAAGACTTGGAATTTAACTAAATATGACAGAAATTTTAATTTACTTGCCCACATTTCTTCCTAATTTCATCTCCCCCATTGATGCTACTCATCTTGATCATGGACTTGACGAAGGCATCCACGAAAGCCTGATGCGAGCTAGCGAATTTGGTCACCAATGCTTTAGTCTTCGGGGTTGTAAGCAGGGCTTGGTCTGAAGAAAACAGTCCTTTTCCTTGGAGAATCAGTTTGTAGTGTGTGTTGTCAAAGGTTGTTGAAGAAGAATCCATCGGCAAGCCTGCGTTCTTCGCCCTGCTCTTGATTGGGCAAACGCCCCGTAATCTAGCTGCAAAGGATGGATGCATTGTAGGGTCGATGTCGTGCGTGGAGTTGAAGTTCCGGATCCGCCGTTCGAAGGAAGAGCAATGGGAAAATCCTAGAGTATGGCTTCCTGTATCATGAAGGAAATGATTAACAAACGATTTATGTGTGCTTGTTAGAAAACTAAACGAAGAACTATTTCGATTTTTTTGAAAGTGTACAATCAATACTAAAATACTTAGTAAAGTTTTCCTTTTAGATACCTAAAAAGTATTTTGATACACGGGACATATATTATAAATAGTAAAGATAATTTTCATTACTATATCTTGAAAATTTTGTTTCTAATTCTTTTGTTATAAACTTTGTTATTCACATTGGTTTTGATGTATTAGCGACATCTACACATGGGATATGAATGCCCTCGAAAATTAAATTTTCATGAATAAGTTTTTTTGACGTTTTAAACTCGTTAGTTTTCATTATGATGTTATAAATCATTTTAGAAAATGAGAGATGGAGTTAACAAATCTTTTAAATTTTGCAATCGAATTTAATAACTCCATTTTTTAGAAAAGGTCCAAAGAGAATTTACGAGAATCAATTGAAAAAGTAAATAAATAAAGAAGGACAGAACTTCTGTGTTCTTTACCTGAAAGGGCTACAAGGTCATCAAGAGAGAGACCTCTTTGGGAGAAACTTTGCTGCAACTGAGAAATGTTGAATAATGGGCCAGGCAATTGTGCTGTCTCGCTGGCCTTTGATGTTCTTCCATCTTTTCTTCCCTTGGGGACATCCCATGTCGGGCCTCGTGACTGATATCGTAATCATATATAGAAAAGAAAGACATATCACCCTAATTTATACTGGCCAATATATATATATTGATTATAAATATGGATTTGAATCTTCTAAAGTTAGTTTCTTAAAATTTTCCTAAAGTTATATTCTTCTAATATAGCCATATATAATTAATGGTTTAAATTAAAAGAAAAAAAATAACATCATGATAATATCATATGATATTATAAAAATTGAAACAATTTCAACCGTTGAATTTGTAATTTTAGGTAAAGTACTTTAAATGATCTATATCCTTATAGATATGCTTGTGTATATATAGGGTTAGATTTAGCTAAATCTACTTAGAAATGTTAAGATGAGATGGAAATTACAAAGCTCTATGTTATAATAAATAAATAAAGCTTCGGTTGTATTTGTTATGTGTAATGATAACTAGAAGACAATTATTAGGAAAATCGTAGCACATGGTTAAGTATGAATACTTTTTGAGAATTATCATTTTTTTTTCAATAATTACAATTAAAAAAGGGATTTTCGAACCTAATTTATCTCACTTAAGAAATTAGTATTTATGTCATTAGATTATAAAGTTATCTGTAGAAATATCACTTGTTAAAACTTTATTAGTAATTGTTGATAACTCATTAATACTTTTAGTATAAGTCCTCATAGCATATTCAATCAAGTTATTTGTACATTAAACTAACAAATTAAATATGCATTTATGACTCGCATAGTAAAAAGTTATGAATTTCGAGCATACTTGATTAAGTGATAGAAATATAAGACAGTTAATGTATTCATTTATTTTAAATATAGAGAACTTGATTGAATATTAACAAGAGTATAGAAGGTTTAGATAATTCGTTCAAAATCTAAAGGGGACTTTATTAATCTTTGGAAAATATAGATGTCTTTTACCTTATTTCTTACTTTTGAGTAAGTGTAGTTTGATAATATAATATAGTGTAAGATCATAATTCCAATTTCCATTTTCAATTTAGAAACTCTGCCATGTTAATATTTTAAATATCAAATCTTTTCATAGTATCACTAGGAAATCGTACGTTTTTCTATGGTAAATTTCTGCAGTAAAAGAAAAAGTAAAGTTATATAATAATAATGATACTAATAACAATAATAATAATAATAACAATAAAATCTTAAAGAAAGGGGTTGCGTGATTTGTACCAAGACAACTGCATCTCTGGCAGCCAATGCCAGAATATCAGCACATGAGACCACCCCAGGGCAGCGGGCTTCTAATTCCTTCTTTGCACCATCAATTACATAAAATGCATGCAAGGAAGCATTAGGAGGCCCATCCTTTTCAGCTTTGTTATTTCCTTTGGAATTTAACAGGATCGATGCATCACAACCCTGTCGAACAAACGATAAAGTCAATACATTAACAATTTCAAAATAATTCGGGAACCGATGCTCTTAGAATACTGATTAAAGGCTCAACCAATTAATATTTAATCTATTTTTGTAAAGAAGAAAAGCATGAAAGACCAAAAATTTATTTTTTTTATTTGGCGCTTTAACAATTATCCCGAGCACCCGTTACCATTTTCCTTCGTATGTTATTACCCTTATGAAACAATCATGGAAATGCATCCGGAGTAGAGCTGCAAGGACTGTTTTATCTTTTGACGCTGCTGTTTTTATTGTTTTTGCGACGATTTCTTCGACGTCGGGACATGTCTTCTCGTAGTGATTCAAACTCAGTGCGTTCAATAAAGAGATCACTGAAAGTATGACAACTGAGATGAAGGGCACGACAAAATTTGCCATATTGACAGATTGAATCAATCTTGAATTTAGTGTATATTAAATCAATCGTGGAAATTTCATGAACGTTACTAAGAGTTTATATATAACTAAAAGTCGAGGGTTTTATGGACTGTTACAGACAATGATGAGATTGTGGCCCCTTGAATAATGATAACGAGCATGGGAGGAGTAATATGGGAGCATCCTAATCCTGTGATACTACAAGAGACAGGATAATCCTAGAAAAAGCATTCCAATTTGCAATGATTTGCTTGAAGCACATGGCCCTAAAAGAAGAGATGAGAATGATTTTGGCTGTAAAAGGAAAAGGTAAAAATCATCTTCAACATTTTCATGGAGGATTTTGCCCTCTTTTTTTTTTTTTCTTTTTACTTTGAAGATGATTGATTGCTGTCATTTGGTTATCTACGATGAAATAAATGAGAAAAAGCTACTCGCTAGTTATTTGAGTTCAATTTTATATTTACTTGAATTAGTTTGGATGATAGTTAACTTAAACTTAATGCTACTCATATAATTTATCGAATCAAGTCTAAATTTTATAATATTTATTCAATTAGCTTAAGAGTTTAATAAGCTTGAGTGAAATTTAATATTGGTTAAGTTTGAGTGTGATTGTATGAATTTAAATGTTGATATTATTTTTTGTTAGAAGGAAAATGATTATTTTTAGATAAAAATAGGTAAAATAACTTTAATTAAGTTGAATTTAAGCATAAACTCATCAAGGGCTGCTTCTAATCAAGGCTGTACTTAGAATTGTAAGTTTGATTGAGCTTTGAAATTTCATATCAAGTATGGTTTCAAGCTTAGCAATGGTGTTATTTCCACTCAATTTGTTTATAACTTTTGCTTATATATGTATCCAATTAACTAGTGCTCTTAGATAATAATTTATAGTTTAAAAGGAAAAATTTTTAATTCTTTCAATATTGATTACACATTTAATAAAGAAAGAATTTAATTGTACTAATATATCATGTGAATTACCTAAATAAGATGAAACAATCTATTTGAATATATAAAAGTTTATCTTTTTTATATCCATTAGTAAGTGCTCATAGAACACTTGTTCTATTTACTATCCAATAAATTAGAAGAGAATGCTATTTGTAAATCCTTTTAATATTTTTCTTATTAAAATATATAGAAGAATAAATAGTATGATGAGGCTAGATATATATGATCTCCAACGTAAATCCAAACCAGCATCTTTTTTGCTCATTGTATATGTGTAATACTATATATTAAGTATATAATGCTTACAAACCATGAAATGGATCATCTCCATTTATATTCCTTAATTTTCTTTCATTTATCCTATAAAATGTTATCACATATAATCAACGACTATGATTATGAGAAATATAATAACATCGCAATGGCATTATATAATATTTCAAAAATTTAAATAATTCCAATCATTAATATGTAAATTAAGGAAAATTAAACACATCTCATGCTATTGAGAAAAGCTTTAATGTTACTTACACATCACTTGAAAACTAAGACATCATTAGCGTTTTTCCAGGATTTTCCATAGATCTGTTTAAGATAAATAGTCTTTTTTGTGCAATTCACCTCTTTTTTGTAATTCCTATAATGCAATTGGGGCTTACCGACTATCCCTTTAATGTCATTAACATAAGAGATGTCGTGGAACCCTTTTGTTGAAGGTTGTTAGAGCTTAGTGCCTAACCCTAAGATGGGTAGATCATCTAAGATAGAAATAAACCCACTCAAGCAATATGTGGAGTAACTCCCTATACAATTACAAAGGGAATGTTTAGTACTGATTCTTATAGTACTGTTTAAATAGTGGATAAGCTAATCCCTATAGATGTCGATTGCATTGATTTCAATAGCAACGCTACCTACAGAATTTAAAGAGATTTTCATCATTTGTGAATAACTTGGATAAAAGTGTAAATATCAATAAAAATTTAACACGTTAAGATATGTTAATACTTTTTTCAAAAAGTATATTATTTTATTATCAAGTATCAAATTTTTATCGATACTTACATACCACTTATTAAAATAAGTAGAGTATTAGCACCATTGAACCTTTTTTTCACTTTGTTTGATGTATTGATGGATCGAACCTATGGTTCGATCAGGTAACTTGACCCACGTTTCACTTTATCTCCACATAACTAGTCACCCAATCATTTTCTCTCGTCTTAGTCATTATTTACTCTAAAATTATATTTACTATGATGTTTATTCTACTAAGCTTCCTGCCACATAGCAACCAACATGTAACGGATTGGTTAGCCTCCTAAGCAATCCGTTCTATGTTTCAGCACTAGCCCCTTCGATCAGGACGCGAGCCATAAACTCTTCACAAATTTCTTTTTACAAAAGCCTAAGATTATTATATCTTACAATTGATGATATGTTGGCTAATCGGTTATCGATTAGAATCCATAATCATTTAATTGAAGATTATAAAGATAATCTCACTATGGTATCAATCTAATATTATGTTTCATTTATTTGAATTTTGTTTTATTAGAATTACTTTCTTAAAGTTATCATCTTAAGATACAAGTATGTATAATTACTGATTAATATTAAAATAAAAAAAATATATTATACGATATTTCAAAAATTAAGACAGTGTAAATCACTAAATTTATAACTTTAGCTTAAGTATTTAAAAAAATCCATTTCCCATTTTTTTTTTAAATTTATATGAACAAAAGAAGTTAAAACAAAAATTGATCCGTTATTTATAAGAAAAGAATATAATATGAAAATTATCATAATGGTAACCGGATACAAAAGGGTGTTAGAATTAGATGTGGATCTTGATTATAAATTTACTATATTTATAATAATAGAAAAATAAGCAAAGGGCGAGGAACTTGACACGTATAATTTTAGCATAACAGTATTAATTATTTGGTTCGTAAGAAAAATCTTAAGAAGTTAAGTAATTAATTTTTGTGTGTTTTCGCGATGAGTTACAGTATTGCGATGCTCGAATGATCATATGTTTGAATCATTTGCAGGTGGGCGTGGGCCAACAATATTTGTCCGTTCGACCAAACTACATGAAAACCGCCACTATTAATTTGCCATCTAACATATAATTATGTGAGTAGTACAAACGCGCAAAATTCAACCTTTTCACCTTTATTGAACGGCCATTATTACGAACTTTCACCTTTATTGACTTAAAGGCAACCTATGAGTTTTGTCTTATTGCTAGAAGCAAATTAATCTAAGGATGATTTGGTGGTTGGAGCTTGGCCCGTGAGGGTTCACCTACGATGGCACAAAGAAAATGGTGAATTTTTAAGGTGTTTAGGACTGACTTATCAACCCTAAACTAACTTCTCTTAAAACTTAATATTCAAGCCTCGGACATTGTTAGTTGTTGTGATGTAACGGTTCCTTTTTAGACAATATCGATAAGCTGTGGTGGTAAATTTGTTGTGTTTTTTACTTATATGTTACCGTTAATAGCTTTGACTAATATATAATTTAATTTACATATCTTATTATTGCATTTTATGATCATAATATAAATAGCTTTTAGCAAAATTGAAAAGATTTTTGTCATCATGTACTCTTTCACCATCTCAACAAGCACAGCAGTCCCTACATGTTATTTATTATAATGTATGACAACCACTAATTAGATCAAAGATAGAGTTTTAGGTATTATACATTCTTTGTTGATGACTATGCTCTCTTTTCTTGAATTTCCCTAATGCATAATAAAGATAAAATTTTGCACCATTTTGATTCGCTAGTTAAAATTTGTTATTATTATTATTTTACTCGTATGTATAACATCTCGGGCTAAAAATAATAAATAATCAAGCTAATAAATACTAAAGATTTTCTTTTTCAATCACTTTACCTAAAAATTTCTAATTAGTATTCACATACCATTCACTACATTAGCCTTTATTATGATACCCCATGAGTTTGTAGTTCCATGTAAATTATGGAAGTTTATAAGGTTGATATAATAAATGTCATATCAATACTAATTAAAATCTTTTTGGTCCAATAGTTGAAAAAAAAACTTATTAATATTTATTGATTTAGTTACTCACTACTTTTAACCTTAAACTTTACAAATAATATCAAAACTGACCTCTTACTAGTAAGGTGAATAATTCAAGAGTTGTTTTAACTCGGTTTAGAGAAAGAGTTTAACGAGATTAGGAGTGTAATCAAGGTGTGGATTCTGATATGCTTCCAAGATGAGTCATAGGTTGACAATAGTAGTAATGAATTGAATCGTACATCGAATAGGGATAAAGAATTAGGGCCAATGGGAGTTCTCATGATAAAGAATTCCCTTGTTTAAAAAGGAAGATTATGATATCCCATTTGTTAATGGTCCCACATGAACTATAAAAGAGGTAATGTATTGGTTTATAAGGCTCTTGTAATGAATGCTATATTAACACTAACTAGAAATTTTTATGTCAAATAATTGAAATTGGCCATTTAATATTTGTTAACATGCATATTGGCTATTTTTAGCATAGGGTTACAATATCATAGTGTTTAACAATTATGATATTAGTAAATTTGTCATCAATGTTTTAACTATATCCTTATGAGATAATAGCATTCATCTTTTACTTTCCTACCAACATGGCACTACTAAACGCAAACATTAACATATCATCTTCATAATTATGCCAATCTTCGATTCATATTTTAAGAAAATGTAACTCTTATTGCAGTTTATACTATCAACCAACAATTGTTAATCGCGATTTTCCCTTTAAGCTTTTCAACCAAACTCCCTTGACAATGAATTCCTCCGTACATTTAGGTATCTCTTTATCATAAGAAAACATTTTATGCCTAAACAAATTTTCTTCTTAAGACATTTCAAGTCAAGAGTAAAAATAATAAAAAAGTAATTAAGTTGGAATTTTAGATCATTGAAGTGAGAGGATATTTTATGTATTCAAAAAGTTTCTGGTTAAATAAGCTATGGATAAGAGTAAGTAATTATTAAGTTACTAAAATAAGCTCAGTAGGGGTATTATAGTAATTTGGTTACTTCATCCTTTTAAAAAGATGATGATATTTACATGACCAATTTAACCTTATATTATAATTATTTAAGGATAATTTGTTTTTAGGCTTTGTAGATATTTTAAAGGTAGCCTTATTCTTGTAATTACTAAGCAAGGATAGATTAGTAATATCATGACATAAGAAATTTTGGAAAAGATGATTATATATTAAATATCAATTCAAAAAATTATGGAGAAATATAAAATTTACTCTAATTTTTCTCCTTTCTCCAATTGCTATACCTAAATCACTTAGGGGAACTCTTATGCTCATAGTTTAATCAATTCAATAAAATAGAGGTGAATCTAAGTGCTAATGAAATATCCAATTCAAGATCCCAAGGAAATTCAGAGATATCCAATTGATAAATATAATGACTTCTAGTTTTTGTGATTAAGCATTTAAAACAAGTTGAAGAAAACTAAGTGAAGATCTAGCTTAATGGAGCTCTTATAGGGATATGTGAGTTTAGGTTTTCCTTTTCACTTTGAATCAAGTGGTAGATTAGAGATATTGTTAATAATTTCCTTATATCTATTAATCTAGAGCCTAAATGTAATGTTAATCTTATTTTAATTACCAAGATTGGAGTTGAGAAGCTTAGATATTATAGAGTGGTGCTGATCTCTAACTTAAGAAGGAGATAAGGAGGTCTACCTTCTAAACAGAGTAGGCTTTTATGATCTCTAGTTTAATTTAGTGAATTTTTGGTTTGGTTATGTTTAGGCATTTTATTAATTGCTAAGATCATAAACAACTAGCAAAATAATTGGAATCAAAGTTTAGATTCAAGTTATTGGATGAAGTAGTTTAATCTCCCAAAAGGAGATAAAACTTATGAAATTGTATTGTAGCTAATAACTCTAAAATATTAATATTTTATTAAATAATAATAAGTTTGGAAATATTTCAATATATTAATCAATAAGAAGAATTAACGATTAAGAATAAGTTAGGAAGAGATTAATTATTGCTTCATGAACTAAACCATTTCATGGCTAGTTATAATTGGATCGGCCTTGTTTGAGTAAAATCAAACCAATGCAAACTAAAATAAAAATGTATTATTTCATCATGCAATTTTCTTTAAAATAATATAATATAATTAATTAATTAATTTAAGTTGGCCAAATCACTAAATAGATCGAACTCATAATAAACCTTCTATTCCACTTAAATTAACTAAGTGTTTGCATAATTGGACTAAACCAATATACGAGGACTAAGTGTTGAACCAACATATAATGCTAAGTTTATGACTTCATTAATCTTAAGTTAATTATTAATAAATAAGTATACAAGTTCATAATCTTTAAGTGTAATTATTATAAGATACAACTCTTACTTTTACTTAAAGTACAAATATTATTGTATTAAAGTATAGTTCGTATTCCATTAAAGCGTAACAACTCTTTAGATGATAAAAAATTAGTTTTTTTTCTTTAAATAAGTATTTTCCTTAATGAAAAAGACTAAATTAAGACTAAGTATAAAGGTTATTATATAACCTAAGTAAATGATCATATAGAATTTCAAATTGAATTCACTTCTTATTGCATATTACACCAATAATCAAATTAGGGATCAACTAATCTTCTTTAGTTCGTGATTACAAATGATGTAGAGGCACATAGTAGTCAATATGTGTTGT
Source organism: Lumnitzera racemosa (assembly GCA_024138005.1). Lineage (NCBI taxonomy): Eukaryota > Viridiplantae > Streptophyta > Magnoliopsida > Myrtales > Combretaceae > Lumnitzera > Lumnitzera racemosa. The sequence goes on along the minus strand of JAMXBC010000008.1, from coordinate 14,965,478 downwards.
ATGTACCTATTAGAAAGTAAACTAGACTTAATTAATAGATTGTTAAGTACATGCATGTGTCTTACTTATGCATAGTTCTTCTAAGTCGATAAGTGTTGCTCTTAGACTAGGTTGTAGTTACATCATACTCTTGGAATGTTATAGTAGTTAAGTGCTTAAATCACCATAAGTAACTCGATGAGTAGTCGACAGGAGGTAACTGCATCAAATAAAGCTAATCAAGCCGCGAAGACACTATAGTAGGTGTTATACAAGGAATGAAGCTTAAGTATAATAAATTATATGTAGACTACAATCATGAGTCGTTAAGGCGTCAACAACTATATGAGACTACTTATGGTTGTGGATGGGAACGTAAGATCTTGCCATTCCTATTAATCTTCGAATGTCTAGCTGTAATGGGATTCAAACACTTCCTCCTCTCTATATAACAAAGTAATAAGTTACTCTAAATTTTAGAATGCAATAACTGTGTTATTCGTTTTCATTTAAATGATTACCTCGTTGATCATTGGTTGCTACATGAGAATTAGTTATGCAATCAAGTGGCTTAGAATGTATTTATGTAGCAGCCATTTACTGTGTTTCGTGACTCACTCCTTCAGACTTTAACTTTGTCAAACATTGATATATTTGCTAATGATTTATGTTATTTGTGGTTGCAATTTTTATGCCAAGAATTGGGATGATGCTCCAGTTTCTAATATTTAGCATTCTATTACTACCTTTTAGATGTCAAACGTGGACTTTGAGGATTTAGTCAATGATAATATTCTACCAACAAAATTTTTTTCCAGAAAATGTTTTTTTCAAGTAAAATTAATGAAGGTTTTTTTAAATATAAAATTGGGCAAAAACCAATTTATATGGTTTAGTGGTTTTGCTAATATTAACATGTCTTACTTAATTATTAAACATGGTAGGTTATTGTTTCCTTTTTAGATTTCCAAATGTGACACTCTTTGTTCCATTCCTTGCGTCTTTCTTTCAGTACTTTACTCACAGCAAAAGCAAATGTTGCCTAAACCCCTCTAAGAGACATGCGCACAATCATCATTTGGTATGTATTCCATGATGAATTCTATCTTTCCAAACACTAGTCTCATCCAATCTCCTAGTGAAAGCATTGTAACCTCTTGGGTAATCCCTTCCTTTACCTTTATATTTCCTCTACCTCACTCCTATATTAACACTAAGACCCCTAATTCTTAACCTTTTTAATCTTGACCTCAACTAATTCCCCAATTCCAAGACCCCTTGCTCCCTCTATTCCTACTAAGGTGGCCTTTCCTTCCTATTTACACATCACCTCACAATCCCACCACCAAACCACTCATCACTTGGGTATATCATTGCATTTGCATCAATACACTTCCATAATCACCTCAATCTGCACCTCCTTTCCTCTTATATCTCCCCTTGCGACCTACTCCTTCAAAATCTTCATCTTTATCAATTGTTTACCTACTTTAAGTAGGTACCATTAACCCGAGAGCCATCTTCAACTATTACACAAAACACTCATCTCTAGACCCAATCACTATATTGATGCCCTACATAATCCTTCTTGGGTGCATTGAAAAAAGAGTTTGATTCTCTCCCCAAAAACAATACTCAAATACTCTCAACTCCTATTGGTGGTACCTAGAATTTTCACATTAAACACAACCCACTATGACATGTCAATCATTCTAAAGCATGATTTGTTGCTCAAGGTTACTCCTAACAAGAAAGTGTTAACTACACTTAAATGTTTGGTCCAATAATCAAACGCATCAGCATTTGCTTTGTTAATCTAATGTTGTCACATCCTATTGGGTCATTCAATAGCTCAAGATCAAGATTGTTTTCCTTCATAGTCATCTTTTGCAAAAACGTTTTCATACAATAGCCTCCTTGTTTTGTCCATCCTCGTTATCTTGATCATGTCTATAAGTTGTAAAAGTTCCTTTATAGTATAAATTAAGCTACTCATGCATGGTTCCACCATTTTCACATCTTTCTTCTAGAATTAGGCTTCACACAATGTAAAATTAATTTATCATGTTTATCCTTCTCCTTTATATTGATGATAGCATAATAACCCTGACCTACTCTCTCGCTATATCTCTATTCTTTCCAATGGGTTATACGAAGGCTTTCACTTATCTCCATCTCTTTCTTAATATTCATGTTAGTTATAACCCTTATGATATTCCTTTTTGTTATTCTCATATACTCATGCTCTTAAAGAGACATCACATGCATCTCTTTAAACCAATTAAAACCCTTCTATCATCTCAAGGTCATCTTTGCGCCAAAGGCTATCTCATATTATGTAACCTCACTGCCTATCGAGAAATTGTGGGATCATGCATGTAGTGTCTTATTATTACTTGAGCAGGCATCAAACTCTATGGTAAATAAATTGAGTCAAATGCATCAACTAAATGCACATCACATGCAAGAATTCTTCGAAATCTCCCCATTTTATGCATGTCTAGTATTTCCTTGATCATATTTTTTTATACTGACTAGGCTGTTTGTCCTAACGCTCATCTATTCACCGCGAGGTATGCTATTTTTATGTGATTTCCATAGGGTACCAAGCTTTAGCATAAGCAGCCATTTGACTCTTCATCGTGTCATGCCATAACAACCTGCAATCCCATTGAACATGACTGCATAGGACATGTTGAGATTAATAATCATTTTGTTCGTGAAACAATTTCTATTAATCAGGAACTTGTCCCCTACATTTCAACACATCATCAACGCTTTATTCTAATCGCATACTGACATTTGCACCTTGATTGTATATTAACTGTTTATTTTCTACTAACAGTAAAAATAGTCTTTTCACTATTATTACGTTAGAGATTCACTAATCAGTCTCTATGAATTTTGCTTTATACCATGTCGTAATTAAGCCAATAATACAAGCAATTTTACAATTGTTCAATTTCAAGGTGGATATATAGTTATATTTTTGTGTGTGTGTGTGTGTGTTTTTTTTCTTTTCTTTCTTTTTTTTGAAGATTTAAAATTAAATTGGAATTTACCCAACCATACAGGATCCAACAGGTCCCTGGATTTAACAGGATCCATTAGATAGAAACTTTTCATGTTAACCTGCTTCGACGCTAATATGTGAAGTACACCATAATTTTCTCATGGCCTTTTTCAGTTGCAACATGGAAGAAGGACTAATAATCTTCCTCAGGAACTGCACCTCGGTGTAGTTGTCTCTGTTTTTACCAACACGATGTTATTAGCAAAATGAGAAATGATTAATAATCTCTGCAGGGAAGAGATTTTCATGGAATTCTTAGCTGCATGATAATACTGCTAGAAAAAAGAAAAAAAAAACTTTGAGGGAGAAAAAGGAAAAGTAATACCAAGTTACTGCTGCTAAATGCTGTAGGATTTCTATTTCTATATAACTAATAAAATTATTTACATGGCTGTGCTGGCTCTGTGTGAAACTCGAAAAAAAATGGTAGAAGTGATCCCCTCAACATGTGGTATGATTTCCTATAATTATAATCCAACAACTTTTATAGCACATGGAGCAAAAAGTCCCATGTAGGAGAAGAATGATCAAACGATAGCCAATAAGGGCAAAAGAATGAGCAAAACTGCGTAAGGAATAAACTTCAGCTGTGGGGAAGTACTTGATGCAGCTGGAGGGCTTCCTGATATTGAAGAATTGTTGCCATTCCTGGAGGTGGCTTGAGGGTTCACTGCTACTGCAGGAGGAACTGCAGCAGATTTTGCCGGGCTGATCGGTAATGTCTCAGAATCATCCACATCATAACCTGAAGGGAAAAAAAATTATTAGTCCATGGTGATGACTTTGAAGATTTAAGCGAACGAAAAAAACATTCGATGATATTGTCGTCAAGAGGAACTCACAGTCGGATGCCTTCCAGCCAAGTATCATTCGCTCTCGATCAAAGACCATACGATAACCAGTCATGAAGTTTTCTGCACGAGGAAGATACATAGTTCATACATAAATAAACACCTAGATTAAGTTCCTGTTTCTGCCAGCAAGTAGTTTACAGCTTAATAGGATCTCAATATTGTGACCAATGTGGTGGAAGGTATTTTATACTTGTTAAGAATTCTCAAAGTGGTCACGGTGTACACATAATTAATTCGGCATGGTATAGTGTTCTAGACAATACTATATGAAATGTAATACCGATTTACAAGTTTAAACTTTTAGACCAATTGGGGATAAATCAAATATATCCATAAAACTATTAGTTGAATATAGATAGACCATCTAAATTCCTAAAACTTGCCTCTACTACTTCAAAACTTTTGAAAATGCAAACTTACATCCCCAACCATCACTAAAATTCCCAAAATATAGATAAGAGATGGTTGCAGTGCTTTAGCAATGATTAGGGGAGGTAATTCCGTACCTCCAAAAGTTACGAGGACATTATGAGGACATAAAAACACATCGGATGTATTTACAATTCAACTTAAAAGATATTGAGCAATAAATGACAATAGATCATGAAGTGCAACTTCTTTTCTCGGTCTGCAGTTCTTAAATGTAATTTCATTTCAACGTTTTGAAATAAAAATGGTAGACTACTATAGTGTTGGTGGCAGGGTACTTACGTCCAATTATATTTATATCTCCACTCCTGACTAGCGCAAGGCAGTATATGACTGGCTTCTGTAAACATTGAAAACTTGCTTAGCACCTACCTACGATGGAACAAGAGAGAGAGATTTAAGAACACATTTAGTTTGTAGATTACCGGACTGATTATCACAATAGGATCGTTGACATAAAGTTGGCTTCCACCTTTCATCGTCAGATTCAAGTTTGGAGTGTTGAAACTGGTTTCGTTTGAGCTGCAAGATGGAATAAGTCAGTATCAACAACTTGCATTAAAGGATTGTACAATACGCAAGAATATTTTATTCGAATGTTGCTTACCTTAGCTCGTAACAATATTCAAAAGGGATTTTTGTGTCCCCTTGATATCGATTTTCCTGAATGTGAGAGTCAAACTGCAGTAAAATGATAGAATTAAAATATAGGAGATAACTATGAGCTCCACAGAGTATCCTAAAATGGAAAAGTCCAGAAAACATACACTTTCAGCCATAAGGGTGTAAGCAGGATCGTTCAGGTATGTGAACGAGGTACCAGAGTCAAAAACTGCAGTAAATTCAAGATTCTGGGCATTTCCTCCCACATTAATTCCCGCAATTGTAATATTGTAACTTGGACTGAAAGTTAAAGTCAAGGAAATGTCAGAAGGAAAAACAGAGCATATGATGTAATCATAGATATGTTACTAGTCATGGCTGCACTGAGGTGTATGGGTACTCACTGTGATTGCCCAAGATTGAATGGTGTTTCTCCTTGGTCTGAGATTCCTTTGTCACCAAATCTGATTCTACCAACACCATCAGACCCGAAGCACATAGAAAATGAATTTGATGCAATCCCCTCTTTAGCTAAAATGCTCGGAACAGATACATTAGTCATGCCGAGGCCAAGGAGTCCATTCGGAGCAGCACCATCCATGAATGAACCAGTCTGGATTCTACCACATCTAGAATAAACAGCAACATGATTCACTCAGAATAGAAGACCGAAGACAGGTAGAAGATGGTGAAACATTCTCAAATACAAGAGATCAAAAGCCTTTGCATTCAGCTAAAGATATTATAGATGCTTTAGAGTATAGTAAATATTTGAATCATGCATTTATTAGCATAAACTATACCAATTCAAGAAAAATTTTCAGATTACAGACACCAATGATTCTTTTAATTGTATGCTTGTACTCTGACATACGGTGGATCCTCTTTATAAAAATTATCAGGGAGCATACATACAATTATGAAACTTAAATATAGGTACCTATTTACTTTTGAATCTTATTAAGGGTAAAATGTTAACTAAAAGGGGTACAATTAAGAAGAAGAAGAAGAGGGGAATTGGTGTAATACGAAAAATTTTTTATGATATATAGCATAATTTACCTTATACATCATAATTGACATGAAGTTGGAATAAAGGAAATATTGCCTTCTAGATCCATTATTTAATTTGATACTAAGAGATGGAGACTACCTACCCCAATAAGATACGAGCATCAACAGCCTTTGACTGGTCATCATCACTTGTCAAATGCAAAAGATCTTGAACTAAAAACCCCGTTGATGAAGTATTGTTTGAAAGATAATTAATTTGATATGGACAGTTACTAGGAGAAGCAGGACATTGTAATTTTCGGGTACACAGAGAGCTGCTGCAAGGAACAGCTGAACTTGTTGATGATGTGTTAGGGCTGTACATGTTGAACTCTATTTCCTGTTGGTTGAGAAAAAAAGAAACAACCAAAAGCAAGATTTTGTTAGAGATGGGAAGTATCTATATGCCATTAAACATTAAAAATCTCTAAAATAAAATTCTATGAAGTTAGTTGGGATATCGCACTTGAAGACTTTGAAATTAACATTACGGTTATCCAATACCATTAAACGGGATAAGTACACTGGAAACTCAGTGTTTGTGCCGATATCTAATCAATTCCTTGATATTTTTAAGTAAGTCACTTTATGTTCGCTATGCATGCATCTCCACACCGAATAAGTTCCTTTATTACAATGTACCTTCACATCTTTAATAGATACAAAAGAAGCACCTACAACTACAATTTGGCATGCAGACATGGCAGACAACAGATCATAAATTTAAAAAGATAAATAAAAATAATCCGATAAAAGCAGCTAACGATTAAAAGTTGGATATGAGAAGTTTACTGTTAGATTTTTCCTCAATATCAGCACACTAGGTTAAATTTGTGAGTACCAAATCAATGCTTTTAAAGCTGTATAAGAAAACAATAATCGAAGAACTTGGTATAGGAGCATAAATATAGAGGCTTAAATGACTCACCTAAAACGTACAGTATTTGACTGAATTTTAACATGAAAATGGAGGATTTCTAGCTGTCCCATTCAAAAAAACGCACATTATCCTTTGTACTTGCACTTAGGGTTTAGGCTGAATGTTATTGCTTTATAGTGTTGTAAGACTTTCTAGTGTTTAGTCTCTAAGTGCTCTAGTAAATTTTAGAAATGAAATTTTCCATAATCGATGTCCACCAGACTATGATGGCACTTTGTTTCAGTCCAACTTCAGGAGTTTCCCAGTATCAATCACTAGTCCAAAAATAAGCTCATTGGTGGAAATTGGGTTTATGAGAATCAAATACCATAAAATAAGCTAGAATTCTGACTAAGTTATGGTTGATATCCAAACATAAGTGCCACAATAGGAAGATAAATACCTTCATGTAGCATTTTGGTAAAAGTGACATCTAACATGAGCGTCAATGCATAGATACATCTGCTGTGCATTAAACCCAGTGAAGATATGGCCATTTCATCCTCTCTTTTTTTTTTTTTTTGGGTGCATGTGTCTACATCCAGGCTCACACTTTGGCCCAAGAAAACTTACCTACCGCTAACTTCTCAAAGCTCCAGCTAAAACAAAGTTGAGGGACCAGATCGACTGACTTCTAGATAAATCTCACAACAAAACCAATCAGAAGGATTGCTTGAGAGGTTTAGGCTTATCTAATTACCAGAAACTGGGCATTCGATTGCTTTTTCACTCCATATGCTATAAACATGCGGATCCGAAGCTACCCCGGGAATGCCCACCTTCCTTGGGCAACTGGACTTTGGAGGAAAAATTGAAACATCTACCTAGTTCAAACATCTTTCTTTCTTTTCCTTTTTCATTTTTTTTTTTTTTTTTTGGCTATAGGTTTAAACATCTTGTTATTATATCCATATATATCCAGAAAAGTTCTTAGATGAATTCAGTTTCATGGTCCAGCAATGACCTTGTATGATCACTATATCAAAATACCCTTTTTCAGTTGAAAACCAGTCTTCCCTCTGCCCTCACCATATAATTAAACAAAGCCCTGTTAACCATTATACTGATGGAAGTCCAGCCTATCAAATTTCTCTGTCTTAGATGCATGCCACTGTTTGCCCAGATACACTACTGAGTACTGACCTTCTCTCTAGTAGACTGCCGAACTTTTGAGAAACTGCTAACACAGTAACAGCAGACCCTAAATCATCCAAAATATACTTCCACCGTGCCTCAAAAGCCTGCAGGAATGGAGTTGATGCTCCCACATCCATAGCATCGGTAGTTAAAGCAAGTGAATCATTTGAAATTCGAGTTATTTCACGGAATAACACTCGTATATATTGAGCTCGTAATGGTACCTCGCAATTCAAAAGTTTCTCTACGGCTGAAGAATGAGCGTGTTCTTGGGCCATCGTAGAAACATAGATAGGGTCGACGACGGAACGAACAACGAAACTTTACGACAGCTTTTTCGTACACGTTCACTTGCATCACATACACAAGTGCTCTCTGAACCGTGCAATAAGGTCACCCATAACACGGCTCTCCCACTTGAGTTACCTTAGCCCCAGGCCATGCTATTCAATGATATTGGAAAAATGGCAGCGTAAGGTAACAACTAGTATTGAAAGCTGGTCGCCTTTTGAGGTAGGGAAATTTAGTCAATAGGAGCCCTACTTCCCTCTTTGCGACCTCATCACTTCAATTTAAGCGCAAACCAATTTCTTAGATTAAAAGTTCTAACTAAACAAATATTAACCAGGCCAGCTGATCTCATGATGATGAGGACCACTTATTACTAATCTAGAACAGTTCTCTAACTACTTCCTTGTTTTCTTCTGGTAATTATATAATTCATAGCTCGTCCTTATGCAGCTAAGACAGTCATGTTAAATCTTTTTCTAATCCAGTGGCTTATACACACAAATGAATGTCTGTGATATAATATGCACCGACAAAGCGTATAGTCATAATTTAACACGTTTTAAACAGGCAGAGCATATGACATACCAGTCCAGATGATGACCTCAAGCCTCTTACACACTTAAGGCAGTCGCATGGTAGCCAGAACAAATCGCTTCCAGTGTCCAGCGCCACCAGAAATGACAAACTTGGGGTCCCAACAGAAACATTGGCATAGTGCAAACTGAACAAAGAAAGATCATCATCATCTAAATTAACATATCAAAAAAGCAGTCACCTGCATAATTTTACTCCATTTGATTATTTCCACATGATATTCTAAATTGGTACAACTGCTAAAAGTTAAAGCTGAAAGCAGATAAAGAAAACACTTTCTCTTTTTCCAATTAGAAGCATATATTTAGATAGGAAAAAAGAAGCTATTCTCCAGTGAAAGAGAATGGGCACTTAGTAGTGAAACTACTGCATAAGAATAACTAATTGTCATCTTCCTAAAAAATTGGAAACAGGCAAAACAGTACCAGAAACGAAATAATTTTAGCATATTACTACTCTTTATTAAAACAATGGCTCCATAATGACTTCATTGTTCTGGACAGGATCTGTCTTGTTGGGAGGCATGTCTTACATCCTGGCCATAACTTATTATACCCATTCTAACAAACCCTTCACGAGAATTTGGCAAGAAATGAAAAATCACACACCAAAGTCGTTATTTTGCACCGCCGGTCTCCCACTGAGATGGGGTTGAATCCCCCTCTCCATTGACTCAGGAAAAAAAATTAAAAAAAAAAAAAAATTTATGCCCATTTACCAGAAAATTAAAAAGACAATAATTTTCTTATTTGTCCTTTCAAGTACAGGGAAAACTGTATAAAAAATTGTCTTTGACAATTATTATAAAAAAATAAATGGAATTAGACTCAACAAATAATAAAGATATATAAACAGAGCCTACTAGGTTTTCCAATTACACCATTTCTTTATTTTAGGTAAACATATCTCACGCAATATTACAATTAATGATGTCTTATACACCAGAATTATACTTTAATTAATGATGTCTTATACAATACTAGCGGTTCTAAAAAAGAAAATCAGTTTTTGTCATAATACTCTGTTTGACGTTTCATATTTTATTTAACGACAATTTGCCAGATAAAATAAAAGCCATTAATTCCCACCTCTTATCCTCTTCTTATTTTCATACGCGCTAACCCAAAAATAAATTAATTAATTAATTAACAGAGACAGAAGATAATAATCGGAAAAAATCTTCTTAGATGGTCAATGTCCCTGTGTGTGCTATTGAAAGAACGAAAAAATGGTGCCCACTAAAGTTTTTTCTTTTGATAAAATGATTAGATATAAGACGGATGGAGTACGAGTCGAACACGAAAACCTTTTACAGAGATACCTTCAATAATTGACTAAACATAAGCATAACCATTTTCAACTCCTAACCTAATTATAATCATCATAAAAAAGAACAGAGCAACAAAGATAAAATAAAAAATTTCCACCATACAATCACAACCATGAAATATATATTTGAGCCAAGTTAAGATCATGGGCTAAAAGAAATTCACTATTCATTGTACGTATTATATAAAAGAAAAAACCCCTTGGACTGCTACGAAAAACACCATCCGATTTCCAGAAAAATATTATGAAATATGATAATGGGTGCTTCGAAAAAACTTTATTTTATAGGCTTGTTCTTTAAAAAATAAATAAATGAATGAATAAAATGATAACGGGTGCTTAAAAAATATTTTACCTAAATGTTTTTTCTTTCCTTTTCTTCTCTTAAATGTAAAAACAAAGTAAAAAGTATCTCCGTTTGTTCCCTGATGAGTGGAATTCTTCTAACAATTTCTCAAAGAAAGCTATTTACCTCTCCATTTTCCTGGTCTTCAACACCAAAAATTGAATTATAAAAGAATGAAAACAAAGCAAAACATGTCGGAAAACACATAATCCGTACAACAACAGCAACAACAACATCATAAAAAAAAAAAAAAAAATTATGATAGCAAATTCGAAGGTGCAACGAAATCACATACTATCCCAGAGCATTAAGGCGATAAGTCTCGTTCCCGCTAGAGAAAGTCAAAGGCGTTGTTTGATTATCATCGGCACCGGCAAGTTTACGTCCATGAACCAAACGATCACGCTTATGCAAAGCCATATAATACTCCAAGCTTCCTTTCTCCGGCACGCCATCACCATCAATATCCAGAATTCCCTTCACAGGATCCGAATACCTGTGGTGGAAGTCAAACCCGTACGTCCCAAACCCAAACCCGACCCGAAAGCCGATACCCATTAGAGTAACACATAGTAGAGCCAACCCAATTGGGGATAGAAAAGAATTCATGCTTTTTGGAAAGAAAAGCTTGGTGCTTTTAGTGAAAATGGAGGAAAAGGCTATTTGGGTATCGGTAAAGTTTGGATTTTGAGCAGTGGGGGATTGAATTCAATCGACACCCACTTTTCACACAGCGAGAGAGAGAGAGAATTCGTCGGTTCGGAAGTGATTTATGGTTTTATAAGTTATTTTTTATGGGAAAGAGGAAGAGAGAGAAAAAAGATATGTGAATGTGTTCGGGCAGACGTTACTGTCAGACGCTTCATCCAGAAGGTCTTCCACACTCTTTCTCTCAGACTCTCTCCCTGCCGCGGTTTTTCTGGTACCGTATAGAGAAAAGTCCAGCGGTGGGGTCCAACATTCGTGGAATGTGTGTCATGTAACTTGACAAATTTGCGTGGCCATACTGAGTAGCCTGTAGCCGTGGCACGACCGCCGTATGTATGATAAGGGCCGGCATTTTCCCTTTTCTTTTTTACTTGTGCACATGATGTACAGGACTAATCGTGTGAACACCAAAAATACGTGTTTTAAGTAGAAATATCAAATAATTAAGTTACAGCGATATTTATTTATGTTATAATTATATCTTTATATCATTTATTGTATTGTGTATCATTCTTTCTCATTTTTAATCGTATCATATTTGTATTATAATCTCACGTCAATAAGTACTTACTTTAGTCAAATTTATATTCGTACTGTAATTAGTTTATGTTTGCATCTTAATGCTCATGGCTATTGTATTTTAGTACTTTTCAAACTCGCGCTATCTCAACTCATCATGTCTACAAATCAATCTGCATTTTTATAGGATCAATGTCTTAGGTTAGCTTTATCCCAAAACCCAACTCTTTTTGGCAGAAGAATCTAAGCTAAAGACCTTCATGTAAAGGTCCTTATGAGATAAAGTAAGTTGCTAAATTAAGCACCATTATTCTTTAGAGTAAGTTCATAAACTTCCTTTAGTTATTTGCAATACCCCTAAAACTATATAAATTATTATAAAACCCACAAAGGGAAAACAACAGTAAGTCATTAAGGGATGGTAATTGAGTAAACACTCATTATAAGTAGAGGACACAACTTTATAAGTGAAGAGGGAAACCTAGATTATTGTATCACTCCTCTTTGAAGTAACAAAATAAGAGAAGTAGTGATCTTTTCATAACTTATGGATTTTGATGAAGATAAATTTAAGCATAGATCTTCCTTACGTAAAGGTTTCATTAAAGTTTTGTCAAGCAATATCATTCGGCATTTACTGATCATAGATTAAGCAATCCAACAAGGTCGCAAAGATTTAATTTGGATTCTTGGAGTTATGTTGCAAGTTTTACATTAGCACTTATCAAATCCATAATCAAGTAATTAATCAAGGTATTTTCCGATCTTAACTGTTGTTATTGTTGTTAAATTTTTAAATTTATCGTTTTAAGGAAATACACCCGAGTATTATATGTTGTTAAGAGTCTTGGAGTGTTAAGGTTAAGAGATAAAGAGTTGTGGAAGTTTTTGGATCGATGGAGAAGAGAAACTAAGTTTGTTGAAAAATCACAAGTAAGAACATGATCGTGCTCTTACTCATGAACCCTTCAATATGGATTTTGCATTAGAGTATAAAGAAGCAAAATTTTTTACAAGAGGACCACAATCGTAAACCTTAGGCATCTTTTTGTTGCTTTTTTTTTTTTTCCAGTACTCTTGTTTTTCTCTTAAACCTAACGTAACCTAACCTATTCTAAACATGCTTAAGAGCCTAAATTGGTCCTAAAACATTAAATTAAGCTAAAATCTGGATTAAAGAGTATAGCATAGCAAGATAATTAAGTGAACCTTGTTAGAGTAAGACAACAAAGATAATTGAGTGAACCTTGTTAGAGTAAGACAACAAAGAAATATAAACTAAAACGAGTTATTCTTGTATGTGTGCTTCAGGAGGTAACATTGAAAAGATTTCCTAGTTAAATACTGATGTTAAGCAAGCGCACCTATCAGTTTTATAGTAAGCAGATTAAGTTCAAGTATTAATCTCTCAAGGATTATGATTACTAATACTCACTATATCTCTATTATCTAACCTACGAATTCAAGTTTGAGAATTTAAAATATCTAATCTAATTGCAGTAATTACTAAATTAAAAACTAGTCAAGAATTATTCAAAAACTTAGCAAGAAAGCAATAAAAGCATAAACTAATTCAAGATTCAAAAAACCGTATCTAAATCTTTACTTTTCCTAGACCTAATATGTGAATTCTATTAAAAATAATTTATTATTTAATCTTTTTTTACTGGGAGAATTCTCTAGCAAAGTTAATCACTTTCTCAAGCCAATTAATCATAATCATAAAATCACTAATTAGAATCTTTTCTCAATAGTATAACCTAATAGTGCATTATTGCACAACAAATTATCTATATTTTAATTCAAAATTTCGAAAAAAATATTGCAAATTATCTCTAATTTTGCAACAATCCTCAACTAGATCAAATCTTGCAATAACCCTTATCAACTATACCTAAATCTAATCTTATAAGAAATCCTTTAATTCTCTTATAAGATATCAAATTTTATACTATTACCCACGAAAATAATAACCTAAATCATGAAGCATAAATAGTTAAATCAAGAAAAAAATAAAGAATTAAATTAATCAAATGATAATCATATCACATGAGTTGATCTAGGTTGTACAAGACCTCAAGACCTAAACACCAAAGATCTACTTTCTACACATCATAAAATAATAGTCTAAAAACAAAGAGTAGAAAGAATTAGAAGTAGGAATCATGAGATCTACAAAAAGGTTAAATCTTTAATTTTTTTCTTCTCCTCACTCTTTTAAATGTTCTTACCTTGAAAAACTCTCAAAAATTCGTACCAAAAAAGCTCTCTCCTAAAACAAATCCTAACAAGACTTTATATAGGAAGTGATAAAAAAAATCAAGTTGACTAGAAAAGACATGACTTGGGACACAACTGTATCCCCTAGTCATGTACTTCACTATGATACACATTTGCTTCTCTTCTTCTTTTTTTTTTTTTTTTTTTCCTTCAAAACTGAAAACAATACAATCGAGGACATGGTCATGTCATTTAGTCATGTACTAAGTTGTGATATTTAAAATGAACTCCAAACTTGCTTAGAAACAATACAGTCATATCGTTCAGTTGTGTCAATTTTCAAATCTTCATAACTTACTCATTTTTTACTCTAAATTGAGTGAAACTTGTTTTTGTCTTCTTGTTTTCTCTCGTTAATAGTTTCAAAACTTAAAAAACAAAATTTTACTCAATTAAATATCATTATCTAAAAATAAACTTAGATAATAAGGGGAAATCATGAAAAATCAATATATAAAATACATCCAATTTAAAGCTTATCAAATACTTTCAGTTATACATAAGACCTAAGTACATGGAACATTTGTTTATTGCTTGTGCTAATGTAATGTAGTTAAAATAGACTAAACTAAAAATTATCTAAAATAAATTATGCTTATTGCTTATGCTGATGTAGTGTAGTTAAAATAGACTAAACTAATAATTATCTAAAATAAATTATGCTTATTGCTCGTGTTTAGCTAGGTTTAGGTAGTCTTGGTACTTATGTCCTTGAGGTAATACCTTATTGATCCTTAAGCGACATTGTCCCAAATGAAGTTTCCCTTTAATATGATACGATATAGATGAGGTTGGTATCTAAGGGTCCTAGTACCAATATCCCGGAACCAAGTAAGTTAGGTGATATCTAGGGATTATAGTGCTAGTAACCTAGTACTTATGTAGTTGGGCGATCGTGATATCAGTATTCTGACCTAGGGACTATGAAGTGAAGTCATAAGTCCTTTTGAGTTTGGGATTAGTTACAAATGAAATGATTCCAAGCTATATTATTTATTGACCAATAAATAATGACTAAATGAATTATTTGATATTCTTATTGCATAAATGCATGTGAAATTGTGTGTATGATACATGGCATGCATATGTGGTTGCAAGTTTTCATACTAAACTTCGGTCCATCCCTTACTATTTTTCAAATGTAAGAATTTAAGTAGAAATTATTTGAATTATTGAATTAAAAAACTTTTATCAAGACCACCAAGATGGGGAATGGCGAATATGATTATAATCATAAGGTTGACTTTTCAGTTATGACAAATATAATTTAATTTATGTAAACATTATATATACAGTAAAATATAAACTTTGAAAATATTATACTTACAACTTTTGTAAAATATCGATATAGGGAAACTTTTCCTCCAATATGAAAACAAATCCATCTTTTGCACAAAAATATACTTACAATTATACTTTTTGAATGATTGGTCATTTGATTTGAGATTTTTTTTTGACATATTAATATTTCATCGATCATTACGGGTCAAATTGGGTTGCAAGTAGACTTCAAAAATTATTACAATTGCATATTAACGTAAAAAATTGACTTGGAACTGTTTTAGATGAAGGTTTTTCAATTGCTAATATTTTTCACGAGAAATAACAACTTTTTAAAAAAATTTGGAGTCCTATAATATTGCTCGTTTTCAAGTGATGTGTGACAAATTTGTCCTTTCTTTTTATTTTGTCTAACACTTTGTCAGAGTTTCTATAATATCGCTAGTTTTCATGTTCTCTATTTATTGCTCTATAAGGGCACACAAAGTATAGAAATTTATAATTTTTTTCCAGATAATTACCAAAAATCTTTGTACTAAGAAAGAGGATTAGAATATTCCTTTAAGTACTGCATTCGTAAAAGCTCGATTAATCAGTTTTTCTTTTGAAAGGTTCAAGATCGTAGTATGAGTAGAGTTTTGATTTTTACAACATTCTATGACAATGATCTCAGAAATAATAGGATAAAGAGAGGCTTCAGTAGATACACCTCGGCCATTGCAAGTAGTAAGTACCTGACCTTGAGAATAGAAGAGGGCATCTTCTAACATTAAACGATCAGCTAGAAATTCAAGGGAAAAAAAAAATAATAATATCAATCCAAATCTTAGGGCATGAGATGTATGATTGTAGAATTGCTGTCCTACTCCCAGTTGTCTTGTTTTATAATCAGTACTTCAAAATGAGTTTTTCCTTCATTGATACTTTTCACGATGAGCAATACAGTTGCAGTTTTTCATTATGATATCAAGCTTCAAAATAAATCGATATTATTTCTTGTTATTGTATTAATTATGTTTACCATTATAAAGTCATTTCGTTAAATATATACTAGAAGATTGAAATTACTCAAGGTTCTAAGCGTAAAATGATAAAATAATAATAATTCAACAACACTAATATGAAACAAAATAAGTTTTGTCTAGTGACTTTATTGCATAGAAGTAAAGTTTGCAGCACCTCTTCTGTTAAACCAAATGTTCATTAATTGATTTTAACTAAAACAAAACAAAAATGAATTATTAAACTAAGTATTATTTTATTATAATAAGTTAATTGAATAAGATTGATCATTTTGCTAAATAATTAAGTATATCAACTATTTCCACAAGAAATTTAATGTTTTGAGTGATTATCAAATGATCTTGAAGTTAGATTGCAAAGTATATTAATTTGTTATATGTTTAAAGTGATTTCAAGAAAATTTAGCTTATCGGCTTAATGGCTCAAGCCCTGGATAACAAAAGGAAAAGATGTCTAATCATGAAGAGCTGGCATACCGGTTCACTTACCAATATTCATGTCAGTAATACAATTTGTTACTAGCTTGCCGGTAAAGGTAAGATACCAGCATGTCGGTAAGTCTGATCCAAGTAGCCATTGAAACATTTAATACGCAATAGTAGGAAAAATTCAATGAGTTAATGTAAATGCTCAACAACCTGACTAAAGGAAAAAACGATTAACATTCTACTACAATTAAAAGACATTCATTTATATTTTTTAGTCTCATTACTTACAAATTGTCTCTTATACTCCTTACTTGCATCAAACAAAAGAGACCTAGTGTGTAGTACTTGAGTATTTATATACTTTGTAATCTTGAGTAAAAGAGCACTGCACTAGAGATTGTTGTGTGAAATTGTAATTGTGTATATGCTTGTATAAGATCTTGAAGCATTATGTTGAGAAATTAATAAAGTGACATGAAGTCTTTAGTTGACGGCATTGTAAGTCCATAGAGATTAGGGAGTAGTCCGAACTCCACATTATATCCGGGCTTGAATTTCTCTATCCCTATTTCCTTTAATTTCTGTAATTATTATTGTTTTGATTACTCTTATTATTGTATTTAATTGGATACATTGAAAAATAATTGCATATTGTTCTAGAACTCAATTCATCCCTCCTCTTGAGTTTAGCCTAACGTTTTTCAATTGGTATCAAAGCTAGTCTCTAATTACTTGCTTAATCACATATTAAAGTAAAGATAACGGCATCTAATGAATTAGGCTTTTTAAGAGGATAAGCAATCAATAAATTTCCTCTCTTAACTAGTAGCAATTATCTATATTGAAAATATAGGATGTCTATATTCTTAAAAGTAAAAAATAGACTACTATGGCATATAGTTAACCAAGGACTATTTAAGATAGAAGGAAAAAAAAAAGAAAGAGATTACTCAGATGATAATTAGAAATTACTTGATCTAAATAAAGTTGTTATGAATATTTTGCATTATGCCATAAATAAAAATGACTTCAATAGAATATATACATGTAAAAGTGCCAAAGGAATATGAGATGAATTATAAAGCACATATGAGGGAACTGATAGAGTAAAGGATACGAAAATAGGCTTATTATGTGGACAATTTGAAAATTTTAGGATGGATCCTAATGAAACAATTGATGAGATGTATAATAGGTTTATCGATATCATTAACCCTTTAAGTGTTCTTGGAAAGGCATTTATTGTTCTTGAGATAAATTTTGAAATTCTTCAATCTTTGCCAAAAGATTGGGAAATCAAAAGAACTGTTATTGAGGAAGCTCATGATTTTAATGAAATGTCAAAAGAGCAACTCTTTAAAACACTTAAAATACATGAGATGGTAAAGAGACAAGAAGAGGATTTTATAAAGAAAACAATTACTCTAAAAGTCATGGAAGAAAACTCAAGTGATAAAGAAAGTGAAGAAAATGATGAGGTTGCAATGTTGGCAAAGAAGTTTAGAAAATTCATGAAATTCAATAAAGAGATTAAGAAAGATAAGGATGAATATGGATCACCTTCTAAGTTTAAGAAGGAAAAAAGCGAAATCATCAAATGCTATAATTGTCAAAAGCTATGACATATTCAACAATATTTTCCATTGCTTAAGAAGGCCGATAAAGAGTCAAAAATGAAAGCTATGATAGCCACTTGGAGCGATGGGAATTCTGGCAACTCCGATAATAAAACTTACTTTATGGCTCTCAATGAAGATATATACTCTCCTTCACGTGACTTTTCCTTTAACAAACTTAGGAGTATATATGATAAATTGTTGAAAAAATTCTTAAAAGTGTAAAAGAAGAATAAAGTATTGAAGCAAATGATAAGTGAAGTAAGTAATGAGTGTAACATCATCAAAAGTGAATAAAACAAAATAGTTGATATAGAAGAAGAAATAAAAGAAGAAAATAAATACTCGAAAATTAAAAATGAGAAATTGATAAAGGAGAATATAAAGCTAAGTACTAGAAACAATGAATTGAAAGATGAATATAGTAAATTAAAAGAAGCCAATGAGAATTTTAAAAAGGAAATGAAAGAACTAAAACTCGAGGCAAAGGATGATGAAGATATGATTGACAAACTAAGTCGTCTTGAAATTGAAAACTCGTTCTTAAGAATTGGTTTATGTAATATCCCATAAATCAACAATTAAGACATGAACATCTGAATATTAGGACAAAGCCTTGTCCTTATATAATTAGGGTCACTAGTTGATCTAAGGTATTTGGGAAAGTAAACCGATCAAACTAAAAACTTGATAACCCTAATCAAGGAATTCTTGTACGTTTAGAAATCCATAATATAATAAGAATATCAAAAATATAATCAAAATACTGAAAATTTACTCTATATGAGATCTTAAAGTCGAATTTAAGGCAATCGTACTTAAATTTAGGGTTTTGAAGAAAAATTATTCGATTGAGCCAAAACTTTACCACTTAGTTGAAATAACTCAATAAGGTTAGATTTTAAAAATAATGACAAAAAATATTAATTTTAGCCTTAAAAGTATCATTAATCATTATAGTGTAAAATTGATCGAAGCATTTAAAATTGAGTTTGGAATGCGACGATGACTTAAAAATAAGTTAATTAAGCAATGAAAGAAAATAATATAGCATAATATACTATATGAGTATACACGTATTTTTATTAATATACTCGATATTTATAATAAACCTATAAATTAATCTAAAATTATATAATTATAAATAATAAGTGATAAAATCGCAGAATTAAATAGGAAAAATATCTTAAAAATAAAATATATGCTAAAAACATGATTACACGTATATAATTACTCATTACATGCATGATATATATACGTGTATATCACCAAAATCATTAAATACTAATATAAAATACTAAAATAACCTAAAATGTGTTCTAAACAAAAAAAAAAAAGAAACAACATGGAATATGATTGGACTAAATGTTGAGTAGCTTAAAAAGAATAACCAATTACATCAAAAGTAACTAAACAAAAAATTTGACACCTCATACTTGTAAATTCCTTAAAAGAATATTCAAATAAATAAATAATAATAATTACTTAATGGCTAAGAAAAATTCCAACCAACCTAAAAAACTATAAATAGGATATTATGACTTAAATTTAACGTTTTGGCAACCAAAACACCTAAAGAAAATTCGGAAAAATATTTAGACAAAATAAGAAAAACAGAGCAAGAATCGAGCCTAACTATTCCCAAACCAAGCCATGATCTATTGTGACACCCTTCCACTACCATGGAGTACCACCAAAGCTCTTTCCGGCCGACATACCTCCACCGACCAATGGTGGTTAGAGCACCAATGAATAAGTCGATTAATTTTCTATCCAATTTTTCTTATAATTTCTAAAAATATTAAATTAAGTCAAAAAATTATATATAGGTTATTTTAGATATAATTTCATGTTGTAATTTTATTTTTGTAAAATTGTAATTATTTTATATATATGCTTAAGAAAACCACTATTTATTTGAATTTTGACTTTTAAAATAAATACACTAAATGATGTAATTTCTAGCTCAAAATTTTTGTGTAGGATATACATGATATATAGATAATTTCTATGTAGCCTAATTTTTTATTTGAATTTTTTAAATATTTATTGTATTTTTTAGCCTAAAAATAACTCGAAAATAGACTGAAATTATGAAATTAAATGCTGAAATAGACATATACTAATTTCTAATGAATAATAATAATTTTAGGACAGGTTGAAATCAATTTGGTACACAAAAGATTATAATTGGGTAATTTAAGATACTTCAAGGGTAAAATCGTAAATACGAATATATATGCGATAGATTGAAAACTTGAAACCAAAGTACTAGCTAAGTTCCCTATATTTTTAAGAGTCTATAAAAATTTTGGGGGAATTATTTGATAATTCGAGCTATTTATTACGAATTTACATAATAAAATAACTTAAATAACTAATCGATGCGCAATTCTAGTGATAATATATTAAAATATGATAAATAGTTGAACAAAAACTATATATGTATATATTAATCAGATTAGATAAAAAGTATATTTTTAATATATTTAATGATATTTTACTGATCGAGATTTGTTATATATGTATTAGAGTTAGGCAATACTTATATTATAGGGTTATATTAACAAATTAAGTAAAATATGGTTTAATAACGTAAATTACATATAGTACAATAATATTTGATTATATACATATAATTGTGTTAAAAACTCAAATTACTTGTTAAAAGTCATCTTTAGAAATAGGACTCGTAGTATGTGTATTAGGTCTGTACAAATTCAACAATACTAATTTTACTAAAATCGGACAATTTTAGGTAATATAATCTATAACTCTATAGTATTACTAAAATGTATATATTACGATAACCTTATCAAAATTGAAATGTGATTTAATTAATTAAAAGTATGTTTCAATACAATTAAAATGATATATAATACGTAATAGTATAAATTACTTATATTATTAATAATTAATAACTTAACTCAATATATATATATAATAAAAGTATATATTACAGTGATAATATATTCTTATATATATAATCGTTTTAGATCAAACCTTAATGTTTTCTTAACTATTACAAAAACTAAATTTAGGTTTTATGTATATAGAATTCCCCAGTAATCAGACCATTGATGATACAAGTTTTCCGCAGTGAGCGTCAGAATAGGTAAGTGAGATTAACGCTTTACAACATTTTAGAATATTATTCCAAAATATTTGAAAACTTTGGTTTATATTGGCTTGTGATTATAATTAGCTGTTTGTGTGTATGTGGCATTTGTGGTTGAGTTTCGATTTGCTGTGATGGAAGCTAAGCTCTATGATATAGTTGTTTTGTAAATATTATGATGCTTAAGTTGTGTGAGCTTGGTTGATCACCCAAAAAAGATAAACTAACTCAAACTTGACTTAACATCCCATCTGATATGCATCGCAATCCACTGGGGGTAATAACTAAGATTTTCAGGCCAAACATGGACTCCCTTCAATAAAAATAGCTGTAAACCCCTAAAATTGAGTTTAAGACAACTGAGCTTAGATTTAAGGTCTTTAGGAAAACTTATCCAATTGAGCCCGAACTTTATGACTAAGATAGAAAAATTAGTCGAAATGATACAGTGAAATTAGATTTTGGAAATAATAACTTAAATCTCAATTTTACCCTTAGAAATAGGAATATTTAATATAACACTAAAATGCTCAGAACTCCTAAAATTGAGCTCAAATTGCAACGAGAACTTAGAGATAAGTCAATTAAGTTCCAAGATAAGATAATATAGTATAATTTACTATATGAATATATATGTATTCTTATGAGTATATACAGTATAAATAATAATTATATCCGTAAATTAACCCTAAATTATATAATTATATATATATATATATTGCGTTGAATTCATGAAATTTATTAAGAAAATATATCCAAAAAATCAGAGATATGTTAGAAACTTAATTATATAAGTAAGTTTATATATTACATGTAATATTTACATAGGATATATATCTGTATATTAATAAGTAATTAAATCTTAATAAAATGTACCTAAAATGTCAAAGATAATAGCTAATCTTATCTAATTCACTCAAATTACTGCTGGAAATCCTAGAATTCACCGTAGTAAGTTGGGAAAAAACTTAAGGATGCTGAATCAAAAGCAAGTTGGTAGGATTTGGTCACCTCCTACTTGCATTTATGAAGAAAAAGTAAAAAAATAAAAAAGAAAAAGAAAATTCCAACAGCACAATCAACTCTAACAAGCTTAAGTAAGATTCCCCACATCATTTCCTGACTTTAGAAACCAAATATACTTAAGAAAAAAATTCTACAAAAATAGAAATAAAATAAGAAAAACAGGGTAAAATTCGTGATAGGACAGAACCCTAACCTAAATTGATTCTACTGTAGAACCTAACTAGCCACCACTAGTCATCACAGTGCCTAAGCCGTCCGACAACCACCCAACCACTGCCGGCCACCGGAGTACCCAAGAACACCAAGGTCGATTCTCTACCCTATTTTTCAATAATTTGTAAAAAATATCAAGTCCACCCAGAAAATTTTGAAAAAATTTGTACTAAGGTTATTTTGAATATACTTTTACGTGATATTTTTATTTTTAAAAAATTTGTAATATTTAATATACTTTCTTAAGAAATATACTGTTTATTCGAATTTAGAATTGTAAAACAAATATACTAAATGATGTTATTTCTAGCTAAAAATTTTTGTGTAGAATGTATATGATATATAGATAATTGCTATATAGCCCGGATTTTTATTTGAATATTTTTAATATTTATTGCATTTTTGGCCTAAAAATAGGTTGAAATTATGAATTAAATAGGAAATTATGAAATTAATTTATGAAATAGACATGTACTAATCCATAGTAAATAATAATAGTATTGGATCAAATTGAAATTAATTTAGTATAAAAAGAATAATTGAGTTGTGGCTTCACCGCTTGTTGGGATACTGTTCTAAAGTATTCAAAGACCCAAGAGTACTTTTAGCTGTGTTTATAGTTAGTTGGTTATGCGCATGTCGTATGTATGTATGATATTCAATTGTGATAGGAGTTGAACTCCTTAGTATGTTGTTCTGGATGTTTACATTGTTTCCGTATTGTATGAATTTGTTTGACTACCCCTGATTAAAACTAACATCTATTCGACTAAAATGAAACTAGACATATATAACACCCATTAGGGAAAACAATTAAGAGTGTCGGGCCAAATACCAACTCCCTTCAATGAGAATAGCTGAAATGGTCATTTCCCCATCCTTAGTCAAATTAAGTGACAGGCAAAGAGGTCGCAACAAGGGTAGGAGCCATGGTTTGAAGGCGGTCATAGGATAAGGGTGTTCTCCATTGTATAAACCCAAGTTTGGCTTGACTTGAGTCACGATGAAACTTCTTAATCTGGGTTGGAGCGGATGTAATTTCTTTAATCTCACAGTAGACCAAATAACATTATACAATGTTTCATTTAATTGATTGCATTATATTTTATCATAATTAATAACCTTACTTGTGACTGTATGGTACTCTTCTAATTGCTTCCAACTTATTGAGCTAATTATGCTCATCCTTATAGACTTTTTTGCAGGTGTTAAGTGAGGTCAAGATGTTCAGCTACCATCGTTCCCAGCTTAGTGTACTACTGTTTAGGAAAGTGAGGAACAAGGAATCAATTGAACCTGGGCTTTTGATCTTTTTTTTGTTGAATTTTGAGGAAACTAATTAGGAATTCCCTTGTGGCTTTTTGATAAACTTTGATTATAAATTATAACTTTGATGTAAGACATTTATGTCAATATTGTTATGGCACTAAACAACAAGTTGTATAGAATAAGTATTTTGTAAATCTCTAACACAAGTTTGGTTATTAATAGGTGTCAAAACAGACGTTTCAAGCTGGTTGAGTCATGTATGCCTTGTATGGACTATATCTATGATAGTAGCTATGAGGTCAGCTTCTATTTTAGGTTGGTTTACACGACGAGACTGTTATGACTCTTCCTATTTAGAGTGTGACAATAGTTGAAATGGTCCTTTCCCCACCCTTAACCAAATGAAGTAACAAGAAAAGAGGTCGCGGTAAGGTTAAGGGCCATGGTTTGAAGTTAGTCATGAAAAGAGGGTGTTCTCCATTGCACAAGGCCCTGTTTGGTTTCGATTTATGAGTATGTGACATTAATCTCCTTAACTTGAATTAGAGTGGGTGAAATTATTCAGATTTCACGGCAGACCAGATAACGTCGTGCAATGGCATTTGCTTGTACATGTATTGTATTTAACCAACTTGGTTGAAAACCTTACTTGTGATGTGTTGAGTGCATACTTCTATCTTCGCCGCACTTACTGAGCATGTTGTTGCTCATTTCCCTATAGTTTGTTTTACAAGTTTCAAGTGAATTATAAGTACCTAACTAATACCAACACACTAGTAAACTGGGACAAGAAGTGAGATGCGACAAGAAGTGAGATGCAACAAGAAATGGCTAGATATTAGCCTTAGTATTAACTTCTTATCTTTTAAGAAAAACTACATAAGACTCCTCGAAAGGTTTAGTAGCTTTCAATATTTTGATATGGATATGAAATGATAGGTACCTGTAGGATTTACTGCCACTCTTTTACAAGGTTAAATTGCAAGTTTATTTTTAGCAAATTATTTCAAAGGATTACTCCACGGGTTTATATTAAACAAGTATTAAATTGGATGCTTCAAAGGGATAGAGTTAAGTACGCCTAGTGTGAACTAGGTCTAAGATACTTGCTATAGGGACAGTTTTTATCTTAAGATGGCTTACACAGCGGGACTGTTACAACTTCATCTTTTCGAGGCATGACAGCTTAGATGATTCAAGGAAAATAATGGCTAATTTTGTTGATGAAGAAAAGAATTTGGATAAAATCCTTGGAATACAAAGGCTAGGCTTAAACAAAATTAGAATAGGTTATATTAAAGAGAATGTATATAGATCATACAAAAGCTACTTTGTTAAGACATAAATAAAACTTGTAACTATTGTGAAAGATTTGGTCATGTTGCACATACATGTGCATTACGTTGCAATCTCTCCTTATATGACAAAAGTAAAATGGTTTGAGTCCTTAAGGGACAAACTTACATTACAACAACTAACCCCAAAGGACCCAAACTAAAATGGGTACTAAAAAGATAACCGCTTGTTTTGTAGGGCCCTTTAAGGCATAACAACAAATAGATCTTGGATAGTGGTTACTTAAGACATATGATCAGAGAAGCATCTAAGTTTACATCTATAGACTTAAAGGATGGAGGAAGTGTGACCTTCAGAAATAATCGAAAGCTCATGTTATTGGTGAAGGTAACATTTGCATTAATAATGATCTTACTATTAAGCATATGTTGCTCGTTGATAATTTAAAACATAATTTACTTAATATTAGTCAATTTTGTGATATAGGATACCAAGTAATCTTTTATGCATCAAAGTGTTCTATTGAAAACATTAACAATGACCAATCCGTTTTAAGGGGTATAGACGAGGAAACATTTATAAAATTGACTTCAATATGTTTTCATGTTCTCTTGAAACTTGCCTATCCGCTCAAAATAATGATAGTTGGTTGTGGCATAGAAAGTTAAGACATGCTAATATAGATGTCTTATCAAAACTAGCCAAAAGAAATCTTATTAAAGGATTACTTAACAAAGATAGAACATGTCAAGCATATCAATATAGCAAACAAACCAAGTCATCTTTCAAATCAAAAGATGCCATCTCAACTTCTAAGCCGCTCTAACTACTACACATGAATTTATTTGGTCCAATGCAAACCTTAAGTTTAGGAGGGAAAAGATATACATTGGTCATAATTGATGATTTCACTAGATACACTTGGACTTTCTTCTTTGCCAATAAGGATGAAACTTATCATGTATTCTTGAATTATAGTAAGAAGGTTTAAAATAAAAAAAGTCTTCCTATTGTCTTAATAAGAAGTGATCATGGGGAAGAATTTGAAAATTATGAAATGGAAGATTTTTATAATAAAAATGAAATAGAACCTACCTTTTTAGCACCTAGGACTCGACAACAAAATGAAGTTGTCAAAAAAAAAAAAATAGGACCCTTATAAAAATGGCTAGAACTATGCTTTGTGACAATAATCTACCTAAATATTTTTAGGCCGAAGCCATTAATACAACTTGTTATATATCAAATCGCGTTTTCATAAGACCAATCCTTAAGAAAACCCCCTATGAACTTTGGAAAGACAAAAGACCTAACATATCATATTTTCATCTATTTCGAACAAAATGTTATATTCGTAATAATGAAAGGGAGCAATTAGGAAAATTTGATTCAAAATCAGATGAAGGCATATTTCTTAGTTCTTCACTTACTAGTAAAGCTTATAGAATATACAACAAAAGAACTTAGAATAATCAATTCATGTTGCCTTTGATGATTCATATGCATTCAAAGAGTCCAATGATGAAATAGATAACATTAGTGCTCATTTGGATAATCTTAGTCTTAACAAGAATCAATCCATTTCAATTGAGAAGGAATCCTCTAGGTAAGATAGAATTGTTAACAACTCTAACCTAGATTTACCTAGAGAATGGAAATTTGTGAAAAATTACCCTAAGGATCTAATAATAGGACAACCATCCTATAGGGTGTAAACTAGAGCCTCACTTAAAAATCTAAGTAATGTAGTGTTTCCTATCTCAACTTGAACAAAAAAATGTAGATGAAGCTCTAAAAAATGAATTTTAGATTCAAGCTATGCAAGAAGAGCTAAATCAATTTACTAGAAATGAGGTATAGAACTTAGTATCTAAACCAAAAGATAGACCGGTAATTGAAACTAAATGTGTATTTCGAAACAAGTTAGATAAAATCGAAATAGTAATAAGAAACAAGGCACGTCTAATTGCAAAAGGTTACAACTAAGAAGAAGGAATTGATTTTGATGAGAACTTTGCTCCGATTGCTAGATTAGAGACCATTAAAATGCTTTTAGCATTTGCCACATACAAAGACTTTAAACTATATCAAATGAATATTAAAAGTGCCTTTCTAATGGTTACATCAAAGAAGAGGTATATGTAGAGCAACCACCAGGATTTGAGGATAGTGAATTCCCAAATCATGTATATAAGCTCAATAAAGCCTTACATGGACTAAAGCAAGCTTTTAGAGCTTGATACGAAAGATAGAGTAACTTCTTGATAAAGAATGAATTCACTAAAGGCAAACTTAACACAACATTATTTATTAAACGACACAACATTATTTAATGATCATATACTAATTGTTCAAATATATGTTGATAACATTGTGTTTAGTGTTACTCACATGGATTTAGTTAATGAGTTTGTCTAATGTATAAAAAATGAATTTGAAATGAGTATAATAGGAGAACTCAACTATTTCTTAGGTCTTTAAGTTAAGCAAACCAAAGAAGACACCTTCATTCACCAAGCTAAATACACCAAGGAACTCTTAAAAAGGTTCAAAATGGAAAATTGCAAAACTAAGCCAACTCCAATAAGCACCACTCTAAAACTTAATAAAGACAAGGGTGGAAAGAGCATTTGTGAAAAGATATATAGGGGTATGATAGGAACTTTTCTATATTTAATAGCACTTAGGCTCAAGATCATGTTTGATGGATGTCTTTGTGCACGATTTCAATCCTGCCTTAAAGAATCTCACGTAAATGTGGGCAAACGCATTTTTAAGTATCTTGCGAGCACTATTGAAATTGGCTTATGGTATCCTAAGTTCACCTCGCTTGATCTTATTGGATATTCTGATGCTGACTTTGCCAGTTGTAAAGTTGATCAGAAAAGTATAAGCAGGACATGTCATTTCCTTGGTAACTCATTAGTATAATGGTATTAAAAAAAAAAAAAAAACTCAGTAGCACTCTCTACTGCTGAGGTTGAATATATAGCAGTCGGTAGTTGTTAGACCTAAGTATTATGGATGAAGCAAACATTGCTTGACTATGGTTTAAAATTTACCAATGTTATAATAAGATGTAATGATACAAGTGCTATAAATTTGACCAAAAATCCAATTCAACATTCTAAGACTAAGCATATAGAAATTAGACATCACTTTATTCGTGATCATGTGCAAAACAATATTATTTACTTAGAATTTGTTGACACTAGCAATCAAATAGCCGATTCTTCACAACCCTTGAGTGAGGAAATGTTTTGTACTCTAAGAAGAGAATTGAGAATGATCATGTAAACTAAGTGTTAGATACATAAGAACCAACATAGCATTTTTTGAATAAAATTAATTAGCTAAGTAAGTTGACCAGCAAAAATCACACTGTGAGGTATAAGAAACATGATCATATAGCTTTCATGCATTAAATATCACATTTAGCATGTTTTGGGCACACTTAAAGTCATTCATTTAGTATTCAAGTTCACACATGCACAAATTTATCATATATCAAGTTCAATGCCCTAAACTAAGCTTCATATGTTTATTTTCATCCCTAAATCATGCTTGAGTGGTTAAACTAGCTTAAAATGAATTTTATGTACAATTGACCTCTCTAGACTCCTTTTTAGGTTCTAAGTGTAATATGGAGCATTTCTTGACTATGTGGATATTTCTTGGCTTGATCATGTATCTTTTATGCCTCTTAATATCTTTTAACATGTTTAAAGCATGAATTTCTCTTGAATATTAAGAAATGATCTCTACTTGCTCTCTAGCCACTTGCATGATTAAGAAACTCAAGTAGTGATTTTACATTTTATAAAACCTTAAAGCTATATTTTGTACCTACTATGCTTAAACATGTATTTGAAATTTGCTTAAAGTGTTGGTGTATAAAAAAAAAAAAAAAAGAAAAACTTAATGCCAATGCACATAATTTGCTCATACATGGAAACTTTCACTTTATCATGAATTACATGGTTTGATGAATTTGATTTGGCTAAATCCTTGATGTCTAGTTAAAATTTAAGTTTCTTAGTCCTTAACGGAATTAAATAAACTTGTTTGAAGTGTTAGAATATTCACTGACTCATTACAAATCAATTTGAATTGGTAACTTTGATCAATGAAGAGGACTTAATTGTTTTCCTGCAAAATTGCAGAACACCAGTGTCATGCCCCGAACAAGAAGAGTCATAACAATCCCACCGTATAAACTGATCTAAGATAGAAGCTGACCTCACAGCTGCTATCATACATGCAGTTCACACAAGGCGCACAACTCAACTAGCTCGAAACGTCTATTCTAACACTTATTAATAATCAAATCTACGGTAGAGCTTTTACAAAATACTTGTTCTATACAACCTGTTGTCTAGTACCACAACAATATTTATACAAACATTTTATGTTCAAAGGTAAAGTTTACAATAATAATTTATTAAAAACCACAAATTTTGTAGTCTATATACAATAAGTTAGGAAACTAATGGGCTCCTAGGGAATTCCCAATTAGTTTCCTCAAAAACTCAAAGACAAAGTCAAAAGCTCAGGTTTAGTTGATTCCTCAATCCTCACTTTCCCAAACAGCAGCACACTAACCTAGAAATGGTAGTATTGAAGATCCTGACCTTACTTAACATTTGCAAAAGAGTCTATGGCGATGTGAGCACAATTAGCTCAGTAAGTGGGACGGAGTTAAAAGAGTACTATACAAACATGAATAAGGTTAATAATTATGATGAAATGCAATGCAATCAAACAAATGGAGTATTGCACAATGTTATTCGGTCCACTATGAGGTTAGAGAAATTACATCCCCTCCAACCCGGATTAAGGAGTTTTATTGCAACTCAAGTCAAACCAAACTCGGGTTTGTGCAATAGAGAATACCCTCTTCCCATGACTGCCTTCAAACTACGGCCCCCAATCTTACCACGACCTCTTCTCTTGTCACTTAGTTCGGCTAAGGGTGGGAAAAGAATCATTTTAGCTATCTTCATCGAAGGAAGTTGGTATTTAGCCTAACACTCTTAATCGTTTCCCCTAATTGGTATTATACATGTCTAATTTCATTTTAGTCGAATAAACATTAGTTTAATTAGGGGTGGCCAACAAGTTCATACAATACAGAATCAATGCAATCATGCAGAACAGCATATCAAGGAATTAAACTCCTGTTATAACTGAGTATCATCCATATACACAACATGTGCACAAAAAACTAACTACAAACACAACCAAAAGTTCTCTTGAGTCTCCGGATACTTTAAACGGTATCCAAACAAGCGGTAAAGTCACAATCCCAACTTACTTATTTAGACGTTCGCTATTGCTAACTGGAATCATCAATCGTTTTTGTATTGAAAGATCTTATTTACATAAAAAACTCAAATTCAATTTTTGTAATAATTACCAAAACATTAGGGTTTAATCTAAAATGGTTATTATTATTATTATTATTATTATTATTATTATTATTATTATTATTATTATTATTATTATTATTATTATTATTATTATTATTATTATTATTATTATTTCCATAATATATAGTCGTATTATCACTTTATATCGAATTAAGTTATTAATTGTTAATACTGTACATCATACATATTATTATGTATTATATATCATTTCGATCGTATCGAAATATACTTTTAATGTATTAATTCATGTTTTAATTTAGATAAGGTTATCGAAATACGTACATTATTGAATATAATAAATTTATAGGTTAAATTACTTAAGGTTACTCGATTTTAACAAAATTAGTATCGTTGGATTCGTATAGACCTAATGACACGTTTTACAAGTCCTATTTATAGAGACAACTTTTAACGGATAGTTCAAGTTTTTAATACAATTATACGTAATTATATAAATATGATTGTATTATACGTAATTTACGTTATTAAATTGTATTTTACTTGATTTGTCCATATATTACTATAATCTAAGTATTATTTAATTCTAATATACCAAAATATATCCCAATCAGAAAATATTAATAAATATAATAAAAATATTTATTTAATCCAATCTGATTAGTAATCTTATACATAGTTTTTATTTAACTATTTAATTCGTTTTAGTTTATTAATATTAAAAATATACCCCGACTTGTAAATTAGGCTATTTTACTTAGTAAATTCGTAATAAATAGTTGAAGTTATCAAATAATTTTCCGAAAATTTCTATAGACTCCTAAAAATATGGGGAATTCAGTTATAACTTGGTTTCAAGTTTCCGACCTATCGCCTATATATTTGTATTGATGATTTTACCCCTAAATTATTATAAATTACTCAATTATGATTCTTTTGACACCAAATTAATTTCAATATGACTCAATACTATTATTATTTATTGTAGATCAGTACATGTCCATTTCATCAATTAATTTTATAATTTTCTATTTAATTCATAATTTCAGCTTATTTTTAAGCTATTTTCAGGCCAAAAAATGCAATAAATATAAAAAATATTTAAATAAAAATTTGGGATACATAGCAATTATCTATATATCATATACATTTTACACAAAAATTTTCAGCCAGAAACAATATCATTTAGTACATTTATTTTATAAATCTAAATTAGGATGAATAGTTGATTTCTTTAGAAAGTATATTAAATATTATAAATTTTTCAAAAATAAAAATATCACGTGAAAGCATGTTCAAAATAACCTTAGTACAATTTTTTTCATAATTTTCTGGATAGATTTACTAATTTTTAAAAATTATTGAAAAATAGGACAAAATTTTGACTTAACTGTTCTTGGTAACTCCAGCGGCCGTAGGGTAGTGGAGGTGTGTTGGAACACCTAGACGCTGAGGGTAGTCTTTGGTGGTGGAGTAGCTCAACAGTAGATCAAAGAATATCCTAGGAATTAGCTCAGCTCGATAATTGCTCTGTTTTTTCTATTTTCTTTTCTATTTTCTAGGATTTTTTTTCTATTTTTTCTTTCTGTTGTTTCTGGTTTGTAAAGTTAGGAATTGATGTAATGAAGCCTATTTATGCATGCTGGAGTCAGTTGTTGCTTTTCTTTATTTTTCATTTTAATTTTTTCCTTGTTTTCCTCTCATAAATGCAAGTAGGAGGCGTCATTTGCTTGTAGATTTTGCCTTTTGATTCGGCAATTGTCCAACTTTAGTGATTCCTAGCAATTTCTAGAATTGAATCAGCAACTGGAAGGCCTTTTTGGATAAGATTTGCAATTATTTAGGTATTTTGAGTGTATTTTATTAATACTTAGTTATTTACTTAATATACGAGTATATATCCTTTGTATATATCACGCGTAATATATAACTATACTCATATAATTAAGTTTCTAACATATTTTTTATTTTTAGGATATGTTCTAAAGTTAATTTCATGAATTTAACACAATATATATAATTATAAAATTTAGGGTTAATTTACGAGTATAATTATTATTTATACCAAGTATACTCATAAAATTACGTGTATTTTTATATAGTAAATTATACTATATTATCTCATTTTATAGCTCAATTAACTTATCTCTAAGTTCTTGTTGCAATTTGAGTTCAATTTTAGGAGTTTCAAACATTTTAGTGCTATATTAAGTATTCTTACTTCTAAGGGCAAAATTAGGATTTTAGGTCATTATTTTTAAAATCTAACTTCACTTTATCACTTTATCTAACTTTTCTATCTTAATCGTAAAGTTTAGGCTCAATTTGATAAGTTTCCCTAAAAATCCTAAATCTAAGCTCGGTTGTCTTAAACTCAATTTTGGGAGCTTACAACCGACATGCTGGTTTTCCCATATACCAGCTTTCTGGTATACTGCCCTAGATTTTCAATTCATTTTAGGTTTTTTCAATGAATCGGCATGCCGATCTACCTAACCACCAGCATGTCGGTATACTCCACTCGTTAAGCCTTTAATTTTGCTTTTGTTCACATCACTAGCATACTGGTTCACCACACTACCGGCATGCCGATTCATCAATTTCCAGGCATGACTTAAGTTACACCGAACCGTCTCTCTCTCCCTCTATCTTCTTCCAAAAATCCTCTTCTCTTCCCTTTAAACCCTAACCTCTTTCTCTCTTTTTGATCCACCACCTCCCTTCCATCAAAATCTCATTTTTCTTCCCTAAATCAACTCCCCACTCTCTTACCTATCTTTCTCTCTCCTCATTGCATCCCACTTCTCCTTCTTCTTCTTCTTCTTCTCCTTACTTTCTCTCTCTAACTATACCCTTTAACCGTCACGCTGCTACACACTGTCCATACGCTTCTACAGTCATGCCAGCGTCAATCACTTACACTCCCACATACTACACCTTTACTCCTCTCACTCATCCTCTACACCATACACACCCTTACCCATCTATTACATACGCCTCACTAAACACCCATGGCACCACGCATTGCTTATGGTCTTGGACCCTTAGCCTAAGACCACCATCTTTTTCCTACACGATAGCATGCCTAATGATTTGAAAAGTTTACCAACCTTGAAGTTGACACTAACATCTTTTATCCTTCGGAGGTGCTCGAGGAGTTTTAGATTTCCGTTATTCTTAATATCATTAGCAACCATGTTCTTGACATCCTTCGCCTTCCCAATGAGGTACATGATGACACTCTTAAATATTTTTATTGTAACATATCGGATTCTCTAAACGATCGAGGTTGACCTAAATTGAAAATGAACTTTAGTGATGAAATACATCGCCGTGTCCTTTATACTTATATTTATGGTACTTTCATCACTGTTACTCCTCAGGATATCTACAGCCTTATTGGCGCTGCTGTTGGAGGAACAAATGTGAATGTGAATTATTATGGGGTCTATGAGAGAGTCTTTAGATATAAGTATATTGGAGGAAACTGGGGAAAGGCAAAAAGCTTAGTTGCCATCCGACTAAACCTTAGAACAAAAATCCTTTACTACATTGTGATCCATAGTTATTGCCCTCAATGAGGCCAGCAATCCAATGTTACCCTTCAAGATTTATGGATCCTCTATTATTTGCTTATGAACAAGCAAATTAATTTTTTCAACATAATGGTTCAATGCTTTAAACATGTTAGCAATAACCTATCTCAAGCTTTCCTTCGCTTTGGACGATTGGTTATACAACTGCTTATCAAAAAAGGTATACAATTTCCTTCACCTCCACAGGTTGCTCAGGGTAAGCACCTTGAATTGATTGATATTTGTAGAGGGATTTGGAAGAAAGTGGAAAACAATTGGATTAGGAGGAAAGACCTTCTTCCTCTTAATCTTAGCTATAAGCGCAGTCCACAAGATCTTATTACATCTTTTGATGCGCCAGGTAGTCCCAATGCTCATACTCACCCTAGTGTAGCTCCAAGCTATGTCGCTACTCCTCCACCTAAGGGATCTTCTCACCAACATCCACCTGATTATGCGTTCCCTTCTTTTGATCCAACTACTCCTTTAGCATCTCAGCATCCTTTTTATCAATACTCAGATATGCACTTCAATCAGCTCCGGGAGGGCGTTCATGATCATTTACACAACAATTTTCAAGGGCTCTACAGTCATTTTCAGCTGAATTACCATTGCCCTTTTCCTTCTCCAACTCAAGACAACGATCCTCCTGCTACTTAGTTATATACTTCAGCTCTCTATCTTTATTCTTTTTAAGGACTTAGCCTTTGTCTACTCTATAATTTTTTTGTTGTATTGTGAACCTTGGTCCTCGGTGGACTTGCTCTTTATGTTGGATATTTGTGGCCTTATTGTAGTTTGTCTATTGCAATCTCACCCTACATGAACTTGTTTTGCTATGTTTGCTTCTCATTGTTGGTTGTTTTATTGCTCTTTTTGACCATTGTGTATCCTTGATCTTCTTCTTGTAGGGGGCATACTCTCTAGTATAAGCCGGCACTTTGCCGAATTTTCAACTTAAATCTTCTTCTCTCTTCACCGCTTGGATACTCCTTTTTTTTTTATGAGGCTAAAGTGGAAGAAATATTTAAGTCATTAATTGTTTGATTCAAGTTGTTAGTGAAAAATTGCTTAGGTTAGTTAAATTAATATTTTTGTTAAGTTGATTGGTCAATGGTAAGTTAATTGGGTAATGGTCATCTCCCTTTTAAACTTTTGGACATATATTGTATCTTAGCACTTATAAATTTAGTATACCCAATATATCAAGTCATCATGAAAGGGATCAATACTTTCATTACGTAAGCTTTCCATTCAATCTTATTCAATTATCAAATATCTTGAAATTGAGTGCTAAATTGAGGGGGAGCTCTTAAGTATATAAGAGTTTCGTCCTCATAAAAAAAGGAGAGATTGTTAAACTAAATGTTTATTAATTGATTTTGATGAGACTAAAACAAAAATAAATTATTAAACTAAGTATTATTTGATTATAATGAGTAAATTGAATAAGATTGATCATTTTTCTAAATAATTAAGTATATCAATTATCTTTACAAGAAATTTAATCTTTTGAGTGGTAATCAAATGATCTTGAAGTTCGATTGCAAAGTGTATTTGTTCATTGTATGCTTAAAATGATTTCAAGAAAATTTGGCATATCAACTTGA
Source organism: Lumnitzera racemosa (assembly GCA_024138005.1). Lineage (NCBI taxonomy): Eukaryota > Viridiplantae > Streptophyta > Magnoliopsida > Myrtales > Combretaceae > Lumnitzera > Lumnitzera racemosa. The sequence goes on along the minus strand of JAMXBC010000008.1, from coordinate 14,929,522 downwards.
CGACTCAAAGAAGAACCAAGTTGATGCTGTAAAGCCTTAGATAATAAAAGGAAAAACTGTTTGATCATGAAGAGCTGATGTGTCGGTTCACTTGCTGGTGTTTGTGTCAGTAGTGCAATTTGTTATCCACTTGTTGGTAAGAATAAGGTACTGGCATACCGGTAAGTCTGATCCAAGTAGCCGTTGAAGCATTTAATGTATGATAACAAGAAGAATTCAATGAGTTGATATAAATGCTCAACAACTCGACTAAAGGAAAAAAAGATCTAACATTCTACTACAATCAAAAGACATTCCTTTACATTCTTTAGTCTCATTCTTTACAAATTGTCTCTTGCACTCCTTACTTGCAATCAAACAAAAGAGACCTAGTGTATAGTGCTTGAGTGTTTATATACTTTGTAATCTTAAGTGAAAGAAGAGCACTACACTAGAGATTATTGTGTGAAATTGTGATTGTGTATAAGCTTGTATAAGCTCTTGGAGAATTGTGTTGAGAAATTAATAAAGTGGTGTAAAGTCCTTGGTTGGAGATATTGTGAGTCCGTGGAGATTAGGGGGAGATCTAAATTCCACATTATATGTGAGCTTGAATTTCTCTATCCCTATCTCCTTTAATTTCCGTACTTATTATTGTTTATTGTTGTTTTGATTACCCTTATTGTTGTATTTAATTAAATACATCGAAAAAGAATTACATATTATTCTAAAACTCAATTCATACCCCCCCTCTTAAGTTTATCCTAGTGTTCTTCATCTTCATGATATTTGCTTTGCTTTCATTAGGTAAGTATGGATATTAAAAATGAGTCATCATTACTCCTTCTACTGCTTTTATCATCAACTTAGTAACTCTATACTTTAGTATTCAAAGATGCTTTAAAGTTAATGTTACCATGAGGTATAGAGCTGAATGGAAAATATTAGCTTAATAATATGCATTTGTTGGAAGTTGAATGGAAAATATTAGGTCAATAATATGGATACTATAAATACAAATAAGATTATGTAAATGTCTTATATTATAATTTTATATAATTATACATGGGGTTGAGCATCAAAACATGTGAGACATAGGAAACTAATAACACTTGCATGATCTAATAAATTACTGAGATGGATGTTAGAAGTCATATGGCAAGTTTTAGTTAGAAACTTCTGGAAGCTATAGTTAGAAAGTAGGTTTCAACTGCAGTAATAGTGAAGGTACAACCTTTACCAACCTTAGAACCCACTAAAACCTGTCTACTCTATATGTATAGGTCCTAAATTCTACGAGTAACTCATAATTTCTTATTGTATGAACTGTAAAAGAAATTTTGTCTATTGTTTACTTAGTAAATTTAACTTAGTTACTAAACAAAAAAAGGGTGTCAAGGACTAGATAAAGCACCTAAAATTTGTCTCATCTAATATATGGTATAAAACTTAACTTTATTAGATAAAAATATAAGTTCGAAATTTCAAAAATATTCTCTTACAATCCGTTTAAACCGTACTTTTAAATAATATAAAAATATAATTAAATATATATTAGACAATATTAAGGATATAAATATCAAAATACAATTATAATTCTAATACTTGTACATACTAAATGAAGAACATCACAAACGTTTGTGTCTAGTATTGTGCAAATTAACTATAGTACGGCAAGATTATACTATCCTATACTCTTTATATTTATACTCTCCAGTGCTATTTATTTTTCCCGTTTCTTATAGCCAAACACTTAATCAATATAATTTTAACAATATTGGCATAACTTATAACCCATTTTTTAGACTCATGCTATTAGATAATCAAATATGTCTCAAATCTCCAATTTAAGTTGGTATCATTGTTTATATTTATTATATTTTATTATTATATCGTACTTTTATTGAAATTTATTATAATTATATTTGTTATGATTTACATTGGAATATTAAACCACAATTAAAGTATCATAAGTCAAGATCGTTGTTGTCTAATATAATATGAACATTGATTTCCCAATAGAATGGACGAGGTTCAAATCCTTTCTCTCTAGTTATAATATGTAATATTGTTGGGAAAAAAAAATATCATGGTTTTGGATATGAACAACTAACCTATTTTAGCTTAGAAATAAGTAGAAAAAATATTCATAACTTTCATAGAGTATCTTAAACTTTATAATTTTACGATAATGTGTAGGTTTTAGAATGGTTCAATGGCATGATAAGATGAGCACCAATTCCATATTTTTAGAACATATACCTATCCAATATCATATAATATGTTTCTTATTTAGTTGAACATTATAAGGCCCCTATAATCCTTATATATAGCCACCTAATATTAAGATTCACTATGAAGTGACATCAATATATCATAATAATGAGTATTATATAAGCTAGATTACAAGAAACATTTAAGAAGAAGAACAAGTTGTTGGAAAAACTTTTTTCTAATAAATGAATCGGGATAGAATGTTGGCAACAACAAAGCGTTCAATTACTTTAGTGGTAATGCTTACAATTGCCTAAGCTTTAACCCACTTCCTAAAGTAGTTCACAACCATCAAGATAAACTAATGACCCTCAAATGCTAAGGAAAGGTTTGAAGACATTGAGCCCTACCAAGTAAAAGGCCACAGGCTCATCGTAGGATAGAGATCAGTGCTTGGGGTATAGTTAATGAGCATGTACTTCTAGTACTTGTAGCACCTATCGACCATCACCTTTGCATATTCCTTTATGGTTGGCCGATAGTAACCGAGAAAAAGTGCTTTAATGTATAGAGCTTAAGCTTAGATGCAATTGTTACAAATCCTAGCATAAAGCTCTTCTACTACATAGATGTCATCCTTAAGCTTGAGGCATCTGAGAAGTGGTAAACTATGCTTATGGCAATATAAGACGTCGCCAATGAGTGCGTAGTTCGCTACCACATAGGCTAATCTCTTAGCTTCAACCTTATGCTCAGGCAATGCTCTAGTCTTTATGTGCTCAATTATCTAGTGTATCCAATAAGGCTTAGCTTGCAAAGGTCGATCTCGAGCATCTTCTAATGTAGCTCTTTAGTGGTAAATTCAGGAGGTACTGAATGAAGAGCGGCTTATCGCTGCTATGTGGTATCGAGATGACAGTTGACACAAGATTCAATAATCTATCCACCTTAAAGTTCTTCACTCAAGGAATTTTATTTATCCTAAATCACTTGAAGCTTGAGAAGAGGCCTTAGATTGTTTGAAGATATTTGGCTATCGTCTCTCTCTTAGTTTCTTACTCTCCCTTTGCTTGTTAGACCATGAGCATAAAGTTTGAGTGGACTCCTAACTTCTCTGATGCATTTCCGAGGTTACACACATAGAGAAGCACTACAATGAAGAGAACTGAAAGAGAATAAAAAAAAGACTAGCAAAGTATGGGCATCTACCAATTGTATGTGACATACCAATCAATTATACTCGGCTTATAATCTATCGATATAACTCATTGGTTTAAACTATAGGGTCTCTTGTTACTACTTTTTATTAAAGGGAATAGATAAGAGTTAAAAAATAATAATAAGAGCACTAGGGTTGCTTAAAAGGAAACTTTGTAAATTCTGATAATGAGAACGATGAGTCATGCGCAAAAAATGAATGTAGTTTATATACTAGCTCCATTAAGATTACAAGCATATATGAAAAGACAAAAAAGGTAATTTATAATTGGAATACATGAAATATACTAAAAAGAGTAAAATATATAAAGAATATTCAGTATGAAAAAAATAAAGAATCCTTCTAAAATGTTATACCAAAAGACACGTGTCGCATGGAAATTAACGTTATGAAATATAGTACAATTTGAACAAAATGAAGAAAAGAGGGTCCATAGTCAAAGCCGACCCAATATGGTTCAGGTTAAAGCTTGGTCAGTTTAAGATGTCCAAATCCCCTTCAGGTTGGGTATCTCATAACTTGGCTTGGACTGGGGTTGGATGTTAGTTAGCTCGAGAGCTCGACTCAAAAAGATGTTTGAGGTTAGTCAGCTTGGATATTGTCTGTGTTACGGCATGGATGCTCGACAAGTCAACCTTTCACTTGGAAAGTTTGTGCATTTGCTTGGCAGCTTTAGATACTATACTGGCGCATATGAGACTTGGTATTTAGGTTGGTAGTAGAGTGAAACATAACGGTCAGGAAAGGAATTCTTATCCTGGATAGGGTTTTAAGCTAATATTGTCCATGTTAGTCCTTAGAGTCCTCTGGCTTGGCTATGCGTAATCAGTCCAAGAAGTTGATTCTTATCATCCTCTACCCCACCATCCTTTGCTATCTTCAAGTCGGCGATGAGTACCTTATATTTAACCTTATTATTACTCATGGGGAACCCAAACTTGAGCCTATAGAAGACCTTAGTACCATATGGTCCTTATAGTGCTATGCCTGCTCCATAACCCCCTTCTCCCCAAGCAAAGGATCCATCGACATGAAGAGTTAACATCAATATGTTTATGTCTACTAATGCTTCCTCCTTTCCAATGTATTTGGTGACGAAATCCACAATGACTTGTACCTTAATTGATTGCATCAAGTGAAAGTGCACACCATGAGCATTGAGGTCCAAGGAATATTTGACCATACGGCCCAAGGCATCAAGCTTCTATAGGACGATCTATAGTAGATGGTTAGTAAGGACAACAACCAGGTGCATTTGGAAATATGGCCTCAGCTTCCTTGTAGCAATCGCTACGACTAAGGTAAGATTTTCCACTCGAGAATACCCAGTCTCCTGGCCTTATAATATTTGGCTGACATAGTAGACCAGCTTGCGCTCGCATTCGCCTGCTTAAACAAGCATTGAAGAGAGTGTTCAGTCACTAATGGTTAGGTATAGGTAAAGCTCTTCTTCAAGGAAGGGCTTGGACCAAAGGTTAGGCTTTCCAAGAAATTTTTGTGCCTATCAAAGGCAACTCGACAATGCTTAATCCATTCGAATTTCTATGGGTTCTTTAACAGCTTAAAGACCTCAGAACACTTGTCAGTGTTCCTAAAGACAAAGACGTTATGTGTGACAACTTTGTCGTTGAGCTACTGGACCTCTTTAATGGTTCAAGGGACTTAGTGTAATGAATGACCTTTATCTTATATGGATTGGCCTCGATACCGAGCTCAATGATCGTGAATCTTAGGAACTTGTTCAAGGCTACCCCAAAGACGTGCTTTTGGGGGTTGAGTTTCATTTAGTATTTGCAAAGAGTTTTGAAGGTCTTACATAAGTCCTAGATATGGTCTCTTCGTTCCTTGCTCTTGATGATCATATTGTCAATGTAGATTTTGATGTTTTGTTCAAGTTAGGGGCTTAAAGATGGTCATCACTAACATCTAATATGTTGCTTTGGCGTTCTTTAGGCTAAAGGGCATAACCTTATAACAGTAGGTGCTAAAGTTGATGATGAATGAGGTATAAACCTCGTCTTTAAGGGCCATGTGAATTTGGTTATAGCCTACCATCCATAGAATTGAGCATAGCATGGCCTAATGTCAAATCAACGAATTGGTCAATTTAGGGAAGAGGGAAACAGGCCTTCAAGCAAGCCTTTAGGTAGGCCTTGTTGAGGTTGATGTAATCTACGTACAGTCTTCAATTCCTATTGGACTTTTTTACGAGTACAATATTCGCTAACCACGTTGGGTAACACTCCTCTCTCACGGAACCAACTTATAGTAGCTTCTACACCTCCTAATCAAGTACAGCTTATTGCTTAGGTGCTAAATGTCTCTTCTTTTGTTTAACAGGCCGTACGTTTAGGTCCAAATAGAGGTGGTGTATCGCTTCAAAGATGTTAATTATTCTTGGCATGTCCTCAAGGGATGATGTGAATAAATTAGTATCGGCACAGAAAAAATCGACAATCTGGCCTTTCTATTCTTCAGGTAATGACATCCCTAGCTGTGTTGTTAGCTTATAGCTGCCCCCTGAGCTCTATTTCCTTAGTATTCTCAATCAACTCTCCCCATCATCTTAGCTTTTGCTTTAGCCTCGATTCAATGTGCATCACATTGTCTCAAGTTTGTGCCTTCAAGTAAAGGATCTGAATAGTTTTTGGTCTCCCCGTGTCTCACCAACATCAGTTGGTGTAGGGAACTTTGCCTTAAGGCACCTTTAACTTATCAAAATGTTAAACTTGATGATGCTCGATTGCCTTAAGATAATACTATATGGGGATCATTAGTCTACAACCATAAAATTGATCAACTATCTAGCAATATACTCGTCATTGCTTAGTCAAACTGAAAAGGTAATGAGCCCCTTGGTAAGCATAGGTTTGTCGCCTCCAAAGCCAATAAGTCTATGTCTATATGATTATAGGGGCGCCTTAAGTTGATCTTTCATATGCTCATAAGCATGATAAAAGAGAATATCTATTTAACTGCCACTATCAATGAAAGTCTTTGGGACATTGATGTACCCAATCCCTATATATATGATAAGGTGTCACTATGTGAGCACCTAATGCCATCCTTGTTTTTTGTGGAGAAATTGATTATGGTATCAATCTTGACCTTCTCCCCTCAAATAGGGAAGCCTTCATGCTTAACCAACGAAGAGCTAAGGATCTTAAGTCTTAACCTTATGGTCATAGGTTTAAGCCCTACAATGGGCAGGAAATGTTAGTTGTAAAGCTAATTGGGTAAATTGAATGAGAATAACTCCAAAAGTTGTGTGCTCCTTAATCTCAATCAACTTACAAGAAGCCTCCTGTGGTTTGTCCATGAGGGCTCTTCGATGCTTAATTTAATAAGGAGGATTATGAAGGTTGTAAAGATAAAGAGAGGGTATATGAGTGTTTAGGTGTTTTGGAGGAACTTCAATGAGTGCTTAGGGTGCTTGGAGTTAGGGGAGTTTAGAGAGAGGAGAGAAGGTCCTGTACCTTTGGCTCCTTATCCTATTTATAATGCAAGGAACTTACTTACCAAGGATACATTTTGATATAGAGTTTGGTCATACTTGAGGTCTATAGAAGACATACACTGTAAGGGAGACAAAACGGTTTTATATCTTGGTCGGTCATGAATACGTTGGTAGTTACATCTAAAACCTAGGATATCAACATGTCAAAGGCTATTATGTGTGCTAACTATATTATAGATGTCAAAAGGTGATTAACAAGGAGAAAGGGAGAGGAAAGGCATAAAGGTATTACTTAAGAGAGGTACTCGTGGGGGTCCAAGTTGCATATTGGTCCTCTATTTTATGCTGGTAAGGAGGAAGGCAACCTTAACCAAATGGAATCGCACCTAGGTATTGGAGGACTTTGAGATGCTCAAAATGATCAAGGTGTTTGGGTGGCCAAGTAGTTAACATATTAAATGATGAGCAACCTACGTCAGAGAGAGGTACTCAAGAGATCCCAAGCAGATAGCTCAAGGTTAGGTTAACTATATGCATGGAGGGACTTCATGGGGTACCCAAGCATCTTATGGTCCTTGGTTTGTGCTTGGAATGGAGGAGCCTTCACCCAAAATGGCATATCAACATATATTAAGCCTTTAAGTTTGTCTTCTCTTACTATCACTCCAATAAACAAATCAAAGCAGCCCTTTCTTCTTTTGCTTCTTTCTTTACTTTTTTTCTTTTCAAGTTTATGATTCTAGGGATTTCCCCCCCTTGTTATCTATTTATTGCTCTATAGGTGCACATAAAGTAGAGAAGTTTATAATTGTTTGCTAAATAGTTACCAAAAAACCTTTGTACTATGAAAAGAGGGTCAGAATATTCCTTAAGTATCACATCTATAAAAGCTCAATTGGTTTTTTTTTTGGAGGTTTAAGATTGTAGTACTAATAGTGTTTTGATTTTTACAACATGTTATGACAATAATCTCAAAAATAATAAGTTAAAGATAGACTTGAGGATATATACCTTAGCCATTGCAAGTACCTAACCTTGACTTTAGAAGAGGGCATTTGACATTAAATGATCAGCAAGAAATTCAAAATAAAAAAATTTCATATCTTATGGCATCAAGAGTATAATTGTAGAATTGTTTTCTTACTTTAGTTGTCTTATTTTATAATCAACACTTCAAAATGAGTTTTTCCTTCATTGATATTTTCACGAGGAGCAATACAATTGTAGTTTATCATTATGATATTAAGCTCTAAAATAAATCGATATTATTTCTTGAACAACCCTAATATGAAATAGAATAAGTTGGGAAAATTATAATGAAGGGAATCAATATTTGAGGGTAAATTCAAGTAAGGAATCAACATTTTGAAATGTTTAAATAAGATATCAATATTTTATAAAATAGTTCAAATAAGAGATTAACGTTTCACAAAATAGTTCAAACAACTTTGTGGATTAGTTATTATGAATCATTTATTTGAACCATTTTATAAGACGTTAATTTTTTATTTGAATTTATTCTCAAACGTTCATCCCTCCATTATAATTTTCCTCAAAATAAGTTTCATCTATTGGTTTTGTTGCACCGAAGTAAAGTTTATGAAGGGCCTCTTCATAATATATATTTTCTCTGCTTTCATTATAAGGAAGTATATTAAGAACAAGTTATCGTTACTCCTTTTACTACTTTTATCATAATGCTACGGTTTTTTTCCCTAATAACATTATGTATTACAATTAAGGGAGGAAAGGTTCGAACCAAGTCATTTCGTTGGGAAATTGATGTTCATGCTACTAAATTACGATAATCTTGACCCATAATACTTTAACTGTAGTTTAATTTCAATGTAAATCATAACAAATATAAATATAATGAATTTCAATAAAAGCACAATATAATAACAAAATACTACAAATATAAACCATGATGCCAACTTAAATAGAAGATTTGAGACAGATTTGATTATCTATTAGTGTCAGTCTAAACTAATGTCCTAGCTCCAGTCATAATATGTTGTTATTTAGTTAACCACTGTAATGGGCCCCTGCAATGCCTAATATTAAGATTCACTACGAAGTGACATGAATATATCATAATAATGAGTATTATATAAGCTAGATTACAACAAACATTTAAAACAAAAAAAGAAAAAAGAAAAGAAAAGGTGGCAAAACTTTTTCCAGTAAAGCGAACACACAAACACACCTAAGTTGGAAAGCCAGTAGAACTCATCCACATATATCATGCATTATCCCATGAACTTTACTTAGAAGAAAGGAGCAAGTCTCCACTAGCACAGTTCTCATAGAATGTATATTATCATATATGACAGGTATACCAAGATTACCTTTACAACAAAACATCATCGGTTAAAGAATTTTTTTTTTTAAAAAAAATATATTATAGAACAGATTTAGTATATTTCATAAAAATGAACCGAACTAAGAATTAAAATGAACTGTAAACCAAATAAATAAAAGCCAAGCAAACCATGAACCAGCTTCCTACAAACAGAATTTTTTTGTACAGTTTGATCGGTTCACAACTTGGTTTTTTTCTCATACCTAATTACTGCCATCAAGACTGAAAAGACTGGCATCTCCTCCAATAATTCCAATAATTAGGAGTTCAATCTCTATATTAATAGTACCGTTATTACCGATTGCTTAAATTATCTTAACTTTTGTTATTTGGCTAAACATATTTACTTGGCTAATTCCTTGGAATATGATTGTACTTAGATTTGGAATATTTTGCTAAACAAATTTAAAAAAAATAAAAAAAATAGAAAGGAGAGTGTGATGATAGATATGGTGGGTAGTGGGTACAGCTGTGGTGACGGTGAATGTTAGGATATCTTATATAGTTAATTTCGTTTACTTGAACACTAAAAGAGTTAATTTACTTTATGCATGTCAAAATTCATTTAATATCTTCGTACTTTAATAAAGTCATTTAAGTCCCTATATCTGTATTATTATATGGTATGACAACAAAAGTTAGAGGACTTAAAATATAAAGGTGCTAAATAAATTTAAGTGATAACATAAAAGAGCTAAATGACTTGTTTAGAATATAAAGGCTTTGATTAACTTTTGGTACAACTATAGAGGACTTTTGATATATTTATACTAACAACAAATAGTTTTTTTTTTATTTAAATTTCCTTATCTTTTAGTTTTAATGTCAAAGGGTTTCATAAATATTAATGTCTCAATATTTTGTAGCCACACGTCGAGTTCCAATTGCTTGAATTCGACACCTACAGTCAAAGTAAATACGGATAATAAAAATAATAAGTACAAGTTCAATCCAGAATAATATTTACGTTTTACAAATTTTTTTTTTTTTGTCCGTGTGCGTGTGTAATTGCAAACCGAATCATCGAAGCTATTCTTGATCTGAAGGGCGTTAGTAGTTGTTGGCTAGAACTAGAAGGTTGACATTCCAAAATATGATCTGGCTGTCATTATAGCCAGAGAATACTTGTCAAACTTCCATACGCATAGTTTTGTCGCTGAACTAATATTATAATTAATTAAACTAACTACCTATGTAGACTATGTTCATTAATATCGTGGAAAGCAACACTTCAACAAAGTGACCCGATTGCCCTAGACAATTTATCTCCCTTACCTAAAGCCTAAATTGTGGACATTTTATATCTCTTAAATCGACGAGCATCAAGGAACTTCTTGTTGGTCCAAATTAAATTATCAAGAATTACCTATATTTCCATCTTATTGCTAGCTGCTATCACGTACTTGGAGTAATATATGTATAATATCACCGTACGTGAAATATAATAGTTTCAGAGGACATATAAATATCATTTGATTAACATCATATGTTAGGGCATTACAATCCAACGGTCAAATGATGTTTTGTTGGACGTGATGAGTGAGTGTACTGTAGATTACCTAATGTGGACAAGGTCAACTTTCTTTGAATACTAGAATGAAAACCTCTAAATTTTTATATTTGTCATATAATTGTAAATGCTGATGGATTCGTTTGGAATTTATTTGATTTCTCTATTCTTAAATAGTAACCACATATATTATGGTATATAAAACATTGTTGATGACAGGTGCTCCTCCTTATAAATCAATGTCTATCATCTTCTCCATCAATATGGATGCGGATACCATTTAGATTGAGAATAGGAAAAATTTGTCTTCTAGAATATAATAGAGGATTGGAGAGCTCATGAAGAAAAATGTAATACCTTTAAATAAAGGATGATGAAATTTTAATTATTGAAATACCTTTTTGATATAGTGATATGGAATTTGTAATAACTTAAAAGTTAAACATGCTTATTCAATTTTTTTTTTCCTTGTCCTAAAAATCGTCATAAAAATAATATAATAAATTGACATCATAAAAACAAAGGCTATGAAATGTTACATATAAGCAAAGTGCCTTCGTCAAATGAAATTTACACAAATAAATCACAAACCAGCGTAGGTTTTTCTCGGAATAAAGTCTATATAAGCATCAGTTGGATTTCCAAGTTCACCGTATCCTAAGTTAGTTCTTTAAGAAAAATTACCGAATAGTATTGATAATACTATTTAAATTAGGAAAAAAAAAATACAAATAATCCTTAAACTTCGATCTAAAAGTAAATACATCTCTTAAACTTTCAAATATTACAAATAATTTTATAAATTTTAATAATTTGGTAACATAAATTATGTTTAAATTTTAATTAAGAAAACTTACTAAGTATAAAGTTTTTTTTTTTTTTTCTGGAGTAGGGTTGTAAGAGCATATTTTAATATGTTCTACAACTACTTATAGTTTTAGAGGGTTATATCAAAATCTAGAGAAAGAGGGGTGTATCGATTTCTAAAATTTGAAAATTTAGAAACAGTAAATAGAAAAAAAAAAAAAGAAAAAACAACAATAAGGAAAGAGAGAGATGGATTAGTTCTAACAAAATTCTCCCAACTTTTGGAGACATTTATGCTCACTAACTAGTTTATGGAGACATTTATTTGGTTTTAGCAGAAGAGGATCCATATTCAATAATGAACCGGGAGAAAGGGAGAGAGAAAGAAGTCGCTGTTGCACCGAGATGGGTCTAACGTGGCTTTATTGGAAAGCGAGAAGATGGTAGAGAGTTAAAAGAATAATAAGAAGCAAGACAATGATACAAATCAAGCTTTAATTGAGTGTACATATGCAATCTCAAGTAATTCTTCTTTATTTGAGAAATTATTAGAAATTGTTGTTTTGACCTAAAACTAAGACAATTTTTTTTTCTATGAGCTAATTAAGACGATTAAAGAGATAAACCCTAACTTAATTTTTTTTTTTAATAATTTACAATATCTAAGGGGTCCATAAGTTTGTAAATAGATCTAGACACAAGACCTAAACTTGATACTTTCATAAATGGATCATGTTTAGTTAAATCCTAATCAATTTAAAATCACGCTATATGGTGTCTGAATTAAATCGCTTACATGGTCGTCATTTTATTTTACACATTAACATTTGCCATATATTTTATCATAGATCAAAAGAAATCACATATATATGGATAAACATTTAGCGAAACCCAAACCAATTTATAATAGAGACATGTTGTGCCTAAGTTGTTGGGTTGTGTCCTAAAGTTGCTACCCTATGTATCGTTTTTTACATTTTACACTTTAACCCGTTCGTGTTGTTAAAGCCGTGTGGCTAAACAAAACTTAGTTACAAATCAAAAGAAATCATATAGATTAGAATTTAAAAAAAAAAATGGAGAAAGTAATAAGCATATAGATGTTATAAAGAAAAGTCAAATTGTAGGATGATCAACTGGCCATATATTCTTACCTCAATAGGAATGTGTAAGGTTTAGAATTACTATTAAGTCCATGATTTTATAAATAATCCTCAAATTCTGTCAAAACTAAAGAAATTTCTACTTGTAATTCTGAAAAGAGATGTGTTTAGAAAAGACTTACTATTCTCATCATATTTTAAAATGGCATTTTCAATATAGGATTCCATATGGGTTAGACACCACATTAAAGACTCAAACAAATTCAACATAATGTAACAGCACACGTAATAAATTCTCTCAACACAAAGCAGCCGTTCTCGCAATGGAGTTCCAACCCATTTCTACTCAACTTTCATAATTCAATAATTTATTATAAAAGCATATATATAGAGAGATAGAGAGAGTTATAAGTGAAATGTCAAAGATAACTTGATATTGGAAATAATTTAAGTGAAGAGTAAGTTATAGAGAGAAATTTAATTTAACCAACTGATATTTCGACAATTGGCCTGCCAAATTAGCATTCCATTTCCCCACTCTCCTTACCAAATGTTTTACCATGTAACACCAAAGTGAAGTAGAATAAACTTCCCCTCACCTCGCTAGCACATGTTTCCTTTGTAGCCACCAACCAGTTCTCTACCTAAGTGGACCCACCACCTTAGATTCTATCATCTACCATAAGAGCATGAAATACATAACGAACTTAATTCTTACTGCAAGAAACAGATCACTATGAGAAGTCTCTATACAACCATATCTCAGTGTACATCAGTAACTAGTAGTTTCATTCACGATAAATATGAAACATTATGGGACATTCTCGCACGTACTTCACATCTCAAAATGAACATCCACTAGTCATGCAGTTTAATTGCCATTGATCACAAAATTATTGGAGCTAACTACCTATGGATCCCAACTTATGCCTAATTTATTATAGCTCAACTTTTAACCTCATCGATTGATTAACAATTTTTTTTTTTTTACATAAATCATGGTTCCTTTTAATCCACAAAATTGGAACAATCAAAAGTATAGCAAGATCATCATTTGGTCCATAATTAACATCCAGCTTCACATTCATACTTTTTTTAAATCATTAACCAAAGACTTAAATTTGAAGATATAATGTCTTAATAATGTCTCCTTGCTCATGGGAGCAATTAGTACTAGTCAGTACCTTTTGCTAAGCACTATTAGCTAAATTCAAACGGATAGCTATCAGGGCATTCTTGTCAAAATCTATCCACTATTCATGCTTTAATGGACCTTGAACTCTCATCCAATGCCTTATTTAACCATGACTAAAGCTAAATCCCATACATTTTCACTTCCCATATATTAAATTTATACCTCTATTGGGTTTCCCAATAAGCACCCTCTTATCATCTCTATATAATGTGTATAAAATCTGAGAACAACTCCACATCCTAGATATATGGGCTAATCTTCCTCTAACACCTTCTTTTTGCAACGTTTGAGGTGTTCAAGACGAATTCGGTTAGGATATTTGAAAGAGCCAAACGAACTAAGATACGGCAGAGAAGGAAATGAAAGCAATTGATACGTGAACTTTTACGGAAAACGTGGGATAAAGTTAGAATCACGAGTAAGATTGAAACAAATCCACTTTATTCAATAATAAAAATATGGAACTCTCAATCATCATAGAAAAATTATTTTCATAATTGACTCTATCTAGTTTCGATATTGTTTCATAACCCATTGATGCACTATAAAAGCGTCTGTATGTAGACCCTAACGTGGGTCGGAACCACCCCAAAACCAACCTCGTAGAGCCGGTTTACAGGACGGTTCCTAGGAATCTCACACCTTTTTTTTTTTTCCCCAAAATATAATTATACTTCATGTATAATTATGTTAATAGTTTTCTCTTTTGATTTTGTACGTTGTGAAAATAAATATGCTTCAAATGGAGTTGGAGAGATTCGCACAAGAAAAAATTTAACATTATATATATATATATATATATGAAGTTGAGTTGGGTTGTTCAGAATAACAAGAAAATATATTAGATGAAAAATACACGATAGAAATACATTTTAGCTGTACACATTAATTTTGCAATTTCAAATACTACGAAAGTAAGGAGAGAATACATGGAAAAAAAAATGTTACTCGATACAAATCATCGATATATTTGTAGCTTTCTCCTAAAAAAAAAAGAAATAATATTTGGGGGGAGCTGGAACTACTGGTTCCAATGGATCCAAACCATTGCAGCAGCAGGTCCTATATATGATTTAGAACTGTACAATCAGTTTCAGTTTCAATTTCGAAATCAACGGTTCAATACCAGGATGGTTCACAATTAGAACCAGCCATGTGCCTAGGTCTATGTGTATGTGTGTGTATGTTATATATGCGGGCTTGAGAAATAAATGGGCTACACAAGTCAATCACAAGAGTAAATTAACTTAGCTTCGCCAGCTGACATAGAATTTTATGTATTGGCAACATCACCATATTTAGCAACTTAGAGTACGCCGTATTTATAAGTGAGTATCAAAGGAGATATTTAGGGTGTTGGATCAACTGTCCACTTGATAAATAAATACATCACCTAAATTATTTTTCAAATTTTAAATTGTTTGTATACTTTTCTATCCAATACATAAAATAATTTCCCAAAATTGTTGAAATGTGAATAGTTGTTTTATTATTATTAAATATTATAATAATTATTATTTATTTCCTTTTAGAAAATAAATAACAACACCATATTCTTACATACTCTTTTCAATTGAAATATGTTTTGTGTGAAAAGATTCTCTTTTCCTATCCTACATGAGTGAATCTGGAGCTTAGCCTTATGGTGGGAGGGGGCTTGAGGAAAGCTTGAACGACCAAATATTTGGCCGAGATTCAGCGATGATGTCCGACAAAGTCAGATAAACGAAAGTAAAGAAATGAAAGGGAAAAAAAAAAGAGCTAAGTACTAGTACCCCGTAAAGTAACCCAACTAAGTTTAGCAACAGTTGGTGCTTAATGAAAAAAGGCTACTTAATGTGGATATTTATGTTTCGGTAAAAGGAAAAAAGAGAGGAGAATTTGTATCAAATACCCATTATAAATATATTTATATAGGAGTTGTTTAAGGAGATGTTTAGGATGCTATATCTGTATCCTAAGTAATTTCTCGATTCTAAATAAACTTTTATTTTATAAGGGAATGCTTTATTAAAATTATTTATTAATTTTTTAAATTTTTTATAGGTCCTATGTTACCATTACTTTTTAAAAAATATATAAAATATGTTTAAGAGATTCTTAAAGTGTGAAAAATTATTTTATTAATATTACATATTACATTAATAATTTATATTTTATTATCAAAAAATAAATAAATAAAGGAACAATTTATGAAAAAGAAAGGTTGCAATGATAGGAATATATCACATAGGTTGATCAATGATGCGCAAGTATTTAATTTTAATACGTGAAAATATAATTAATTTTTTTTTAAAGTACGATTCTTTACTAATAAGTATCAAATTTTTATTAGTAATTATATGTAACTTATCAATTCATATGACATATCAATATTATTAAATCTTTTTCCTTATGAAAGCTCTTTAGAAAGAAACATTATCAATGTCATTCTTTGATATCATTTAGTTAGAAAGACCAGATATAACAAGTATAAAGAGAATTAGATAATATAAATTTATTATATCATGTTTAGTTTACACAATACTAAACACAAAATTTATATTAAAGATTAATTATTTATATTATAAAATAAAAAATTGTAATATTTAATAAAATAATATTTATTAACTTAATATTACAATATAGAGGGGTATTTTTATGAATACAAAATATTTTTTGGTTTTATCTAGTAAATTTCATTTTTATATCATGATGTAGATAAGATAAAATTTAGGTATTTTATTTAATCCATTAATTTAATTTTTATTCAAGAACTAAGTAAATTTATAAATTAAATATAGAATAAAATTTTTTGTTTAATATTGTATTATAAAATTTATGCAACCAAACTCTGCCTTCATCTTCAATGGCTATTTAATTGAAAAAGAAAAAAAGAAATTGCAGCTCAACTTTCAAAAGGCCGAATGTCCCACATGTTAGAAAAAGTGAGAAATAGTAAGGTGCTGAGTGAGATTCAATAATATTAAGAAGATTTCATGTGAATACGAAAATCAATATAAAATACTCTTTATATACATACTCCAAGATCGCTTTATTTAACGATAAAGCAAAAGCCATATGAAGGCGGAAAAGGATTTCAAACGCACGAAATTGATTTGTGACTATTCAAAATGTGGGATTCGGCTTTGGTAATCGTACGACCCATATCCTAGACATTTAGTTTTGTCGTCGAGGACGACGCGAAACTGGTATTTGTACGACCCGTTTAAACCATATTGTTAGGCGTCTTCTGAGGAGAAATTCCAGGAAAAGGTAAGGAAAAAGAAAACCTTTCAGACACCGGATACCCTACAGACGACAAAGTAAAGGTTTATATTTTTATTTTCTTTTCTAGGGTTTACTTAACTTACTAGTATTACGAGTCCAGAAAAGCAAACCAGTATCTAAATTTTTATATAAAGAAAAGCTTTTCATACGTTACTCTCAATCTCGTCACGCTAAAACCTACTACGACGAAATTGGGGGGAAATCGATGTATTAGGGAAAAGTGCGAAGTTGACATTTCATTAGAAAAAGTAATGTAATAGAAGCCGACGATTTGCTAATGAATCAAACGTGACAAGGAAAAAAAATAATAATAATAAACCATAATGGAATCGAGAATCCTAAGATTATCAGTGCTTTAATATCATTTGATTAAATAAGCAGGGGTTTATTGTTAATAACAACCTCCGCCAGCTGTACATAAATTATTCTTATATCTATCTCCTATCTGCTTTCTATTATTGTTTCATTACCATTGATATATATATATAAAACTACACAAGTGAAACTTCAAGACAATTAGGGAGATAGCGGGCGGGTTCCTATGGAATATTCAAACTGTCTATAAAGTTTTGGGATAAATTTTGAGTTTAGTTTCAAAGTCCTATAAAATTTCGATACAGATTGTAGAATTAAAGTAGAACCTGATGAGAAATTTGAACTTAAAAAAATCAATAAGATAGATAAAATAATATTAGTATCTATAGTATAAATAGGAGTGCAAGTAGATTGATCCTTACACGATATTCGATCTGTCTAACTAAACAATTACTCTATAAAAGTAATTCCTCGTAGTGTTTTAGGAGGGAATATTCGTATACAATAAAACACAATATAGTTTTGTTTTTTTTTTGTTTTTTTTTTCCAGCTTTTGAAAAATCTTGTAGAATATCAGTTTGGGTATGAGTTTTACAATAAAACCTGTTATTCCAGAGCTCCCCCAATTCCCATCCTAAAGGCAATTACAAAAGAGTACATTAACTTGGCCTAATAACCGAGAATATTCGGCTTGTTGAGTTAAGCAGCGTTTTTAAATACTTCTATATACTCCGGAAAAACGAATTAATTCATGAAAATTGAAGATATTGTTCAACGATTTATTATATTTGTGTTTGTATTTTTAGGACTATAAAATTACAATGAAGATAACTGGCCCGTCTGCGCATATATATATATATATATATATAATTTAATGAATCTCCAATAAATCCATCAATGAAGAAACCCACTCCGATCCCGAACACTAAAAATGCACGTACTATTGTTTGTATATCTATCTATCTGTATATGTATGTATGGATTGGATTGATGGAAATTATGTAAAGAGTGTACTCTAAATATTTTATTAGGCCAACCTTGATGGGAGCTTCTTGCACCATTTACCAAAGATGAAAACCCTATTTTTAGAGTCCTTATATAATAGTTTAGGATCCTTTTTACTTTGAGGTTCTTATCAGAAGACCCTAAACTCAGTTTTTTTTTTTTAAAATTCCTTCAATAACCATTACAATGAGGAGGCCTTGTGTTTGCTTTTATGTGGAAATGAAGGAGCTAAGTGTTTAGTAGTGCAAACAATGATAAAATTGTACTTATCATATGTTGAGTTCATACTAAGAGATTGTGTTAACTCTTTTGTAAGTAGATACTCTATTTAAACTTTTAGACAAAATTATATCTTCCATTAGTACCATGATTTATTGTAACATTTACATTTTAACTGAACTTATGAGCAAACAAACATTATCTACATGTAATATATATCATAACGTTAATCATTAGTTTGTACAGTTTAAAATATACATACCTTTATTTGAACTTATATCTATACCTTAATTTTTGTCGGTATAATTGTTATTCACCAATCGTACTATAAAATCATGTTGTAGGAATCTAGTCAAAATTTCCCACTTGAGGGCCATTCTTCCCCAAGATAATTAATGGAAAGGGGTCCATGCGGAAAAATGCCTAAATTTTTTCCGCAATCACCGCTTTAAAGAAGTCACTCTCCATTTCCTGCCAAAAGTCTTCTTCTTTCCATGTCAACATTTATTTGTATTTGTAACTTTTTGGCCTCGGACATTTAGATTACATAGCCACTCCATACCATATAATAATTTTGAATGCTAAATTTAGAGAAAGTTGATTTGGTTAAGATATAGATATATACCAGTCAGTTTGGTTTTTTTCCCCCAGAATATAGCAGTCGTTTTCAATTAAATCAAAACATTCACCATCAAGACTCCCTACAAGTTTTATATCTATAAAGAACAAAATTAAGTAAGGAAACTTCTATTAATTTATTAAAATAGTGTTTAATCAAGTTATGTCATTATATGACGTAACCTAATAAGCAATTTATATCATTTATGGCATGTTTTGTTTATGGAATGAAGCAGTTATTTCTTTGGTCTTATAATATAGCAGTCATTTTCAATTAAATCAGAAACATTTACCATTAAGACTCCCTACAAGTTTTATATCTCTAAAGAACAAAAAATTTAGTAACGAAACTTCTATTAATTTATTAAATTAGTGTTTAATCAAATTATTTTATTATACGACTTAACCTTAAGCAATATATATCATTTATAGCATGTTTTGTTTACAAAATAGAATAGCTATTACAACTCCTAATTTTTCAGTAAGTCTAATTTCATGGAATTGTCATTCCGACAGTTGACTAAACATAAGAATGAATTAGTAGGTAAAGAATAGTCATTTTATTATAGTTTTATAAATACAAGCAAACAATCCAACATACTCTAAAGCACACTATTAGGTGCATGTTCCTATAGTAAAACGTTTTGGGGGGGGTGGACAAAAACATTTGGAAACATTCTTACCATTTCTTTCCGCAACTACCCAACCTAGCATAGTATACATTTCATAAGAAATAGCCAAAAAATCTGTTTGAAGAAGATTTTTAAAATTCGTTTCTGATTTTGCACTGCCAGGGTTTTGGGTCTTCTCGTACCATGATATGTTGACGAGCATGATAAGGTACTAGGTTCCAGGAACGCCATATCAAGGGCTGGAATTTACAGACTTAGTAGGATGGTGTATCATGCAAAGGCTAGACATGAGAATCCATCTTAAAACTTCACAATCTTCTATAAGTGAATGATCCTGAATACGCTAAACTTGCTATGATAAGGAAGGGACATGATCGCGATCAAAAAAAAAAAAAAAAAAAAAAAGAAGAAGAAGAAGAGACATGAGAAAAAATCCAAACCAAGAAAGATAAAACATTAAGCCACAATAGGTTGGGGCCGAATCAGAACTCTGGCAATGTCCTTCACTCTCTTTTGGCCTCGGCGTAGTTGTTTGACCAACCCCAGCAGCAATCGCGGCAGGAACCGTGGTGTTACGTTTTCTTGATGGAAATGAATCATAGTCCTCCATATCATAGCCTGTAAAAAATGGTGTAAGATATGGCATTCATCATACATTATTTGAAAGATATCGTTCTGTAAAAAATAATTTCTGGTTTTCTTATTACAATTTGTTCCGTTTGGTGTTTGAAGAATTGATATACTCTAGCAAGAGAGTAATCAATGGATGTTTCCTTTTATCACATGCCAACATTAGTCTCCATGTTTGGGAAAAGATATAAATAACTGACACATATCTGTATCTATCGTAAGCAATTCACATGGCATATTACTCCTATTGATGTCTCTATGTCAAGCATCTCCAGATACATTACGAAAAACCACCGGCACCAACAATTTCCACGACGTGTAAGTGTGCAAGCTTCACTTCTATTATCAAAAGTATTCCACCTCCACAGGTCACAGCCAGGACCACCCACATCATCCCCAATAATCACTATTCTACCTCTACCAACCTCTTTTCACTGCAAGAAACATTGCATAGACCAAATTTTCCAGTCCTATATCATGGGCGAATTCATGTCCCCCTCTAATCATATACTGTCCCATTGCTTTGTTTCTCGTACATGTTAGCATGTATGATAGAAAAACTTTGTCCCTATTGCATAACCTTTACCATCACCATTATTTGCAGGAAAAACACCATCATCATGCAAAATCACCTCTTAGAATGACCATCCCTACCACCTTCTCCTGCCACCAGTCACCATGGCCACAGAGCACCTCACACCACAATGATGCTACCATCGATTTCAATGAGCTTTCACCTGTCTGTCAACTTATGTTCACGCTTTCTAAACAGAACAGGAATGTCCACTAGATGCTGGATACAGCTTCTTAAAAATTAAAACAGGTTTTTAAACAGAAACTATTTTGTAAGCAAAAAATAATTTCCAAGAAATGAGACATCCTGGATAGGATATAAGCTTGTATAAGGGAAATGGTACTAACAGTTGAACCTCTTCCACCCCAGAACATATTTTTCTCGGTCAAAGACCACGCGGTAGCCTGTCATAAAATTTTCTGCACAAAATCATAGGTGCAGCATAAGTAAACTCACATGTAGAATATCACAAAAGTTGTGCGGTGAGCAAAGAACTAATGAAGCCAATAAAACTAGGGAGCTTACGGCCTATAATATTCATTTCTATACTCTTGACAACTGCCAGGCAGTATACAAGTTCGGTCTGCACAATTCAGGAGACAAATCATGTGTGAGTTTACGGTTAGAGAATGATGTAACGAGGCAACTATCAACAGCATTGGAATACCTGAGTAGAGATAACTATAATTGGATCAAGGACGACAAATTTGCTTCCTCCTTTCATGGTTAAAGTCATGCTTGGTATCGAACTTGCATTAGCATCTGGACTGGATAAAAAATAACTGCTTCTTAGATTTAGAGGATGAGAAAGGATAGAATCGGAGGAAGGTTTCTCTGTTACCTCATATCATAACAATACTCAAAAGGGATTCTTGAATCCTGTGGCCACCTTCTATCTTGAACCTGTGAATGAAACTGCAAGGAAAATAGAAAAATTGGCCAGGTATTAAAAAGTACAAGATTAGGAGAAGAACAATTTTTGTGTGATTGAGATTCCGTACACTTCTTGACAGCCTTGTGTAAATTGGATCTCTCAGATATGTAAAAGACGTTCCGGAATCAAATAATGCAGTGCTATTCATGCGTGTCAAAGCAGATCCTATGCGAATTTTGAGCACGGTAATGTTGTAGGAGGGGCTGCAACACATTTACTGTCATAAGATGTCACTCACAATAAGAAGTTTTCATCAGCAATATTAACAACTAATGCGTGAAAAGAATCTAGTTTGTGAGAGGTTCTCGCTTACTGCAATGGGTTGATATTGAAGGGGGTTTCCTCCTGATCAGGACTACCTTTATCACCAAAATTAATCCTTCCTATCCCATCATGTCCAAAGCACATGGAAAAAGAATCAGCAATAACGCCATCTCTGGACAAGATACTTGGGACGGATATCTTCTCCATTCCAAGACCAAATAAGCCATTGGGAGCTGCTATGTCAAGAAAAGAACCAGTTTGCACCTGCCCACAACTGCACTATTATATTGCATTTCTATATCAAGCTGTAACTTTGAGCTGTACACACACGTAAAGCAAACGAAATTGATATGCAAAAGCCATTTTAGCAATATTTACTCGGGCATCCATTAAGCAAGTATCAAGAGTAAAGATGGATATAGAAATTGGAAGAGAAGTCCGTAATTGTTAAAAACTCACCCAAATGTTACATATGCCTCTATATATTCACCAAGGCCATCTTCTGTCTTTAGATGCAGGACATCTTCAACCAGTATGCCAGAAGTCGATGTCTCGGCCGATACATAAGAAACTACATATGGGCAGTTGCTCAGTGTTCCATGGCATCGATCACGTTGCATGCATAGACTATTGTCACAAGTCACCCTTTTGCTTGTTTTTGATCCTTCAGGGTAGTATATACTAAGATCGAAATCCTGCACATGAAATATTGGCCACACAAAAGAAATCATTTCAGACAGAAAGCAAATAAAAGTTCAGTAAAACATGTTGATAAACCAGCTCTTCTGAGTAGGCTATTTATGCTTTCATCAAATCCTGCCACTTTAGCATAGGGAACATTGCGATTGCTCAAGGGTTCCATTGCTAAACACCATGTTCATTACTCAAATCAATTTGCTAATTAGTGACATCCTTCATAAACTAGATTCTACAATTTTCAGTAACATCTAGACATACAGATATATTCATTTCATACTCTAATATAAGCACACAGACCAACTAAATGGAAACATCCATAGTTCGAGGAAAACAATGAGAGAGAGAACCTACAGATGCATAAGTGGTGCCTTCAATGGGTGCGCATCGGTTGCAATCACAAGGAACCCAGAACAAGTCACTCCCTGTATCAAGTGCCACCAGAAACTTCATCCCCGGCGTCCCCAATTGGACCGTTGTGTAATGTAGACTGTAACAAGTCTCCAAAGCAGCAAAAAACGAAAAGGGAAATTAAGGACATTGTATTATATATCTAAAAACCACTAGGAAGTAAAAAGAAAATGAAACTTAATCTAGAGTCCATGAAACCCGTTGTCAACTAAATCTTGTAAAATAAACGTAGTCCAAGAAAAATGTAAGAATCCAACGTTGTAATTCCGAATTCTATTTGGCCATCAACATCTCAATAAGTTATCAACCAATATAACGAGTTGTGAACCACAACCTGCGAATATATATAATTTTGGAAACTTTTGGTAATTAGGACATTCACATTATTAATGGTTTTTATCGTATCATTTGGCAATGGATTATATATTACAAATGAAACGATTATAATCACTGCATTGAAAAAAATATATATATTAATAAAAGAAAATCATGGAATTTTGTCAAATTTAAATAAATATTATTTAATCTTTTGCAACTACAATCACAGTGTATCAAAAAAAGACATACTAGAAATATAAAAGAAACAACAAAGAAAAACACCACTGAATTATCTTTGTAAACGAAAAACTAACATACAATCCCAAAGAATTGATCCTAACAGTCGAGTTTCCATCCTCGAAAACAAGCGGCGACACCCTCTGCGACAAGCTCCTTCCTCTGAGGATCCTATCACGGTCGGCCAATTCGGCGTAGTACTGAAAACTCCCTTTCACAGGCCAATCGTAATCCATCTTTCCGGGTTTTCGAGACCACTTCTTGAGCGGTTCAGAGAAGCGGTGGTGCATCTTGAAGCTGAAGATTCTGCTGCCATAGCATGTCTGGAACTCCAGGAACGAGAGTAAAAAGAAGATGGTTATGCATGTTGAGGAAAGTTTGGGGGGAAAAGGAAGGTGGGTTTGGGTTTGCATTTGAGAAGAAAGATCAAAAGGGTGTTTGAAAACACTAAATTCTGCTTCTTCGATGTTCTTTGTATGGTAGTTCTTGAAGAGAAAGACAGGGTTGTTTGCATTATTGAGGAGAGTAGGCTTCAGTCTTTAATATGACAGTTGGGGAAGTTAGAAAGGGCGGGTTGCTTTAGTATTAAAGTGGCGATATATATGGATTTATGTTTATAAATGCATATAACGTGTCAATATTTTCCTCCTTCATTTTTCGCCGGAGGACGCCTAAACTTTGATTTTATACTAGGTTCGTTGGCAATGTCAATTGTTCCTCATTAATAAGATCATCAGAGGAAAAAAAAAAAAATTTGCAATAAGGATGACTTAGCCGGCCCCTACAATTTATCGAAAACGGTGAACTACATACTAAATGCATATTTTCAATAGCATAATCTAATATAAAATTGGATGTCATTTAGTAGTTACTAGTTAGGCCTATCCTTACAAATATAAGATCATAGATTTAATTCCTATAAAACTCATTCCTTTTCTTAAATTGTATTTCCGATGATTCTCCCCACCTCGGTTCAGTTGCACGATTCTAGATCTATCTCTCAAGTGCCACGATCGATAGGTAACATTTTTTTATATATCTTATATCATTAATCTCTCCTATACTTTCATGGTAGGAAGAGGTAGATTGAGCTTGAAAAATAGGTAGGATAGGTTGTATCTAGTATTATGTACATCTTCGAAAAATAGGATTGTTATGTGTGGAATACCTCTATCTAAGTTTGTAAATAATCGCATGTGGTTCAGTTAGTTAGTTTTAGTTGTTTTTTGTTATATCAATATAAATGGTCATATGTACAATAAACTTTTTCTTTTTTTTTTTTGGTAAACTTTAACATAAAAAGAATAGAATAGAGTTTTTCTACTATTTCGACTTCTCTAGATCAAAGTTCTTACTATTCAATTGAAACTAGAACCTAACTTTCACATAGTATCAAGGCAGTATTGATCCTTACTTTTCTTTTGTCTTCATACATTTTACTACTTAAGTAGATAATCAGTCGTTAGTTCATGTTCATTATTTCATCGAAAACATGAATAATCAAGGAAATCGAGTTGATTCATTATATCTTTCGAGTTTGGATAATCATGGTATGTTATTAGAAACATAATCTTTAACGAGTCGAATTTCTTGAGTTGAAATAGATCGATTAGAAAGCTCTTTAGGCAAAATTTAAGTTAAGAGTTTATTGAAGGGACATTGTTAAACTTGATGAGTGTTTTAATGAATATATTTATTGGATCCTTTATGATTACATGATTCGCTATTAGTTAGTTAATTCCATGGTTCCTAAACTTTCATGAAACTTTCTTTATGCACAATCCACAATAGAAATTTGGCAAGAAATCAAAGAATAATATGGTCAAACCAATGGACTTATAATCTTTCAATTGCAACAAGAGATTTCAAATATTAAACAAGAAAATCAGTGTGTCTCAATTTACTATAATCAATTAAGATATTGCTAGGATGAACTTCAAACAATAAATGCATAGACAACATGTAATTGTGGAAGTTTAGAGAATTGCACATGTGGCTTAAAAGAGAGACTAGTTAAATTTGAGTTACAAAGTAAATTAATGCAATTTTTGATGCGTTTATCAGATGTGCATGAATTAGTAAGAAATTATATTCTTTCAGTTAACCCATTACCTATAAACAATGGAGATTTTTAGTTGGTGCAACAAGTAAAAAAAGCAACAACGATTGACAAATACATTGGCGAATAAAGGAGAATAAACGGCATTTTTGGCTATTAAATCTAATGGTGGGCAGTATACATAAGATAGATAATCATATGAATAAACTGTGTTACTAGCATTGTAATATAGAAGGTCACTCAATTGATCGATATGTTAAAATCATAGGCTATTCAAATGTTATAAGTGAAAGAAGAATACAAATTCAAGAATTAAATTGGCAGCTATTGCAAGGTTGAAACTCCTTTTGATCAATTTCCTATTAATGCAGATAGCATTACTTCATCATCTATTGATAGTAAGCTTGTTCAAACAGTTTGTTAGGAGGTAATATGCATGATGAAAGGTAAATATGCAAGTAAATATGAGGCACATGCTAATTTGATTCATTGTATAGGTGGTTTTCTTTCCAAAGCTTGTTTTATGTACTTGAATAATAGAATGTTTACTTGGATTGTTATTATGAAAGCAACTGATTACGTAGCACCCTTTGAATCACTTCATATTGAAAAATAGCAACAAAAAACACCCATGGTCATGAATCTTCCAAATGAAACTACAAAGAGAGTCCATACAAAAGGATCCATTTGTGTTGATTCTAAATTGACACTTAAAAATGTTCTTTTACCAAAGCTTTAGCATAACCTTTTATCAATCCGTTAGTTATTAGTTGATTATCCATCCATTTCATAAATTGATTCTAATTTATGTCATTTTGAGGACCCAAATCTAAACGTGTTATAGTTGTGGCAAAGCTCATACCTCGTCCATATGTGTTAAAAACTAAAACCTCTAAGACCCTATTCAACAGAACAAGTTAATAGGTAGTAATTCTTTAGTTTCTTGAAACAATAACCTTGTTAATCATGTTGATGTAAGTTTATTTTATGCTCATTTGGATCAATAATCTATTTCTAAACTTGAGCATTTACAACTTTGTAAACATTTTAACACTACGCACTTCTTTTGTGATACTTGTCAATTGACCGAATGTCATGAACTGCCTTTTCTATGTAGCACTAATGCATTAAGTTATGCTTTTCATTTACTACACATGGACTTATGAGAACCATATCATGTGGTGTCTATCATTGGAACTCTATACTTCATGACCATTGTTGATTACTACTCAAGATGCACATGGACTACTTGTTTAAAGCTAAATTAGAAGCTGTTTCTACTATCCAGATCTTCATTTGCTATGTCTAAAACCATTTTTATATTGCTTGAAAAGTCATTCATACTGAAAATGGGCTTGATTTTCTTTATAAAGCTTGTCAAACTTTATTTCATGACCTTGGCATTATTCATCAACGAACATCGATCTATTCACCTTAGCAAAATCAACAAGTTGAGCAAAAACATGGATATTTACTTAATACTTATAGAGCATTGCATTTACATACAAATTTGCTTAAAGAATTTTTTAATGGAGTATATTTTAACAACCATCTATTTGATGAATCAAATGTCTATGCTCCATCCAAATTGGAAGATAGCTTATGAAGTTCTTTTTGGTCATTTACCAAATTATGAACATCTTCGTATTATGAATGTCTTTGTTATGTTGCAAACTTATTTCCATACCAAGATAAACTTGACCCTAAAGGTATCACACTATATTTTTAAGTTATGCAACTAGGAAAAAAGGCTATAGAGTGCATAGCTTAGTAAAAAATAAGTTGATGTTGAGTAAAGATGTCATATTATTTGAGAAGTATTTTCCTCACAAACAAATTAATGGGCAAGTGTCTCCTTTTGATCAATTTCTTTCTACTGACCAACATTTGCAACATCTACATGTTACTTGTGAATCTCCTTCATTGAGTTCTTCTCTTCCTATTAATCAATTGTCATCTTCTTTTGATTCCATTCCAACTACAGAACCTTCTTTCTTCTACTACCCCTAGAGTTTCTACTTTACCTATTGCTCGATGAACAAGTAGAAAAACCAAACCACCATGTTGGCTTTAGGATTATTTTCATATAGTCCACCTTGCACTTACCATAAACAATTTACATTTGCCTTCATCTCTAGGTATATCATTACCCATAACTCAATATCCCTTCTTTCTTGCAAACACATTCACCCATTATCCTTGTGACTATGATTTCAGTTGCTAATGTATTAGCTTTTAAGAAATCGTTCTCTTATTCTCAACCTTGTCAAGATAAGTTGTAGGTAGAGGCTATAAATGATGAACTTAAGGCTCTTAAGAATAATAACACTTAGGAGTTTATATCTTTGCTACTGGGGAAGAAAGTGATAGGTTTAATATGGGTTTACAAAATCAAATATAGGGTTAATAGGACTCTTGAAAGATATAAAGATCGCTTAGTGGCAAAGAGTTATACCTAAGTTGAAAGGGAAGATTATCATGAAAATATTTCCCCAACAGGTAGACTTTGTGCATAGAGGTGTACAAATAAGTCTTCACTTGCGAATTAGCCCATTTAACTCGCTTTTTAAATGGGTTTGTACCAAAGTGTTTTGGCTTATTTAAAAAGAAAGCCAAATAAACTTGACTTATGAGTCAAAATAGGCTGGTTTGAGATAACCCGTTTAATACATGTACACTTTTAGCCCACAAACTAACCTATCTAACCTGTCTTTTAAACAGGTTAGGGTCCAGGTTTTCTTGGCTTTTTTAAAAACTGGACCAGCAAACCCAACCCATTTAACCTACTAGCTAAAATGGGTAGCTAAAATGGGCTAGGTTAAGTTAGCTTGTTTAACCCACTTACATACCTCCATTAGTACAATTCATATTTTTTTAGCTATTGCTACAACCTATGGGTTGTTAGTCTATCAAGTAGATATCAATAATGCATTTTTGCATGGATCCATTGATTAAGAGATTTACATGTTACCATTGAAAGGGTATTTAAAGGCATAACTAAGCTAAGTGTATAAGCTTCTTCAATCGCTCTATGGTCTAAAGCGAGCATCTCACCAAATGTAAGATTTCTCAATTTTTGTTGAAACGAGGGTTTTTCTCACTTAAGAGCGATTACTCTCTTTTCACTAAAGCTAATTTTATTAGTTTACATTAGCCTTATTATATGTTGATGATTTGCTACCTATTGGTACTGGTTTAAAGTCCATTGAAAACTTGGAAAAGGATTTTGATACCTTTACAATTAAGGATTTAGGGCTAGCAAGGTTCTTTTTGGGGATAGGAATCCTTTGCACAGCTCATAAGACAATGTTGAACTAGAGAAAATTTATTATAAATGTTTCATTTGATGTCGATCTTTCAACTTCCAAACTCAGAAGAGTTCCTTTGTTCACTAGTTTAAAACTTAATTATGGTAGTGGCCTTAAGCTTTTTCATTTGGCCTATTATCGCAAGTTAGTTAGCTAAATGTTATACCTCACTTTAACCAAGCCTTACATATCGTTTGTTATCCATCGTCTAAGTTAGTTCCTAGCAAAGCCGTGCACTAATCATCTTCAAATCGCCTTTCATGCTCTTTGTTACCTTAAAGGCACCATCTCACTTGGTCCCTTTATTCCACTAATAACTCATTGAATCTTCTTAGCTATTCGAATTTTGGTTCGTGAGCTAGTTATCTAGACCACAAATCAATGATAGGCTACTATGTAATTTTAGGAACAATACTTGTCTCATGGGAAAAGAAAAGGTAAAGAACTGTGCAAACTTAATCCATGGAGGTTAAGTATCATAGTATGAGCTCTATAACAAAAAATTTATTGTAGATCTCTTATATCTTACAAAACATACACGTTCTAATCACTTTTCTTGTTTCCTTGTATTGCAACAATAAAGCTATAAAACTTATAGCTACCAATCCATGTTTGCATAATCGTACAAAGCATATTGACATTGATGTGTACTTCACTTGTGATCAAAATATAAAGATTTTCTTAAGACAATTCATGCTCTTTCCAAAATGCAACTAGTTGATTTTCTTACAAAGGCTGTTGGTAAATCATAATTACATTTCTTTTGCTCCAAGATAGGCCTTCAAGAGGCTCCATCTTAAGGGGAGGCTGTAAAACATATCTCCAAGTAGGGTTGAGAAAAAAATCGTGAAATGCGGATTGAACCGTAAACCAAAACAAACTAAATTGAAAATTCGATTTTTTTGCAAATCGTTCGTTTCATAGTTTAGTTCAAGAAAGCAAACCAAACTAGACAGTTTTAAACCAAACTAAATAGTTTAGTTAAACAAAGAAAAAAAAACATTCATGCATTCATTTTGTATTTTTTTATTTTTTCCAATAAATTTTCCATATATTATTCTTCTTTATCTTATTTTTAAATCAATTATTAAAATTGAATTAAGTAAGTTTCATAAGAAATTCTACATTTAAAATTTTTTCTTTTCTATGTTGTCCTTTTCTTATATGTTTTCAAATCAATGGTCTAACACTAGTGCTCTTTACGTATTTCTCATATATTTTTTTCAATATTTGGTATAATTTGTTTATCTTCTTCATATCACTTTTGAACAGGAAGCTCTACTTCTCTCTTCTCTTTATTTTTCGTTGGAAAAGAGTCTCTTATATTGGTCCAATCAATTTGGATTTGTTAAAATATTGTATAACTTTTTGCTAAGCACTATTATACATGATAAATGTATAAAAAATTAATTAAAAACATATGAAATTTTAATGGGAAGAAAAATATGTTATTGAAGATAAAAATGTTTAATAAAAATTTGACATAAACTATTCGAACTTTGGATCAAACCAAACTAAACCAATTTTAATTAGATTTGAAAAATTTACTAACTGAATCGTATAGTTAGGTTCAATTAAAAAAAAATTGAATCATTATATTAATTTCGATTTAGGAAGAGGAGAGGGGTAAAGGAGGGAACAGTATTGAATCGAATTACACCACCCCCTATCTGTAAGTTATAGTTTTGTAAATAATCATGTATGTTTAGTTAGTTAGTTTTAGTTATTCTTCTATTGTATCGTATCTATACAAATGGTTGTATCTACATTAGACGTCTTCTTCTTCTTTTTCTTTTTTTTTTTTTTACACTTCAACACAATAATAATAAAGTAGAGCTTCCCTACCATTTTGACTTCTCTAGATTAAAGTTCTCACTATTCGATTGAAGCTATAAGCTAAATTTCACAATATGTATACAATTGTTACATGCTTATACTAATATTATATATATGAAAAAGGAAATAAAGATGTATCTAATTTTAGATAGATTCAATCTTATCTTCTTATACACTAAGACTAGTGTTAGAGTCATACTCATTGTTCCAATAAAGAATAAGTGGAGGTGGAGAGTTACCAGAATTAGGATTATCTACCTATTTAGCTAAATTTATATAGATGTAATTTTTTAAGGAAAATATCAAAATATATGCCTAGATCCTTGTTTAGGTTTCAATAAGAAAAGAAATCTTAGTTTTTACACATTAGAAAGCGTCTAATCAAAATTTGAAAATATGAAAAGTTCCTTCTTAAATTAAGTGTTACAAATTTTAAGAGAGAGGAAAAGTATCCTAGATGGATAAAGTAGAAAAAGAGAAGAAGAAGGGCAAAAGGAAATGAGGGGAAAAATAAATGAAAAAGTTATCATATCAAGTTTGGACTCCATATGCATCATAACTAGATGTATATAAATTGTAAAATATTCAATAATTTTATTATATTGTATATTTTTGTGCCTTATTTTGATTGTACACGAATAAATTGATTACAGCTACATAAAATCATATCTGTGGAATTTTGTCTCTATATTCTTTTATTTTTCAAAATAAGTTGTATCACTTAGTAATCAATTACTTTCCCTTTTTTTTTTTTGCCAAGGTCATTATATCATATGGCATAGGCACTAATTTTTCAACAAGATAAATTAAGTTTCGATTCCTTCTTTTCTGAGTTGTAATATTCAATGTAGTTCACAAAAAAAGTCACTTTTATTTTTTTGGTTACTTAGAAAAATTAAAATCATTTGTGTATGTAACAAATATAATTAATTCTAAAAAAGAGGAGACTTGATCATGGTTGTGTTATTTTTGTCACTTTTTAAGTTTGCTATAGATATTATAAATAATCAATTTATTATATTATAGTATCAATCCCACATTGATTAAAAAGGGAAATGGGAAGGACTTGTAATGTGACAATTTGTATAATTAAAATAGCTTGTAATCTACATATGAAGCAAACCCACTTCTAGATGCGAATTGGTATTCTCCTATGATACTTAAACCAAGCCTATTATCACCCAAAAGTAGTATTAGAGCTTAAAAAAGGTTTAGTGGCCATACTAAAGATCCAATGTCTAAGTAAATAAAGAAAAAATGAAAGCTTAAAAAAGGAAACTCGTTTCTTGGTAGACTAAACTAGCAAAAAATACAAAATAAAGGCTAGACTCTAGCCAACACCTCAAGAACAGAAATAAGAGAAAAGCTTAGTGAGGAAACTCTAGCTAAAGATTGGACCTATGACCTTTTAGGTTTAATAGTATAAGCCTAAGCCAAGAAAATAATAATAATAAAAAAAGACCTCAAGCCTCTTAGATTCAAAGAACATAGGCCCAAGTGTATAAAGTAAGTCACAACTAGGCTAAATAGGTTGGACTTAAGTAGGACTATTGAAGATGGAAAAAGAAATATTATGAGGATAACGATTTCACATTGGTTAAATAAAGATGAATGAAGAGTCCTTAGAATGCAATAGATCATAAAGTTAAAATGGTTTAAAATAAAGTATAGCCCATATATGAAGCAAGAATCTACACTCTTCCATAGCACTTGGATCAAATCCATCATGACTCCAAGAGTGAACACAACATGTCCTTAATGTAGCTTATTTCCCTCCATACTCTAATGTTCTATGTATAAGAAATTAAACTTACATAATAAAAATATCCTTTCCTAAAATCTTATTTACAATTTGAATTGCATTTCTCATATGTAATGTGGTTGCCAAAGGATCTATATACTTCTTGATATTATTACTAATTTAACTTGTTTTAATATTTTATCAATTTACATCGTATTTTTATCCATAGATAAATTAGATGTGTTATGTCGTACTGATGTAGATAAGTACACCTATCAGTTTATAATATAGTGGATTAAGTCTGAATGTCAATCTTACTAGGACTAGTACGATCGCTAATACTAACTAAATATTTATTATTTAACCGGTAAATTAAATTTCAAGAATCTTAAAGAATTAAATCTAAATTATTGCTAAAACTAATTTAAAAATTAACTAAGATGCAATTCAAGAATTGATAATAAAACAATTCAATATTTAATATTGTATCTAGATCTTGATTCCCCTAAATCTAATATGTAATTTTCCTAAAAATAATCTAATTTATTCTTTAATATTTCTTGATCAAGAGAATTCTCTACCAAAGTTAATCACTTTCTTAAGCCAATTAACTATAACCCTAAAATCACCTATTAGAATATCTTTTTAATAGCATAACCTAAAATTACATTATTGAACAATTAATTCTCTACGCTCTAATTTAAAATCCAGAAGAATTTTGTAATAATTCTCATCAACTATGCTTAGATCTAATTGTATAAGAAATCTCTCAATTCTCTTATAAGATATTAAACTCTAGATTACTATACATGAAAATAATAACTTAAATCATGAAGCAAACATAGTTGAACCAAGAAAATAATAAAAGAAATAAATTAATCAAATATTGATCATGTCACATAAATA
The DNA here is from genome assembly GCA_024138005.1 of Lumnitzera racemosa. NCBI lineage: Eukaryota > Viridiplantae > Streptophyta > Magnoliopsida > Myrtales > Combretaceae > Lumnitzera > Lumnitzera racemosa. Next base: position 14,895,703 of record JAMXBC010000008.1, on the reverse strand, counting down.
AATCTAGGTTTCACAAAATCTAGATATCAAGTATCTACTCACTATACATCATAAAATAAAAATCTAAAAACCAAGTATAGAAAATTGTAAGGAAAAGCATCATCAAATCTGAATAAAATTAAATCTTGAAATATTCTCTTCTTCTTGCTTTCTTGATTATTTTTTGCTTCAAAAACTCCATCAAAGTCATATTAAAAATTTCTCCTAAATAAACCCTAACAAGGCTTTATATATCAAGAATTAAAAAAAAAAAAATAGGTCGGTTAGAAAAGACACAATCGAGAATACAACCGTATCTTTTGGTCATGTACTTAACTATGCTTCACATTTGTTTTCTTCTTTTTTTTTTTTTTTTTAACAACAAGACTAACGATGTAGTTATATCTTTTGGTCGTATTGTAAATTGTAACAATAAAAAATCAGCTCCAATTTTGCTTGCAAAAGATACAATCGTATCATTCACCTGTATCAATTTTCAAACCTTCATAACTTACTATTTTAGCTCCGTTTTGAGTAAAATTTGTTTTTATCTTTTCGTTTTCTCGCATAAATTGTTTCAAAACGTAGAAAACAAAATTTTACTCAATTAAATATTATTATCTAAAAATAAACTTAAATTTCAAGGAAAATGATCAAAAATCATTAAAAATCACTAAATAAATATATAACCCATTTAGAACTTGTAAACTCCCAAAATTGAGTTGAGGATAATCGAGCCTAGATTTAGGGTTTTTAAGAAAACTTATTCAATTGAGCTCAAACTTTACGACTAAGATAAAAAAGTTAGTTAAGGTGATACAGTGAAGTTAAATTTTAGAAATAATGATCTAAAATCCCAATTTTGCCCTTAAAAGTAAGAATATTCAATATAGCACTAAAATGCTCGGAATTTCTAAAGTTAAGCTCAAATTGCGACGAGAATTTAGAGATAAGTTAATTGAGCTATAAAATAAAATAATATAATATAATTTATTATATAAAAATACACATATTTTTATGAGTATACTCAATATAAATAATAATTATACCCGTAAATTATCCATAAATTACGTAATTATATATATATTGTATTGAATTCATGAAATTTATTAAGAGAATATATCCTAAAAATCAAAGATATATCGAAAACATAATTATATGAATATAGTTAAATATTACGCTTGATATATACATGGATATATACCCGTATATTAATAAATAATTAAATCTTAATAAAATATACCTAAAATGTCAAAGATAAAAGCAAATCTCATCCACTTCACTCAAATTGCAGTTGGGAAATTGTGACATGTTGTAAGACTTGATAATTGATGAATCAAAAGTTGATTCACTAGGAAGGAGCCACCTCTTACTTGCAATTAATGGAGGAAAAAGTAAGAAAAAAATAAAGGGAAAAGAAATTGACCTAAACTACTATAAATCTGTTGAACAACATCATTTCACATCTTTTGAAACCAAAAGCAATAGAAAGAAAAAAAAAAAAAAAACAAAGCAATTTTCGTGCTAGGTTAGAACTCAAGCCTACTCTGATTTTGCTATGAAACCCAACTAACCCTACACGATCCACCCACCACACAGGCCGTCCGATAACCACCTAACCATCACCGGCCACCAGAGCATCCAAGAATACCAAGGTCGATTTCCTGCCCTATTTTTCAATAATTTTTAAAAATTAGTAAATTCACCCAGAAAATTATGAAAAAAAAATTTACTTAGGTTATTTTGAACATGCTTTCACGTGATATTTATATTTTTGAAAAATTCGTAACATTTAATATACTTTCTTAAGAAATCTACTTTTCATTCGAATTTAGATTTGTAAAATAAATGTACTAAATAATGTTGTTTCTAGTAAAAAAATTTTGTGTAGGATGTTTATGATATATAGATAATTTCTATGTAGCCTGAATTTTGATTTGAATATTTTAAATATTTATTGCATTTTTTGCCTAAAAATAGCTTGAAAATAGGCTGAAATTATAAATTAAATTGGAAATTATGAAATTAATTGATGAAATGGACATGTATTGACCTTTGATGAATAATAATAGTATTGAGTCATATTGAAATTAATTTGGTGTAGAAATAATCATATTGGATAATTTATGATAATTTAGAGATAAACTCGTTAATACAAATATATAAGCAATAGGTCAAGAACTTGAAACCAAGTAATAATTGAATTCCCTATATTTTTAGGAGTTTATATAAATTTTCGGGGAATTATTTGGTAACCCGAACTATTTATTACAAATTTACTAAGTAAAATAGCTTAATTTATAAGTTGGGGTGTATTTTTAATATTAATAAGCTAAAATGAATTAAATGGTTAAATAAAAACTATATATATGATTATTGATCAAATTGAATTAAATGAATATTTCTGTTATATTTATTAATATTTTCTTATTGGAATACACTTTAGGTATATTAGAGTTGGATAATACTTATATTATAACGATATATATATAGACAAATTATGTAAAATACAATTTAATAACGTAAATTACATATAATACAATCATATTTATATAATTATGTATAACTGTATTAAAAACTCGAACTACTCGTTAAAAGTCATCTCTAGAAGTAGGATTCGTAAAACGTATTGTTAGGTTAATGCGAACCCAACAATACTAACTTAGTTAAAATCAGACAACTTTAAGTAATTTAATCTATAACTTTATCATATTCAGGAATGTACGTATTTTGGCAACCTTACCGGAAGTATAACGTGAATTAATAAATTAAAAGTATGTTTCGATACGATTGAAATTATAAATAATATGTAATAGTATATATGATGTATAGTATCAATAATTAATAACTTAAATCAATATATAGTGATAATACGACTATATATTAGGTAAAATACAATTTAATAATGTAAATTACATATAATACGTTCATATTTATATAATTATATATAATTGTATAAGAAATTTGAACTACTCGTTAAAAGTTGTCTCTAGAAGTAGGACTTGTAAAATATATTGTTAGGTTTATACGAACCCAACGATACTAACTTAGTTAAAATTGGACAACTTTAAGTAATTTAATATATAACTTTATCATATTCTAGAATATACGTATTTCAGTAACCTTACCGGAATTAAAACGTGAATTAATAAATTAAAAGTATGTTTCAATAAGATTGAAATTATAAATAATATGTAATAGTATATATGATGCATAGTATTAACAATTAATAACTTAATTCGATATATAGTGATAATACGACTATATATTATGAAAATAATAATAATAATAATATATATAACCATTTTAAATTAAACCTTAATATTTTCGTAATTATTACGAAAACTGAATTTGGTCTTCTATGTAAATAGGATTTTCCAGTACAAAAAACGGTTAACGATTCAAGTCAACAATAGTGAACGTCTAAACAAGTAAGTTGGGATTGTAGCTTCACCGCTTGTTTGGATATTGTTTAAAGTATCCAAAGACCCAAGAGTACTTCTAGCTGTGTTTGTAGTTAATTAACTGTGTACATGCTATATGTGTGGATGATACTCAGTTGTGATAGGAGTTCAACTTCTTGGTATACTGTTCTACGTGTTTGCATTGATTTTGTATTATGTAAACTTGTTGGTTACCCCTAATTAAAACTAACGTTTAGTCGACTAAAATGAAACTAAACATGCATAACACTCATTAGAGGAAACGATTAAGAGTATCAAGCCAAATACCAACTTCCTTCGATGAGGATAGCTAAAATGGTCATTTTTCCCATCTTTAGTCGAACTAAGTGACAAGCGAGAAGGTCACGGCAAGGTTAGAGGCCGTAGTTCGAAGGCGGTCATGGGAGAAGAGTGTTATCCATTGCACAAGCTCGGGTTTGGTCTGACTTAAGTCACAATAAAACTCCTCATTATGGGTTGGAGCAGATGTAATTTCTTTAACCTCACAATGGATCAGATAACATTGTGTGAAGTTTCATTTGATTGATTGCATTGCATTTCATCATAATTATTAACTTTATTTGTATTTGTACAGTACTCTTCTAACTTCATCCCACTTACTAAGTGAGTTATGTTCACAACCCTATAGACTCTTTTGCAGGTATTGAGTGAGGTCAGGATGTTCAGATACCACCATTTCTAGGTTAATGTATTGTTGTTTGGGAAAGTGAGGATCGAAGAATCAACTGAACCTAGGCTTTTGACTTTGTTTTTAAGTTTTTGAGGAAACTAATTGGGAATTTCCTAAGAGTCCACTAGTTTCCTAACTTATTGTATATAGATTGAAAAATTTGTAGTTTCTAATAAACTTTGATTGTAAACTTTATCTTTGAACGTAAAACATTTATGTAAATACTGTTATGGTATTAGACAACAGGTTGTATAGAATCGGTATTTTGTAAAACTTTACCATAGGTTTGGTTATTAACAAGTATCAGGACAGATATTTCAAGCTAATTGAGTTGTGTATGCCTTGTGTGAACTGTATCTACAATAGCAACTGTAATGTTAGCTTTTATTTTATGTTAGTTTACACGATGGGATTATTGTGACTATTCTTATTCCTATTTAGGGCGTGACGGAACTTATCAAACTTCCCTGCACTTAAGAATTTACTTATCTTCAAGCAAATAAAGTAAAGAAAAATCAAGACATAAATTCTTAAGTTAAAAGCTATCACTACATAGGAAACCAGCAAAAAATTACACTTAACTCAAAGAAATTCAACTTGCAATTCTAATCAATTTTCTTTAAATAACTTCCTCAACTCTCATACTCGATCTTTTTTCCAATGTTTAAAGGACACAAAGGACCAAAGTTCACAAGTTAATCTATGTAAATTAAAGTTTAACGGAACCATTTAATCAAAGATTCTTATACTGAAGATTAGATTTAACATCCTACCAATCAGGAAAGAGTCATACGAATTTTAAACTTTCTTAGCTAAAATGTATGCAGCCTCTCTTCAATCTCGCTAAGAACTATAATTCAAAGTAAACACATACTACATCTACTCATCCTTTGATCCTTCCTTTAATTCATGCTTTTGTTGGGAAGGCTTCAAATTCTTTGAATTTATATTATTAGTTACGCACATTATTTAAGGACAATTGTATTAACAACGAGAAAGGATCTTACTCTTTTGACAAACCAAGACCAATTCATATTAACCTACTTCTCATATTGGTAGTAGGAAAAAACCTCGGTCTTATGAGGGACTAAGGTTGATCCATACAAATTCATTCTTTAGGCTTATTTTAGCATTAGCAATGGAATTCAACCTTGCTCTTTTGAGAGACCAAGGCAAATTCTTACCATTTTTTTTTTTTTACATCACTTTCTACCTCCAACTATTTTAAGTTTTAATGGGTTTCTCAAAAGACAAATTTAGTTTGTTTATTTTTTTTAAGAATTATAGTGCTCTAAAGTCATCTAAGCAGATAGTATACATCAAAGTAAGCTTTGAAAATAATCATAACTAACTCCTAACTAGTGATGTTGCTCTAATCCTAAGCTCTTTAAAATCCTATGCTAAATAATCCTTAACTTTACTTTACAAAAATTTTACTTATCAACTCTAGTATCGTGTAAATCAAATATTAAAAATCAAGTATAGATTCAAATTACATTCAACTTAGTGAAATTTATCAATTTTCAAATAATTGCAAGCTAATAAAATAATAAAATTGGGTTAAATGTGAAAAAATTGGTGTCTTAAATAGCAAAAGTTTTCATATCTCCTTCCCTACACTTAAAACCGTACATTGTCCTCAATGTACCGATCAAGTCACTTAATAAAAAATATATCAATTACAACAATTATGGGTAAGATGATAGAAAAGTGGGAAAGAAAAACTAATATTCCTTTAAAAATTTAAGTAACACAATTCATCAATGTAAGAAGTCTAAAGTTTGAAGTAGTCTAAATCAAATGCAATCTCTAACATGAGCTTTAAAGTCCAAAAATATCAACTCCACAATCCTTCTAATTGGAGGTATCATCCATGAAATTATCCATGTCCTCATTATATTCTTCATCCTCTTCCTCTTCTTCTTCATCTTCTTTCTCTAAACTTGTAACTTAGCTTTTGGTACCATGTTTCTCTATATATATATATAAAAAAAAAAGATTTAAGTCAAATTTCCAATACACCAAAGTTTTCCCATACTTAGAATAAAGAAATAAATCAAAAATCATAACTAAGTGTGGAAAATAAACACTATAACTCATTGAGGAATTTTGTCAAACACATGCTATGCATGCAAAATGTAGTTATGTTCTTGAGAAATTCTTCATGCAATCCTAACAACTATTGTTATAAAATAAATTTCAAGCATGCTTAAACTCCTAATTTCTCAATGACATGAATCAATAGCACTTGTATGTTTGATTAAACACTAAAGCCTTAAGTGCTAAAATAAGGAACAAGACATATAAAGTAATGAAATTCAATGCCTCAACTCAAACATTCAAGAATCAAATGCATATAGTAATGTACTGTAAATGATGTGCTTATGTTAAGTTTTTCAAACCTAAAGATTAGTGCCAATTCAAGAACACAGTTGTGTTCTTCATGTTTATTACCCATCTTCTCAAAACAAAAGTCATATACACATTCTAAATATTATCACATACAAAAGCTATAAATTCTAGCTACTCATCATGCATAAGAGTCTAATCTAAGTAAATTTTTCAAAAAAATTAAAGCAAAAGAGGAATCAAGAACTTACTTGAATTCTTGAAGTAGTGAAAATAGTATAGATTCTTGAGTTGATGTGAGTTTGTGTGTTGTGTGTAAAAGAAAATGGAAGGAAGAAGGAAGGCGTGAGCAAGAGGGGTTTAGGATTGTGTTGATAGTGTCGGACGTGAGGAAAAAAAAAATTTGCAAGGAGAAATGATAGTACTGGGCATAAGTTTGTGTGTTCGTGATGTATTTATAAAGGCCATAACACGACTCGAGACACAATTGTGTTTTACGGTTATGTAACAATTTGGACGTGTTGTGAATTACCACGTTTCGTAATGACATGGTCCAAGACACGACCGTGTAACAATCTGTGGCTTACGCACATAAACTGCTTGGAATTCACACGGTTTAGGATAAAATAGTGTCCTATGACCATGTATGATACTATGTTTTTATTTTTATTTTTTTTAAACTTTTAAATGTTATTATTATTATTTATTCAATTTATGCATGCCTAACCTAAATGCATGAATTCAAAAATAAAATAAACTTAAAGAAACAAAAGTACTAAGCTAAAAAATGGACCAAAGAAATCAAATACAAAAGATTAAACTAAAAGGAAAACTTTTTATGTTATAATTATAAATTTTGAAATTTTATTTAGCTTTTGGGGCGCTACCCTAAAAACTCTGTAGGGGACGTTGTCTCCTTGATTCTTGCTTGCTAATTGGTTAACGAAACCGTTGTATGCATAAAGCAATATAAAAGCAAACTTGATCCTAAAATAAAAAATAAAAATGTCAAAAGTGCTATGATAAACAATAAAAATTACTAAAATAACCTATAAGCTAGAAAATAATGAAAATAAATAAATGACTTGGGTTGCCTCTCAAAAGCGCTATATTTAACGTTAATAGCTCGATGGGATGCATAGGTTACTTACCTTCATCCGAATGGAGATGGATCTTTATCCTTACCTCACTTTTAAACCCTCCAGATAAGGTTAGACTTACTCTTTTTCCATCAGTATAGCAAATTCTCCTATCTAATTGCAAAACTAATACTAAGCTTCTGCTTATCACATCACTCATCAAACTCATGTTGCTCGAATCTCTCCTTTTTATCCACTTTTCACTTAAACAGGGTGGTTGTCAGTAGCTTTGAGCTTCTCACTACAAAAGCATGTTCTAAACAATCTTTTGAGTGTTTCTGCTCCAAGACCAGTAGTTTAACTTTAGGAGGTTCTAACTTTCCTTTATTTGGTCTACGAAATGGTTCAATCCCTATCTTCACCACATTGGGTTCATTAGCTCCCAACTAAGCTACAACTTCTTATTAATCGAAGGTTTTTACCATTTCTCTATCTCTTGTTTCTAAGTAATCATTCATAGGTTCTTTAATAAGTGTTTCCTATACACATTCAATAACAACAACATTAGAAGTATCATCACCATAGCTTATGCCTTCTAAGTCAAGGGACTTGTGTATTAAATCTGGATTCTAGAAAACAATTTCCCCATCTCCAACTCTTAAGATGAGCATACGCTCACTAACATCAAACACAGCCTTAGCAATGGTTAGAAAGGGTCTACTTAGAATCAATGGTACCTTGAGATCCTCATCTATATTGAGGATAACAAAATCTACATGGAAAATGAATTTATCAACTCGCACTAAAACATCTTCTATAATGCCTCTGGGATACATGGTGGATTTATCAGCTAGTTGAATGCACATGCGTATTGGTTTAGGTTTTCCTAACCTTAGCTTTTTAAATAACTTAAATGGCATCAAGTTTATACTAGCTTCTAAATCTACCAAAGCATTATCTATAGATAAGTTTCCAAGTATACAAGGAAGAGTAAAACTCCCTAGATCTTGTAATTTCTTTGGCGACTTCTTTTGGAGTAGTATAGAGAATTCCTCGTACAATGTAACAATTGAAAGATTCTCCAACCTCCTCTTGTTCAATAGAAGATCCTTAAGGAACTTTGCATACTGTGGCATCTACAATAAAACATTAACAAGAGATAAGTTCGCGTGAAGTTGTTTAAGAACATCGAAGAATTTTTCTAATTGCTTGGTTAGATTAGGGCAGTCTTGCTTAAGGTGCTATGGATACAGAATGAGCGGCTTGTACTCCTTTACCTTTGATGGCTCTATATTCGCTTTTAATCTTTGTGATTCTAAACTTTCCTTACTCTTTGATGTGAACCGTGACTAAGAACAGACAAGGCTGATTACTAAATAGATCTAAGCTTACAGAAAGCTTGAAAAGGGTTAATGGGGAAATGTACGAAAGGGGTAAAATAACAAATGAAATAGTAAGCAAAAACCTACGAACAACTCTTGAAAATATGACGCACCAAAGGAACTTTCGAGAATTTATGACATAATTCAATATAACATACGAATTATTCCAATGAGGTTACTCACCACCTAACCTTGCTTAAGGGAAAGGATAAGAGTGATGCCAAAGTAAACAAGCAATATTTACACAAGGAAGAAGTACTCAAATGTATTGAAGGTAATCTAATCTTTTATAACTACAAGTATAAAGGTATTTCTACCAATAAGTTAGGATAACTTACCTAAAAGGGAAAAGACAAAAAGGATATTTCCTAAAGAAGTAATATACATGATACAAAATGATAAAAATGAATATATAAGAAAAAAATCATTGGTACTACAAATTCAACACATGATATTGTACATGTGACAATGTTATATTGGCAAGGTTGTTAGAAGATGCAGAAAAAAAGTACGGACATATGGGTTTATCTGAGCAGGGATGGCCTAATTAGTCTGGTCTCTCTCTCTCTCTCTCTCTCTCGGCAAGGAAGATACCGAGTAATTGGTCAACTCGGCAATAGAGAGTAATCATCAACTCGGCAATAGAGAGTAATCATCAACTCGGCAATAGAGAGTAATCATCAACTCGGCAATAAAGAGTAATCATCAACTCGGCAATAAAGAGTAATCATCAACTCGGCATACCACAAAATAATTGGGGTTAGGGGGGAGGGGTCATATAGTATGGTATTAAAGATGACTCAGCAAGAAAGTACTCAACTTCGGCATCGACATCGGCATTGGCAAGGATTAGTTGGAACATAAGAATTCATTGTGTTAGTCTCTTTAGTCCTCAAGCTCGACTATGAGTCAGGAGCCTCGTAGCTTGATTCCCATCACCCTTGATCTCTACCTTTTTCTCAACTGTTTCTTTATCGTCCATGTTCTCAACTTACAGTTCTCTAACACTTCTTAGGATCACTGCATTAAAATGTTTTCTAGGGTTTGTTTCAGTGTTCTTAGGCAATGATCCTTATTGTCTCTCATTTAAAATTTTAGCAATCTAACCAATTTGAGTCTCTAAGTTGTGGATAGAGGCTTCTTTGTTCCTTAAAGAGGCTTATGTTTATTGCTTTATAGTCTCATTAGACTAAATATATTTTTCTAAGAGGTTTTCTAACTTCTTCTCTAGAGCGAGTAGAGGTGTTACTGGTTGTTGAAATCCCAATGGAGGCAAATTTAATCTTTACTTTGCTTGATTCCTTACCTACTACTATTGGCCTTAACCTTGGTTTTGTCCTCCCTATGAAAAGTTAAGGTGATCTCTCCACCCTAGGTTATAGGTATTACTATAAACATTATAATGGAGCCTTGCAAGTTTTCATAAAAAAATCAACATGTTCTATCTACTCGCAACCTACAATCCCTTCTTAGATGAAATTGTTGTGGTTGCATTATGGCTATTGCAAATCAATCGAGTAGGATTCAATTTTCTTACACAACATTTCCACCTGAGTGCTTAAAGACTACACGGCATTAAGCTCAAATACGCCTGCAACTTTTTACGTCCCCCTTATGTTCTCCCATTGGTAATTATTCATGGCCATACCTTTTATCAGAGCTTGGACTTCTTCTAGTGTCTTAGTATTGAGTGTACCTTTAGCTGCTGTATCTATCATTTGTTTGGTAGAATGGTTAAGACCATTGTAGAAGTTTTGCATTTTCATCCAAAGAAGAAGATTATGATGTAGACACTGCCTTAACAAATCCTTAAAGCGCTCCCATGTGTCATATAAAGTCTAACCCTTTATCTGAGCAAAAAATGAGATGTTAACTTGAAGCTTTACAATATTTGCAAGTAGAACATATTTCTCTAAGAATTTTTTTGCCAATTCATTCTAAGTTGTGATTAAATTCCTTGCTAAGAAATTCAACTACTACTTAGCTCAGCCACATAAAGAAAATGAAAAGAGTCGCAGTTAGATAGCATCATCAATGGCCCTGTTAATCTTGAAAGTATCACATATTTCTAAAATGCTGAAAATATGTGCATTAAGATCTTTATCTTGGAGGCTGTAAAATTGTACAAATTGTTACACCATCTAAATAATGTTCGGCTTGATCTCGAAGTTATTGACAGCAACAGTTGATCGATTAATGCAAAATTGAGTACCAATTAATGACGGTTGGGAGTAATCCGACATGGTTCAATTCCAATCCTCATTATTAGCCATGATGTTGTTGGGTAAGCTTTCGTGACCAAATTCTTATTCTATTACTTGATCCTTGACTTTGCCTTTTAACAACTCCACTTCATCTTTCAATCTAATTAGAGATCCTTGATTTATCGCCTCTATTATTTCTTTTATAAATAATTGCCTCAAATTGTTTACAGCTGTTCTCTCAATCTCAGGATCGATTTTAATCAAATCCTTTTACTAGCTTTTTGTCAAGCACTACACCAAAGAAAATTGATAATTTAGTTAAGATCGTACCAAGCAAAGAAAAGAATTCAAGAAAAGATTAAAAAAAATTGCTAGATTAATAAATCTACTTGCTTTCTTAATATCATAAGTCCTCAGCAACAGCACCAAAAACTTGATATAGGTAAATACACCTATTAATTTATAATATAGCAGATTAAGTTTGAATGTCTATCCTACAGAGATTAGTACGATTACTAATACTAACTAGATCTTTATTATCTAATTGGCAAATTAAATTTCAAGAATCTTAAATAATTAAATTTAAATTACTAATAAAACTAATTTAAAAAAGAACTAAAATGCAATTCAAGAATTAACAAAAAAGCAATTCAATTAATTTAAGATTTAATATTATACCTAAATCTTATTTCCCTTAAATCTAACATATGATGTTTCTAAAGATAATATAATTTATCTTTTATTCTTTCTTGATCAAGAAAATTCTCTACTAAAGTTAATTACTTTTTCAAGTCAATCAACTCTAATCCTAGAATCACCTATTATAATATTTTCTTAATAGCATGACCTAAAATTGTATTATCAAATAATAAATTCTTTATGCTTTACTTTAAAATCCAAAATAATCTTACAAATTATGTCTAATCTTATAATAATTTTTATCAATTATGCCTAGATCTAATCTTATAAAAAATCACTTGAGTCTCTTTTAAGATATCAAACTCTAGATTACTGCTCATAAAAATAATAACCTAAATCATGAAACAAACATAATTGAACCAAGAAAATAATAAAGAACTAAATTAATTAAATACTAATCATATCATATGAATAAATTTAAGTTTCACAAAACTCATTTATCAAATATCTATTAACTATACATCATAAAATAAAAATTTAAAAACAAAGAGTAGAAAATTGTAGGAAAAATTATCATAAAATATAAATAAAATTAAATCTTGAAATATTCTCTTCTCCTCGCTTTTTTAATTGTTCTTAGCTTTAAAAACTTCCTTAAAGTTATGCTAAAATGTTCTCTCAAATAAACCATAATAAGGCTTTATATATCAAGAAATATAAAAAAAATAGATTAGCTGGAAAAAACACGATCGAGGATACAATCATATCTTTTTGTTGTATACTTAATTGTACTTTACATTTGACTTCTTTTTCTTTTTTATTTTTTAAACTAGAACCGACACGACAGATGACATAGTTGTATCCTAAGCTATAACAGTAAAAAAATCAACTATAATTTTACCTAGAAACAACACAATCGTATTGTTTGATTGTATCAATTTTTAAACTTTCATAGCTTATCTATTTTAATTTTGTTTTGAATAAAATTATTTATATTTTCTTGTTTTCTCATATAGATCTTTTCAAAACTTATAAAACAAAATTTTACTTAATTAAATATTATTATATAAAAATAAAATAAAATTTTAAGAAAAATTACAAAAAAATCACTAAATAAAATATAACCAATTTAAAACTCAACCGTACATATATCATATACCTCTTCATTTTGAGGCTTACAAACAATTTTCCACGTCTAACTTATTTTTTTTTCTCCCCTCTCTCTCCCTCTCTCTCTTTTCCTGAGTTAAGGACGGCTAGTCTATTTTAGGAGCTATGATATATGAGAAGAACAATTGAACCGAAATGAAAAACCGAATATATATGAGACAATCTCACGTGTCGCAATTGTTTCGCTTAAAGGAGAAGTCAATTAATGAAACAGTATTACCGTTTCGAATACATCCGATATTCATTCGAGACGAGTCATCGACACATACAGAAAATTTCCTTATTTTAGTTTTAACTCTAACCATAGCGCTCTAACCAAAGCCGTTATGTCACAATTTGGTTGGGCATCCCTCCGGTTCGTTCAAAGATCTTGGGGAAATGGAGATTACGCTGTTCATCGGGAAAAGGAAATATCCAAGATGTGGATTTGATTTCAGTTTCAGGGCTGAACTGAACACCTTATCCATTCAACCATTCTTCTGTCTTAAACATTTGCGGGCCAAAGCAACAACTACACACCCATTAACTCCTTTCTCACCATTACTGCTCGATGACATGACCCATAAACTTCGCTTTAACTAACACTTCTTAAAGAAGCCTTTCCCTTTTCGCAAATGAATCCAATTACCGGGACCTGATGTCGTAGGTCCCGAAAACCTTAAATCTTTGTAAGGTAGCAACTACATTACCGTGATATTTTGAAACATTAATTCTATAACCTGAATTCCAGCAGGTTAATAATAGCCATGACCCACCATTAAATCTAGTAATTATATGCACAGAAGTTTGGATTGAGGGAAGGAAAGAGGAGCAGATGGAAAGTGAGAAAATTTTAAGAACTTTTCCTCTATTTGGAAAAAAGGAGTGGGAAGGGATTGAGGATTGAGGATGGAATTTGAAGGGGAAACTTGCTCATGAGCTCACAAGAATAATTCTCTGCAATCGGATGGAATTAGTTTAAATTTACAATCTTATCCTGAAAATAAAAATATATTTTAATATTTTATGATATTTTGCGACAATAAAAATTCATATTACTAACTTTCCTTCCTTCCTTATACAAAACGAATAAGGTAACATATGATTTTTTTTACGTCTATTTTCTTTCCTTCCAAATTCATTCCTTTCGCTTTCTTCCCCCTTAATTCCTCCCCTCTTCCCTCTTCCCTCTTCCAAATTCATTCCTCTCACTTTCTTCCCCTCTTAATTCCTCCCCTCTTCCCTCTTCCCTCTTTCCTCTTCCCAAACATAGTGAAAATGGGCCACAGCCTTAATTAGATCAACTACTTCAGATCATGTAAATGCCTGCAAAATCATGGATCCGGAAAAAAAAATAAAAAAAAATACTTGAAGAAAAAAATTCAAAGGGATTCTGACATCAAATGTTCTTCATGCATGCCAAGATGACAGATAAATTCTGCCCGCTGATACTCTCCCGAATCCAACATGATAAATACAATTTCCCATAATTGCAAGAAAAGAATTTGAAAGGAATATGTGTGTGTGTGTGTGGAACAGAAACTGCATACATAAAGAGTAAGGTTTATAAAATCTGTGCAGAACTCAAAACTTTGTACAAGCATGATTCCGTCCATCATCAGGGCAAACAAAAGCGCAGAAGCAGACCCCGGATATATCATTCAACTATATTTACCATGAAACTAAACAACGTCTAGAAGAATTAGTATAGAGTAAATGTGGAGAGGAACTAATTCTATTGTAAATTACAGAAAGTTTTACAGATCTCTTCTGCAAAGCGGGCAAGAGGCATGCCTGAAAAGCCATTTATCGATACAGGGTAGATGAAACAAGTGATGACATTGTGGCAAGCTTCGAACTGTTTCTCCTAGCTGAAAATCCTGAGGAAAAAATGGATCAAGATGGTTAAATTGTGTAAGCTTGATAAGCTTTTACACCCATTTCATATGCATTCTACAAGTCACACGAGAAATAGTTTAGAACAGTTCAATGCGCACCTGAAGACAAACGGAACAACCCACTTTCTCCCCGGAGGCGTCGGTATTATTATTGCTAGTAATGGTGATCGTTGGTATCTTTTCAACCAAATCACCAGACAATCCTTTTGTTCCTCCAGTATCAAAGATGTTCTGGACATCCTCAAACCGAGGTTCGACAGCACTCATCTAATAAAAGACATATATAGAGTAAGAAAATGGTATTCCCTGAGGGCATTACAATGTCATGTAATTATAACTTATCTTTGAACTCAACTCAAGCATACCTGATTTTGCACTGCACTGAGCATAGCTGGACCTATCCGTTCACGTACAAGCCGCCCGCTCAAAAGGCTCACAATAACATCGATCTATATTTTCATCGAAAATCAACAATTAGAGTGCAAGAATTGCGTTAATATCTAATAATTAGAGCCAAATGATACAGCTGAATCGAAATATCATAATTTAGAAGTAAGATTACTGACCAAATATAGAAGACATCTTATGCCGGTCTCATCAGATTGCCACAAGATCAGAGAGCATTCAAATACTTCAATAGAGAAAACAGCACCGGATATGGCTCCAACTGCTGCCCCACGGACAAATCCACTCTCCGTCTCTTGGCCAATTAAAGCCCCTGTCATGGCACCCAACAATGTGCCAACTGCAAGAGAAAGGAAACTATAATTACACATTTTTGCAATATTTTCAGTTCGCGAAAAGAATCTAGTCGAGTCGAATCGTGTAAATAATGGTGGATTCGAAGTCATTATTCCCAAGAAATTCCAGTTCAAATATGTCAAAACAGACTTTATATGAATGCGATATCACTTCAGATCAAAGAAATACTACAAAATTGCTCAACCTACAGCCTACAGAAAATGTCTTCTCTCTTCCCTCATCTCCCTTAATATCGCATGAAACGAGGCTACGCGATTCGACCTGAAACACAATCTATGGAATCAAAATCTGAAATGGACACAATACAACTAATCATATATGATTCGAAATTTTCAAATAGACAAAATCACAGAATAAAACGATTGTTCAGAATATCCAACTGATTTCGTAGGTTTTCACACTTTTCAAATTTAACACGAAATACAGCACAGACAACAACCTGGAGATCGCACCCTCTTTCTCTCTCCCTCTCTCTTCATGCTTGAACTGAACATTCAGAATAAAATCCATGTCTGAAACCCTTTCAACCACCCACCAGAACCCCAAATTAATCAAAATCCTGCCATATCCCATGAAAGTTTCCATCTTTCCGACACAGGAACTATAATTCAACACACAAACCAAAATAAACTCCATAAATACAATGATCCAAGACCAAGAAAAAAGTCAACTGATCAAGTAAAGTCCTATAACAAAAATGAACAGATCAATCAACAATGATGATCGAAAACATCATTAAATTATGAAATAAACTCACCTAATGCAAAGAAAAATGTGAAGATCGCTGAAAAAACATTCCCAACAACCACCGAAATAGCCATACTGCACATTTCTCTTATCCTTTCAACCAAATTCCCAACTTCGTACGTTAATGGGACAGAAAAT
This sequence comes from Lumnitzera racemosa, assembly GCA_024138005.1. Classification (NCBI taxonomy): domain Eukaryota; kingdom Viridiplantae; phylum Streptophyta; class Magnoliopsida; order Myrtales; family Combretaceae; genus Lumnitzera; species Lumnitzera racemosa. The sequence goes on along the minus strand of JAMXBC010000008.1, from coordinate 14,879,243 downwards.
CGAGATGGGTATTCGTAAAAATCCATGCTTTATCTAAAATTCACAAGAATTATGAGTAATCTTGGGCATATTATGGTGAATTATCTATAATATATATATATATATATGGGTGTTTTTCTTCGGAGGGGGTATATTTGAATACTTAGACCATAAGACAAGTATAATGTAACGAAAGAGAGACCGCAATCACATCAAAGATCAACTACTCAACTCGCATTAAAAGCACCGTATATTTTATTGAATGAATATTGACTCTCTTAAACTTTCTTAGGGCGCCCCATGGTCAGGAATTTTTAATTTATTTTAATTTTCGGCAAGCATTTTTCATGACCGTCACGCGCACGTCTGACCAACAATATTGATTTTCCTTTTCCCCTTTTGTAAAATTTAGTATACGAAAACATGACGGTGACATTATTTAATTTAACAAGCAAAAATAGGAAGAAAGAATTAACATAAATTTTAATATTTTAGACTAAATTCAAATAAAATATTAACTTTTTAAAATATTTAAATAATAACATGATTTAAATAAGATTTTTGATAATTATAATAATATAATATAATAACTATTTCATAAAATTATTTAAATCAATTTATAAAAAGTTAATCACTTATATAAATTTCTTAAAATATTAATTATTTATTTAAATCAAAATTTAAACTTTTTAAAATGTTAATTCTTTATTAAAACTTATTCTCAAACTTGATTCTTCTGTTGTAATTCTCACAAAATAAAATCTATTCATTTTTGTATATTCATTTTATACATAATGACATGAAAAAATGTAAAAAAAATTTTCTTCCAAACTTTTAGCCCAATTGAACTTGTTGAAAAATTATACTTAGATGGGCAAGCTATCCATCATGCCTAATGGGGAATAGTAGGGTGTGTGTTGGTTAAATAGATCAACTTAGATTGATTCATTTCAACTTATGAGTTAAATATATTAAATTCATTTGATCCATTTTTTCGATGGCCAAAAACTAATCAATCTTAATTCGTTATTTTAAAAGGTTAAATAATTTAATTTACGAATAAAAAATATAAATGGACTAAATAAATTAATCCGAATCTGTCCATTTTAGTATATAAATTAAATAAATTAAACTCGTTTAACTTATTTTTTTAAAGATACTTGAAACACTCAGCCTTAGGTAGATTAAACCAATTATTCTGTAGACCAAAGCTTTGTTTCCATACCTTTTTAAACTTTTTTTCCTTTTTTTTGTGCAAATTCCTAAGCACATTCTTTAGATTCACTGTGGTAGGAATATCCTCAAGTTACTCTTGGTTTAGAAGCAAATACTAGTAAAACTTTAACTCTCGTGTTTTGCATTCAGTTTACTTCTAACGGTTAAAACTTTTCCATATTTTTTATCAAAATTTTATATTTTCCCATATCCTTGTAATGTTATTTCAAGAACTATTCACTTTCTAGGATGACGAAATGACCAGATGAGGTAAAGCAAGGATATAGCCTCTTCATCAAGCCCATTTGTCCTTATATCGTTATGAATATCCTATTTGGTTGAAATTACAACTAAATACCAACTTGATTTTTCACATTTTCCATTATTTTGAAGATCGAAAAGTGGACTCAAAATATCATAATGTTGCCTCTAAGAATGTTTTTGTCATAATAAATTGATGAATTAAATATACGATGACTAAAAGAGTTTTGTGTTCATATACTTTATCGATTCAATTTAGTCTTAAGTTTAGATTTTTTTTTTCAATCAACTATATCATAAAATATTTACCCAAAAAAAAAATACTATTTTATAAAACTCAGTACCCAACCTATTCTATAATGAGACTAGTACTCATAACTATACAAAATTTCTTAATGACTGAATTAGACGCCTCCAAAAAGAAAAAGTAAAAATAAAAAAGGAACAAATTATCACTAATAAGAAAACTATTGAAGATCAATTGTCATATACAAAAATCATTCTCGTCAAGAAGATTCTAATCAACTGAAGGACCTACCAATTGTGTGTTGGCTTCAGCTACAGTGAACAAATAAATTAGCTATTAAGTATGCTTCCAATAATCACATTCAACTAAACCTACAACGCTTCTTCCTTAAGACACGGTGTGAAGGTCACGGGGCTCATGTGCGATTGATTTCCATTAAAATCCATGTCGTTAGGGTCACGGGTCCATCCTCGTTAGACATGTCAAGTCATCGAGTCCACAGCATGGGAGCCATCAATTATCATTTTTCCTGTCCCCAAATAAACGCGGTCTCGTCCACGTATATCTTGATTATATATTAAACCCCAGACATGCCTGCCTAAAAATTCTATAGTAAGAGTATTGAATCTGCTACAGTAATTTCGTAACCGCTCTAAATTACCAAATCAATAACTTAAAAAACTCTTTTATTGCAAAACTCCACTGCTTTATAATTAGGTTTATAAGAAAAACTCCTTAACATCTTTTTAACTATCTTTATATTTGATATTGTTATTATTTTTGCATTTATTTATAAGTTGAATATATTTAATGATGTAATTATTGGTTTTCCAACTAAATGAATTATGTTTAAATTCTCTCTCTTTAAGTACAATACGGTTGTTAAAAAAAGAAAAAAGGTTGAATATATGGGTATTTATACAAGATATACATAAATTAAAAATTAAAGATCGAACCCTATTTAAGACTATAGCTTGATCATATAAGCACTTTTTATCAAGAAAGCATAACCTAGGTTCTTATGCAATGGATCCGTGACAAAGATGAGCTATAAAAGTATCTTTTTTTTTTTTCTTGATATATGAGCTTTCTTTGTTTTCTTTTTCAAATTTCCAAACTTTCCGCGTGAAGATTTCCGAATTGGACCAGAGGTCCGATGTGAAAGCTATTAAGAAGGGTGGACGACCAAGAAGGTATTCAATTGAAACGATTTGAGGAGCACAAGCAAACGAAAACATGTGGCCCAAGAAATCCAGTCGCTGTCCAAATAGCCACGACATGCTGTAGGGGAGCATGAAACTCATCAACCTTGACTATTAAGGGTGTAATTAGCGCCGGACCCTACCGATTTTCTTTGTTTAGTATTTAACGCGTCAAAAAGTCTATGCATAAAATTAGGATTTTTTTTGTAATTTTTCCTTTTTTAAAAGAAATTAAATCGATATTGTCAACTATCTTTAAATCTAAACTATTAAATAAACTATGAATTCAATAATTTAAATTTAAAAATATAAAAATTAATGATGAGACAATTGATGAAACCAATTCTATTAAAATAAAGAACCAGAACATAAAATCTCCCACAAAAGTATAAATTACACATGAGACAAACCGATAATACATTTTCTAGACTATTAACCAAGCAAATAAATCCAATGTGATTTTACATTATTATAATGTTTCGAAAATGAAATAACACCAAAACGTTACTAAAATCTCCTGATTTTATAGGCTTGAGCGATGCTTTTCAGGGTTACTAGTACAATTTCAAAATTTTTCTAAACTAAAACATACTTTCAACATTTAAAGATTTATTTGTGCCTCGTGGATAGTTTATAAGTGTATTTGCAATCACACCTTATAAGTAGGGACAATTACATATACAACCCTCTAAACTAACTGAAATGTGCATAGATTTTTTAAAATATAACTTCTCGTCTCATAAGATCTTTATAACATGTAAATGACTTCCAAACTGTCGCTAAATTCTTCAAAACATTATTAAAAGAACTATAAATAGCAATCATTTTAGGGTTTTATCTTCATGTGGAGGAAAAGTCACATTTTTAAAAGTTAACTACTTAAAGTAAATCATCAATGGATATATGGAAAGACCCACTTTATGTGGCGGTTTACGATCCCTCCATGAACTTGATGGGTCCACAGGTTAAGGGCAAATGATCAATCCAAAATCATAGAATCTTCAAGTTCATAACAGGTCACCAAGTAAAATTAGAAAATAATTACTAAATGTATTGCTATTAGTGATAAAAAATAAATATACCTTCAAAACAAGTTTACTTTAGATGTAAGACTAATTATTGATATGTCTTAACTTTCATTGTCCTATGTTATTAATATCACAGTATAGTAACACAATATAGGTATATTGTAATTTCGATAAATAAGATAGCAAATCCTTTTAAGCTTTGTCAAAAATAGCACTAGAGCTACTTGGTTCTTGGGTTTAAAAATTGTGTTAGAATTAATTAGTTCTTAGACTCAAAGTGAATATGTAATATATATGTATAACACATTATATATATAAATCTAAGTTGACTGAAATGATTCCAAGGGCCTCATGACTCTAAGGTTTCAACCAAGCAAAATCCTTATACTAAGGTTTTTATAGGGTCTATTTACATTATCAATAGCATAATGTAGGAGTGAATGAATAACCATATCATATAGTATATCTACATAGAACTTACTCTAATAAAGAGGTTCTAATAGATAATAAAAGTGATAAGGTAAATTTTAGGTAATAATTTCTCATAATTTACTTCTATAGAGTAGGATACAAGTATACATACGAGTATGGGTATGAAGTCATGATAATTTGTATCTACCTCAAAACCTATACTTTAAAGTATATAGGGTATAGGATCTAGGGTATAATGTTTCTATTTTGTAATAAATATTGAATAATAATAAATAAATAAATAATACTATTATATTTTTTTTCAACCTCAAAGAAAGGAAAAAAAAAACAACAAAAGCCGAACCTTTAAAACCCTTAGATTAGATTCCTCGAAAAAACTTTCTCTCTTCTTTTATTATCTGTTTTTTTTTTCTTTTCATCATTTACCAATCATAGTTTAGTAAGGTCTTAAGAACATCTCAATTATTAGCTTATTTGCACCACTCAAAAAGGTATATTATATAACTTCTTATATATATGGATTATGAAATCATTTATTTGCATTATAAAATTTCGTTCCTTTCAAATTATTTTTAGTTGACCCATTGCCAATGAAATTAAATGTTTGATATTGATTATATGTATAATATACTATTTCAAAGAAAGAAAGAAAAAAAAAAACAAGTTTCAAGATACAAAATACATGATGATTTTAAAAAATCATAAGATAGGTTTTAAGTATAAAAGTTTAGTAATTAATATTTATATAGGAGGGTGTTGATAAAGTTTTATATCCTATCCTATGTATCCTATACCACTTATCCTAATTTTGAAGGTATGCATAACTTACCTTCAAAACTTTTTCTTGTAAATACAACTTCTTCTATTACTTAATTTACACTTTACCTCCCATTATAGAGGGTAAAAAAAAAAAAGTGTATCTTCTTACTTTTATTGTTGTGTCAAAGATTAGCCATGGGACTTACTAAGAGTTTAAAAGCAATTTATCATATTTTCAAATATTGAACTTTCTAAATTATACGAAAATGTGAAGAATTTTTTGTTTCTTTTTTTTTTTTTCTTCGATGCCCTGACCTAGGAAGCTACACTGGGTTGTATTTTTCCAAGATATCCTTTTCATGTTACAATCCTAATTTTATCATCCATGCAAATAAGATAATACTGGAGTTGGTAGTACGCCCGGATTAAATAATCTTCCAAACGTAGATAATCCCTCTGTGTAAATTGCTGTTTGGTTACGTACAATGTAAAAAGAAATATAAACCAACTTGATTTGATATTTATGAAAAGTGAGCTGTACCTTCGTCATACGTATATTGTGTATGTATATATATATATATATATATAGATAATAGATGTACGCAAACACACGGCTTTGAGGATTCATCATGCATTATTTTAGAAAGGAGGACAAGTGACAAAGCACTTAAAACCTATATATATATACATATTTATATGGATTGCACTACACGTGCGTATCCTCCAGCATGAATGCTGACACAATCCTTCATATCCATGTATTCCTATTTTTAGCTTAAGTTAATGCAAGTTTCCTGCAGTGGTCGGTTCAAAGATATAGATATGAAGGACAAAGAACAACAGTTATGAATTTTTTCGAGGGGGGGGGGGGGGGGGGGGGTGGGGAAATTAAAAACACTAAATATATAGTGCTGTTGATCAACAGCGAAATTTCACCAAAAGAAAGAAGTTTGCATTGTTAATGGAAAATAAAAAGTCGTTTTCATTTTTTCATATTTCTTTTATCACTTTCTTCTATACGCACATCAACAACAATCATCTCCTATCACTTGCTTTCATTGATAGCCATCTATTAGCACCATATCTCAAGATCACTTTAATATATAATTATATTAGAGGAAATGGAAAATTGTGAAACAAATAGAGTTTTTTTTTTTTCCTTCTTCTTTTTCTTTTTTCCTTTTTTTTTTTAAAATCTTCAAAGTACGGGAACATACACCATGTTGGCATCCAAGTATGTACTCAACGTGATAAGTCATATAAAATTAACAGACCCATCGTAAAGCTATACTGCAATTGAATTACCTAATATTATATTAATCACTTAAAAATTGAATTTTATAATTGAACTCAATAAAAAAACAGCTAATCCCCACATGTGTAATTTTCCCTTTTAGACATATCGATAAAATAAATTTTCCTGTGTCTTAGATGCAATGAATGCCGCCAACAAGAATTAGTCTTTTCAACCTGTTTTATACATCCACAAAACATGTTATTGCCTATCAACAACATCAACGAGCGATAGGAATAGCATAATTATGTGTGTGCCGTGTACATCTCGTACTTCATGTAATCTCGGGAAGCAACAAGGAAATTGTACATGAAGAGAAGACTTTGAGGAAATGGAAGGAAGGAAGAAAGAACAAACAATCTGGAAGTCTCTAATACATAAATAACCAACAAAAGAGGCTAGAACCTCAACCATAACAATTGTGATTGCTCTTCATCGAAATAATCATTTGATTTCTTAGAGTAGAGTTTTTTTTTTTTTTTTAATAGTAGAATACTTGTTTTTTTGGTTTGAGAATTATGTTGAATGAGAAGGTATGATAGAGTATTTATAAATTCTTGAACTTTATAACATTTGTTAAACAAATTTGTTTAATGATCAATGGATAAGATGAAATTTGTTTAATCAATCAAAAGTTATCTTGATGAACTTGTCATTGGCTCAAGTCCAATAACTTTGTTCATTAAATGAATGAGCTTCCTTACGAGAGATTGAGAGTGAGTGAACAGGTCATCCGAATTATAAATCCAACTCCCTGTATCTAATTTAAGAAGTGTAAGTCAAAATTAATATCGAGATTAACCTAATATCTTCATATAGTCAATTCATCACTTATAAGTATCATATGCAATTTGTTGAAAAAGTAAGAAACAATTGAAAAGCTTCTTTTCTTTTCTTTTCTTTTCTTTTTTTTTTTCACTTGAAAGCAACAAGATGTGAATCTTCTTGCTAAGAGACAAGAAAGACTTCTAACTCTTAGATCTTTTATGTAAAATCTAATGCAAGAGCAAGCTATTTTATATATAACAAGCTTTTTGGTTAGATAAACTTTCCTTTTTAGTATAATACATGTTTGAGTAAGTTAAAAGAAAGTAAATCCATACTCAATTAAGAGTATTCAAAGGGAGAACAAGGTCCTTAGAGAATCAAATCTGGACTGCTTAGACTATCCTTATCAATGCGATCGAGAAGTACCCCATTGATAATGCTAGATAAAATAAACATTATTCTTAGTGTATGTTTATAAGGCCACTTTTGTGTTAGAGATTTATCATTTTTGGATTAGGCTAGCTCTCCGGACCCGTATTTCTTCTTGTAGGTGGTGAGTAATATGTTATGTTCTTTGACTCTCCATTGCGTTTCATATTTCAGTAAAAACAAAACTTTCTTTGCAGCAACATTCGGGATTAGTGGACTGGATTCTACTTTTTACAAGAAATCAAAAGATGTTCCAAACGTGTTATGCATACTAACTTGCTCCTCTGTGTAAGCGCCTGTTGAAATTATGGGGAGATAATCTGCATATTAATATTATATGGTGCAAAGGTCCATGTTTCCCTGGAAACTAAGGACAGTGTCCGTATTTTATGGAGGGCTGAGAATGAACAATAACCATTAGACTAAAAAAAAATCATGTGATCACCCATTGATCATTACCATTTTGGTATGACTTAACATAGATTTGCATAGTCATAACAAACAATATGAACTATTAATGGCGATGAAAAAGTTTAAAAAGTCTAATCTAAGTTTTCCAAATTCTATTATTGGTTTTTTTCAGGAGACAGGTGCCAAAGTTTGTGCTTGGGGTAAAAACAAATAAAGCTTATAATCTACTCATGGTTGGGTCAAACTACTTGAGTAATTTCTCAAGTTTGGTTCTAGCTTATTTGACTCCACTTGTAAGGGCAATCAAGTATACTCATAAATTAAGTTTAAATAAAATTTAGATATCAATATAATTTTAATTGGTTTACCAGAAAAATATATATATATAATTTTAGTTGTAGAAAATATAATTTTTTATATAACAAGTACAAACAACTTTAACAGAATCGGGTGTAAGTTTATTGAATAAATAAATAAATATATATATATATATATATATTCAGAGGTAAACAAGCATATTCAGTATTACCTCAAGTTCTAAATCCAATAATAAAGTCAAAACTCGAGATATAATTTTTTCAGTAAGTTTGAAATCATGCTTAATATGACACGTGGAGGCTACTTAGGATACTAGGATGCTTTATGTCCTTTTCCCATTTTTAGAAACTAAAATGATACATGTATGTATGTATGTATGTATGTGTATATATATATATATATATCAATCACATTTACTTCTCCACTTAAAACATAAAAAGGTAAGACTTAGTAATAGTATAAATATAAATAATTAATAGATAATTATAAAAATTTATAGAAAATAGTAATTTTAGTAGTTATAATAATAGTTTTTAGTAATTGTAATAGTAATTTTTAATAATTGTAATAGTAATTGAAATATACGGAAAAATTAGTTATACATAATAAACTAATAGATAAGAAGATGTAACTTTATATACAGAAAAATATCAAAGAAAAAAGAAAGAAAGTTTCAACTAAATATTTATGTGCCTTGTCCTTTGAAATAGTCTGAAGAAATTGGCTATTCCAACCAAGCCAAAACCTCTTTATCATCTTCAATCTTTTTATTTATTTATTTTTCATTATTCTACTATTACGATGCTTGGTACCAATATCCACAACATATTATACAATGGAGTAGTAGGCTACCGATGCTATTATATTTCTTCATCGTTTTGCCAATTTTTATTCCGTAATCAAACTAATCGTAATCTCCACTAAGTACGGCTCGAGAGGAAGATATTAACAAATAACGAGGATAGTGACTCCTTGGGTTTTTAAACTTTCGTACTATAAGGTAGTACCGCGGGAAAAAAAAAAAAGCGGCTTTTCAATTATATTATTATGCTTAAAATTTTGATTTTATTAATGATAAAATTGTCCGACCCATCATTAGGTTACACAGTAACTAAATTAGCTTATATTTTGAGAAAATAAAAATAAAATGTGCAATCTAGTATTAATTTGGGTTCTTGATTCACTTCTTTTCTTTTATTTTTAATTTACATCAGTTTGTCCGAGGATGAATAACATTTTGAAAGAAAAGAGAAACAGGTTGCTGTCTTGTGGAGCATTTTTATTTTTGGAAAAATATAAATTTAGGACTCAAATTTGTATACATTTTTATTTGACTCATAAATATTTTAAAATTTTTATTTATATCATCAATATTTGCAAAAATTTTCAAATAAATTCTTTGTTAGTTTGTCATTAATTAACTACAATACATGACACTTTTTGATCGATCTATGAGAAAAATACAAAATTAGGAGTCAATCTTTTGTGTTTTTTCTATTTAAGTGCTAAATATTCTAAAAATTTTATTTAAATCTTCAACGTTAGTAAAAGTTTTTGAATAAATCTTCAATTAGTTTGTTGTTAATTTTTTGGTTAACTATGGTACATGGTACTTTTTAATTAGTCCACATATTTTTTTTATTAAATAATTATTATAATAAAATAATTTAAAAAGTAATGAAATAACAACAATAATAAATTATAAGGAAAATTAAAAAAATACAAAAAATAAAAAATGAAATAATAAAGATATATTCATATATAATAATAAATGTATATATGTGTGTATTTGTTATAATTTCAATAAAATAAATTTTTTAAATAAAATATTTAAAAAAAAAACTAAAAAAATTCCAACCACCCATATTAGAACGACAAAAAAAAAAAAAAAGTGGTGAATCACGGCCTATTAACTGAAATTGATCGAATCGACCTATCATTAGCTATGGGTGCTCGTGATCGCTTACTCCCTAAGGCATATCATGCAATCCCATAAAGAGGGTGGACAACCACATATCCCCGAATTTAAATAAAAAAAGAAAGGGAAGTAAGAGGGAAAACAAATAGGATTTCACTCTTTTTTTTTAATAAAAAAAATTACTTGGCTATATGTAGCCATACACCCCCTAAAAGGGTTGTACAAATGCTCGCAGGGGTTGGGTGCCACTTATAGTTAGTTGTGAATTGATTTAACTTATTTTATTATATTATATTGGTTACGACTTTTCGCTTCCTTTTAGCCATTTTAACTATTTTAAGGTTAGAGAGTAACTTTTTGCTTTTTTTTTTTATTTATTCTTTGATTTTTTTTTAAATTCATTTTGTTGAAATTATAATAAATATACATGTATATAAATTTATTATCTTATATATATCTTTATTATTTGATTTTGCTTTTTTTTTTCAATTTTCCCAAATTTTTATTATTTTCTTTATTTTTTATTTTTTAAATATTTTATTATATTAATTATTTAATAAAAATACGTGAACCAATTACAAAGTGCTAGTATCATAGTTAATGAAAAAGTTAACGACAAACTAATAAGGGGTTTATTTAAAAACTTTTGTATATGTTGAGGTCTTTAATAAAAAATGTTTGAAATGTTTAGAATTCAAATAGAAAATACACAAAATATCGAGTCCTAAAGTTACACTTTTCCTATGGATCAATTAGAAAGTACTAATGTCATAATTAATGGAAAATTAAAGGGTAATTTTTTGAAAACTTTTGTGAACATTAAGGATTCAAATAAAAATTTGGAAATATTTCGCACTGAAAAAAAAAAAAAAAACAAAAGATTGAGCCCTAAATACGTACCTTTACTTTTTTAAAAAATATATATATTCGATAACTGCACATAGATTCAAGAAACCATAGGATAAATGCTATTAAAATATTAAAACTCCACTAAACACTCTAGTCCATATACATCTTCCAAATTGTTTTTATTGTAAATCCTTCATGTTTGACATTAACTCGGGTTTGATCCCATGGAGAGTAAATTTAATAGGATGAATGACACCTTGATTGTATTGACATGGACCATTATTATGAATAACAATATCGGAGCTATAAAAAGAACAATCAAAGGATCGATTATTGTAATTGTTTTAAGCTCAAATGGATATTTGCAACGAAAGTTGGATAATGTTGAGTCTTGACAAAAGGATGGTGAAATTATATTGACTCGCTCTTCTGTAAGCGCTTATCGAAATTACAAGGAAATCATATGCTTGTCAATATTATATAAGAGCAAAGGACTATGTTTCCGTGGAAATTAAGGACAATGTCTGTTTTTAATAAAAACAACTAGACTAAAAAAATCATGTCGTCGCTGATTGATCAATACCATTTTGGTAAGACTTAACGTAGATTCGCGTAGTCATAACGAACCATGTAAACTTTATGAAAATTTTCCAAGAGCTTAATCCAAGTTATTTTCTTAATGAAATGTAGCCCGTTCCAAAACGATTTGGTATTGAATTTACTCAGTAGCACATAGTAGGTGGTAATTTGCGTCAGCAATCGTGTTCCATTTCATTTGAAGTTCGTGTTAATGCAAAAGTTATATAATATTATATAGTGATTACAAATAATTAGTTTATAATATAATTATTTTTATTCATGTCATACTTGTATCTTTTGTATCATGTCTCGCGTTTCTCTCTCTAATCATATTGGAGATCATGTCATGTGAGTATTTGTGTTATTATATTGTGTTAGAAATTGTCAACCCTAATAGAGTGTTAAAATCAATAATTAAAAAAAATATACAATTATAACTGAGAGTGTAAACGAGTAAAACTTACTTATGATCTAATTTGAATGTAACTCAAGTTACTTAAAATAGTTAATTAAGTAAAGTTCAAGCTTTATAGTATTTAGCCTTACTCAAAATCGTAATTGAGTATAAGTTGAGCTTAAATAGCAAAAACATCTATTTATACAAAAAAAAATCTAAATGAGTTTTATCAAATCGAGTCAAAACTTATTAAATATCACATCCAATCAAGCTTCAACATAAGATTCTATACTTAATCAAAGGCAAAATCCAATTTAAGTGCTTATGAATTGTCGAGTCCGATTCAAGGGTTTAAGCTTCAACCTAACATTATAAAACTATCGCTCGACTTGTTTACATTCCTAAAAGTACTTACTTGGTAACTATTATCAAGCAATGTACACAAGGGGTAATAAACTATCAACTAACTGTCATGAGTTTTGACTTGAGGAATTAGGGTAAGGTTAATTAGCCCAACCTAACTAGCTAAAGCTCTAACTCTATGGTATGAATAGAATGGGTCATTATTTACTTGTATTTTAGTAGTTTGTAGACCATTTCGCATTTTGATAACTTCATAAGGAATTGCACAATCAATAATAATTTTTCTATAGTCACGTCTTTATTTATTAAGGGACCAATCCTGCTATCTATTTTACTATTGATGCATACTCTTTTAAATTTGAACTATTGAACGAACTATGAAATTAACGGTTTAGATTTTTAAAAATAGAAATAATGGGTTAGATGATAAGATCTATCCCATCAAAATAAAAAACGAGAATGTAAAGTCTCTCACTCCTTCAAAAAGATATATATAGAGTAAAATATTAAAACCAAACAAAAAAATCGTGAACTGCAGATTGAACCGTAAACCAAACTGAAAAAATAGATTTTTTTTTTTTTGAACCATTTAGTTTATGATTCGGTTCAGTTATATATGAATGGTTCATAATTCGATTTGGGAAAACAAATCAAACCACGTTATTTTGAACCGAATCGATTCATTTAGTTAAATTAAAAAAAAATCATGTAATTATTTTATATTTTTTTCTATCAATCTTTATAGATTTCATCAAATTTTTCATATCTTATTATTCTTTATTTTAGTTTTGTGTCAATTATTAAGATTAAATTAAGTAAATTCTTTTTTAAATTTCATATTTATTAGAGATAAAAATATTTAGTAAAAATTTGATACAAGCAGTTCAAACCGTGGATCAAATCGAATCGAACCGATTTTAATTAGATTAAAAAATTTTTTAAATTGAACCATATAGTTAGATTCAACTTATAAAAAAAAAAAAACAAAAAACCCAAACTATTATGTTAGGTTTAATTCAATAAAAGAGACAAACCGTATCAAATCAAGTCATGCACGTTGTTTTGCTTTTATTCAAGGACCTACCTAATCTTAGGCCCATATATGTGGCCCATGCAGAGCCCATTAGGACTGCGGACTCGTGCTTGACCCGGCCGATGTGCATGCACGTGAATTGAATTTTCCTGGAATAGACATGCACGCATATTAAACCCGCCATCTTTTATATTATTCAAAAAATGTGTGTGTATATAATATATATATATATATATACATACATACATACATATGTATATATAAATATTATATGAACGAACTCTAGTATTGTCTTCGTGTCTTATTTACAGCGAAGTACAATAGCATAACAACATAGTCATCACTCCTCCAAGTGATCATCTTCAATATTTATTGGAACACGACAAGATCAACCGCATGCATCTTATAAATCAAAATCTCTAACATGTTGTCTTCATCACTCTCTCTATCTCTCTCTCTCTCTCTAACAGACTGAAAACTTCAATCAAATCCTTATACACTGTTTTGCTATCTTAATTAACATAATGGTGATTTTGTTTTCTTAATATTAATTGAATTATGAAGGCATTATACGTGTATAATTTAACTTTTATTTTATTTTTTTATTTGTTTGTGACTGAAGCTAGTGAAAATCCATACAAGAGAATACTGAGGACACTTGAAAAGGCTGATGGAAGTGAATTTGGAAAGTACTACTCATTGCCTGCTATCAATGACCCTCGAACAGGTTCCAATTAATTCACTTCTTTTTGTTTGATGTTTCCTTATCTAAATTTTATTTGATTCATAAAACATTCATGCAGCTTTTATTAGGAATCTCTACTGTTTATACAGTCTTTGTCAAGAATTTTTACTATTTATGCAGCCTTTATCAAGAATCTCTATTGTTCATAAATGATAACGAGCTCATACAATTCATAAGAAAATGGAAAAAGATTATGTCTCAAACAAATGCACCATTATAAGTCATTGGTTCATAAGAATTTCTTTTTTTTTTTTTTTGGTATAATATACTAATAGCATATAGATAAAAAGAAAAAAAAAAAAAAAACTAGGAATATCATTATTCTATGATGATGATTTATTTGGTTATTCAATGTAAGTAGCATTTCCTATATGCTTACAGTGGCCCATGTTAGCAAATATTATGTTTCCACAGAGTTGATGATTTCAAAAGTTGGTGAATAAGACAGACAAACATGTAGTTTTAAACACTAAAATGCAAAACATGCAGGCCTAAACATAGAATTAGTGACTGGTGTTGTATGTGGGTAAATTACATCGCCTTATTAAGATCATTAAGTCTTGTATTGCAGATAAATTGCCTTACTCTATTAAGATCCTACTAGAATCAGCAATTAGAAACTGTGATGAGTTCCAGATAAAAAGTGAAGATGTTGAAAAGATACTTGATTGGGAAAACACATCTCCTAAGCAGGTTGAGATCCCATTCAAGCCGGCTAAAGTTCTGCTACAGGTAGCCCTGAATTTTGATAGTAACTAAACTATTGCTCATGTTGCAATTCATGTACTTTGGTTATACAAAGTCTGTGCATACAATCTCAGGATTCAACTGGAGTTCCCACAATAATCGACCTTGCTTGCATGCACGATGCCATAAAGAGCCTTGGAGGAGATCCAGATAAAATTAACCCACTGGTTAGCTATTCATGATTGGTTTTACCTTTATATTTGGGACTTTTACAAATTAATTTTGGTTGATTAGTCAATATTTAGAAAAGCCACGAATTAACTTTTGGTAAATGCAACTTGGCATGTGATGGTATCGTGCACAATGGTGTAGTCTAACGGTCCTAGGAGTGTGGCCAAGCCTTGCAAATGCACCGTGATTGCAAAGCCCTCAAATTTAGGGATCAAGATCCATAATTAGTGGTAAATTTATTTTTTCACATAACTGAGAAAATCTTTTGAAATTAAATCTAGACAATTGTCTACTCTTTGGTCCACTAAGATAAGCGAATATGATAGATCATGATTAATCGTGTTTTATAAGAATACATAGGTTGAAATTATTTTACCTCCATCAAGTAATTGAACTACAACAAAATATGTTAATCTGGAGTTGGTAAGGAAAAGTTAGTCTATGAGAAAGCCAATTCCGCCCTGAAAACTAACTTATAAAGTGGAAGATTGAAACATTTATTTAAGCACACTATATATGCAATAACAATGCTGATCATAATGAAAACTAGCTTTGAGACCATGTGAAAACCCCAACTCAATTAGATTATAAAGGGCCAAACAAGTATATAAGAATATCCAGAATTTTTTAGGAGACAATGTAGAAACTAACATATAAAATGACCTATGAATGTTTCATATGGTTTATCAGTTAAACCCAACACATTGTCAAGCTACCATACAACAATAATTTCCCTCAAGTATAGTTTACTATGCAAAAGATAAAGAATTGCAAAACGTCCTAATGCTTGAATCAAGCAACTATGCAAACATCAAAAACTAGCTGACATGACTAACATATAAGCATGTAAAATTTCTGCCTGGCTCTGGAACATGGAGGTGGAATCTCAAGAAGTTAAACTTTTGGTGTTAGAAATTAGCAGCCCAAAATTATGGAACCTTTGTCGTATTCCAAGAGCGATGCTGTTGTTTTCTGTTGGAAGTCTTCATCATTTTAATATACAATTCCATACATGCAGAGTCCTGTAGAGCTCATTATTGATCGTTCGGTTCAGGTTGATGTGGCAAGATCAGAAAATGCGGTTCAAGCTAATATGGAAATCGAAATGCAGCGGAACAGAGAAAGATTCGGCTTTCTCAGGTGGGGATCCACAGCTTTCCATAAGATGCTCGTTGTTCCTCCAGGATCAGGAATCGTCCACCAGGTAATGCCATAAACTGCATAGCAAAAGGAGTTATTGTGCAGTGTTGGAGAATCTAGTAAACACAAACTTGCATTCAATAAGCTCAACATTGAAAGTGTACTGCACAGGTAAACTTAGAATACCTTGGTAGGGTTGTGTTCAATAGAGATGGGATGCCTTACCCCGATAGTGTAGTAGGAACTGATTCACACACAACAATGACTGATGGACTTGGAGTTGCTGGCTGGGGAGTTGGTGGGATAGAAGCCGAAGCTGCAATGCTTGGCCAGGTAATAAGAAACTTCTATTATATGTTCCCGATCATGAGACTGTTAACTTGTCCATTGTCCATTGTCCATACTGGTTGGTGTACCACCTCTGTTTCCCTTTCTTATTTCCTCATAAATTGCAGCCCATGAGCATGGCCCTCCCAGGTGTGGTTGGATTTAAATTATCAGGACGGCTGAGGGAAGGTGTGATAGCTATTGACTTGGTGTTAACCATAACACAGATGCTGCGAAATCATGGCGTTGTTCAAAAATTTGTCTAGTTCTGTGGTAAATATAAGCTTCAATGCTAAGTTCTTGTCTTGTTATATTGATTCTACATCTTATGCATATATCTGGTATCGTATTTTCTATACTACTTTGCAATTTAGGGGAAGGTATGTGAGGATCATCATTGGCAGATCGGGCTACAATAGCCAACATCGCCTGAGTGTGGGGCAACCATTGGCATCTTTCCGGTTGATGAAATCACCTTGCAGTATCTGAAAATGGTTGGAAAAAGCGATGAAATGGTAAATCATCAGCAGATTTTCACATCCATTGAGATGAGCAATCTTTTCCTTGTATAACATATAGGACAACCCGTGTGGGTTGCAATGATTGAATCCTACTTGAGGGCCAACAACATGTTTGTAGACTACGATGATGTAAGTACACATGGTTTCATGTTTCTGTATTATTTTTTGTTTTAAATTTGCTGACGAAAATACAATTTTGTGAATGAACTCAGCCCCCAGACGAGATATTGTTCTCATCCTACCTAGAATTAGACCTTAGAGATGTTGAGCCCTGTGTATCAGGGCCAAAGAGGCAAAATATGTATTTTAATCAACTGTCATTACATGTTGTCCTTTTTGAACAATCACCAAACTGTATAGAAGCCTCACGATCGAGTTCCATTGAAAGACATGAAGGCAGATTGGCATGCATGCTTAAACAGTAAAGTTAGATTTAAGGTGAGACCATTTTGCTGATAGATAAATCTACTAGTTCCCTAGAGATTTTGCATTAATGAATTGATTACTTTGTGTGGTAGGAAATTTTTAATAACCGATTTGATCCTTTTTTAAGCAGTTCAGGTTTTAGAATACTAAAAGCAAAGCAAGCAGTGTGAAGTAAAAGTTGAAAGTCAAATCAGAAATATCTGATACTTTCTTCTTTCAATCGTAATGATAACCCAGGGTTTTAACATGCCAATAGAGGACCAGAGCAAAGGTACTAGAATTTGAATTTGAAGGACTGAAGGCACAGCTCATCCGAGCATAATGCTTGGGGCTGGATTGCTGGCTAAGAAGGCTTGTGAGCTGGGACTGGAGGTAAAAATTTGCATTTATTTCAATAGATTGTTCCATAGTGCATGTGTTTTCTATTTCGGACAATGTTGAATATGTTTTTTCTTCCTACCTTTGAACTTCCTATTGCCTCTTCTGTCTTCATTTGGCTTGCAAATATATCATGTTTAAAGAAAATAACCAATGTCTTGTATTTTTATTAATGTATTGGATGCCTTGAGTTGATTAAAATTTTATGTCAGGTTAAACCATGGATAAAGACAAGTCTTGCTCCGGGTTCTGGAGCAGTTACAAAATATTTGGAAAAGAGGTGTAAATCATATTGTTATCTGTTTTGGGCTGTGAGATTTCAGGTTTTTTAATCACAATTGATGGCATTGTTGTGCAGTGGCTTGCAAAAGTATTTAAATAGGTTAGGATTTTATACCGTTGGATATGGATGTACCACATGCATTGGTAATTCAGGTGATCTTGATGAGGCTGTAGCATCAGCTATTATTGAGAATGGTAATTTTTTTTTTTTCTTCTTTTCTTGATTATTCCTTCCCAATCTTCGCTACAAAGAAACCATGCAGCATTTCAGGGTGTTAATTTGATTCACTCTTCAGACATTTTAACTGCAGCAGTGTTATCAGGCAATAGGAACTTTGAGGGGGGTGTGCATCCCCTTACAAGGGCCAATTATCTTGCTTCTCCCCCACTTGTGGTTGCTTATGCTCTTGCAGGCACTGTGAGTAGTCTCAACAAGGCAAACGCATGAATTTTTTTAATCCTCTATCCATGATCTATATTATGTTGACCACATATCACAAACATATGGTTTCTAAGTACGTCAAATGAATTTATCATCCGTGAAGGTGGATTTTGATTTTGAAAAAGAACCGCTTGGGCAGGGGAAGGATGGGAGGAAAATATATTTGAGGGACATATGGCCAACGAGTGAAGAAGTAGCAGACGCGAGAGCCAAAACTTCTTTAACTATAACAAAACCAAATCATTAACCAAGTATTTCAAAGGCTTTCTTTCATTTTTCTTGCAGGTTGCCCAATCAAATGTTCTTCCTGATACGTTTAAGGCCACCTATGAAACAATCACAAGAGGAAGCCCAACCTGGAATCAACTCTCTGTGCCATCAGGCGAGCTTTACGCTTGGGATCCAACATCAACATACATTCACAAGCCACCATATTTCGAGGATACGACCATGTCTCCTCCAGTACCGCATGGTGTGAAAGATGCTTATTACTTGCTTTACTTAGGAGACAGTATTACCACCAATCACGTTTCACTACCGGGTAGCATCCACAAAGACAGTCCTGGTGCAATGTATCTCATTGAACACGGGGTAGATAGAAAAGACTTCAACTCCTATGCAAGTCGACGTGGAAATGATGAGATCATGGCTAGAGGCACATTTGCCAATTTTTGATTGATCAACAAGTTGCTGGAAGGGGAAGTAGGACCCAAAACCATTCATATACCCAGCAGCGAGAAGTTGTCAATTTATGATGCTCCAATGGTAATACTCTACATTTGTGCCATTGGTAAAGTCAACTAGGATACCTTATGAGTTGAGGTAGAGTTAAGTTAGTTGATTGTGTATCTAACTGCATCCTGCTTTCTATGAATCTGCTCAAAATGCACACTAGTGATGTTTAAATTATATTAGCCAAAGTTGTTCATGATGAAATTAGTCTTTTAAACGGAAAATTCAATGGTACATTTACCGAGCTTTCAGATGAGGTCATAAGTTCAGATGTCTGACAGAGATACAAAAATGAGGGACATTACAGCATCATTCTAGCTGGGGAAGAATATGGCAGCGGAAGTTCCCGTGATGGAGCTGCAAAGGGTCCAATGTTACTGGTACAAACAACGCTGTTCTTTTCGGTGGTTTCATTTCCCTTAGTCTAGTACACTAACAAAGAATAAATTCAGGGTGTAAAAGCAGTAATAGCAAAAAGTTTTGAGCGGATACACCGTAGTAATTTGGTGGGCATGGGCATTATTCCAGTGTGTTTCAAGCCTGGAGAAGATGCTGAAACTCTAGGATTGACTGGACATGAACGGTACACTACAGAACTTCCAAACAGCGTGAAAGAAATCAGACCTTGCCAGGATATCGCAGTGCAGACAGACGATGGCAAGTCATTCACTTGTACGTTGCAGTTTGACACAGAGGTAACTCCAGATAATCCGCATGCCTCCATCACCACCATTTGCATTTTGTCTAAGATCAGGCTAAGTGCTATTGTAATCGTGCAGGAGGAGCTGGCTTATTTTGATCATGGAGGTATTCTGCAATATGTCATCAGGAAATTGATCCATGCTGCACAATGAATTAAGCATATAAGATTCACGAGACAGTCCATAGGTCCACTGCATAATTTGTAGTTTAATGTACAACATTTAATTCTGGTACATGGTTCGTTTTTAATCTGAAGTCCATGTTCCATATTCCTAGTGGATAATATGTATGTGACGCGTGTGAAAGGGAAAAGGAAAAGAATCAAAACTACATAGAATATGAGATTTTTATACAGATAACCGCATTATTAAATCCACAGGATCAATAGTTTTGAGAGTCTGATTGCTATTTCCATTGACTGTTTTACATAAGAAACTTAACATGGGAATGTAGAACACCAAATGCATAAAATAGAGGTTTATTCAGGTTTCAAGGATTAAAAAGTGGCTCATTTTTAGTTATCACAAACATGAGTGGTGGCCGGTGGAGGAGCAGGATGACGTGAGTCGGACATGTGAAAGCGAATGATAAGATAGAAGTCTTTCCAAAAAAAAAAAAAAAAGAAAAATTCTAAGAAACGTAACAAAAGTCAATGATATTTTCTTCCTTCTACAGATGAATCTCAGTGCTGCTGAAAGCAAAAATTTGATTTCCTGACAAAGTAAGAAAGCATACAGAGTTAGCAGGACGGCCGCAAACTAAATATTATAGCATTACGCTTTGAGCTGCATGTGGCGTTCCTCAAGTCTAACAGAGGGTTCCGTGTGAGATGCACCCATGAGACAAAATTTGGACATCCACAAGTTTCATTGAAACCTACAGTAATTGGCCTCATCAATAAAGAAAAAAGATAAGAGAGCTAGAACATTATTTGATGCACAAAGAAAATCAACCCAAAAAGAGAGAGAGAGAGAGAGAGAGAGAGAGAAGAAAGAAAGAAAGAAAGTTGCAGTTAGGAGGACCGAGATTACATTCTGAAGAATGAACTTGAATTTGTACAGTATGCATGGCTAGAAAAGATTCGTTAAATATTGTACACCTGCAAGGCAAAATTCGATGTCAGGTTATGTTCAGCATTGAGGCAGATACGTTGATATGATTATGAATAGAAACTACTCTTATGTTCTTAGACTCAAGGTTGAGTAATTGAGGAATCTCCTGGACATTTCACACTAAGGTAGGATTGTGCTTACTGAATTGGTAGTCCAAGAGCCCTAATAGAAGCAATTGAAATAATTATATGTTGCACTGACAACGACAAGTCTTCTTATGGCAATTGGGTCTCCATTCTCGCACTTTTTGGTGCTGCCAAGCAGAGTGGTTCTTTCTCCTCAGCACCACCTTGTAGAGACTCTAGGAGCTCTTGTAGTTGTCTGGATCATACGCCTCTTAACACATTTATATACAAGTGAAGTAGGAAGGAACTGCTTATAAGGGTCGTTAAGAAATTCGGTGCATAATTGCAGATTGTGAGAAAATACTGCAATATAAAAGCACATGAGCAGCATGGGATTTTGCTCTTTATGGATCATTATGACACAAACTTAAGCCACTCTTTTTAGTACAGTAATCTCAATGCATGTATGCCAAGCCTAGGCTGAATGCAAAGCTCAATCTCCTGACTAGGAGTCCAACTGCATGAGAAGATCCATATATCCCAGTGAGTATTTCCCACGCACATAAAGGAGCAGACAATTTTTATTCTTCAGGGAGAGAAATCTGCATGAGAAGATCCATCAGTTGTCACTGATTGCTGATGATTAATTGCAAGAAGAAACTTCCCCCCAAAAAAAAAAAAATGACTAAGTTACCAACCAAAAAGTTTGAGGAAAAAATTTTGAGTCATGAACCTAAAAGATAGGGTATTTGCCATCGGATCCATGAAAGAAGCAAGTGTATCTAACTTCAACACATAAAATCACTATCTGGAGTTGCAATTTCCCCTACAAGTGAGGTCATCTGATCATGAGGGAACACTATGGGCCAAACATTGCTCATGCGCTACCATAGACATATGGAACGACTTGAATTTCACTGATTCAATCAAAATTTAGAACCTCTCTGACCGGGACCACAAGGAGTGATGACGCCCACAGCTTGGGTTACGATTAAGAATGATATTGACCATAAGAAATTGAAAGTGTTCATTCAAACTCTTAAGAAATATTAAAGTTGAACATACCTGATATTGGCCATTGAAGGGGAAAAAAAATACATAACACCAAGCCAAACTAGTTCCTGCCTAGCTAGCACTCAGACCTCAACTGTTGTAGTCCTGCCATATAATTAATTTGCAAGTAAAGATGTTTCTTCAAAAGATTCCAATTGTTCATCCATTATCCCTTTTAAGCTATTCAATGTCTCAAATATCTGCTCTGCAAATGGATGGGATTCATCTTCCACTCCAAATGTATGATGGGTGCTTTCAATCTCAACGGCACTGCAACCAACAGGTTTTCTGATATTTTTCTCTTTCATTACCTTCCTCAACCTGGCAGCATTCTCCCATTTCCCTGTATCCTCATACATCTTAGCGAGGATTATATAACGTCCAGCATTCTCAGGGTCCAACAGAAATAACTTCTCTGCAGCCTTTTCAGCAAGTTCCACATTATTGTGTATCCTACAAGCACCAAGTAATGCACCATAGGCATCTCTCCCCGGAGCAAAGGGCATAGTTTCAATTAGCTTCACCACTTCATTGAGCAAGCCAGCTCTTCCAAGAAGATCCATCACACAAGCATAATGCTCCTCCGACTTTTCAATTCCATAGTCTGCCATTTTGTCAAAAATCTCCAAGCCTTCTTTAAGCAATCCTGCGTGACTACACGTTGATAAAATACACAAAAATAATACTCCATCTGGGTGCAAACCAACCTCAAGAAATCGGGAAAACATGTTGAGTGCCTCATTGGGATGGCCATACATTCCATAACACCTGATTATTGCATTCCAAACCACTATATTTTTATCCATGACTCTATCAAAAATATCCCTAGCTATGTTCACATGACCGCAATTCGCATAGGTTGAAATAAGCCCACTTCCCAAAGCAGCATCGAGTTCCATACCCGACTTCACAATGTAACCATGAATCCAAAAGCCTGCTTGAATTGCTGCTGCTTGAGCACATGCAGGTAGAATACCAACAAATGTGGCTCTATCCGGCTTCACATTACCATCTTGCAGCAAAACAACAAATAGCTGCAAAGCTTCATCGACAAAATCATTCACCACATATCCAGAAATCATCGAATTCCAACTAACTATATCTTTTCCAGGCAATTCATCAAACAACCTTCTAGACGGTCCAACCTCCCCGCACTTGGAATAAAATGTCAAAAGAGCATTACCAACATACAAATCCCTATCAAATCCCAGCTTCACAATATGGGCAAAAACAGCTTCACCACGACACAGGTTTTTCCAGGCACTGCATGCTTTCAACACAAAGGTAAATGTATACCGATTTGGTATGACTCCACTCAATCTTAACTCATCGTAAACACTTAAAGCTTCCTCAAAAGGGCCCGAACTCGCATACCCTTGAATAACCACGTTCCAAAGGAAAATATCTCTTTCGTGCATTTTATCGAAAGCCTTACGTGCATCGTACATATTTTGATTTGTAGTCACATTACATGCAATATAAGCAGCTATTAGTCCAGTAATAACAAATGGGTTTTGTTCCAGACCACTAGTTAGTATCTGGGCGTGGATTATTTTTACAGATTTGGTGTTTGTGCAACATTGTAATAAGTTTGTATAGTCATATGAATCTCTATATGGTCTTCTACGTGAAAAATCAGTGACCAAGAATCGAATAAATGTGAAAGCTGGATTGGTTAGGGATAATCCAAATCTAACAAGGTGATTGAATCCTCGACCCAACTGTTGCATTGGGTCGACAACTTGAAATACACCAAAAAAAAAAAAAAAAAAAGTTCGTAGTTTCTGGAGTGCTTTGAAAGAAAAATTCCACTTCAGCATGAGCATCGGAGACACAGAAAAAATAGGCCACTTTTAAAAATATTCTATATTATACAATATAAATGGAAGTGAAATCACTTCTGTACGGTTTTCACTTTTCTTCAAAGGAAGATCACGTTGCTAGATGGACTATATTTAATTTTTCTCTTTTGAAATATTATAGCCCATTTACACAGAATGTTAAAGGGGCCCAGGGTAGTTTGAACACTGTAGAATTAATAGTCAAAAGGTTAATTTTGGAATCATGTCCGAGTATATTGAAACATGTTAAATATTATTACCTCTTATTTTTTAAATTTTGCATTCATAACTCAATTATAATAATTTAAATCTTATTTTACTATATATTTTATATAAAATTACAAAAAAATAATTTAAAAAATGTATAAAATCAACAGTAAAATAGTATGAATGGGCAATTTCAAATACAAAGCGTTGAACTTGTAAAATGAATATAAAGATATAATTCTGCATAACGATACATTGCCCATTATTTGGAACGAATTCATGGACCTAACAACCAACAAATAACAATTCGATAAGGTTTTTATTTGTCAAGCACAAAATAGCCATGCCATTTGGTTTTCTAATCAATTCCTCATCCTTTAAGACATTTTCAATTATTTATTGCATTTTCTATTCGCCATAATCATATAGTAAAATTATAATATTTTATGGAGGGTTTTACTAGAGGTGTAAATTTGACTTCGCCTTAAAATTTAGCCGAATTCCACTTTATTATTGTCTGACATAAAGCTCGACTCAATCGATCATAATTTATTGGTGCAAACTCAAATTTTCACAATATTGACTGAGTAGCGAGTAGATCCAATTTAAATAATTTTGATCTCCACAAAAATTTCAATGAAAAAATGATTTTAAATATTTAGTAAGTCAAGTTGAAGGTATTTGAGTTGAGCTTAAGTGAAGATTACATATCTTAAGTTGGAACCTAAATTTTGAAAGATTATATAAATTCTAGTTTAATATCGTTTAACTTGACTCAATTAATAAAAAATTTGACAATATTAATCAATTGTATGAAAGAAAATTCTTTTATATGACAGTCAAGCATTCTAGACATGTATGCACCATTGAGGTGAGTCTGTGCGTGGGTTTTAGCATAGGTTGTGAATATAGAGATTAGAGAGATCAAATTTTTATCTAATTTCCATAGATTTTGTGTGAAAACCACTCTAGTAAGTCCAGTCTAAAGTCATGTTTGATACGTAGTATTTCTTAGGATTAGTTAATTCTATAATTGAATTTTTTTTGTCTTCTTGTAATTAAGAAATGTATCGATGAATACATTACAGGTAATATTATTTTATTTCATCAATGGATGCGCTTCATAATAGATGTTTTTATTTTTTTATCTGTAAGTGTGGTGAAAGGTAGAAGAAGTGAATTTTTATGTGATATTTATAGGGTTTATTGTTTAGGAAATTTCGCTTCAGGTGTCCTGATTCAGTGTTCTTGCCTTTTGAGCGATAAGTGGTTCTTCCTCTTTTATGTTTAACTTAATGTAGTTCGTGTAGAAGAAATGATTATTTTAGCTTTACAACAATAAATAATAGAAATATAATATTATACGTTTTCAATCTCATAATGTAAGTATTGACATGAGATGAAATATCGATAAAGGAATTCTACTGTAGGTAAGTTTATGGTAAGGATGTTGATGCATTGATGATCTAGCGGGACATATCAAACGCAAATCTCATCAATAACTACGTTTTCACGCACAAAGTAGTAATCAATATTGGTGGTCCAAAAAAAAAAAAAATTGGTAATCAATATCAAAATATTTGGATAACCATATTGAATAGGGTTAGCAGACAAATAGCCAATACAAAGATTGCCACAAGTGATGATGAGGTGTTAAATATAGATCTTAATTCACAAGCTAAATGGTAAATCCAATTGAATGTGCTACGACATATGCAAGTGCTTTGTGTTCAATTTCAATGAAGCTTCTAAATATATTTGGCTATTAGAGGATATGAGGTTCTACCAAAAAAAAAAAAAACGATGGTATACGTTGTAATTGATCAGCTGTATATAGACAACCGATCAAATTTCCCATCAATAATATCAATCAAGGAGACATTAGGTGTGCGTTCAATAAGAATGACCCATAAAGAGACTACCATGCTCATTTTGTTGATAATTTTGTGTTTAATCTATCAATTGAAACACAACACGAATGATTATAAATAGATTTGGATAAATAAAACTTGATATGATTACTGATTGGGTCAAACCCATTTAGATAAATTTATAAACGTGGGCATAATTAGGTTATTTAATAAATAAGTACCATATTTAGGTTATTTGTAAGTTGTAATGTTTTCATTGGATTATCCATACATTTTATCTGTAAACTCCTTACCCAAAAAAAAAAAAAAAAACAATAAACTAAAAGATATCCTTATAAGTTGTATAATTTTCAATGTAATTTTCATCATAAATATTGAGCAAATTAAAGAAGACACTTGAAGCATATTTTTTTCAAATATAGACTCAATAAATATGATATATAAGTCTAACAATTCGTACTAATATATCATGTCTGTATTTTATATACAAGAATTTCAACCCATAACACAAGCTATTTATTAGCATGTCTAATATGGTTTAATTCATTTATTGATTAAGAAAATTCTAAAATAAATATATCTTAAGTGTATAGTCTTTGTGATACCCTACAATTTTAACGACTAGATCCAATATCTAATTTAGAAAATATAAATTTTGTAATTTTGCAACCAGGTTTCGAGTGACCAATTTAGAGTGTTCATAAAGATAACTTGATTAAGGTAGAAATTTACGAATAGATTAGGAGTACTAGTTGAGGAAACCTCATAAGCTTGGATCTCGAAAATGTAATAATAAAAATATAGTCAAAATTGTAAATTTTACTATATTATTGTATAAATATCGAAAATGTGCAGGATCCATGCTTATAATCAAGGAACCTTTAGAGATAATTTATATGCATAATAAAATTATTAAATGACATAAAATAATATGTAGAAAACATATATATATATATATAGAATATAATTATTATATAAATATATATATATATCCTTATAACTATTTAAAATACCTGGATATATGTAACAATATACTAATTTAATAAAAGATATTAGTAAAAAAAAAAACTGTGTGGCATTAATGAAAAATTTATGGAAGGCAAGGCAAGACTAGAGGATTGAGTGGAATCAAAACCCAAAATATTGGAACCTAATATCACTTTTATAACGTGCGTTGGTAAAGAATAACTCAAACCTGGTTATAAAAACATAAGCTAACATCCATTGTGAAGTTTAGTTACCTATAGTTTCAGGAAAAAATCGTGAGAGAGAAATCGAGGTGAGAAATGAATTTTTGGAGAAACTTTTAACAAGATGGTATAATTTGGGTATTGAAGGTTTGCGGGGAAAGTTAGCACCTAGTAGTGAAAAAATATAAAATAACCTCCTCCTAAAGGTGCACCACACCTTGGAGTGTAGACAAACTTGGAGCGTTTGATAGCGGTTGGAGAGGCATTTCTAGTAAATGTTTGACTTTTTCGATTTTATCAAAATTTTTTCTAAAAATGGTTAGTAATTTTAAAAAATTATGAAATTTGGTTTTCTTAAGTACTTTTACATTATAATTTAAATATCAAACCAAATTTTTGAAATTTTAAATACTAGTATAAGGTCCTTAAAAAAAAAAAAAGGCCTCATCGATTAGTTTTGTATCACATTTTCACAAGTTCAAATGTTATAGTTTTGGTCTAGATTTTTATGTATAAACTCCTAAGAGATGATATTTTCATATTATGTGGTTAGATTTTTGAAATCTCAAAGTTGGATTTTGGGAAAAAATTTGTCTCACTTAAAGCAGTGTGCTAGTGGTAGATTTTCATAAAGGGAGCTTACTTGATTGTGCAAAACTATGTTATAAACTATTTTCACTAATGTAAAACAACTAAAAGTGAGTAATTCCAAGTCTTAAGTTGAGGATTTTCTACTAAAAATAAAGTTTAAGTTAAAACTTTGTAGTTTATAAACTTAATTCTAAGTTTTTTTTCTTAAAATATATAAAGTTTGGAGAAGAGTGGAATAGATGACTAATGTTGAGATGTTTTGATGTTGTAAAAATAGGTTTAGCATAATTTTCCAATCAGTCGGATCTATAAGTGGATTAATGAAATATAAAAGTAAGAGTAGAGTAGGAAACTCGGTTAAAAAGCATAGTCCGATGGAAAAAGCTTGATACATAACTATAATAAAAGTAGTTAGAAGCTTGGTCAAACCGTAAATTGATACTAAATATTATATCAGATTTGGAGTCAAAGAGTAGGTTAGAAAGTGGCATAAATATAAACCCTAAGGACTTACCAAAGTCAAAACTCAACTAAAAAACTTCTTAATAAAAAACCTACGCTAAAATACCATGTTAGAACCTTGGTCAAAATTTACATCACTTAATTAATACTTGATAAATGGCATATGAAACTTACTTAACTTAAATGAACAACATACCTAAATGTCAAAATAAATTCTTATTCTATATATTGCATGAAAACTGAAGAGGTTATATTAATTATTTAGGGATAATTGAAAAAGGCTGAAGCGATGCGGAAAGATAACAAGCATCAACACTAAGCTAAGTGGAATCGATATTTCAAGGTATTTTGGAGTATTATTTTAAAATACTTAGAAGCATTGTTATGTTTGTGGTATGTAGATGTAACTTAGTTGTTTGTGTGTGTGCCATCCATATACTTAAATGTTACCTTACTGTTGTAAGAAGTAAGCTCAACATTGTGATTGTGATTGTGATTGTCTTATGTATACTATTTTGGTTTAGGTTGATTAAAATTGGTTAATTACCCCAAAAAAAGAATTAACTTAAACTCGATCTCACTTTTAACTGAACATGCATCGAAACCCACTAGGGGAAATGGTTAAAATTATCGAGCTAAATATAAACCTTTCGATGAGGATAACTGAAATAGTCCTTAGTTGAACTAAGTAATAATAAGAAAGGTCACAGCAAGGTTAGGGACAGTAGTTCAAAGGTAATTTGGTGTAAAAGATGTTCTCTATTGCATAAGTACTAATTTTGGCTTTGATTTGTAAGTACATGACGTCAAACTTCTCAATCCAGATTAGAGTAGGTGTAATTTCTTTAATTTCACAAAAGACTAAATAATATCATATGATAACACTTGCTTGTACATGTGTTGCATCTAACTAACTATTAAAAACCCTAATTGTATTGTATTGTATTGAATGCATACTTTTATCTCTATTTCACTTATTGAGCAAGTTATTGCTTATTCTCCTATATATTCTTTTGTAAGTCTTCTCTAATTAACAATAAGTGAGGCTAGGATGTGAGGATTAAGAAAAAATGGTTAGACTTTTGTTTTCTATTATCAATTTGTTGTAACTTTTTGAAAAGAGATAATTGAGTCTTCCTTGGCGACTTGCAGGTTTAACCTTGAGTTGTAATGTATTTAACTTAAATCTATGATCTTAAAAGACTATTAAAAATATAGCTTTTTTACGCGAGTCTATTACTTGTAATTGCGATTATAAATCAAAAGTCTTGTTTTGTAGGTCTTTGATAGAGAACATTTTAAAAGATTATGCTACAAGTTTTATAGCTAACAAGTATTGAGTTGGATGCTTCAAAATGATTGAGTCAAATAAATGTTGTGTAGATTAAGTTTACAATAACAGTTGTAAAACTAGCTCTTATCATAAAATAGTTTACATGGTAAGACTATTGTGACTCTACCAATCTGGAGCATAACAGTTTTTATTTGAAAACAACGATTTTTTTTTTTTAACAATGTTTCAAGTATCCATTTCAATTACTTAATACATATACTATAAATTACATTAAAAAGTACACTAATAATTATAAAGATATCTTTTTTATTTTATAGGTTAGATGTATGAATAAGTCCAATGAAAATATAACAGTTGAATAATCTGAGCATAATTCAAACCTTAAGTTCTATGTGACTATTTTAAAAAAGAAAAATTATGCATAACTGTTTTGTAGTTTTCAATATGATTAATAAATAAATCATATTATAAGTAATCACGTATTTATTTGTTAAGATTGTTATAATCTAGTGTTTCTATTAAATTCGATTTCCACCTCTTCCAAAATTATAATAGATGTATTGGCAAAATAATAATAGAAAAAACTTGTATTTGTTTAAACATAGATACTAATACGACTTGTAATACAAATTGCCTAAAACTCGTAAATCAAACTTTCCTTCGTCTGCACAAAATCTTCCATACATCTTTCTTGGATAGTCTTATCATGAATTTGAATTGTGATATTTTTCATAATCATGTCGTATCTCAAACATTCGAGTTAAGTGCTGGTGAATCTCCTTAGAATTTGACTTCTGGACTTTCGATCTATCGTTAAGGATTTTATTTTGTAATACTTAGTTAGATTTATAACTTTATTATCTAGATACATCTAATTGATGGAGTTAGGTCTTGTAATAAGATTGAGTACGTGGGGCATACCATCTATCTAGTTTCACTTCACCAGTTGATAAATCAATAACAGTCGACTTCTGCATATGAGGCCTCGCGATTTCAATCAAGTATTCACGTTCCTCCTTAGACTGCTCAGACATAGATAAAATCAAATGCCAGATCATACTAGATCAAGTTAAACAGCCAACATGAGGATAATACAAAATGTATTAGACATATACTCGGGGTTAACTGCAAGTAACATATATGATATATGATCCTTCCTTTCAGTGTAAGATCAAATGTGAAAGTGTCAAAGAATGTTATCAGGCATTTGGTCATCACTGATTTAACCGCATACCACAATTTCTTAGTACCCTGTATCCTTAGGTCCCTAGCTTACACATAAGCTAATTTTCCTTCAATGGCCGCAGCAAATGATAAAATGGCAAAGAATTTCCCCTTGCCAGTTTTACACTGACACACCAAAAGAAAGAAAGGAGGGGAAAAAAATAGACCCAGCAATACATAAGGATGTTATTCTTTAAATTCTCTACCATAACGGTTCTTGTAGCTTTCTTATTCGTGACCAGATTATAAGTCTAGAAATCCAGACCTTCCCATGAAGAGTTGAACAATACATTGTGGTTACAGCAAATTGAAAGTAGCATATGGTCAAAGGTGGATTCAATTGGGGGGCAATGAAGAAATAGATCACAGAACCAACAAAACTAAGGAGAAAAGGGAGAAGAATGACACATGATACAACGTGGTTTGGAATGAAAGTGATCATCTTTAACCACAGGCAAAAAGAAGAAGAGTGTGCATTGTAGTTTTCCTTATTATCAAGAAGAAAAAGTAACCCATCAAAATGAATGTATTGGCTCCACCCTTGCAACTAGCTATTGCAAAACATGCATTTAGCCAGAAAACCAAAGTTCCAACAAAATAAAAAAATGCTTCATAGTAAAATTAGAATGATACAGAGTACTACATCCTTCTAGCACTTAAGACTTTAGTACAAAATGGAACAATTGCCCACATGAATGGCAATCTTGAAAGTTGCTACTTCATAGATATAAAAAACAGAGACAAAATGCACTAACCAAAAAATTGTGATAAATTGAAGCTCTAGGCTCCCATGAAATCACTTCAACCCATTGCTCTCTTCTCCGTTCATCTTCCCCCCTACAAACACACAAATGTCAATTTTTAGCAAAAAATCCATATTAGATCACATTGACAAACAACCAAAACCAACAATCCAATTCCAAAACCAATATTATGAAATGCATCCTCCACAATGGAACTCCAAATTCTAGTGAAGTTGGATCTTTGCTAGAATTTGAATTACAAACTCTCATGTAATGATTCATCATCAAAACCAATTCTTAAATAATAATGTAAATAACAAATTAATCAAACAATGGATCTTGCCTTTCCTCTATAGTAAATCTCACCTAAAGAATGTGATTTAGGCCTGTTTACTCCACGCAAGCAAGCACAATTGTGCCATCTGCAAAACTCCATAGCAAAACCATCCTTGACTGACTTGACCGGGTCTTGAACATATTTCAAAAGTCTAAAACCGAACTGTAAGTGTTTATATTAAATTCAAGCTTGAATATAACAGTGTTCAACTTGACTTCGTTCTCTTATGGTTTATATTGATCAGAAGTCCAAAAGTTAGTTACCGATAGCTAGGTAAGTTCACTAAATAGTGTCCGACTAACAATATTACTGGTGGAGTTGTACAAGTTAGCTCAATGGGCCAACTCAGTCCAGTCTATGACATGCCAGATGTTAAACGGGTCAGGTTAGCCATCCAGTCCGGCTTGGTGATTTAAACAGACCAATTCACCAACCCAGCCCGTATAACACGGGTGAATAACAATGCTATCTCCACCGGTTGAATAGAGGAAAACAGAGAATCACCAGTTATAGGCCAGAGCAAGTTAGAAATCATTTCCTATACCAGAATATGTCAGGTATTGAACAAGTTCCTTGCACGAATCAAACACATATTCGTCACGTGCAAAACATATTGGATGAACATGGTTCAAGTTGGATCAGAGTGAATAATGGATCAGATTAAGATTTATATTAAGAGAAGCATATATGATATAATAAGAAAATCAAAAAATAAACAAATGAGTGTGTGTGTGTGTGTGTGTGTGTGTGTGTGTGAGAGAGAGAGAGAGGGTGAACAAAGAATGTGCTGCTTTCATGGTTTCTGTTCAACATTTAACACGAAAACAACACTTACCCTTCTGATAAAAAACAGAGGCATTCTTCAAAATGGAAAATTTCACTGAAAGTTCACTTGGTTTAATCCATTTTCAAAACAAAGAAAGTAATTACAATAACTATTTAACTATAACAACTATTTATTTACCTTAGAGAAAGAGATAGAAGAAGAGGCTGGCCGTGTGAGAGAGACGAGATGGCGTCTACTGTTCAGTGGAGATCCAACGTATGAGTGGTCAGGGAGAGACAAAGATGAGAACAGACGAGGATAGAGGCAGAACTGTGGCCTGTACGGGAGGTAGAGGAGAGACAAGACAAGATGAATGACAGATTCGGGCTGACGCCATGAGAGTGAGGACAGAAGAGAGACGGAGAGAGCAAAGGTTAACTGAAGACGAAGAGAAGAGAAGCTCAGGAAAGACAAAAATAAAATCGTTTCATCACATAAATGGGGACGGCAAATCGTGTATTCACGACGCGTTTTAAATGGCCTTATTTTATTTATTTATTTTTATTTAATGATATGATACGTGAGTTATAAAATTTGGTATTTTTTTTAAATTTTATTGATATTTTACCTCACGCAATGTTCCATCTTTTTTCGCTAGGAGGCGATTTTTGTATATTTCGATTGGATTTTTCAAAAAGTTGAATCCATAGTTATACGTAAACCCTAACATAGGTTTGACCCACGTCAAAATGGGTCCGGGTCTAAAAATGAAGAATCGGAATCTGCTCATAAAAACCGGTTCACAAAGTGGGTCCAAAGAACCAGTGGGTCACAGTCCGATTCCTAGACCCATGAACTGTTTCTTTTTTTTTTTCCTTTATATAAATATTTAGCTACACACACACATATATATATATATATTAACAACGTAAAATACAATGAAAAAATAATAATTTATTTTACTTATTGATATTATAGATTACATAATACATTGGTACTATAAAAAAATAAAATGATATATTACAATTTGAAAAATAACAAAAATAGTAAAGATCTATAGTATTGCTTAGTGAAATAGAAATGTAAGAAAAAAAAATTTCACATTTTAAGGTCTTCTCGTAAGTGTTTACGTATTCGTTAACCGGAATCAGATCCTTATAATTCGATTTTTTAAAAAAAATTTAGTGTATTCGTCAATTTTAATATAAAAAACAAGTTTAAGTTTACATAATTAACCAAATTATTTATATTGGCAAAATATACTAAAATTTCTTTAAAGTTTTTTTTCTACGTGACATTTTTAAAATACTAAATGCGATATCCTAATTTTCAAAATAATTGGTTTATTGATTTTATAATTATGAAAAAAATTTTACTAAGTGTCATAACTTTAAGAAATAAAACTTAAGATAGATAATTATTTTCACCTCATCAATGCTCTGGTGTAGATCTTATTGTACTTTCACTCAATGGGTTGAAATCACTGAAGTATTCACATCTTCATTAAATGGCCTGCATGATTTATGTACTCGCTTTTCTGCTTTTGCCCAATCTTCGATGTATGAAATAGCTTCTACGGTTATTGTCGATAACGATGCTCTACGATCATCTATAATTAGTCTAGTCGTGCTAAAAGCTTATTTAACAGTAACTGTTGATACTGGAGCTACAAGAATATGTCTTGCCATTTGAGAAAGAATTGGAAATGTTTTTGCACGCCTCTTCCACCACTCGATGACATCGAAGTCTTGGATGTGAATACTGTTACTAAACTCAAAGGTTGTGTTAAGATAGTTTTCAAGTTCCATTCAGTCCCCACCAGAACATCTTTGCCTTTTCAATCTTTATGATAATAGACGATCCGCAATAGGTGAATTGTTAACACTGCCTGGCTGGGTAGTAGTGTAGGTCAATAAACTTTCGTAAACATATGAAAAATATTAGAACAACTCACGTAATACTCGGTTTGTTCGTCGAAGGACATTATCCATAGAAATTGAGTAAACATCTTGTGTATCAGAGAACTTATCTACATACTCATAGTAAATATTTGTATAATCATAGAGATCATCAGTTTTAGTACGAAGATTCAATACAGTGGCAAGGAGATAAATATCAGAAATTTCTCTATAATAAGTCAATCATTTAGAAGCCACATTGTTAATAGGTTCTTGTAAAAGTAGATCATAACATGCATATACCAAAATAGCTAGTATGATGAAAGCTAGGCTGGTATACCAGTGAAAATGTCTTAGTGCAATCAAAAAAAAAAATTAATATAACAAATAACTTGGTGCAATACTCCCAATCACTTGGCTATAGTAGAACCTCTTCGATATGTTGCACAGCGAATCGACACAAATCATCTTTGAATGGGATAGTACTTTGGATGAGCTCATACATTAAGTTCCACCTATGTTCTACATCTATTTTGAATTTTTTGAGCATTTTCCAACACTTTTGCAAAATTTCAGCCATTTCTTATGAATCGTTAGTTTATCTAAAATTTGATCAATTATTTGTTTGATGGGACACATTTTAAAATCCAGACAAGACAAATCATCCTTTACACATAAGTTCAGTATGTAACACTTATAGCGAACGTAGAAGAATGTGCCCTGAGTATGGGTTGGCATAGTCTTTGCAACTCTGGTATTGATATAGTGTTAGCTGCAACATTATCAAAACCAATAAAGAATATTTTTTTGCTCAACTCATATTCTTTTAGAATTATGCGTAGAATGGCATAAATATTTTGCATCGTATGATGACCGTTAAATTTTCGTAACACAAGTAACCTTTTTTGTAGCTTCCACTTTTCATCCACTTAATGGTAAGTAACCCCAATATATGCATTTGGATTCCATCTATCCGTCCATATATCCATACGGATGGAAACATACGCATCAAGAGCATAGCTACAAATTATTGCTTGCCAGTGTGGTTAAGATAAATATTTATTCTACGCAATGTTCGTGAAGAAAACAACTGAGTGTTGAGATTTAAGCATTCTTGTCCACATGATATGAGAAATGGATTACTACCTGCCTCAAAAGAGAGATCGATACCCGCTATCATTTTACATAAACTTTCCTTTTGCTTTTCTATGAAAAAATGGAATAATGCTGCCTATTTGCTATTGGGTGTTCTCTAAGCCATATTCTATCGAGTGTTTTCCCCGCATATGCTTTCTCAATGTTCCATATCCATCACCAATTTTCCATGCATAGTGTTTGTTATAATAATTACAAAATGCACAAATATTTCTATCTTTACCTACAACTTTACGAAAATTTTTAGTAAATATATCTAATTTTAGTGGCCTTGGTAGCTTACCGCTAGGTTCTCCTCCAGTACCCGAAGGGTCTTCTACCTATCGTTCATGTTGCTCCTCTTCCTCAATTGCATTCTCTTCATCCGCATC
Source organism: Lumnitzera racemosa (assembly GCA_024138005.1). NCBI lineage: Eukaryota > Viridiplantae > Streptophyta > Magnoliopsida > Myrtales > Combretaceae > Lumnitzera > Lumnitzera racemosa. Next base: position 14,842,968 of record JAMXBC010000008.1, on the reverse strand, counting down.
CAAGTTATACATAGGCATCATATGCTCAAACCCTAATGGAGGACTTTGCATTATATCAGCAGCTCGATCTTGCATTAAGTCTTGGAAATCGTAATCTAGCTCCACATTCTGCATGGGGGCACTAGATGATGCTTTTGCTATACCTTTGCCACTACTAGTGTTCTTAGTCATAACACTACCAAAAAAACTTGCCATAATCTAAAAATACAGGTTGCTAAATGAAAAAAAAAATTGATATGAATTTATTTATTAAAAGTTAATACAAGCTGGGGATACGAAAGTAAATATATGTGAGCACTATTATATTGGAATAAAAAATCAAATGTATTAGATAGCAAAAGTTATGTTGTGTAAAACAAATAGTTGAAAAAATCACACATTCAAGCCAAATGTAATTCTCCAATTTATAGGGTCTGTATTTTCTAAATTCTAACATTCACCTACATTAACAACGTCAATTTTTTTCACATCTTTCAGACTTTATGTTTGCTCATTGATAAGCTTTTCAAAGCAATAATTTTCCATTTTGAAATTTGAATTTGTAATGCATCGTTTACGGTTTCCTATCCATTATTTCTTCTACATGTATATTCTTCATATGCCTTATTCAATTATATCTCGCTTTTGAATTCTGCCTCGTTTATTTCTCTATCTCTCCTTAATTATAGTTTACTTTCAATTTCAAAATACAGGTGCATTTACTTAAAAAAGCAATAAGTAGGCCATGTGAATTTGCAAATGAAGTGAAAGGCAAAAAAAGTAGTACATGTGAAGTGAATGTGCATGTTAAAGGCAAAAAAAGTACTCCATGTGAAGTGAATATTAAGGTAAAGTTAAAGACAAAAAAGTTACTTGAGGAAATAATATATAATATAGCCTAAGCAATGGTGTATAGGTTAGGTAATAATTTTAGGTTATGTTGATAAGTTTTGTCATAGCTTATTAAAGGAATAATTTTTTTTTTAAATTTCTACACTTGGAAAAATAGGAAAAGTTGAAAAAAAAAAAAAAAGTCGCATGGTTCAACCCACCAAGTCATGACGGGTCTTCAATTTGAACCCATTATTGACCCGTTAACCCGTTGGTTCCTCATGGTGGGTTAGACTTGTGAGACGAGTCCAAGTCAAGGTCATGGACACACTAAGGCGGGTCTGGTTCAAGTCACAGTTCTAACCTAGACCATACCTAGGTCTAGTTATACAATTCCTTTTCGTAATTTTTATTTTTCGAGAAAAAGGTTAAAAAAACAAGAAGTTTTAATCCATTGGAACCGTTACTGCAAATTGCTCTAGGATATTTACAATTTAGCTTTTGAGTTCAAATAATATAAGCCATTACACTTTAACATGTTGAACAGATACAAAGCCTTCACCACATCGTCTTCTCTTCAATCAAATTCTTAAGAGGACTTTCTTTTTTTTTTTTTTTTTGGGTCCATTCTTTTAAAGTCCGACTCCTAATGTGCTTTTCAAGTTAGATTCCAGCTTCAAGGCCCTCTGCATTCCCTTCTTCACCTGAAACAGAATTCTAACGTTGTTGTGTTTGGATGGATGGATGGAAATCAAGCAACAAAAAAAATCAATTGAAGTTGAGGGCATTAGTATGTTTGATTAAAGTAGACATGGAATAAAACATATGAAAGTGGATGGAATTGTTTCTATCCTAGAGCCATTTTTCTTTTTCTTGAAATTTGGAGAGAAATAAGAGAGAAATAAGAGAAAATGGGTGGCATCTTATAACCTTGTGACATGAGGGAAATAAAAAAAAAATAAAGAGATTTGTGAAGAGTAATTTAGTTATATTATTATTTTATTTCTTCTGTTTTCATTCCCTTATACTAACTAAACATGTGAAAAGGAAAAATTTTCAACAATTACCTTTCATTTCCACATATTATATCTAACGGAAATAAAAATCGTACTTTTTTTGTTTTCCTTTCTTTCTTCCTTTTTTTTTTTTTTTAACTTTCTATGGAGTTCCTTACATTTTTATTTTCATTAATAGTTACCCATTCTCTCTTAGGCAGTCACTAATAATGGAGTTAATGACAAGTTTCATGTCTAAACTTTATCCATTATTATAATTAATTATCTAAAATTCAAGAAGTGTTATTTTACTATTTATAAACTTTTTGAGATCATTTATGATACTCAAATCAATAGTTAAACTTTAGATAGTTAAGCAAATATTCAATAGTTAATTGTGAAAATAAGTAAAATTGAAGCATCCAATTAATATTTTTAAAGTCTAGGTAATTAATTATGAAAAGAAGTAAAATTTAAGTATTAAATTTAACATTTATTGTCAATAATAGTATTATGTTACATTTGATACACCAGTGTCATAGGCGAATTCCCTCAATCTATGATGTGTAGCACTTAACGTTCCTGACCTCACTAAGAAAGACTAAGATAGTTTGTAATACACTCCAAGTTTAAAGAGAGAAAGTAAAGAGAGAAATTTTAAATGTAAGTTATATTCACTCAAAATGATTAGATACCTAACTACTGAGTAGAATACCCCTATATATATAGAAGGTTTTTACAAATGAATGGTAAAAATTAATTTGATCTAATGGTTACAATTGATTCCCACTTACTACAATTACCTATCTTACCTACTACTGTACAAGAATCTAGACATCTCTAAAACCTTTCATCTTTTAGAAGCTTTAAGTGGACATGGACTTTAATCTTAGGCTTTAGTAAACTCTTGAGAATGGCTCATTTTAAGAGGTTCGTAACATTATCTCCCACTCAATCTGGCGACGCTTTCACTGCTCCTTTTTCATAGAACTTCTGAATCTTGTCTTGGAATTGCCATAATGCTTCAGCCGATTCCCAACTAGCTTCACTCTCCTATCTTCCTTTTCAAATAACCATATACTCATGCTTAGGAGCTTGTCCTCAATGTCTCACATGTATATTTGCTATGATCTCTTTAACTTCTTCATGAAATGGCTCCCATA